>JAJHZJ010000529.1:838526-1438526 GCA_023548195.1 Bettongia penicillata ogilbyi | reverse complement strand
CTCTCTCTAGTCTTGGCTGTTCCTACTGATGCTAGGTTGGAAGCGCCAGCTACTCAGTGATGTCTCAGACTTTCCAGCATGAGCTCTGTAGCTAGAGCCAAAAGGGCCTCTTTTTCAGGAACTGAGTGCTGACCCAAAGGTAGGATGTCCTTTAAGGACAAATCACAGGCTGCCCTCCTGGGAATGAAATTAGAGCTCCTTTCCCAAAGAGGAGCTTTCAGAAGGGTTTGGAAATAATACTGGCAATGCAGTCTGAGGGCTTCAGTTCAAATATCACTTCTGACAATTACTACCAATATTGCCTTGGCCAAATCACTTATTCTCTCTGAGTCTCAGTTTCCACATCTATAAATTGAAATTAGACTGGATGGCCACTGACATATCTTCCAACTCTAAAGCTCTAATCATGTAATCACTGTCATTGGGTTATCATGGGTCCCCCAGGACAAATCTATGAGGGTGGCAGGGCAGGGGTTCTTCTCCCTGTTTACAGATGATGAAAACGAGACTAAGCAACTTGTCCAAGGATGAATAATAAGCCCACAACAGAGTTTTCAAGGGTAGGTGAATATACACAGATAGGACAAATACACAGAACAGCTCCAACTAGCACTGATTGAAAGATAGCCTATGGCTTGAATTGTCCACAGCACACATTCTAGAATTTGAAGCCATATGCAAATAAGCCCATGATCATATACTATCTGACACTGTTCTCTGATCTTTAGTATGCTTCTCTCTTCAATTAGACTAGGAGTTTCTCAAGGACAAGGACTATACCTTCTCCTCATCTCCCTCACAAGAGTTCAATAGATCCTTTTAAAATTAATTTCTCCCCTCCCCTCAACCCCCTTTCTTCCTCCTGACTCCATTCTGCTGGATGTCCTCTGAGCTTGGAGGGGAGAGAGCGGACCGGCTGCCCCTCACATCCCAACCTGGTTATTAGTTCCAGCACGTTCTCCCTCACCAAGGTTCCTCCAGCCAAGATTGCCCGGAAACTCCATGGGGAGTGTGGAAGGGACACCTTGGGTCTAATGTACTAACATTTAATGGGCAAATCCATTCAGGTCCCTGCATTAATATAAAACTGTTTTGTTAGTTCTAAACTAGATACAAAGTCACGCTGGAGAAGGCTGTATGTCTGAGCCTGGAGATGAGATACTGTAGAGACATAGTAGGTACTTAAGAAAGACTTACTTCTTTCTTTCCTTCCTTCCTTTCCCCCTCCCTCCCTCTCACCCTCCCTCTTCCTCCTTCCTTCCTGCCTTCCTCCCTCTTTCCTTCCCTCCCTCCCTTCCTTCCTTCCTCTCTTCCTTCCCAACATGCCTTTCCTGCTGAACTGGCTATTTTCTGTCCTCCACAGGACTCTCATCTGGACCACACCTCTAAACCCTAGGGATTGGTCAGGGTGAGCACTAAGGGAGGCAGAGCTCTGAGAGGGCTGAACACCAGCTGCACCAAACGGTTGTCTAGGAAACGAGACATGAACAAGACCCAATTCAAGGATATGCATATGAAACAATAACTAAATGAAAGGTAGTAGATGATCACAAGGTTCAACAAGTAGGGCTGAAGTTGCTCAGCGGAAGAAAAGAATTCTTCTCTGGCCTCATGTATACATGTCGCAAACTCCTAATCTCTATATCTATCTGTCTCTCTTTCTCCTTCTCCCTGTCTCTATCTGTCTGTCTGTCTGTCTGTCTGTCTCTCTCTCTCTCTCTCTCTCTCTCTGTCTCTCTCACACACACACACACACACACACACACACACATACACACGCAAGATAATAGATGAAATAAAAGACCCATTAACTGAATATTTTACCCATCTGGCCTTCCCTGTCCCCTGCCCTGTCACCCAGGGACTGCCTGACTCTTTAGCTATTCCTAAGCCTTTTCCGAGGAGGGAGAAACCAAGGGACTGAACAGGCTTACTTCTCCATTGAGCTCACTGGACCACATAGATGAGACTCAATTCAGAGGTGGAGGGACAGCACTAGACACCAGGCTGGACCCAATAGATGGGGGTCAATGACTCCTCTGCTCTTTTCTTCCTTCTCCTACTTGTTCTAGCCAAATTCCAGAGCACAGGGATCTAGGATTGGAGGGGGAGCCCTTTGTGTCTAGATCACGTACCCACAACTGGACTAGGAGCTGGGAGTAGTGATCAGGACAGACGATTGCATCAGATTTTGATCCATGTCTGGAACCCAAGCCTAGGGATCTCAGGCTACAAACAAAAAAGTCCCCAGCAATCTGAAGCATCCATCCATCCATGAGCCTATGACATAAGGCAAAAAAAAATCAGCAGTAATTAATCAATGGGCATGGGGCCCCCAGACATATGAATAAAATCCTGCAGGATACTGAAAGAGTGTCACTCAGAATGGGTTAGACACCCCCCCCCCAATTCAGATGGCTTATGTGGGCTCATATATCACTCCATCTTCACTGGTTCATGTAATAGAGCCCTTTCCTGTCTGTCTCCATCAGTTCCACCACCATACTCTTCTTAACACATGTCATGCTCATTTCTGTCTTCTCTCCTCTCATTCTGGGAATTCCTACTCCCTCCTCTCTGAGGCATCTACAAGCAGCTCGGTGGTGTAGTAGACAAAGCACTAAGCTTGGGATCAGGAAGACTTCAGTTCAACTCCAGACTCAGATACTTACTAGCTATGTAATCCTGTGCAAGTCACTTAATTTCTATCTGCCTCAGTTGCTTCAGCTGTAAAATGGGGATAGCAATAGCATCTGCCTCCCATAGTTGTTGTGAGAATCAAATGAGATAATAGCCTAGCACATCATAAGCACTTAATACATACTTGCTTCCCTTCTTTCCATTCTTCTTCCCTTCTTTCCTGGACCCCAAAATCCCAGCTGTCCTTGCAGCCCCCAATCTTCCACAAAGTCTTCTCCCACTATATAGAAACTCTCCTTCGAGTATATTCTGCACTACTCAATCTAATAGTTGGCGGAAGCACCTATACTTAACCATCTAAACACTTAACTATCACCTGTGCCTCCCTGGCTAGACCAAGCTCCCCAGTACAGACACCTAGTGTCCTTCTCCCTTCCCCAGCGGTGTAATGCAGGACAGAGCTCAGCACATAATGTGGAGTTACAGATTGTTTGATTCGAGCTTGGGATTTGGGGTATCTACTGCCAACATGACAAAATGTTATCAAAGTGATCATCCCCAAACCTAGACCCCACTCTTTGATGGCCCCCATCAAAACCAGGATTCAGAGCCCCAGGAGCCTTAGGGATTACTCAGAGGGTTTTTCTGACAGATTTTTAGTCTTTTTAAGTATCAGTTTGCCTTCAAACCTTGGAATCCTCTAATATGTTGGTACAATAGATACATTTAGGAAGATAGAACCAGCCTTAAGCAGAGGCTGAGTAAGCAACTGCCTATATAGGCATTCCATGGAGCACCCCTCCCCCCCAATAGCTACATAGATATGTGTAAAGATACGGATATAACTTGCACCCACTTCTTCTGACTTTCTCTTTCTTTCATTTTCCTCTCATTTCATTTTCAATGGCATGTTGTAGTGAAAAGCACACCCAACTGAGCATCAGAAGACCTAGCCATGCCATGAACTAACAGTATAACCTTGGTCAAATGTTTTCACCTCTCTGGGCCTCAGTTTCCTCAGCTATAAAATTAGAGGGTTAGACGGATGATTCCCTAAGTTCCCTTTGAAATCGAACATTCTCTAATACCAACTAGTTCTTGCCCCTCCTCCAGCCAAGATAATTTCCCAGTCTACTGAGTCCCATATGGATGCCATTGTGTGGGACTCTCTCTTGGGTATTATTCCTCTGGAAATATCTCCATCCATCTTTTTGACTTTCTGGTTAAAACACTCACCTAATCCTAACCTAATCCCTTTCAATTTGGGGAGAGAATTGAAGGGGAAAAGCATGTAACCGAATGGCCTAATGCTAACAGATGGGTAAAAGGTATGTATAAATTACGCCTGCTGCTGTCAATTCTGCCTCTCCAGATAAAGTGATATGAAAGGTGTTTCATTTATAGGGGAAATTAATTGCCATCTGTATTATTGGACAGTGTGAAAAAACCACAAGAGGTGTCCCATATATTTTTCTTGCTGGGCTTAACACCTTTTGTGTTTCTCTGGACCCGGAAGATTGTTAGCATTTACATGGCTGTGAGTGTTCCCCATTCTCGAGAGCTTGCAGGGCTGTTTAAGTGGTTCAGTCATCGGAGTCTGGCTCAGGAAGTCACAGCTGCACATGTGTATTAGTCAGGAGAATCACGGGTTCTACTCGTGTCTCACTCACTCATCTACTAGGCATGGCTCCTCTAGGTGATTATTGAATGGATGGATTAAAAAGTCTACTGTACAGATTTCAGATAATCATTGTGGGATTAACTTGCTGTATGAGCTCAGGCAAGGCACTTTGAGCCTCTGGGCCTCTGTTTTCTTACCTGCCAAACATAGGACTGGAAAGGCTGAGAGTATCAAATGAAATCACAGTTCATATAATTTAGAGTTGGAAGAGACCTCCAACTCCATCATTGTATAGATGAGGAAACTGAGGCCCGGAGAGATGAAATAAATGCCTAAAGGAACAGAGTAAGAAAGTAAGCAGAACCATTTCTCAGACCCAAGATCTCTGACTGAATCCAGTGCCCTTTCCACTACACAGGTGCTGATTCCAAACATACTCTTGTCAGAGAATCAGCATCCTCAGAGCTAGGACCGTGTCTTAGTCATCTTTGTAGTTCCCACTGACTTAGCACAATGCCTTAGACACAACCACAGGCACACAAGAAAGAGTTGTTGAATCCCAGTGGGGAGTTTCCAGTTCTATACATGTGTAGGAAATACTCTTTGGAGAGTCACTAAACTTGGTGACCTTGGATAAGTTGCTTTCCCTTTCTGGACTACCTTGTAAAATGAGGGTGTTGGACAAGACAAGATTTCTGAGGTCCTTTTCAGCTCCCACACTCTATTATCTTTATTTTTATTGTGGTGAACTGGACATTCCCTGGAGAAAAGGAAGCTTATTAGAGCTTGGACATCCATTTTTGTTTGGATAATGGGGAAGAAGACCAGGCAATGATTCTAAAGCAGAGCAAATCCAAAGATCAGGGAGATATCTAGGGGCAGATGGAGTTTTCTTAGTGTTTTTTTATATCACATGGGTAGCTGCCTACTTCATCTCTATCTAGGACCAGCTCTGGTGCTTGGTCAAATGCCAAAGCCCTCGGAGCTGGGGCCTGCAAAGCACATAGCTTTTGGCACTGGCCTGGTATTTCGTTCCTTCAAATCTCCTGAGGAGACATAAGGAGGTTGAGCTTGGGCAATTTCAAGTTGCCTGGATGGACCTTGCTTGACAGACAGTAATAACTTACATTTATATAGTACTTTGAGCTGCAGTTTAAGTCATAACCATTTTACAGATGAGAAAACTGAGGATCTGAGAAGTCAGGGATTGCCCAAGGGAACTCAGCCAATAAGGGGGTGGAATGAGAACTTGAACCTAGGTCTAAAAAGACTCCAGGTCCAGAGCTTTTCCCATATCATCATGTTCAGTGCAATAGAAAGAATGCTAGGTTTGGAGTCAGGGGGCTTCTGCCTCTCACGGCCTGTGTGACCCTTGCCAAGTTGTTTCACCTTTCTGGTCCTCAGTTTCCTCATCTCTCAAAGAAGGAAGTTGAGCTAGATGACTTCCCAGGTCCCTTGCCACTCTAAAATGATGTCCCTATGACCTTCCTAAAGCCCCACCACTACCCAAACCACCACAGGCCCCCTTGCTTTCTCCCACCTCTGGGTTTCTCATACACTTACCATCCAAATGTCTGTTTTGGCATTTAGCATATCTCTCTGCTGCCTGAGACATCTCCTCTACTGTGGTCTAATTCTTGTACTGTCATCTAATTCTTTCATGGGGGTCTCTGCCCAGTCTCCAGCTGGGATCTCCTTGGGGGAAAGAATGCTGCTGTTCCCATGGATTCCCACAGGCCATAGTACAGGGCAGGATGAGAAGTAGTAAATTTCACTAGTTGGGTGATTGAAAAAGTCTTCTCTAATATTTTCCCATGAGTCAATCCTCACTTCACACTGGACCTCTGGAGTATAAGAATGACTATGGCCATAGGGTCATGGGAAGAGTGCTAGACTTTGAGTCTAGAGTCCTGGGTTCTGATTTCTGGCTCTGAGGCTTACTAGCTATTTAACCTTAAGCAAGTGACTTCCCTTGTTTTGGCCTCAGTTTCCTCATCTGGGAAATGATAATAAGAATGCTTACCCCTCTTCCTTACAGGGGTGTTGGAGGAATATATTATATAGATATATTGTCATTATTCTTGTCTTTGAAGTATTGACATTTGAATTACTATCAACTAGATATGGAGTAATCATCCTGACCAACTTCCTTATTTTATAGAGGAGGAGATCAGGACCTGTAAAGAATAAGTGACTTTCCCAAGGTTCCAAAGGTAGCACAGGTAACCTAGGTGGCATAAAAGTAGAGCAGTGGACCGAGGATTTGGAAGACCTGAATTCAGATCCACATACAGATATTACCTGTCTGCTTCAGTTATATAAAACGGATATAATAGCATTAATCTCCTAAGGATTGTTTTGAAGTCCAAACAATAATATTTGTAAACTTTAAAGGGTTTTATAAATGTTAGCTGTTCTATTATATTATTAGAAACTATTTCTTTTTTACTGTGAAACAATTTGCAGAGCACCTTATACTTATCCAATTCAAAGTTAGCAACAGAGCAAGAAAATCGTCCCACTGATGCCCCGGCCAGGGTTCTTTCCTCTCTAGCAACTGCCTCATTCATTCTACTTATGCTCCCCCAGCCTCACATGGTCATTTTCAGTCTGGCAAACTGAGGCTCACAGATCTGGATTTGCCAACAGAGTGACATTGCAAGTGCTTCTTAGACCCTAGTCTAGGAGGTTCTGAGAAAGAGAGACAGGCACAGAGAGAAAGAGACAAAGAGTATGTGGGTTGCTTTTCCCTCCCTAGAAGCATGCAGACATCCACTGGCAATAATTCCTCTTGCCCCTAGGGACCTAGACCTGCCCTACAGTGGGGACAGTATGGGGTTGGAGAATAGAGTTGAACTATAGGGGAAAAGGGGCCAGAAAAAGTAGGGGAGGGGAGAACAAGTGCCCTTGCTTTAGGAGACTTAGCTAAAAGAAGGAGATTAGAGAAGAGAGAGTACATGGGAGTGCAGGAAACTTGGGGGATGGGGTGGAATGGCAGCAGGGAAGGGATATGTGGAAGTGATGCTGATGGAATGGGTGGAGTGGAGAGAACTTAGGGAAGCAGGTCATCCTCATCTTTCCCCCAAAGGTGGCCTTGTCCTTCTGGGCTCAGGCTACATCTCTCCCCAGTAAAATGATTGGCCCCCAGCTTTGGAGAGGGAGGCTTGTGGAGAGGAAGTGAAGAAAGTTTGGATGAAAGCTAAATAACTGGAGCAATAATGAAGGTAGCCCCTTAGATGCCACTACACTAGAGGTGGGGAACCTGAGGCCTCAAGGCCACAGGTGGTCCTCTAGGTCCTTAAGTACAGCTCTTTGACTGAATCCAAACTTTGCCTTGAGGCCGACAGTTCCCCACCTCTGCACTAAACCATGTTCCTTCTATCCATCTATACACAAAGTTAGCCACATTATATAAAAACACATGTATACAACACATGTGCATGGTTCTGTATACTAATATGTGGGAGGGAAATCTGGAGAACCCTGAACATTCAAGTCCCCCAGTCTACTTGATGAAATTACAGGGTGTCAGACCAGCCCATTTGTAGTTTGTAGGGATATTGAGCAAATGGATGAAAGGGACATGTAGCAGAGAAAATGAAAAGGAAGGGTGTGTCCTCCCTCACCCCCAAATACACACATACTCATTCACACATGTGTACACATCTGTACCTACATTTGTACACCTACGCATGCACATTCAAATACCTTCAAAGAATTTTGATTGTAGCCACGGCTTCTGGTAGGATAACATTCTCACCAATTTGAGTGGGGAGGGGGCAATGTCTTATGGAAAACTTTTGAGATAATTGAAAGGGCTCCTGTAACAGAGGAAAGTGGGAACTCCACATTTCCATCATACTGTGAAATAAAATGTTTTTCAAGAAAATTAGAATGTGCAGGGTGGGGAGCATGTCTTCTGCCTTTGAGTGAATGAGCATTTATCAGAACTATTAAGACAATGAGCTAATATTCTATTCAGATTTAAATAATAAATTAATCTGCATTATACTGAGGAGGCCTGAGAGAGACTTAATTATCTACTGTACTTTAGGGTAGAAATGAAGGTTGGGATGCGTGCTGGGAATATACAAAGGTACCTCTACTGCACCATGCAGTGTAGGAGTTTAAATTCTCCAGGCCCCAGGGAAGATGTTGGAACTTGTCCTTAACTTCCTGCTCCAGAGAAGCCCTCACCACACACCATAGGGGTAAAGTGCCCTGTTTTGGGATCCTGAAGCCTGATGAGGTGTTGAGGGCAGTAGGCACTTCTGTAAGTGCACTGTGTATCTCTTCTTCGCTTTTCCCTATTAAGTCACCAGTCTAAGATTGGGGAACCCACAGGAGCAAGTGAAATGTTGGGTTACTTGGTACTTGAAGTCTAAGGGAGTCACCAGTTGGGAGGGGGAGACAGTTCCAGTCTTGGGAAAATATTTGAACGTGAAACTGTGCCTGGAGAAGAGCCCTCTAGATGGAGAATGCGCAGGTCCAGCCTTGGATCCCAGATGTCCCCTGACCAATGGTCAGCTTCACAAGGCGCCAACTGACCTGGAATTCAAACTTGGACTTCAGTCCTCAGGGCTTTCAGCTTGCGCTGTTTTCTAGACTTCACAGCTCCCTGAGCCTTGTCTTGGAAGCAGCAATGCTGCCAGGCTCCAGTCTACCAGGCTCCCAGCTTATGGCATGAAGATCCCTCGTGCCTCACCGCTGCCTTAGTCTTCTCTCTCAGCTGCCACCCCATGCTCTAGCAGCCTGTACTCTTATCTCCCACTTCCCTTTCCTTTCTCCATGGATTCCAGGCCATAAGAGTGTGCCACGTAGGGTTAATCTGCAAAGAAAAATAAAATATGAACTTTTGGGAATAAAATTACCTCACAAGAAAAAGATAGTTGAGAGTATAAATAAAAGAAATCTACCTAGTCCCAAACGGAATGTCACCTAAGCTTTTTAAGTTTTCTTAACTAAAGTTCTCCAGATCTTGCTTCATCCTTGATCTTTCCTAGGGAGAAACTTACAAGCCAACAGGTCAGCACTAAATCTCCAAATGGTTTCAGATCAAAGCAGAGTCTTCAAATGAAGAGCCCATCTTGCCCCCCTACCCAAGGGGAGAGAAAGAGAGGGCAACAAAGAGAGCATTTTTCTACACAAAGTGGCACAGCAAAAGAGAATTCTATGGGAAACCATTAACCTCTATTACATATAGCATGCCTTTTAAAAGTATATAATAAATTCAATATATAACTTTCAAAGCTGTCCTGCTTGTCTATGTTTTCTTCTGAATTTCCTCTTATCTGTTCTGTGTATTTCTAAAAAAAAATGCTCCATTGACCCTCTTTTGTTTTCTTTCTCTCCTTTTTTGCCAACACTATTGCTAGCTTCCTCCTCTCCCCCTTCAATTACCACCCCCCCAATAAGAAAGAAAAAGATAATCTTGGTAAAAAATAAGCAAGTCAAGCAAAATACATTTACTTATTTGCCATACCCAAAATGTATGATGCACTTTGCATCCATCTCCCCTCTGTCAGGTCAGTACCCATACTTTTAGGGTGAATGCACCTGGAGTGAATAAATTAATAATGAAGATAGTAGTTTGCAAGACTCATAAGATCATACACCTAGAGCTGCAAGGGACCCAAGAGGTTTTGTAGCCCAACTTCCTTGTTTTCCAGATGAGAAAAGTAGGCCCAGAGAGCTTAAATGACTTTTTAAAAATATGTTTTATTATTTTAAAATTTTATTGTTTTATTTATTATTATAATTGTTATTAGTTTTATTTTTCTTATTTGTTAAAACAATTTTTAGCATTTGAGTTTTTTAAGTTTTGATTTCCAAATCAGTTAAGTGACTTTCTTTAAAGTTTGTAAAATGTGTTTCCCAAAAATTCTATGAGGTAAGTTGACCAAAATTTTTGTCCCCATTTTACAGAATTTGAAACTGAGGCTCAAAGCAGGTAGATAGTATGAATACAGCCACAGTTACATCAGACTTAGATTTTGAACACAGGTCCCCTGACTCTCTAAATACACCTTTCTACTATCCCAGGAGCTCACTGGATCATTCAAATAATCCAAAATTCACTCTTAGCCCTTCCTAGTAGTCTCTGCCAACCAAGATGTGAATTCACACTGGCAACTCCTCAAGCATCCTCTGTAGTCAGTCCAGGTGTTGGCCTTAGAACTGAGTACACAGCAAGGAGCTTTGGTCACCGCCCTGGGGATGGGAGCTTAGTGCTAGAGTGCTGGCTGGCCAAGCCCTTGGAGGATGGGGAAATAGAGCCCTTATAATCCTGTGAACGTGTTTCCCTTCCCAGCACTCCTGACAATGTATTTAGAGTTGTACCCCTACCCTCAACACCCCAGCAGGCACCTGGAGCGATGGAAAGGTTATGTGTCAGTCCTATGGTGCTCCACCCATATTTTCAGAGTTGGGAGAGGAAGGATGAAGTCTGTGGTTTCATCAATGAGGGAAATTTCCACAGTCAAAGCTGGGGGTCAACAACTAGCCTGTAATTTGTAGTGCTGAAATTGTTGTTGAGACCCACCGAGAGTTTAAATGACTTAGCTGTGGTCACGCAGCCGCTGCAATCAGCCAACATTTATTAAGCACCTACTATGTGCCAGGCACTAGGCTGGCTGCTGGGCACACAGAGATAAAAAAAGAAATCGTCTCTGCCCTCAAGGAGTTTATATCTTGTGTAAGAGGATACAAGACTTAGGTAAATAATTTCCCCTTCACCCTAATAAAGGAACACCAAAGAAATACAGACGAGATAGATACAGATCAGAGTTCAGCTGAGATAATGGACTGACTACAAAGTTCATAAAAAGACACCCTGTCTTTAGTGGGAAGGAAATCTGGATTCTGGTCTAGGCTCCACTACTTATTCATTAATTTGCTGTGTGACCCTGGAAAACTTCTCTACCCTGTCTGGGACTCAGATCCCTTATCTCTAAAATGGAGAAAATAATGTTTTGACTTCCCTGCAGAGGTATTGGGGAGATCAAATAAAATATGTCACTGGATGTTCTTTGAAAAGTCTAAAAACACCAAAGAACGTTAGTTACTATTATTCAGAATACTTATCTCACCGTCTTATGCTTACTCATTTCTGTGACCCTGGACAAGTCATTCAATCTCTTAGAGCAACACTTTCTCATTGGTAGTAGGAGCAATAATATTTGTACTTTTATAATTCTCAGAACTGGTTGTGAGGAAAATGATTTGTAAACAATGTAAACACGAGTCATTGTTATGAGGTATTATTGAAAGCTCTTTAGGACAGGAATTCTGAACTTGGCATTTCCTTTTGTTGAAATCACAAGGATGTCATGATATTTTTTTTTCCTTCCTCACTTCTGCTTCTCTCCCTGAAAGGGAGGTTTTTCACACCCTGGGTGAGCCCAGCTCGGAGAATGCTATTTTCAGCCCAGAAGCCCCAGCAACTGAGAGGTGAGCTCACACCTTTAGCTCCTCAAACATCTTCCCCATCTTGTCCAGGTGTAAACCCTAGAGCTAAGCTGAGGTACCAACACCACCAGAAGCTGAGCTGCTGCTCTGAAAACGAGGCTTGGAGCTAGATTGGCCAACCCTTAGGATAGAAGAACATGGAACCCTCATGGTACCTTCCCAACACCCGTGCTGTCATTGTTTAAAACCTCCAGAAATGGGTTCAAGTTAGATGGTACCCTAGAGCTCACATTACCCTGCCCCTTTGTTTTATAGCAGAGAAAACTGAGGCCCAGAGAGAGGAAGAGATTTTCATGAGGGCCAATATGTGTGTGTGTGTGTCTGTGTGTGTGTGTGTGTTCATCCTTCATTGCCTGAAAAAGACTATGCCATCAGAGAAATGATGACATGACTTGACTTTTTTTTTTTTGAGTGAGGGAGAACTGTGCAGGTCACCAGCCTCACTTCTCCTCCAGAGCCATCCGAATCCAGTGACCAGATATTCATCAGGATGACTGGAGATGACCCAGGATGAGGCAATTGAAGTTAAGTGACTTGCCCAAGGTAACACAGTGAGTGTCAAGTGTCTGAGGTGAGATTTGAACCTAGGTCCTCCTGACTCCTGCATTGGTGCTCTATCCACTGCACCACCCAGCTGCCCCTGCGGGCCAACGGGTAGCAAGTAAAAGGAGGTAGTGTTGTGGATTGAGTGGAAAAAGCACTGGGTTCAAGTCCTGCCTTCAACAGATACAAGGGACCTCAGATAAGTAATATTGAACCTCTTTGAGTCTCAGTTTCTTTTTTTTAATATAACATAGGAGTGATAATAAGAATGCTGAATTTAGGTTCAGAGGATCTCATTCAAATCCTGATTCTGTCACTTTCTTTCTCTGAATCTCAGTTTCCCCATCTGTAAAATGAAAGAAGTTAGACTAGATAATTTCTAAGTCCTTCTCACTCTAAATCTATAATCCTATGAATCTGTTTCACAGATTGTCAAGAGGTAGGTGCCATAGAAGGGTGAGCTATTTGCATTGTAAAGTACCAGGTCTGGGATTTGACCCTAGACCCAAGGCTCTTTCTACTACATCATGCTGCTTTTTCTTCTGCCATCCCTTCTTCCCCTAAGTGCTCCCACTTCCTAGTCAAAACAGAGATCTGGGGAATCACAGTAGGACTGTCCTTGGAGAGGTCATTCCAGAGACACTAGGCCTAAAAAAAGGCCTAAAAACTAGGATATGGTGCAAAGAGAACTGGAATGGAAGCCAGGAGCCCTGAGTGCTAGACCCTGCTCTCACTAGGTGTATGACTTCAGTCAAATTGTCACCTTACTAGGCTTCAGTTGTCTCCTGTGTAAAATGAAGAGTTTGGTCTAGGGCAACTTCTGGTTCTAAGCTTTCATAGTTGTGTGACCAAAATATCCAGGCCCCTCAGAAAGGGAACTGGAAACAGAGATTGTCTTCCCCATCCCCTCCCCTACAGTGTTATCTAGGGTTATCTATTCCTGGGACAGTAGGAGAATGTTTTAGCTTTGCTTTTTGGAGTAGGCACCTAAAGTGACCACAGGCCTATGGAGGACGTGTGAGGCCAGGTAAAACTGTTAGCTTCCTTTGAGGCCCACATCAAGTGCTGCCTCCCACGCAAAGCCTATCTTTATTCCCCAAGATGCCAGTGCCCATCTCAGTGATTCTATTTTGGACATAAGCAGCTAGGTGGCATAGTGGATAGAAAACTAGACTTGGAGTCAGGAATACTTGAATTCAAATCCTTCCTCAGATAGTTTCTAGATGTATGACCCTGGCCAAGTCACTTAATTGCTTTCAACCTCAGTCTTCTTCTCCAAAAAATAGAGATGATAATAATACTACCTACTTTAGGGTTATTGTGAAGATCAAAAACATGTAAAATGCTTTTCAGTTGTTCTTTCAGCATGTATAACTCTTTGTGGCCCCATTTGGGGTTTTCTTGGCAAAAATACTGGAGTGGTTTGCTATCTCCTTCTCTAGCTCATTTTTCAGATGAGGAAACTGAGGCAAATAAGGTTAAATGACTTGATACACCCACTGGTAAGTGTCTGCAGCCAGATTTGAACTCAGAAAGATGAGTCTTCCTGACTCCAGGCCCAACACTCTTATCACTGCACCACCCAGCTACCTGTAAAAGTGTTTTGCAAACCTTAAAGAATATATATACATATATATATGAATGTATGTCTATGTATGTCTATGTATGTATAAGACCACTCCCTAAGATGATATGATGCTCAGGAGGTATAAACTTGTAGAGTGGGTTTCTTCACTGGGAGTTCCCTATACCAAAACAATCATAGATATAGTTTAAAAAGGGGACCTTATCATTCTGAATAAGATAGATGCTTAATGCATTTCACAGCTTGAGGAAAGAGGAGAAAAAGGACAGGGAAAACTGCCCTTCTAGGGAGGTATTTAGCATATCTTGCCTACCTCAGCTATCCCTCATCACTTTTCCTTGGTTCATCCCTCTTGGCAAGGGGTAGGGAACCTGTGGACTCAAGGCCACAGATTCTGAACCCAAACTTCCCAGAACAAATCTTTTTATTAAGGATTATTACTTGATCAAGTTCTTGACCAAAGCACTAAAAAGGCCCCCACCAACACCATCAAAGGAAGGGAAAAATGGCCTTCAGACTTCGCATCCTCTTTATAAACATTTACAACCAATCTTCAACGGACCAGGAGCCAATCCCAATTAAATTAAGTAGCAATAAACTTCCAACATGGAACCTTTGTTGATCTTCCCATGGTACAGTAGAAAGAGCACTGGATTTGAATGTCAAAAAGACTTGGGGTTGATTACTATCTCTAGTACTTAAAACTTGCTACATTCCCTCTATGTGTCTCATTTTTCTCATCTATAAAAGGAGTAAGGATGGATTCAGGGGTGGGAAACTTGTGACCTTGAGGTCACATGTAGCCTCATAGATCTTCAAGTGTGGTCCTTTGACTGAATCGAAACTTCTGGTCTTGAGGCTGCAGGTTCTCCACCCCTGACTTCAAGGTACCTTCTAACTTTCAAGTCTATGAACCTAGTAAGTGGACAGTGGATCTGTCACCTCACTGAAGTGACTGTTCCCTCCGAGGTACAGATGGCAGCCCATCCATGTTTACCCATCTTGTGTGATTCTTGGCCTTGTCCTCCCAGAAATTCAGCATATGAGTTCACTCGATATGCTGGAAGGCTTAGCATGTCTACTCATTGGTTGGTGGACAAGGATCTTGCCAGCAGAGCACCAACACCCAAGTTTGGTATAGTCTAAATATTGTGTGATTCTGAGCATCTTCAGTTCCATTTGGCACCATTTTGCCACTATGATTGAAGAATGAGGTGCTCTTATAGGACTGAAGACCAGTTTTCATTTTCCTTTGTTTGCCATGGCCAAAGAATTCATTACCCAGGGGTTAACCTACTGGTGATGAACTTCCCTCTCCTTAGCTAGGCTGGCCCATTGCCCATTGCTAGAACTCTACTAGACACCTTTAGAATATAGTGGAGGCTGATAGAACTTCTACTTTGTGGGCATACCATTTGAGATCCCACGGTCAATTTCTTTCCACAGTGAGGTTTCTGAGGAGGACTTTATGGAGGATAAACTATGTAAGTGATCCAATCCTTAGACTAGTCATTGAACTCATTCAGCACTAACACCTAAGGCCTCTGAATATCTCTTCTGCTGCTGTCTTGAAATATCATTAAAATCTTGTCTTGTTACTTGGCCTTTCACATGTTCATGTTCTGTCTCTCCAACTAAATCTTAAGCCCCTTGAGGGTTAAAGATAAGGTCTGATACCTCTTTATACCCCTAGTACTACTTTTTGTGTATAGAAGGTAATCAATGAATATTTGTTTATTTGATTTAGAGGTTTCTTATATTTTGCTTTTATTTTTAAAAATCTCAGTTATAAAAGAAGGAAACTGATTGCAAAGATTCATTCTGAAAAATGAAACAACTTCCAGGGCATAACCTGGGCTTAGGACACATCCAACCAACCTTTCTATTTTTTCTCCACCTCTATTATTAGCATCATGAAATCTTATGGTTGAAAAAGACTTGGGAGATTATCTAGTTCCATAGGGAAATCTCTATGACATCTCCAGCCTCTCCTCAAAAACTTCCAGTGATAGGGAAGTCATTGTCTCATTAGGTGATGAGTTCTTTTGTCGAATAGACAAAGTAGTCTTTTCAGATGATGGGGATGCTTATGTTCAGAATGATGACCCTAAACCCTGTAAAATATTCAGTCACCCACAAATCACTTGTGGTCACTAGTCTCAACCATAAATATAGTTGAGATAGGCAGAATATTTTAGGAAATATTTCAACAGTCAATTTTATCAACCAATGAAGCACCAATGCAATATTCACAGCACCAACACTGACTATGAATATGCTGGCATAGTTCTGAACCACAAAGTATAACAGATTCTCCATATAGAAAGCAGAAGGAAAACATTCATTCAGATGCCAGAAAGCTGAATCCCAATACCAGAAAGCCAAATCCATCATAGCAACAAAGAAATCCATCATGGTAACAGAGAAGTCTATATACATTATCAGGCTTTCCCACAAACAGGCTCCCCTAAGCAAAATGCCCTTCTCTTGCTCACAGCCAGCTTTCTGCTTCCTCTATCCTTCCCAGCTCTGACTAGTCTAACCACCTTCCTCTCAGCTCTGCTCCAGCTCTGCCTCTTCCTGCTCCACCCCTTCCTTCTCCACCCATTCAGCAAGCTCCTCCCATCACAGACTCATGTGACTCAGGCTTCCATGTGACTCAAGCAGGTCACATAGACCTATTGATGGATGGGAAAGATCTTCCTATTCCATTAAGAATATATTAATTCCATTAAAAGTACATTAACAATGTAACCCATCATATATTTCATATGTGCTCAAGACTGGGATGGGCACTTCATTGAATTCAATTTTACCAACTCTTCTAAGGTGCCTATAATACACAAAGCTCTGTACTGCTGCTAGGAATATAAAGATGAAAAATGACATAGTTTCCGCATTCAAGGGGCTTACAGTGTATGAAGGGGGTGTAACACATATATAGAGAACAACTTAATACAAAGTATAATGAAGTGAGGCCAATGGAGAGATCTAGACAGTCCTCAAGGGAAACTGAGGAGAAAGAACAAGGCTGGCTGGGAGCAGATGTAGGGGAGAATCAGGGAAGGTTTGATGGAGGTGGTGACTCTTGAAGGAGATGCTAAGGCCCACTCTTGGAGGCAAGAGAAATAGTGGGTAAGGTTAGAGAGCAATTAGCATTCCAATTTAAATATAAACGTGTAAGAGAAAGGGAAGGGTGTGAAATGAAGCTAGAATGGTAGAATGGGAGGGAGGTGAGGCACACTTCTTACTTAAATGTCAGGCTGAATAATTTGTTGTTTATCATATAGACAGTAGGGACTCCCTGAAGGTTTTTGACTAGGGGGTGATGTAGTCAGATCTATGCATCAGGAATGCGCAGATGAAACTTGAAACATCATCCCTGTACTCGAGCTACTTACATCCTCATTTCAGAAGCCAGGTATATGCACATGCACCAATGAACAGTACAAAAGAGGAGAGAAGTGGATGCTGATGTGGCTGAGTCATGCTGATTGTGTGTGTGTGTGTGTGTGTGTGTGTAAGCCTAGTAGACTAAAGGAAAAAGATACCAGGGAGAGGGGAAGCAGTCAGGGCAGGCTTTAGGGAGGACACTTTTGGGGACTTAAAGGAGGGACTGGATTTTTCTAAGTAGAAGGAAGAGTGTGGATATTTCAAAGGTATGGGTACAACATAATTAGAAATGAAATTATTAAATACATTCCCTTAGCCTTGGGCTTGCCAATTAAGCAACATTTTGTATAATTTGTATATAATGTTGCAAATATGTGTGTGCTTTTCTTACTGTGCAACTCTACTTTCTCTCCCTCTTCTCTCTTCTCTGTATGTCTGTCTCTTTCTGTCTTGGTCTCTATCTGTATCTCTATCTACCTGTCATTGTGCCTCTGTCTCTGTCTCCTCTCCCTTTCTTTTTATCTCTCCTCTCCTCTCCTTTTTTCTCCTTTCTTCTCCTCTCATCTTCTCTCACTGTCTCTGTCTCTCTGTCTGTCTTTCTCTGTTTCTCTGTCTCTCTCTGTCTTTCTCTCTCTCTGTCTCTTTCTCTCTCTCTCTCTCTCTCTCTCTCTCTCTCTCTCTCTCTCTCTCTCTCACTCACACACACACACACACACACACACACACAGACACACACACACACTCAACCAGCCACTCCCTACAAGCCAGTCAGTCAGTACCTCCTATATTCTTAGCCTTGTGGTTGGCGGCTATGGAAAAAGACTGGAGAACTAGGCCCACTGTTCTTACCCCTGGAGGGCTCAGTGGAATGGACAAGGCACAAACCACACAGAGAAGAGATCTTCTGGACTCTCACAAGTCCATTTCTAAACAGAGAGAGATACAGATATACATTATCTGCATAAGTACCAAGACCAGAGGTAAAAAAGGTAAAAAGGACTGTTCCCCCAGAGTTCAAGGGGCCCTAAAGTTCCTCATTCTTATTTTGAAATTAGTTTTAATGGAATTTTATTTTATATCGTGAATGATAATAAGCATGAATAACTTTAAGTTTTCTTTTATTAATACCTTTTGTTTCTACATCACAGGTATTTCTGAATCCCATCCCCTTGTAACAAAGATTTAAAAGGTGGGGGGAGGGCAGTTCAGCCAGACCAAACAAGTGTCAGTGATGTCTGACAGTGTATGCAATGTTCCCCACCCATGGTCCCCTTCCTCTGCAATGAAATGGGCCTGCATTTTCTCTACTCATCTCTAGGGCCAAGTTTGGTCATTATAATTACACCATATTCTGCTTCATTTTGTCAGCATGAATAGATTTTAAAGCCTAAGCATATTGAATATGATGCCACCGTGGCATCTTCATATTTCCAAAAGCATCAACTCCTACTTATAGCTCATTAATTGAAATAGTCAAGTGACTGATTTGGGGTAGTGGGGGAGCCATGTAACTATGCTGGGCCAAGCAGAATAATGCAACATTACGGGAGGTAAGCCGAAGAAGGCTTCCTGAAGAATGCAGATTTTGAGCCTTGCTAAAACTATGCTAGTTGATAAAACACCCACCCACACCCACAGCTGGGTGAAGCACAAGTGACAATATTATCCCCAGCTGATCTGCATTAAACCCCTACTATGCTCATGAACAAAGGGCTATGTAATCCAGGCACTGTGCTTCATTTTTTTACTAAAACGCAGAACATCTAAATATATATAAGTAGGCAATTTATTTTCATTTCATATCTGAAGTGTATACACTTTGTTATGTTCTGTAGTTTTATCCTGTTTTGCCTTCCCAAGGATGTGAGTGTGGAGGCTTATTTATTAACATAGTGGCCATTAAGTAGCAGAAATGTTTCGTATTACAAATTATTCTAATATAAAGTTCCTCTTAATAGAAAGATAAGAAAATGGGAATGTAGGAAGGGAAAGAAGGAAACAAACATTTACTAAGTACCTGTCACACACCAGATGCTGTGCTCACCACTTTACAGATATTACCCCAGTAGATGTTCACAACAGCCCTGGAAGGTGGATACTCTTATGATTTTTTTTTCTTTTGTAAAGGAAAATGGAGCAGAGAAGAATTAAGTTACTTGTCAAGGCTAAACATCCAAAGCAGAATTTGAACTCGGGTCTTCCTGACTCCAGGTCTGGCCCTCTATTCACTGTTCCACCTGGCTGCCTCTAGGTTCTGGGAAAGGGGTGGGCACTATCATTCACTTCACATCTGTTGTTCTTGCTTAAATGCTTTTCTCTGTTACAATGGCAACTTCAGTGAGTGGGAAAGGGAAAGGTGTAAGGGGAAATGATCGTGCTGTAAAACCAAAGAGAGCAATAGAACTTTAAAAAACTATTCTGAATAAAACTCTCCCTGATAAACTCCCTATTTCTTGTCTTTTCCCTCAGAACTCTTTCATACTATTTATTTATTTATTGGGAAATTGGAGAATATAAACTGCAGATCAACTAAATCTGCATCTTCCCCATCAAGCCTCTTCTCTCTACTTACAAGGCCACCTCCCTGGTTCAGACCCTCATCACTTTCCCCTAGACCTGGGAGTAATGTCTCATCTATTACAGGTTGCCGCTGACTACCTTTGTGGCCCTGGGGCAAGTCACTTAACCTCAGGGACAGTTTCTTCATCTGGAAAATGAGGGACTAGACTAAATAATCTTTAAGGTCCTTTTCAGCTACCTTCCAACGCTATTGGCTTGAAATCAGTGTTTTTGCTATGATAGATACAGTGCAGGGAATTTGAAAGCAGGAAAAGTCAGTCAGTCAATAAATATTTAAGTGCCTACTATGTTCCTAGAATGGTATTAAGCACTGGAAGAGTGTGATAGGAAAACTCTTGAAAGACTAAAGAATATTTGGCAGAAGATAGCATTAACTCACAAGATCAAGGAAAGAAGACCCAGAGGATGAGAGTCTCAGGGGACAGGGGGAAAAATAGTGTATTTCACAGTTTTTCTGGGGGTTAGCTGACCCCAAACCTGACAATGGATGTGAGCTCAAACTCCTATTCCTTGCAGTTGAGAAGAACAGGATTGTTGTTTGTCCCTTCTGTTTTTTCATGCCAAATTTTTGTAGGGTAAAAAGAATGGTACAGAAAGAGCATGATCCTAAGAGTCAGAGTCCTAAGACCTGGCCTGGGTTTTGCAGATAGAACATGGATAGACATGGAATCAAAAAATTCGGGTTCAAATCCTGCCACTTACAAATTGTGTAACCTTCATCAAATTCCTTGTCCTCTGCAAAAGTCAGTTCCTTTGTCAGTAAAAGGGGAAATAAAACCTTATACTACCTAAATCATGAGATCTGGTGAAGAAAGCATTTTATAAATCCCCAAGTATGATCCAGGTGTGAGCTGCTCTTACATCCATAATGTAAGGATGAGGGGTATCATTGGGTAGTAGGGAGAGAACTGGCCTCCAAGTCAAGACAGATTTGGTCAAAAGCCCACCTCTGAGACATACTGACTGTGTGACCCTAGGCAAGTCACTTCTCATCATTCCCAAGTCCTGCTCCAAGCTGCAGAGGAAATGCTAATCTGCGTTGGTGAGGGGCATTTACTGATTGTGGCTTCCCTATGCCAGTAAAATCACAGATCTGATTCTAAGAAATGAGGATAATACTTGTCTCATCTACCTCACAAGACTGGTATAAGGATCCAGTGAGATAATTTATGCAAATCCCATTGTAAACCTCAAAGTGCTATATAAATATAAGTTATTAACTTCCTATGGAACCTCAGGCAAGTCACTTAACCTCTCCTAAATTCAGGTTCTCCAGCTATAAAACAAGAGCGATAGGGCCTGTTCTGGCTGCCTCTGATGGGGTTTTTTTGGGGTCAGATGATATAATGGATACGAAAGAGCTTCAAAAAAATAAATCATGGAAGGATCATGATGATAATGATGATGGCACAACTTAAAAAAAACCCTGCCTATTAAAAATGAAGCCCAGAAACAGTGTGGACTTAATACTTAAGTATTAAATAGCTACCATTTCCAAAGTCATGGGCAAGCTTAGTTCCCAGCCTTCCTATTTCTCCTAAATCCATGAGCTGGGTTTGACTTAGATCCCAATATGCAAGATATGAGTAGGAGAAGACAGTCCCTGTACTTCCAGTCTCACTGGAAAGTGGGGTCATTTCATAATTGTTAATCCAAGACCCAGTGAAGAGAATGGATGCATCTATTTATTCCCTCCCACAGCTGGAGCTACAACTCAGTGTGTGTATTCTACTACAGGGGATCAGAAGGACCATTTCCAATTGTGACTTTGAATTATTGATATAGTTCACACAGAAGGATTGCACTGGCCCAGGATAACAAATGTAGATGGCTATAGCTAGCATTTCAAGTTTTGAAAGCCACTGCTATCCAGTCATTCAGCAACTACTTTTTTTTAGAATTTTTTTATTTTTTTAAACATTTCCACATTAGTCATGTTGTGGAAGAAGAATAAGAGCAAAAGGGAAAAAACCATGAGAAAGAAAAAAAAGAGAAAATAATACACTTCAATCTGCATTCAGACTCCATAGTTCTTTCTTTAGATATTGATAGCATTTTCCATCATAAGTCTTTTGGAATTGTCTTGGATCATTGCATTCAGCAGGTATTTCTTTTTTAAAAAAAAATTATTTATTTTTAGTTTTCAATACTCACTTCCATAAGTTTTAAATTTTCTCTTCCTCCCTCTTTTCTTCCCTCCCCAACACAGAGGGCAATCCAATATAGGCTCTACATGCACATTCTTATTAAACATATCTTCATATTAGTCATGTTGTATAGAATAGAATGAATGGGAGGAGTCATGAGAAAGAAAAAAACTAAACTAAAAAAGTAAAGAGAGTAAAAGAGAGACTTTGATCTGCCTCTATATTTCTTTCTGTGGATGTGGATGGCATTTTCCATCCTAAGTCTTTTAGAATTGTCTAAGATAATTGCATTCAGCAAGTATTTCTTAAGCACTTACTATGAGCAAGGCACCTTGCTAAGGGCTGAGAATCCAAGACAAAAACAAAAATAGAAATGTGGTTCCCTGCCCTCAAAGAGTCCACATTCTAATGGAAGAGACATAAAACAACACATTCATAAAACAGATTGAAGGAGTCCCGAGAGGGAAAGACTCTAAGAGTCAAGGGACTGAGAAAGTCTTCATGCAGAATGTAGAAATAGGAGTTGCAGTTGAAGTAAACCAGGAACAGCAAGAGGCAGAGGTGAAAAGGGAGAGAGAGTATTCCACGTATAGAAGACAGGAAATGCAAAGGCAGGAAGAGGAGAGATGGTGTGGTTCAGTGAATTTGGATTGAAAAATGAACAAAAAGGGGGAAGTATAAAAAGACTAGGAGATTTGGATGGGGCCAGGTGATGAAGACCTATAAATGCCAAACTTAGGACTTTATATTTGATTCTAGATGTAAGAGGCAGTCCCAGCAGTTCGTTGAATTGGGAGGTGTGGTCAGATCTGTGCATTAGGAAATTCACTTTGGAGAATGGGAGCAACTTGAGAGGGAGAAGACAAGTTGAAAGGCTGTTTCAGTAGTTCAAGTAAGAGCAGATGAAGCCATCAGTGTGGGTGGTACTTGTGTGAATGAAGACAAGGGGAATTCTATGAAAGGTGTTGTTGTTGCGTTCCTCCTTCATTGCTGAAGACCATGTCATCAGAGAAATCATGACATAACTTGCACTCGACTTTGTTTTGAGTGAGGGAGGGCTGTGCAAGGTTACCAGCCTCACTTCTCCTTCAGAGCCATCTGAATCCAGTGACCTGATATTCCTCAGGATGACTGGATATGACCCAGGATTCACTGGGAGACCTTGGTCCCTTTAGGCCAAGGTCTATTCAGGTACTCACTTAGGGTGAGGTAATGACCATTCATTGAATAGACCACTTTAAGAAGTAGTCAAGGGATGGCCCCTTTAATGGGCAAAGAAAAAGGAAAACATTAGACTGGGAGGGAAACAGCAACAGTTACTATTGATAATCACTCTGAAGCCAGGAGGGTCCAGAAGAGAGCCAATTACAAGACAAGAGGTTGGGAAGATAAGGATAACACTGGGGTTTTGACTCTGAGTGACTGAGGGAGTGGTGGTGCTCTCAACAGTAACAGAGAAATCTAGAAGAGGGGATGGCTTGGAGGGGAGGGAAGATTAAGAGTATCTATTTAGTCCTATTGAGTTTGAGATACCTATGGGACATCCAATCAGAAATGTCCAAAAGTCGGTTCTCACATTTGAGTTTCCTAACTCTATCTTTTGGAGAGGAAGCTGACAGAGGGAGTGTGGGTGGTGATGTCTTTTTCCCCCCCGGAGACACTCTGCTGCTAGAAAAAGCATCTGACCCCACCTTCCGACCAACTGAGAACTGCTAATATAAACAGGCTGATTCACCTCACTCCACTCCTATGAAGATTCAGAAGATGATGGCAAACACTGGGACATGGGAGAGTTACAGGTTGTTAGAACTAGCAAGGGTTTAAGAAAGTACTTAGTCTAACCCTCCCCCCCCCCCCCCCCCGCCCCGTCATTTTATAATGCAGGAAACCGAGATCCAGAGAGATAGTAGATTTAGAACTAGGAGGAGCCTCAGTCATCTAGTACAATGCATTTATTTTATAGATAAGGAAACTGAGGCTAAGTGACTTGTCCAAGGTCATTTAGGGAACAAGTAGCAGAACTTGGATACAAAACAAAGTCCTCTGATTCCAGATCCATATCCACTGAAATATCTTGCCCAAGGTCACATGGTTATCGACTGAGCTGGAACTGAAACCCAGGGTTCCAGACTCCTAGTCCAGCACTCTTTCCTGACCTTCCTTTGCCATCACTCAGCAAAAGCCAAACACTCTTTGCTCTACCTGCTGAGATTTAGGGAACTTGCTGAAGCTTGGCAACATCTGGAACTCAGCAACATCTGCATATGCCAACTTCTGCACGTCTGTGTTTGCAAAATGAGATGTCCTGAAGTGAAGGTGCATGCAGCTTAATTTCCTTGTGAGGTTGAGAATTTTTTAAGTTTTGTTTTATTATTTTGTTTAAAAGCCAAGAATATTTGAGCTGCAACAGAGTGGTCTAATAGCACCATAGCAAACTGCCAGGGCGCCAGGTTCTCACTCTGTGGGGATGGTAGAAAATCCAAAGCCTATCACCCTGCTATTACAGCATTTGCATTTATATGAGGCACCGACCCCAAGTCTCTGAGTGCTTTACTCCCGTATACATAATGCATTTTTGTTGCTATTAATCAGTGCCAGGTTGAGATGAAAAGCTTCCATAGGCTTCTACAACTTTCCATTCCATTCAAGTCAACCAGTATTTACTGGGGACCTTCCCATGGGGCTGGCCCTAGGCTAGGTACTCTGTGGGGAGACAAAGGAAGTCATTGCCCTTAAGGAGGGCACAATCCAGACCGGGAGGTTAAGATTCACCTCCATGAACAGGTTAGAGAAGAAGGAAGGACAGTGTGTGATCAGAGGATTGGGTTGCATAGCTCATACTCTCTGTGGGCTGTAAGATGTCAGAGTAGAACAGAATTATAACTAGCAATTTTGACAACCCAAGCCAGCACTATAAAATTTGACAGGGAAAAAAAAATAATAGGGAGAATGGACATTGGGCAGTGACCTCAGAACTTGGGACAAAAGGGAATATCCTGGAATACAATGAGGGAGCAGGATGGTGGGGAAAAGACCTGGATAGGAAGGCTTCGGACATCTAGAGGTCATTGCTAGGTAGGCTACCAGAGGAGAGAAGAGTGAGGCTTGACTGAGCTTGTCTGAGAGAGGTTGCCCCACCCTAATCATGGCTCTGGGAGAAAGAATATGTTCAATTGTGGTTTTTTTTTTTTCCTTCTAGAGGAATAAAATGCTATAAAATGCTATAGTCCTCTAAATTTTGGTATCTTGGGAAAAAAGTTCCTGCGCACCTTGCAGGAACTTTACAGGGGATATCTGTGGAGGCGATGATAGTGAATAAGGCTAGATGAAGGAGGTAAAACTTATTCTAAACCCTGAACGATGGCTGGAATTTAGCTGACTGGGAGGGAGGAAAAGGCATTTCAGTAAATGACTAAAGCATGTGGACAGGCTTCATGATTAGAGTAAGGATGGACAGTAAGTTGGGAGCCAAAGAGTAAAGGGTCTTTGTCACTCCCACAAAGAGTCTGTGATCACAAGGCCCAGAGCTTTTCAATTCCTCCAATCAATCAATCATATATATATATATATATATTAAGCACTTATTATGTGTCAGGCACTATGCTAACTGCTGAGAATACAAAGAAAAAGGAAAAAATAGTCCCTTCTTTCAAAGAGCTTACATTCTAATGGAGGAGACAATATGTATAAAAATACGTGTATATCTAATACACATAGAATGTCTCTCTTACAACAACATAATTCAGGAATGGGACACTAGACTTAGAGTCAGAAACAACTGAGTCCAATCCTGCCTCACGTACTTACTAGTTTTATCACTGGCCAAGTCACTTAAATTCCATTTACCTCAGTTTCCTTAGCTATAAAATGGGAATAACAATAGCACCTACTTCCTAGGTTATTGTAAGCATCAAATGAGATAATATTTGCAAAATACTTTGGGAATTTTAAAGCACTATATACCTGCAAGTCATCACTATTATTAAATCTATGACCCTTTAATAGTAGAAGGTAAGTAATCTTGAGAATAAGACACTATCAGTTGGGAGACCAGTGAAGGGGTGCTTACAGAAAGTAGCAATTGAACTGTTTCTTGAAGAAAGCCAAGGGTTCTAAGAGCTAAATGCAAGGAGGAGAGCATTCTAAACATAGGGGAAGGAGAAACATCTGCTTCAAAGGTGAAGAGGTAGGAAATGGAGCAATATGGATGATGAAAGCAAGTAGGTTGATTTGGCTGGATTGTAGAATATGTAGGATGCTGTATGAGAAGAATGGAATATAAGAAATGGTCAGGTTGGAAAAATGTCTATTTAATCGTAGAAGTAATAGGAAGTCACTGGAGTTGAATGAATAGGATAGTAACTTTGGCAGCTAGTGAAAGATAGACTGAAGTGGGGAGGAACTTGAATGAGGGAGACAAAATAGTAGACTAATGAATTCCTCCCCACATCATCCCCTGAACTCCATGGGTTCCTTGACTGTAGTAAACTGAGACCACTTCACCCTTACTATATGCCACTTCCCATTCCTACTAATCCAACCCTCTTGCACTTGGCTTTAGCTGGGATAGTTCCTGTTTCCCTTCGAATTTATTTGAGAAAATCATTTACTTCTCGAAAGGAACTTTATTAGCCAACAAGGTAAGGAAACTAAAAAATAAACAGAGCCCAGAATTGTCAAGTTGTAGAACATGGGACTCATAAGGGATAACTGAACGGGTCAGAAATGTTGAGCACTGCTTCCTGAGTCCAGCCACCTAGCCTATAATCAATTATCAATCAAAGGGGCATTTCATCCCAGGCTCCTTTCCATGGGGCATAGTTTCAATAATAGCTAACATTTATAAAGTGTGTTAAGGTTTACAAGGTTTAAGGTTTATATTTTGTCATATAATCCTCACGACAACTTGGTCAGTCAATCAGTCAGTCATTAAACATTTATGAAATGCCTGCTATGTGCCAGTCACTTTGCTAAATAGTGATACAAAAGAAGGCAAAAAATAGCCCCATACCCTCAAGGAGCTCAGAGTCTAGTGGAGGAGACAACATGAAAACAGCTATGTACAAACAAGATATATGACAGGATAAATTGAGGTACTATTTTATATCCATTTTATAGGTGAGGAGAGTGAGGCAGACAGAGGCTAAGTGACTTGACCAGTCACTTAACTGTGTCAAGTGGTTAAGAGGTTAAGTGGCTTGGCCAGGGTCACACAACTCTAGGTATGTGAGGTAGGATTGTGAACTGAGGTCTTTAGGGCTCCTAAGTCAAATGCTCTTGTCACAATGCCATCTAGTCTTGTAGCCAAAATTTGGTTTTCGGGAAGTAGCAATTAAAATAGGGGATGTATTGCCTTATAATACAAGAAACATGCTATTTAGAGCCTTGAAGATCAGTCAATTCCCTCATCTTACAGATAAAGAAACTGAAGTCCAGATAGGTACAGTGATTTGTTCAAAGTCATGTAGGTAATAATCAGTACAATTAGAATTTGAACTGAGGTTCTCTGGCTCAGAATCCAATGTAAGAATATACCTGCAACCTGAAAAGCATGCTGTCTGGAGGAGAAGACACCTGGGCACAGTACAAAATGAATACTAGCATTTCAATAAGAGCTTGGAGGAGAGACCACCCAGGTAGAAGATTATAGCTCCATCACCTTATGTGAAATAAATGCCTTTGAATGATTAACATGATTTTGTTCAGGCTTTACCACTAAAGAGAAGAGAATCCATTGTGGCCTAAGGGGAATAGAAGGCAGTTTTCTGAACAAATGAGCCTTTCTAATGCCATTCCTGTTTCCGATCTGGTCATACATATGAATACACATGTATCCAGACACACTAAAATTATGACTATGAAAGACTTGCCTGAGTCTGGACTATGAAAGATCTTCCTGAGGAGGGTGCACATGTCTTGGATTGATGCTCAATGATAAGCAAATCAACTATTCTGATTGTTCAAGATAGTTCTGGAATATAAGACAAAATGCCATTGCCCAACAAAAAAAAAGTGGCCAAAGAATATGAGCAGTTTTCAAAAGAAGAAATGAAAACTATCAACAACCATGAGAAAGAATGCACTAAATCACTAATGAGGAAAATGTCAATTAAAATGACTCTCAGGTTTCATCTCACATCCATCAAATCGATAAAGATGATAAAACATGTTTAAAGTTGGAGGGACTGTGGGGAGATACACATACTAACAGATTGCTGAATAGTGAGTTAGTACTATCGTTCAAGGCGGAGAAACTACTTGGAATTATTGGAGGAAATTAAGTAAATTGTTTCATTTAAACTTTAACCTTGTTACTCATTCTTATATTGCTAGGAGTTCATAGACAGAAAGACATGCCCCATATATAGCAAACTATTTATAACAGCAGTGTGTGTGTGTGTGTGTGTGTGTGTGTGTGTGTGTGTGTGTGTGAGAGAGAGAGAGAGAGAGAGAGAGAGAAGAGAGAGAGAGAGAGAGAGAGAGAGAGAGAGAGAGAGAGAGAGAGAGAGAGAGAGAGAGATAACAAAGCAAACAAAAAGAAACCCTGGAAACAACCAATGTGTCTTTTTATTGGAGGATAGTTAATCAAATTGCGCATTGTGAATATACGTTATGTATTGTAAGAAATGATGAATTTGAAAAATTCAAAGAAACATAGGAAGATTTATATGAACTGATGCAGAGTGACATAAGAAGGACCTGGAGAATAATATATGTACAGCCTGGCTATAATAGAATAAGCAAAGATATGGACAGTGTTGATTGACTGGGCATCGTTGTTACAAGGGAAGAGATTCTGCCTTAAATCTGGAAATGAAAGTGATAGAAAATAGCAAAATTAATTAAATTAATAATAAATTAATAATAATAATAAATAATAATAATAAAAATAAATAAAAATAAAAAAATAAAAAAAATAAAAATAAAATAAAAATAAAAAAAAATAATAAATAATAATAATAAAATAAATTAAATAAAATTTAACAAAAAATCATCCAGATAACCTCTTTTGGAAATGCCTTCAGATCTTGCCTGAAGAAGCAAGGCATAGGGACAGAGAGGGAGCCACTTGTACCAGTCTAGTCAAAACACCAATACCACCACCTTGACTGCCATTTTCCCTCGTACCTCAAAGGAGATAATAAGGTCTTGACCTTTGGAATAGAAAGGCTACTAGTTTATTGCCCACAGTCATGATCCTGGGAAGTAACCTCTATGAAGATATAGCCTTGCAACTGTTCTGCTTGAAGACCCAGCTACACAGCTACCAAGGACCCAGAAAAGACTCACCAAAGTCCTTGGCACTGTCAAATAGTTCAACATCAGAAACGATATGATTTTTATAAGTAGAAATTACATTACAGAAAAGGCGTTACCACCAGCTTAGCTGCTGCAACCTTTAGATCACAGAAACCTGCAGTTGAAATCTTCATCTGTGCTATCTTCTCCAGTAGAACCTTAGATGCTTAAGAACAAAGACTCTTCTGTTTGTATCCCTGGCTCCTGGCACAGTGCTTTGCACATAGTAAGCACTTAATAATTGGTATTTTGACATTCGTGAATTCATTCATTTATTTCCATTGGTGCTTAGGGCATATTTGATCTTTAGAAATAGCCAAATTTATGTACAGTCAAGTCTGGTAAATAAGGTGAAGAATTCCATTTTGGAACCCAAACAAGAGGTTATAAATGCCTCTAGCACTTAGCCCAGCAAGTTTGTGGCACATAATAAGAGCTTAATAAATGTTTGTTGACTGATTGCGTAGCCTGGAATGGAGTATTATAATAAGGTACTCTGCAGGGTCTATAAAGTGGCTCTGAAGGCAGAACTTCAAAGGGTAAAATGCTCATTTGGACCAATGAATTCTGATATATTTGTAAAAAAAAATCCACACTATGGTTACATCTCATTGACACTCATATTCCTCAGCCTCCCCATCCCCACCCACCCAACTAAAGACACCCACACAGCCATCTTACACATGATTCACATATAAACAAGATATATATGTTCTTTAACACAGACACATTCGGTTATAGTGGTTATTAGAGCTGAAAGATAGCTTGGAGACCAGCTAGGCTCCTCAAATTCCACTGTCTCCATCTTCATTTTCCTCACTCTGCCACTGTCTCCTAACCCAAACTCCTTTGGCTCACAATCCCTCTCTCCAGCCTTGATGTTTGGGCCAAGCCAGACCTCTTCTCCTCTCTCTTTCATTTGCAATCACTCAGCCACTGACCAAGGCTTTTATTTTCCTCTTGTCATCCCAATTATTCCTTGTTTAATTAAAATTTGTTTCAGCTAATAGGCCTTAAATTAGTATTTTCGAATATTGACATCAACGAGACCTTCATTCATTATTTTCAAATGTCCTGGGGCTAATTGCTTTATCATTTGCCAATTATCAGTTCATGGGACAGGTAGCTACTGAATCAGGGGCTTGTACAGTGAATAGGCTAAGGTGAGCAGATGTTTGCACACACATAGAGCCCCCCTCCCCATGCCCAATAGTGCAAGTTTCATCCACATTTATTCCAGTACAGAGAGGATAGAGTAGAGAGGAATATGTATTTTTTAACGTATATGGGGGGGGGGTTGAAAATACACTGAAGGACTATAAGAGCTGCCTGAAAAAGCAGAATCAGAGAGAATCTGGAGATAGGCTATTATTGAGATCATTGCTCATTTCCTTTATTCCCAAAGTTCCACTCCACCCCAGAAGGGTATTCCATGAGTTGGATGATATTTCCTTATTATTTCTCCATGCTCAAAAGTGGGGTAGAGATCTGGGTGCTGCCTCACAAGTGAAAATAGAGAAAAAGAAGATTTGGAGGTCAGCTGCTATGTCTTCAAGGCTGAGGAATTGCCATGTGAGACCAAACTGACTAGGGAGATTTTTGTAATCCAGAGAGAGAAAGCCAAAAAAAGATAAAAGAAAATAAAAGAAAAAAGAATGAGGTTCTAAGCAATCACTAAGGGAATGGAAAGGTGAGACATAGTCATATTCCTCCAAATTCTGGAATAAAGTTTGTCCTCCAGGAGGGGAGACTCTGAGGTCAACCCTAGCTCTCTCTAGTCATCTCTCTCCCATAGGGAATGACTGTAGGATAGTCATATCTCTAACAAGAGGCTCAGGCTGAAAATAGCCAGCAAAGCTTGGAGGCTTCCCTGGATGACAGATTCCTAGCAGAGCCCAGCAAAAAGTTCAAGGTGTGAGAATACCCTCAGGGAAGTTGAACATGGCCTTTCAGAGAACATTCAACTAGGTGTGATAGTGGATAGAGTGCTGGATTTGGAGTTAGCAAAATATGAGTTCAAATCATGCGTCTGCAACTTTCTAGCTGTGCGACTCTAGGCAAGTCACCTTCAGTTTACCCCTCTGTAAAATGGAGAGAATACTTAGCAAGGTGTTAGAGGATCAAATGAAATATTTATAAGCTGCTTTATAAACCTTAAGGTACTATCTGAATGTTAGCCATTGTTATTTTTATCATTACTCGTTTGTTCCCATCACCATCATCATCATCATCACCATCCTGTGATGGTCCTATCAGAGTCAGGGCTGAGGGTTGGTGGAGCACCTGAGTGGACCTCTGGGCCTTCCACTTGGTCCAGGAAACCTCTCTCTCCCTCTGGGTCTAATTCTACGCTCTTCTCAGATCGAGCAGTGCCTGTAAGGAAGTATAAGTCCATTGCAATAAGTATTTTATTACTTGTAAGCAGAGTCTGGATTGACGGCGGATTAAAGGCGCTGAGTTCCTGGTATTGCTTTTCGGGATAGCCAGGCAATCCGCGGGGATTAAAGGAGCAACGGTGCTCATCTACCGCAAATGAATATCTGTCAGAGGCATTGACCTGTTAAAATAATGAATTTAACGTGCAGCAAACCGCACGCGGCGATGCGACATGGCCCGATAAATTGTTTTCCGCGTGTGCTAATGAGACTCTTAAGGAAACAAGACAACACGTTCAGGTCAGCCCCCGCTTGCTCTCTCCTCTATGAATTTCATTTCACGTATGGTTTTGTACTGTGGGGCCTGAGATCAGCTTCAGTGCTGAAGGAAAGAGGTCAAGTCATAAAAAGGACTTGTTCCCTCTTTGCTGACCCACTAGAGAAACAGCCAGTGAATGCTCTCAGTTTTTTGCAGATGGAATATCTGCTTTGGGGAACATGGGGGTCCTCCTTCAAGGAAAGGCTCTCTCTTCATAATTATGGATGTTATCTTCCTTTGGTATCGGCATGCAGCCCTGGGCAAGGATCTGGGGCAGGAGCCAAGCTGACCATGGCAACTAGATGCCCTCTAAGGTCCCTTCCAGCTCTAAGATGATTTTATGAACTAGCTTTTCTTACTGAGAGTTAGTACCTGCAACGTCATGTGCTGGATGTCTTAGAGTGAGAGACATACAGAATAAAGCCTGTGGGCAATAGTAAAATTCCCTGATCCTATAGCCCTTCCAGCAACTATATCCTAGCTCTGACAAAGGGACTTGAAAGGGCAGTGTGAGCACCTTTCTGACTGTGACTTTCCCCAAACCAATTTCTTCAAAAGGCAAGTTTGAGCCCCAAACCTCAGGAATTCCTCTCTGCAGATGCATCCAAATATCTCCAGATCCAGAGCCTTCCTGGACTTAAAGCCAGAAGATTTGTGTTTTGAGTCCTGGTCCTTCCATAACCTGTGTAACCTTCCACAAATCACTTGAGCATCAGTTTCCTCACCTGAAAATTTGAATAATAATACTTACCCTACTTCATGGGGCTGCTAGAAGAATCAAAAGAATAAAGTAGTCTTATGATGTTTTTAAAATATTAAATATTTTACTTAAAATTTTAAAATACTTAAAATATGATATATTTTTTAAAGCTATGAAAAGGATATTTCAATTTTGTTCTTTTCTTCCTAAGTCTTCTAAAGCTGGGGCCCCAATAATCTGATAAGACCTATTTTTAAGAGGATAAATAGGGGTAGAGTGGAAGTAGACTTGGTCAAGAAATATCTGCATTTAAATCACATCTCTGACGTTTAACAGTGATATAACCAAGATGTTAACCTCTTTGAGCCTCAGTTTCTCCAGCTATAAAAGGGGATGATCATATCTGAAGAACCCACTTCTCAGGGTGTTAGTCATAGATTATAGAATCATTTTGTAAGGACTAAATGAGAGTTGTATACAGGACTTTGTGAAGCTCAAAGGCCTCTGTAAATGTCAACTATTTCAGTTCTTCCAATTAATACCTATGTAACTATGGACAAGTCACTTAACTTTTCTGGGGATCAGTTTCTTTATCTGTAAAGTGCAGACACTTGACTAAATAACCTCAAAGGTCTATTCCATATCTGAATCTATAGTCCTAAACTCAATGATTATTGCTGGAAGAGGAAAAAATTTTTCTTTTAGCAAATGACTTTAAATGAACTGTTTATTCTCTTTCTAGAGCATTTGCTCCCTCCCTAAGATGGAGGATATGAGTCAACATTCAGGAATTCTTGGGAGCAACCCAGTGATGTCTTTCATGAATTTTCCCAATAAGTTTTCTCCCTTCCCCCTCCCCCACCCCTGATGAATATATAATCCCTGTCATAATTAAGTTAATTACAAGATATATTGGAAAGCCTTGGTGAAAAGTTAAGTTACTCTCCTTCTTCTTTTCTCCTCCTCCTCCTCCTCTTTCTTCTTCTTCTTCTTCTTCCTCTTCATCTTCTTCTTTTCCTCCTCTTCCTCCTCCTTCTCTTCTTCTCCTCCTTCTTCCTCTTCTTCTTCTCCTTCTCCTCCTCATCCTTCTTCTTCTTCATCTTCTTCTTCTCTTTCTCCTCTTCTCCATAGCTTGATTAGATGACTACTTCCAACCATCATGAAAAATAAACCCATAATTGAATGGACATTTAGGAAAAAGGAGGGCTTCTCCATCCATACTACTTCTCAAGCTTTCTTGATCATCTTTTTTTGGAACCTGTTCCATGTATTGGAGCAGAATTTCAGAATCACAAAATCTTAGAATCATTGAATAGGCCTTCGAGGCCATCATCCAACTTCCTCATTTTAGAGACAAGAAGTTAAGACCCAGAGAAAGAAAGTGATGTTGCCAAAATCACATAGCAAGTCAACACCAAAGTGAAAACCCAGGACTCCTAATTTCTAGTCTAGTGATATTTTCTTGCTTTAGAGCACAAAGGTTCTAATTGATGCTCAGGAGGAGTTCCTACTCTCACATCCAGTATAATTAACTTTGCATTATCAATGGACTGATTATTTCACTGATGGGTCATTCATATTCATTCATTCAATCTGTATTTACTGAGCAGCCTCTCCCAGTGGTGAATAGGTAGAGGAGAATTAGGAGAATATTACAACTGTGTGAGGAGAGAAGGGAGAGAATAAATAAAGTCACAGAAAAATGAATGACCATGGCATAGTGAAGAGATTTATGCTTTTAGAACTGAAAGGAACCTTAGATATATTCCCCTCTCTGCCACTTACTGCGTCAACCTGGGCAAGTAAGGTAACCTCCTTGGGTTTTAATTTCCTTACCTGTAAAATTTAAGGTTTAGCCTAGATCAGTGGTATCAAACTCTAATAGAAACAGGAGGCCACTAAAACGTACATAAGGGTCCCTGAGGACTGTATGTTGACTTAAAAAAAGCACAGATTAACATTTTTATCTTGTATTGTGTTTTTTATTTATTTTGTTAAATATTTCCCAATTATATTTTAATTTAATTCTGACAAACTAGGGAGTGCATCAAGCTGCAAGGGACTCTTTTAACTCAAGTTTAGAAGCCTAGAAGTCTCCAGTTTCTGTGGTCTTTTCACTGATTGCAGCAGAGGGTACATTCAGAAGGAAGAGTCAGGTAGAAGCATTTGGATTTCCTCCAAGAGAAAGACAGAATGAGAAAAAAATACAGGGAAACGAGGGTTAGGTAAAAGTAACCACTGTCTGCCTATGTGGCCTTGGAAAGTCATGGACCTTTTCTAGACCTCTAAGTTTCCTTAACCACAAAGAAAGTAACAGTGATCTGTATTGCCCACATTCATGTGAGGACAAGCTGATGAACAGCTGGAAAGAGCTACTCAGGGGCCAGAAAGCCATATAAATTACAGCTCATCAGATATTGTTTTGCAAGAGCCACTGGAGACTGAGAAAGTCTTAGCCATAAGAGCCTTCAAGTAAGCACCTGCCATGGAGGCTCACTCACATTTCTTGCATTAAGGTCCATAAAGATATAGGTAAAAGTCCATAAAAAATATAGTTTCCAACCTTGAAAGCAAATGTTCCTTCCATCACTTCCTAGGGGAAGCTGTAGATAAAGCAGTTGCCTGGAGTCAATTAAATAAGGACTCAGATACCTTACCAGCCATGAGACCCTGAGAAAGTCACCTCATTTCTTTGCCCAGGTTTCCCTAACTGTGAAATGGGGATAATGATAGTACCAAGGGTTAGATGATTTCATTTGTAAAGTGCTTAGCACAATGCTTGGGCACATAGTAGGCACTTTAAAAATGTCTATTCCCTCCCTTTCTTCCTTTTTTCTCTATGAGGCTAGCCATCTCAGGCAGGCATGATATGAGAGTGCTTTGTGTTTGAGAGGCCACTTTAAGAGATTACATTAGATATGTGTGTCTTTCTCCATGTCAACATAAACCACTTCCCCAACTAAGAATATCCTTCTCCTCTCTGTTCCTTACCTTTTCAAAATCTTTCTTAGAAAGCCAGCTACTTCAAGAAATCTTCCTTGATTAATCCCACGGAAATTTTCTTTCTCCCTGACTCAGCACTTCTCTATTAAGATCCCCAATGCATCCGTTCCTAGGTTGTTCTACTGGTAGCTGAAATCAACCACAACTATTGACAAGGGACCCATGAGCAGAATGGAACTGTGTGCTTTATATGTGGCCTGGATGTGAGGGAGAAGAGAGATGTTTCCTGTACTCAGGGGATTCACAGTTTAATTGGCTAGAATGAGGCCGACCAATGAAGAACCCATAGAATTAGACTGAAGCAGCAAATGCCCCCCAAGGGCATTGAATAGAAAGAGTTGAATGGTAAGGCAGGATGAAAAAACAGACAGATCAATCTAGAAGGGCTTCCTAGGAGAGGTGGCCCATGAGCTTTCAAGTAAGAGGATGAGAAGATGATACAGAGAGGAGGAAAAAGACAACCTGGAAACCTAGCAAAAAAAAATCTACTCCTTCTGTAATAAAGGAGAATTGAGTTTTGGTGTAGGGGAAGGTAGAAAAGGAAGGGAGGAAGGTTGAAGTTTAGGGGCTGGGAGGATGGAGAGGGACCTCAAGCAAATCAACAGCTCGGGAGATGGATGATTCTAGGCCCACCTGTCCATCATGGAAACTTGGAAGTCAGTTCATGAAGGTCACTGTCAGGAAACAAGGAGAGTATCTGAGTGGGAGACCTCTGTCCTAAGGCATGTGGCAGGGAGCTGAGGATGAGCCACTCCTGGAAGACCTATGGATCCCTGTAAACTAACTGGGTGGGGCCATGGTTGTTTGAATTTCATTAGCGTAGATTTACAGGCCACCCCATCCCATCAGACCCCCACACTTCCCAGATGGCAAGGGGGACCCCCACCTTTGGAAACTGGTAAAGTGTCAGCAGTGGAACATACAGCCTGGGAGAGGGGAAGGGACTAGGCAAGATGTGTGTGTATGTGTGTGTGTGTGTGTGTGTGTGTGTGTGTGTGTGTCCTTCATTGCCAAAGAAGACCATGCCATCAGAGAATAATAACATGACTTGCACTTGCCTTTGTTTTGAATGAGGGAGGGCTGTGCAGGTCACCAGTCTCACTTCTCCTCCAGAGCCATCTGAATCCAGTGACCAGATATTCATCAGGATGACTGGAGATGACACAGGATGAGGCAATTGGGGTTAAGTGACCTGCCCAAGGTCACACAGCTAGTGAGTGTCAAGTGTCTGAGGTGAGATTTGAACTCAGGTCCTCCTGACTCCTGCACTAGTGCTCTATCCACTGGACCACCTAGCTGCCCTGGCAAGATCAAACTATTTAGAACTGAAAGGAACCTTAGAGAATAATTAGTCCCAAGTTCTCATTATATTTATAGATGAATTAACTGAGGGTAGAATTCAAACCCAGATCCTTTCAGCACACCAGGTTCAAGCCTCATGATACAGTTTGTGGCCTTTCCTTCTTCCTCTGAGGGCCTGAAGAACTTTAGAATGAATCTGAATCATCCCCGTAGCACTAGATTCTACAACATTGTTTTAGAGTAATAACATTGTTCTCATGTTGTTCCAAGGAAGCATCTGACCATCCAGCTTTTTTGTGAAAACCTCCAGTGAGGGAGAACCTGTTAGATCCTGAGGATGCCCATTCTCCTATTATATATCTCTCTGTTAGTCCCCTTTTTTTTTCTTTTTAAAGATAAACAATTTTATTAATTTCATTTACATATAAGGCAACACAAACTCATGGATAGTAAAAGAATAAGCTCTATTTATGATTAAATACAATGTTTCCTTTATTCCCATGGTTCCTTGTTCTCTAAATCAGCATTTTCCAAACCATTCTGTGCAATGTATATAGGTGTCCCATGAGAACATGTTAATGCTAGTGACACTTTCCCCCCTCTAAAATAATATGAAATAATGTATGAAAAAAGTTCAAGATGCAAGGCAGTTTCTCCAGCTTTGTTTCTGCCAAGGTCCCTTCTAACTGTCAAGATGTATGACTCTATGTGTAATTCCTCTATTTCCCACTAGAAATGAACTTACATGCCCTCACCCCCATCCTGGGAGTACTGTTTATTCCTAGACTCCCTGGTTTCAAGACTTACAGGTTTTCCCAATGCATTTCAAGCTCAAAGGGTTCTGTAGCCAAAACACAGTTGGTAAGTTTTTCCTTAGGTCCCTAAGTGGCCCCTTCCACCTGGTAATTCTAATTCTTCCCTCTGTAGTCATATCTCTTCCACATGCATGACAGCCTTTCAGATATTCATATCTTCATCATATCTTCACTGAGTATTTTCTTCTCTAGGGTAAACATCCCAAGTCTTTCAATTGACCCTCAGATGGCATGATCTCAAGGCTCTTCACTATTTCAAGTTACCTTTTTTAGTATGGACCCCCTCTAATTAATATTCTTCCTAAAATATGATGCCCAGAACTGAACCCAGTACTATCAATGTAGTCTGACCAAGTAACATAGTGGATAGAGCACTAGTCTTGAAATCAGGAAGACTCATCTTCATAAGTTCAGATCTAGCTTCAGACATTACTAGCTGTGGGACTCTAGGCAAATCATTTAACCCTGGCTGCCTCAGTTTCCTCATCTTTAAAAGACACTAGAAACTACTCTATTATCTTTGCCAAGAAAACCTCAAATGAGGTCAGGAAGAGTTAGACATGACTGAAACAACTCAACAATAACAACTAAGTCTGGCTGAGGCAAAGTATAGTGGGATTATCCCTTCCAAACTCCCAGAAACTATGTCTGTCTTAAAGTAGCCCAAGGTCTTATCAGCAGTTTGGGGTCCCATATCACACTTTTACTTATCTTGGTCTTAAAGTACACTAAAAGTCTCTCTTTTTTTTTAGATAAGTTGTTGTCTAACCATGCCTACTCCTTCTTAAACTTGTGAAGTCTATTTTTAAACCCATGTAGGACTATAAATTTATCCCTATTAAATTTCATTTTATTAGATTCATCCCAGTGTTCAAGATTTGTTGACCTTCTGACTGACACCCTTCTTCCAGGGTATCACCTCTCCTTCCAAGCTTTGTGTCACCTGGTAAAGATGCTAGTCTTTGATTTTTTAAAAAATCTATTATCCTATGATCCTGGGTTGTTAGCACAGGGCCATATACAGATCCCTAGGGCACTCTACTGGAGACCTACTGGCATGTTTTCATCTCACCAATGACACTCTTATTTGAGTACGCATTTTCACAACTCAGCCATAACTAGATCTTTAGCATGGCATGGGTGTTATTCATGTCTCAGAAAATATTACTCCAGTGACAGTGAGAAAGTTAGATGGCTTATACATAATTTTTATTGAAAGTAAAGAAGGTGGGGATGGTGTCTACTTTGTTCCATTGGGGAAATGAGGAAGGGGCACGGTTTGTGGGCCGTTGCTATTAGCGAAAACAAGATGTGCTTTAGTATGTGTATTGTTTCTATTAGGTAAATAGACCGGTGAGATAACTCATGAACCTGCTCCACTGGAGAAATAGGGAAGATGACCTCTGTGTTATTTTTGTGGGAGAAGTAAGGCAGTAGCTTAATTGTGTATCCGTTCCACTGGAGAAATAAGGCTAGGGGATAGATTATTCATAGGCATGAAATTAAATGAGGCAGCTTAAGAAGGGAGTGGGACAGTTGCAGACCCTCCTTCCTGAACAAGATAAGATGGTTTCTATCCCAGTTTACCCACCTCCCCCATTTTTAGACAGTCATTTTACACGGCTCTTCTCTGTCTTCTCCATCCTCCCACTTTCTGCAGTCTCCCAGACACCTCCTTTCCTCCCCCTCTCATTTCCCAACCCTGCCGGGCTGACTCTGCCTTCTGAGTGCCGGGCTTAATGAGGCTGGAGGTTTGGAGTAAATGTTACAGGGTGGAGGGAAGAGGTTGGGGGTTGGGGGGAGAGGGAGAGAAAGAGAGACAGACAGAGAGACAGAGACAGACAGAGAGACAGAGAGAGAGAAAGAGAGAGAGAGGAGGAGGAGGAGGCAGGCACTGCCTTCTCAGGTGATCAGGTGATAAATATCCTGTTTGTTTCACCCACTGCTAAGGGCCAAGAAGGGGGGTAGGGGTGGGGAAAGCAGCTGGTTTTTCCTAATGGGCCACAATGGTAGCAAAGGCAGACATACCCCACCACCCCCTTCCTGGTATCCTAATCTGTTCCTTTAACTTTGATCACAGTCAGCATTGGGAGGGAGGTCAGTAGAACCAGGGCACCTGGGTCATAGTCTTTACTCTGCTACTGATTTCCTGGGTGAACTTGGGCAAGTCAAGTTGTCTAAATCTTCTGTCTCTCAGTTTCCTCATCCATCAAAGGGGACTGTGTACTCCTGGACTGGGAGCCCATTTCCTTTTCTTTCCCCTAATTAGTTAAAATAAGAAAGAGGTGGGTGGACATATAAGTTCCTAATTCTTTTAAGAGTCAGAGATTTATAGACCCAGGGCTCAAAAAGAACTTAGTTGTCATGTAGTACAAGCACCATGATGAGGAAACTAAAGCCCAACAGAAAGAGAAGTAACTTGCCCCAGGTCATATAGCCAGTAAATATCCAAGATGGAATTTGAACCCAGGTTCTGTGACTCTGTAGGTAATGTTCTTTACCATGAAAGCCCATTTGACTCCAAAGAATCGATTCCTACTATCAGAATCAATAACATGTCAGAGCTATAAGGGGACCTTAGAGATCATCTATCCCAACTTGCTCAGAGTATAATATATCAAAATTTTATCATCTCTAAAATGAAAAAAACAGGACTTTTCTCTTATTTATGAAGACCAAATAAGATAAAGTATGTACAGTGCTTTGTCAATCTTAATGAGCTATCAAAATGCCAGGTAATAATAATCATTATTATTTTACAAATGAGGAAATATATCCCAAGAAATTAGATGACTTGCCTAAGGTTGTGGCTTTTTTCTAGGTATTAGAACCTATAGTCTTCAATATATAGGATCCCTGGGAGAATTAATGTACTTTGACAAGAATTTAGCTCCCTTTCATTACACTGTGACAACCAAGAGGGCTGGAATTAAGTTCAGTCAGTGCTTTTGAGGTGGAGAACTCCCCGAAGGATCTGACCACTTTTTGTACTAATTCCTCCAAACCTGGAGGTTTCCAAAGAAGCAGGTGAGTATCAACACTGGGCCAATGCAGACACGTGAGAACACCCCCAACTCACCAGGTTGATAACAGGGAGGAAAGATCCACTACCCAACATCCCAGCATTATTCCTTCCTGCCTCATTCAGTCTCTCTGTTTGCCTCATACCACATACTCATAGCACACTTCTCATTCCCATCCCTGGAAGTTACACATCTTAGGATCTTCTCCACTACATGGTGTCCTGGCAGAAATTCTGTTGCCTCCCATCTGTCTTATTCTTCTCCTGAACTTCTGAAATTGAAGTTATAGGATCATGGATTTAAAACTGAAAAAGGACCTAGAGGTCAAGCCCAACGACATCATTTTACAGATGAGGAAACTGAGGCCCAGAGAAGTTAACAGACTTGCCCAACAGCACAATGCTGGGAAGTGTCTAAGGCAGGATCCAAAGCTGGGTCTACTCCTGATCCTCCAAACAGCATTCTGTGCATATACCATGTTTCTGAGGAGAATCTCCAGCAAGCTATATAGGGTGAGACCTGAGTCTTCCCTAGAAGTTTGTTTCCCCCTCAGGCAGAGGCTAGGGAGCCACTTGTACATGTCGGTCCTGCTCAGTTGGTCAATTAGCATGCACTTACAAAGTACCTACTATGTGCCAGGCACTGTACATACAGAGACACAAAAATGAAGCAATCTCTGCCTCACAGAACTTACATTCTATTGAGGGAGATGGGTACACATGGAAAGATTACCAGAACAATTAGAAAATAAATGAAAGATAATGAAATACAAGGTATTTAGGGAGGAAAGATGCTAGCCTTTAGAGGCAGGACAGGAAAGGCTTCATGTAGAAAGAAGGACACTCTGAGTTGAGTTTTGAGCAAAGTGGGAGATTCTGTGGGTCTGAAGTTTGGATTGTCTTCTTCATTACATGGCTTCTGAAAGGGGACCTTAGTTTGACCTACAGGTGGCTAATTCGGGTACAGGTTGGTGGAAATTCAATTCAGCAAACAATTCTAGGTCACCTGCTCTGTATAAGGCACCTTATTGGGCGATGGGGATACAAAGGCGAGTGACATTGCCCTTGACCTCAAAGAGATTACATTCTATGGTGAGGAGGCAACATGTACACAGGCAAGTTGGTACAAAGTATTTTCAAAGAGGAAGAAAATGCTAATCACTAGGAGGGCGAGAAAGGGAGAGAAAAGCTTTCTGTTAGGAGGCAGCCCCTGAGTTGGGTTTTGAAGGAAGCTGGGGGGATCCTGCTAGTCAGAGGTGAAGAGGGAATGCATCCCAGATGTTAATTCTACCTTTATAGAAAGGGCTTGCTGAGGAAATTGATCCCACAATTCTATAAGGGCTATTAAGTACCTACTACGCACAAAGCTCTGAACTAAGCAGCAGGGACAAGGAGGAAATAATAGCTTACATTTCTCTAACATAACACTTTAAGGTTTGCTCATCTGTGTGGGCTATGTACTGTGGGGGATGCAGGAGAAGGGAATTGGGGGAGACCTAGTCCCTGCCCTTGGGGAGTCACTGAGAACAATAAAGGACTGTGTGTGACTGAGCTCTGAAATGTGGAGTTCAGACTCTTAAGTGCTGAAGGAGTTCCGAGAAGAGAGAGATGAGTGAGGGTTGAAAGAGCTGGGGAAAAGCTTCCTGAAAGAGGTTTTATGAATTACTTGGACCTGTAATCATAAGGTTTTATTGCATTTATTAATATGACAGAGACTCGCATATCTGGGATGGCAGACCTAAGTGCTCTCCTACCTAGAGACAGAGGAATGGATGAGGGGAGCTCTGGTGTCAGGAAGGGGAAAAGAGACTTTCCACTTTGAGAGCAGAATGGAAAGGGTGGAAGTCTAAATGCATGATCTCAGTTCTAGTCCCAGGTCTGTGAAAGAATCCTTTGATGCTTAAGAAATAAGTGAACCTCTCAGAATTTCCATATCTGTAAATTGTATAGTGGATAGAGAATGTGGTAGATACAATTAGGAGGACCTGGGTTCCAGTCCTATCTCTGACCCAAACTCATTGTGAGACCACACTTTACAATCCTCTGAATCTATAAGTCACAGATGAAAAGCTGATCTGAACTGGTGGAGGAAAGTTTCCCACCAGGAGTGTCCTTTACAGATGAAATCACAGGTCTGGAGAGGATAAAAATGTTGTCATGATACTTGTTCTACCTATCTCTCGGCGCTGCCTCGAGAAGAAAGTGAGGCAAGAGGTGTTCAAGTATTCTCAAACGTACAAAGTGGGCTAGAGCAGAGAAGACAGAGCTGCCAAATATTCTGAGATATGCAGGGATGGGGGAAAAGTGAGGAGCCAGCTCCAGCTAGTGCTGGGCTTAAGAAGCAGGATTTAAGTTCCGGCACTGCCCACAACTTGCTGACTCAAGACAAATGAAGAAAAAAAAAAAAGGAGAGAAAAAAAGGAAAAAAAGTTCCAGCCAAGCAAACCTGTAATATCAGAGGTTCAAGTAAAGCCCTCACTCTAGTGGAAGGCCGAGACTAAGGAGACAGAGCTGGAAGCAACCTCTTGCTGAAGACTAGTAGATCCCCTTGGGATGCTACCAGCCTGCCCAGGGGAGACAGAACGCCAGGGGATCAGGCCATTATCTAAGCCAGTTCTAGTGCAGAGCTTTGAGGGGTATTTACATGTAGGGTCTAACTGTGCTGTCTCTTTGCTCTCTATCAGAAACATGAGAGCTAGCTTGAGAGTTCCTTCCATGCAGCTTTCAGGTGCTGTCAGATCTCCCCACCTTCCTTACCTTCAGTCTTTAACCTGCTTCCTACCCCATTGCTTTCCACCCAGAACACAAGTCACTCTTAGCTTAGTTGAAGAGGGTTAGAAATCATACCCAGCTCTATATATCAATAGTTCTCAAAATGTGGTCCAGGGATCCCTTGGAGTCCCCAACATCTTCTCAAGTTATCTAGAAAATATTAAAAAACTATTTTCATTTTAATACTAAGATGCTTTCATTTCTAACAAGCAAATATTGATCAATATATAATGAACATAAAGAAGTTCTTTGGAGAATTTCGATAATTTTTAAAAATATAAAGGGGTCCAAAAAAATTAAGCAACATTGCTATAGATCACAGAACCATAGATGCTAGAGCTGTAAGAAGAAACCAAGGCACAGATAGGTTGAGTGACTTGCCTGGTGTCACACAGCTAGTAAATGTCTGAGGTAGAGTTAAACCCTTGTCTTCCTGACTCCAAGGCCAGCTCTCTATCCACTTGAAAGGAAAGGGACAGAGAGATACTGTTCCCTCTCCCTGATTTATAGCCTATTGGCTTTTTTTTCCCCAAGAAAAGGCTATAAGCTGGAGTCACCTATCTGAGCCTCAGTTTCCCCTTCTGTATGCTAGAGACAATAATATTTGTAGTTCCTACCTGACTGGATCGTTGTGAAGATAAAAATTGTAAAATAAAATTGTTGTAAAATAACATATGCAAAGTACTTACTTCCTCCTCCAAACTTTCTTGAATGAGCACCATTTCCTTCACATCTCTACCACCACCCTAGTCCACTAACATGTCTGTGTAATTATAATAATTAATGATCACAATAAAGCAATAGCTGGCACTTCTGCAGCAGCATAAAGTTTGTAAATACGCTACCAGGTGGAGTACGGAGGCAGGTGTCATATTCCCATTTTACAGATGAGAAAACTGAGGGGGGTGGTTAAGTGACTTGCCCATGGTCACGTAGCTAGTAAGTGCAAGAGGCAGGACTTATACCGTGATCTTTCTGGACCGTTGCTTCTCCCCTAGCTCTTTTCCTCCCTCCCTACTCCATCTCCTTAGTTCATTCTGTATAACCAACATCATATTTTGTTACAGCAGACCTCCGAGCCTGATACTTCCTTGCTCTAAAACCCGTTTTAGCTCCCTAGTTACCTATCCCCCTCAAGATTGAACACAAATTCTTTTGCTTATTGATCAAGGCCCTCGAGAGTAGTCAATCAGTGAGCCCCTACAATGTGCCAGACACTGTACGCATAGCTGTGCTGGGTTACAAAGAAACCTGCCTTTAAGGGACTCTTCTTACCTCTCCAAAGTGATTCTTCATTACCACTCCCTTGCACTCATCCTCTGCATGGCCAGACTGGTCTGCTATCCTGCCCTGCTTCACCACAAGCACATGTGGTCCATGTAACACCTTTCCTCATATGATTCCCTTCCTTCCAAGTCCCTACTACCCTTAATGCCACATGGTATTTGATCCTTGACAATTTCACATCTGGATAATTCTTTTTTTATATCTCCGTGTCTAGGATTGTAAGCTTTTTGAGAGTAAGATTCATGTCTTCTTCTTTTGTGTCTTCCAGAGAGCCTTTTAATGTGCCTTGGATATAGGAAGGATTCAGTGAATTTATCTGATAGGCTTTTTTTTTTAAATGGCTCATCGACATAGCCTATCAGAAAATGGGAATGACCTCTACTTGATTAGCTTCCCTAAGTGGGGGTATCCCTATTAAAGCTTCAGGCTGGAAGAACTGCTGACAAGTTCATTCTCACTAAATACTGTTTATTCGTTGATAGGTTGGTGTTCAATCTCTTCTTAGACTTAATACTGGGAAAATTCCCTGGGCAAATGTCAACTTGTCCCACATCAGTCAGTGCGCAAGAAGTCAGAAGTATACAGTGGGGAAGCAAAGGGGGAAGCGGGGACACAGGAACACAGGTAGAAGTGTTCTAACTTTACTTCCCCAAAAAGAAGGACCCGAAGAATCCTTAGGAGCTTTTCTCTATGGCAGTAGCCTGGGCGTATGCCCATCACCACTCTCCATAATATGTCCCTGTTTATAGATATGATGCCTCTCTCAGAACGTAGTATCCTTGAGGATAAGGGCTTTTTCTTTTGTATCCCTGGCACAGGGCCTTTGTTTCTTTGTTCAGTCGTTTTCAGTCATGGATTCTCCCTGACCCCATTTGGGGTTTTCTTGGTAAAGATACTAAAGTGGTTTGCCATTTCCTTCTCCTGCTCATTTTACAGATGAGCAAACTGAGGCAGAACAGGACAAAGTGACTTGCCTAGAGTTGCCCAACTAGTTTTTATCTAAGGCCAGTGAACTTAGAAAGATGAGTCTTCCTGACTCCAGATCCAGCACTCTATCCACTGGTCCACCTGTGTCATAGGATCACAGATTTAGAGCTGGAAGAGATCTTGGAGGTTGATTCCAACATCTTCCTTTTAAAAAAAATTACCCAACACATATTAAATACCCAATGTGTACACTGTGCTAGGTCAATCCTTTCATTTTTTTAATAGATGAGGAAACTGAGACTTGGAAACATTAAGTGGCTTGCCCACTATCACATATCTAGTAAGTCAGATCCAAACCCAAGTCTTCCTGACTTTCCCATACAGTAACAGCTGATATTTATCTCCCAGTTAGTTCAAATTCCTTCACTTCTGGGTTCAAAATTCACTTCCTCTGTGAATCCTACACTCCTCTAGTACATGGACTAGCCCTCAGCTCCCTGAACCCCAAATGAACTCATGGTCTTCTCCTCAAGGGAAATCTCTACCTCCTTTCTGGCCCTTTTTCTATCCCATATCTGGACATTTTACTCAGGGAACTGTGTTTCCCAGGATTATACTCCTTGGTAATGAAGGAAAGTTTGAGGCTAGGCCTCCTATAGCCTCCTCTCAGTTTCCAGGAAGTCCACTTCCTAATGCTTGAAGGTTAGGAACATACCTTTTCTTCATTCGCTTCCTGATGACATGCCTTTCCCCTAGCTCCAACTCCCCAAATTGTAGAGACCTCATCATTTCAGTTCAGTCTCGCATGACCTGGGCCCTCCCATACCCCTCCCCTATCCCCAATCCCAGCCACAAGGTCATTATAAATGCATTCCTCAGGACCTTGCTTAGCCCCAACAGACATTTCTTGACTTGTGGGCTCCAGAAGAACATAGCACACTTCGGAAGTATTGTGGAAGAAATATCTCCTCTCTGAGTTCATGTGGTAAGTAACTGCAGCTGAAATAAATCTACCTCAATGCAGAAATTATAGAGGTAAGAAAAACCTAGGTTTTATTATTATGCTTAAACATAGGTTCAGATCTCAGACAAAAAAATAAACCTGAATAAAAATGAGGATTCTAACAAGGCCTCTTATAGACAAAATTATGTCAGGATGACAGAGAAATCACTCTTTTACGTATTGCAATCTTGTACTTTCCTCTTAGGCCATAAAAGTTGAAGAAGAGACAGATTCATAATTCCATGCTTCTTTCAATGTCATAAAAGTTGAACAAATTTAGTTAAGCAAAATCATAATCTCATACGTCCTCTAAGGACACACACTTAGTTAAACAAACTCTATAGGTAAACTAAGTCAGGTTATGGATTAAGCTACATTTAAAGGGTTCACAAATAGGTTACAAAAGAGAAAAGGGATGTCTGCATCTTCAAGGAGTCAGGGACAGCTAAGAATCTTCCACTGGCTTCTTATGTAAGAAATGCATAAGACCCTAAGTAAATTTTCAGATCCCATGGGTCAGGTTTCAGCCAAGTCAACAACCTCTCAACTAGGAAAAATGACCCAACCTTCCCTTAACATTATTTTTCTTTGAACCAGGTTGTAGTCAGATGAGGTTAATATTAACAGAAGACAGGATTTTATTTACCTAAAAGTTGCAGGAGTAATGGCCTTGAATGCCAAATAATAAAATAAAAGGAAATCTAAAATTCCCATAACAAAAGAAATACGTTTTCCCTGATACAAAATGCAATACGTTTTATAAACCTGACCATAATTGGTAAGTAAAATGAGGTCCCTCTCTTGCTCATAATTTCATTGCTTAGGCTCAACATGCTAAAGGCACATTAGAGGAATACTGGAATACTGAAACCATTGGTTTGAAAAAACAAAAAACCTCTCACTCAAGACTGGCTTTCCTATTTGCTCTTGTCCCAGATATGACCCTAAAGGCAGCTGACTGTTCTTAATCATGCAAGAACCTTTCTGGAGGGTCTGAGTATCAAATCAGTCATTCAACTGGTTATTGAATTGAATTGAATACACTGATTACATTCTGGGCACGTTAGGAAATGCAGAATCTAAGGAAGCTCCTTATCCTCAAGGAATTTACATTCTGGGCCATATATAACAAGTTAAACAATTAGAGAACAAAACAAACTCTCTTCTCAGGCGATCCTCCCAGTCTTATAAGATGGGCAGGGCAGGTAGGGAGCTTCAGAGAGTGAAGGAAAATATAAAAACAAAACAGAAGCAATACTAGACTTGGCTTGAGAAGACCTGAATTAGAATTCTGACTGTGGGACCTTAGGCAAATCACTTAACTGATCTAGATTTGTTTTCTTGTCTGGAAAATAGGAGTGTTAATATCAAATAAGATACTTCATACCCAATAAGATGATTTGTGCCAAGTGCTATTTAAGTGGGACTTGCTATTATCATCCCTTTTTGTAATAGATAAGGAAACTAAGTCACAGGAGATTATGTCATTTGCCCCAAATCACAGGGTATGTTACCAAGACAGCCCAAACTCCACCCCTAGTCGCCTGACCTCTGGTCCAGTCTTCTTTGCACTCATGAGAAGATTGGACAAATTCATCTCTAAATTCCCTGCCAGCCCAAAGGTTCCATGACTCTAGGTCTAATAGATTGTGTGGAGGTTTATTAGAAGGTCATTCATTGTTACCCTTGACAAGTGGGTCAGATGGTACCGTAACTGACCCTTAAATTGCCATGGCCATGAGGGATTGATTCTTGCCTGCATAAGAGAAGGAGGGTCCTGAGGGACTAAGATAGCTGAGCCTGGGCCGTCTGGGAAAAGAAAAGGGGGAAGGAAAAGGAGAGAGAGAGAGCAGAAATGAGAGCAGGGCTTGCTGAATGCTCGGGATTTTATGACGGGACGTAAATCAGACCTGCCCGTACTTGACCAAGGTTGAAACCTGCCGTGCCGCACAGTAATTAGATTTTTAGACGATGTTCCCCCTCTGGTTTATTTATACAGCGGTAATTACCTCCAACAGAGCTGGGCACCGGCACTGCTCTTCTTTCCCAACCACACATTTACCCTTCCATGTTCCTGCTCCGTGGTGTACGGAACAGGGGAAGGGAGGACTGAGTGTGTAAGGAGGAAGCGGGGAGAGACAGGAGGAGAAGGGCTGTTAAATGAAGGTTTCTTCAGGCATGGAAAAACTCCAGGGGACAGACAGGTAAATCTTCAATATGCCAAAGGCACATTCATTAAATGGGACATTTTTTGGAGTGGGACAGGGACCCTAGGGGATGAGGCTTATTGAAAATACTTACACGTATTTGTCATTCCACCAGTTTTGAGGAGGTGTACAGAAGCACTTAAGGGCTCAGTAGATCCGCGTTAGGTTCTGGGGTCAGATCGTTGACCAAAATCACTTGTAGAAAAGAGATAATGCCTTAGATTGCAGTCCACCACACGAATAGGATGAACACTTGTTCATTACTTAGACCTCATCAATGGGGACAGCTCCCTAGCACCATGCTCTTGTCCTATGCTCCCGGTGACTAGTCATTTTTCAGGTATCTGAGTAAAGATCAGTCTGTGACCGCTTGAAAGTGTTATTTTAGATATTTAATGCTTTGATTGAATAATGACTGTGTATTCAGTGTTATGCTATTTCCTCCCATTAAAAAGTAAGCTCTTTGAAGGGAGTTTCTATTTTTTGACTTCTATCCCCCTGTTATACCTGCTACATAGTGGATATTTAATGTTTAATGAATTTTAAATGAATGAATGAATGTGCTTTGGGAAGATTTGAAGATGAATAAGAGGGCAGCTAGGTGATGTAGTAAATATAGTTCCAGGACTGTAGTCAGGAAGACATGAGTTCAAATTCAGCCTCAGACATTCACTAGCTCTGTGACCCTGGGCAAATGATTTAATGCAATTTGCCTCAGTTTCCTCATCTGTAAAATGAGCTGGAGAAGGAAATGACAAACCACTCCAGGATCTTTACCAAGAAAACCCCAAATGGGGTCACAAAGAGTCAAACATGACTAAAAAAGACTGAACAATGACACAAAAGATGAATTAAATACCATCCCTGCCTTCAAATCACTTGCAATCTACTGAAGTAGGTAAGACATGAGTGGGATTAAAGGAACAGAGTTGGCCAAAGGTGAGGCTGGATGGGTCAGTCAGCGACTAGCATCAGAATATGCCTGGGTCACAGGTCAGATTGCCTTTAGGAGGAAAAGTCCAGCTCTGCCTGAAGACCATGAGGCACAGTAGAAAGAACACTGGCTCTGAAGTCAGAAGACCTGAGTTCAAATCCTGCCACTGATGCTTACTGCCTTTGCCACCTTTGTCATGTGATTCGAACTCTTTCAGTTTCCTTATCTATTGGATGAGAAGCCTAGTCTAGGTGGATTCCAAGGTCTCTCCCAGCTCTGAGTCTGTGTGTCAGCTGGGACCTTGTAAGATAATGGAGATTTCTCTGCATGGATCCAACTTTTTCTTATGCTGATCAAATCTACAAATTTAGCTTCATTCACATTTTGTAGTAACCACTGAACTTACTTGCCCAAAACAAAATTAAAGCACTTTGTTCACTGTGTCTCACAGAGAAGAATAAGCCTATGGAACTCATTTCTGCAAGAGATGGCTTGGGTCAGAATGTACACAAAACAAATATCAAAAAAAAAAAAAGAGAGAGAGATTAATTCCTGAGTCAAAAATCCTTATGGGTCTGTTATAGGAGGTTGAGCATCATTCCCTTTTTAATAGCTTTTATTGAATGATTACTGTATGTCTCTTGCCAAATTGGGCTGTGCTTCTGAGGCTGGAGACGGGGAGGAAAGACAAGCAACAAGAGGTGATAAGGACATAGTCCTTGACCTCTGGAGCACAGTCTAGACAAGACCCAGATAAATGAAACAAGGAGTTACAAAAGTAGGAAAGAATCAAAATGGAGAAGAAAATTGATTCCTAAATCTCCTATTCCCAAATATGGGATTAAAGGGCATCTAAACCATGAGGAAATGAATGGTAGGAGTCCAGTCTTGACAACCCTGTATTGCTTCTTCTACCTCAGTTGCTCTGATACTGATTCACAAGAATCTCTCTCCTGAGCATGTGGCTCCCAAGGTTGGATGTATCCCCTGATAAATGGACACATCTACCAACCTCCCCCCACCCATCTCTCCTCAAACCCCAGCTTTCCAGCCTTCCTACCTCCTCTACCCTTCAGCTCAGTCAGCAAGTTCTCTGTCTATAAACTAGGAGAAGAAAGCTGCAACTCTGCAGTCTCACCAAGATTTATGGATGGCCTCAAATGATAGAAAGGGGTTTTCTCTTTTCTTTCTTTCCTCCTTCCTGCATTCCTTCCTTTCCTTGTACTTCCCAGGTTTTCTTCCATTTACTTCTTTCTCCCTTCCTTCCTGTCATTTTTCTGCCTTTCTTTATTTCTTCCTTCCTTCCCTCTTTCCTTCTAGGCTTTCAGTTTTTTCCATGTGTTGCATGAATCTGGTGTCTAAGAAGTCAACTAAGAGACAGCTTTTCCTTAACTCTGTCACCCCACAGAATGATGCTCATGTTGCCCAGTGAAAACATACCCATTAATTACATGAATTCCATCCTTACTGGATGAGGGGAGAGGTAAAGAGGATAGTGTTATCAGTAAAGAAGTCAAACCTCCTGGAGACAAACTGAGTGAAGACCAGCCACTTATTATGTTGTGTGCCCAGTCCTGTGCTGCCCTACCCTTTGAGAAAGGAGGATGAGACATATTTCCTGCCCTCAAAGAGTTTAAAGTCTAGTTAGGGTGCACAATAGTGTGCACAATAAGACCGTCAGAGAATAATTAAGGATGCATAGTACCGAAAAGAATAAGAGAAGAGGAAGGGCAGGGTGAGCCAGAGTGGTCAGGTCTTGTTGGATGGGAGACTGGAACTGGACCCTGAAGAATGGGTAAGATTCAGACAAGAAAGAATGAAAGGTGATGAAAAGCAATCTAAGTAAAGGCTTCAAATACAGGCCAAGGAAGGAAGGAAGGAAGGAAGGGAAAAAGGAAGGAAATAAGGAAGCAAGACACATACATATATATATATACATACATCAATAAATTTCAATAATTGATCTTAGTAGCCCATCATACTCTTCCTGTTCAGGTGAACATGGCTTCTTTCAAGTCAGGTCTTGAGTTTCTCAGATTCTATTAACACCTTCTATACTCAATTTGCCTTGTGATTTGTCTCCTTAGTGGTGGGGGGAAGGGAGGGAAGGATGACATGTCCCATTAGAATTCAAGCTTCTTGAAGGCAGGGACAACAGAGAGGGGGTATTTTTGTGTGTTTGTATCCCAAAATTCCTCTCATATAATAAACATTTAGTAATTTCTTATGGAGTGGAATTCAACTGAATCAAATGTCACCTGACAAGAGGATGAAGGTCAAAACGAGACAGACAGTCCCTCTCCTAACGTGCTTTACCCCCCACTTCTCCACCCTCCAAGTAGCCATACAGTAAAGAGTTAAGTGACAGAGTCTTATTCCCCCCTGTATGAATTAATAATTGATTCAGTAACAAATCACTAATATTGCAGAAGTCTCGGTGAATGAGATAATGAATGTGTCCTGTCCAGGGAGCTCCGTGTGGTTAGGATTCAGCTGAAATTATTCATAAATGTGCTACTTTCCCTCATCCCCAAGTGCTGCTAGTTTAGCTCCTCTTTTTAATCTCCCCAACCTGTCATATTAGATGGTGAAAATAGTCAGACTCCATATACAGTGGAATATTAAGGGGGAACCGCCAAGACATTATGTCAAATTTCAATAGGTAATAAAAACAAAGTACTTGCAGACAGACCATCTCCAGCTTCTCTTACAGTTTAAAAAACAGAAATTTTAAATACCTCCCTAGAACTACACCCTCCCTATCAGTGAAAGAGTCCATGTCATAGAAAAGAAAGAACATGGCACCAAGATCTGAAAATCTGGACTCTAATCTCTGTTTTGCCACCAACTTGATGCATGATTTGGGGCAAGTTTCTTAAGTTTTCTTACCTACAAAATAGTAATAATTCACATTTCTACAGCATTCTAAACAGATTTAAATGACTTCCTTACAACAACCCTATGAAGTAGATAGTCTAAGTTTAATTATCTCAATTTTCAGATGAATAACATGAAGCTCTGAGATGACATAATATGCCTAGCTCAGATTGTGAAGCTAGTAAGGGTCCTGACAGGATTTGAACAGGTCACCTGATTCCAAGATTGGTGTTGTTTCTACATTCCCGTCTACCTTGCAAGGGTGTTGGTAGAAATCGAATAAAACGATGCATGAGAAAGTGCTTTAAAAAAGTTTAAAGTGATATAGAACTGGAAGGCATTTTGATCAGGTAATTAGACTGAATTTCACTTCTCACTCCTCTCTAAGGAAGTGTTTATCTTCTCTTCAGCCCAAGAGGACTACTCACTGTTTCCCTGAAAATTGCTTGTGTTTCCACCTCTTCTCTTTCCTTATGCTATTAAACCCACTTGGAATGTCTTCCTTCCTATCACTCCCTGTTGAATAGAGATCCTCCAAGGCCTAGACTCAAAGCTTTCATTTATATTTTGCTTCAAGATTTCAAAATACTTTATAAATGTTGTCTTAGTTCATTCTCACAACAATCCTAGGAAGAAAATGCTATTATTTCCCCCATTTTACAGATGAAGAAACTGAAGCAGATAGAGGGTAAGTGACTTGCACAGGATCACATAGCTAGTTTAAATCTGAGGTCACATTTGAACTCAGGTCTTCCTTAATTCCAGGTTCAGCACTCCATCTACTTAGCTACCTAAGTAATTGTCTCTGTCTGGAGGAATCTTGCCTTTCTCCGAACTCCATGGCCCCTTGTCACACTCTTATGGTCCTTACCACCTTCTGCCTTGGAATAAAGCTATTTATACATGTACTAGTCTCTTGGAGAACTGGGACCACGTTTAATTTGCTCTTGCTTCTCATAAAGTTCCTAGCAGATAGTAAACACTTGCAAGCTACAGGGTAAACAATAATAATTTTTTTAATAAATGGGTCAAAGACTTGAGATGAATCAAATGAGATTCAGCTAATCAGTATTTATTCAGAGTCTCATGTGTGCCTAGCACCGTGTCTTCTCTTTCTGCCAACTTTGGCTGCTCAGATTTGGAGTGGGAGGGGGGAAGATGCTTAGAGGTCAGGGGGTAGGAGATGCCTTCTCAGAATTGGTGTCCAAAATGAGCAGCACTGGGAGACAAAAGAGGGAACAAGGACCTATGAGAAGAGGAACTCCCTGTCTGGGAGAATGAAACAAGGGCTTATGGAGAAATCCTCTGAGACGGAGTGAGCTGCACTCCTACCCAGAGGGAGAAGGAGGGATGAAGGAAGAGATCTCTGGGTTCGAGGAGTTTGTACTTGTTTTCACTAGTTGAGTCAGGAGGGTGGCAGCTGAGCTGGGATAAGGAAAGGTCGGCAGCCAAGTCATAGGATCATAGAATTTAGACCTTAGAGATCTCCAGTCCAACCAGGCAGGTGGCAACATGCATTAGGCTGACTGTGCACCAGAGTCAAGGATAAGCACTGGGAATGGAAACAGAAGCAGAAAGAAAGGCCATCTCTGCCCTCTGGAATTTATATTCCAATAGGGGAAGATAATTCTCAAAAACTAGTTGAAAAGCAAGGGACAGGACAGAGGGTAGGAAGGAAGGTACCCAAACTGGAGAAATAATGAGGAAGCCTAGAGTGGCAAAAGAGGAGCCAGGAGGTGAATGATGGATGGAGAACCTCCAAAACTTACCAAGAGGAGGAGGCCAAAGGAATGGAGAAATGCTGCAGATGAGAGGGAAGCTGAGCCATTAGGTGAGAGTCCAAAGAGTCATAAACACAGCCAGGAGGGGAATGCCCCTCCCCAAAATGGAGCTCCCCAGGATGGCTCCTTGTGCTTTCTCCCTCTACAGACTGTCATATTTTTCTATTTATACTTCCAGCTTTTAGCACAGTGTTTTGGACATTTTTACTGTTATTCAGTCGTTTCAGTCATGTCCAATTCTTCATGACCCCATTTGGGATTTTCTTGTCAAAGATATTATAGTGGTTTGCCATTTCCTTCTCCAGCTCATTCTGCAGATGGGGAAACTAAGGCAAACAGATTTGCCCAGGGTTACACAGCTAGTAAATGTCTGGGGTCCGATTTGAACTCAGGAAAATGAGTCTTCCTGATTCCACATCCAGTGCTCTATCTAGTACACCTCCTTTGTACATAGTAAACACTTAAATGCTTTTTTTTCATTTGCTCATTCATTTATTGATTTATGCACAGTGGAAAGATCACTGATTTGGATTCAGAGCAGTTTTCAGTTATATGATCATTATCTTCTGGGCCTCAGTTTCTTATCTGTAAAGTGAGTGGGCATGCACAGTGAGTCAGATGATCTCTTAGGTACTTTTTAGCTCTAAAACCATATATTCCTTTCATTTTATAGAGAAGTTCAGTGACTTCCCCAGAGTCCTACACTAATACATCGTAGGGCCAGGATTCAAACCTAGCATCTCTGACTCCAGGTCCAGCGAGCTTTCCCCCTCTGCACCATCTTGACTCAAAGACTGAGGCCAAAAGCATTGTGGTAGGTGAGATTGATGGAGAGATTATCACAAGACCAGAGTTGGGCAGGGAGGATTCCAGAATTGTCTTCTGTATTTCCATTGTGTCCCTAGTTCCATGATTCCCTCCTCATACCCATCTCTGAGTTAAGCCCCAGTCATCCACCCCAACCCTTCAGATCAAGCTTCCCCCTTTCATCTACCTCTGAACTTTCACACATGCATACACACACATTCCTGAATATGCCATAATAATTACCCCCCCCAAACTTAGCACAGTAATTAGACACAGAAATACAATTTCTCAGAAATATGTACATCTATAATTGCATACCCCAACCTTCCACCACAATTCATACAATTTAAATGGATATTAAAAATGCATGTAGACAGATAGACAAAAACGCATGCAGATACAAAACTATGCAGAAACAGATACATAAAACATTCCAGCATATCTAAGCACACGTAGACATGCAATCACAATATGTGAGTGTATATGTGTGTATAAAATATAGAACCATCTACACAAAAACCTCAATTGGTACACACATTCAAACACATTTAAACATATGAATTTACATAGACCTACATGCAGTCTCATGCATGCCTGTATTCTAGGTAAGTTATTAAAAATGTAGACATCACTGGCTCCCAGGGTCAATATGTTGTTTTTAAATTTAAACATGAATTTCCATTTCATTGAGCCTCCAGGGCTAACAAGATGTGCTGTGACAGGAGCAGCTAGCTGGAAAAGGCATGATTGAGGGGTGAGCCAATAATGTGAGTGCACGGCCCAGAGTAGGAGGAGAGCAGCCAGGCCTCTCACCCTCTTCATTCCTTGATGCAACCAGGCCCTCAGTAGCTTCCATGTGGACTGAGAGCCCTGAAGTTGCATGTCACATCCACTTACCCAACTCTGAGCTCAGCCCTGGTTGGGCCCCTACATTCTACAGACCTAACTTCTTGTTTTAAAGAATGAGAAGACCATGCATGAGAGAAGAGGAGATATCCATCAATCAGTTCACTCATTAATCAATCTGTCTACCCATCTATCAATCCACCCAACCATCAATTCATTAATCCATATGTATGTAGGCATCATTTTAATCCAATTCAATTAACATTTATTAAGCAACTACTATGTGCAAGGCCCAATTCTAGGTGCCAGAGATAACATAAAGATGAATAAGACATGGTCCCTGCCCTCAAGGAGCTTGTAATCAGTTTTGATTCAATAAACATTTATTATGTATGTCCTATATACAGTCAAAAAATCAGGCTATACATCAACTGCTGCATTTGGGCTGAAATAATAGCACACAGAGAAGAAACTGAGGCAGGAGCAGGCTTATTTGGGCAACAGCAGAGCCCAGGATGGGGCAAAGGTTTTGTGTTATATAGTTTGTTATTAAATTTGGATTGCTGGAACTGACAAGGGGGTAGAGTTTTAGTGGAAAATCTACAATCCAGCAATTCAATTCAACATAGAGTAATGAAGGACCTAGGCCAGCCAGACATGGTGCTAGGCACTGGGGTCACTAAGATCAAAAAAGTAAAAAAAAATGGTACCAGGCCTGCTGGAACTGACCTTCTTCTAGATGGTGCACCATTGTACACAGATAAATAAATGAACTAATTAATGAATAAATTAAAAATACATAAATAAAATAATCGCTGATAGGAGAGAGTCCTGGTAACTAAGGCAATCAGGAAAGGCTCTGAATAGAAAGTGACATTTGAACTGAGCCTTGAAAGGAGTTAGAAAGACCCCACAACAGAAGGAAAGTGTATTTCAGGCATGAGGAGCAGTGTCTGCAAAGGCATGGAGATGGGAGATAGAAAGTGGAAAACCTGGGAAACATATACCAGCTGTGACCTTAATCCAGAAGGGTTATTGTTCTAAAATCCACTGTATGTGACATGAAATCAAAAGCTATTTGCTTTGGAATAGAAGTTGTCAATTCACTGTGCTTGGGACAAATGCTCAAAGACTTCCCTGTGAGGGAGCTACCTGTCTTCACCATCCAGACCCCTCAGTCTCTCACTCCTTGCTCCCCACCTCTACTGTACACAAACAGTGTTACCCTTCAGACTGATGGAAGTTACCAGCCCAACCAAAGCCTCCCCACTTGCATCCATTCCTAAAGTTTGCTATTGAGGAAGCACAGAAATGCATATGTGAAAGATCCAGTGTATCTTTCAGTGGTTGTAGAAATCAAAGTTTAAAGGCAAGATGAGATGGAGAAAAGGGGAAGAATGGTAAGGGATCTCACAGAAACTCATAAACTTCTCAATCTCTGTTTCTTGACTCAGCCCAAATGCCAAGGCACTCCCTTCCCCCTGGACAGCTCAGTCTTCTCTCTAGGGAAATATTCAAACACTAGCCTAAGGCCAGAGTGATATTCTCTTACTATCTTGAGGAAAGGGAGAATCTTTCTTTCTGGATTACATCACAGAGTAAACTAAGTATGCTGAACCACAAGGACTTCTCTGTGTGTGCACATTGTTCTCACCCTTGCAAAGCTCCATGCACAAGGATGTGCTCAGCAAAGAATATAGGTATACAAGGACCATGCATGTATGAAAAGGAAAACCTAAACAGTGACAATGCACATGCATGCTACACATGTAAGCACATATACCTACCAGTACTAGCTCGTGTAACACACATACATGCATACATACACGCACACTCAGTCACTAGGATACACATGGATAACTTCCTAGGCCACATACCTATACAAACATAAGAACACTCATAAATACATCTCTATACATATACCTCTCCTACTTACTAACACACACTCCAGATACTCAGGCACATACACATACGACTACAAACATTTGAATGCAAGAGTATGGCCTTTGCACACATGTGTAAACTCACAGGAACATATATATGCATGTCACACATGCTGGTGTCATACCCAGAGACCTATGTTCCCCTCTGGGCCCCACCCTGGTCTGTCTTCTTCAGTCACCATCTTTCCCTTCCAGTGGGCAGGGGTCTCTGAGATCCTTCGTGTTTCTGAAGAAAGGGAGGCTCAGATCTCTGACCTTTCAAAAATCCTTTTCAAGTTTAATCTCTCTGAGATTTAAGCAAACAAATCCAGCCCAAAGGGCACCCTCTCATTTCTGGCTCTCCTGGGGAGAGGAGAGGAGGGGGAGGGGAAGAGAAGAAAGTAGATTAATTGCCTGAAAAATGAGAAAGTGATTGTTTGGCCTGCAATGGTCAGCTGAGGGAAGCGGGGAGGAGACAGGCTAAGCCAAAGAGATTTTTCTTTTTTTTTTCCTCTTCTGCCTTTAAAGTGCCACATTCTCCCAAAGGCCAAGCTCATCATAGTGAGGCCAAAAGGGCGGGCAGCATCTGTTGTCCCCTGTGATATATCCAAAGGCTGCCATTCAGTCAGGATCTGATCACAGAAATGGATTGCTTCTTACTGATCTGTCATGTTATGGCCATGGGGCTTATTCAGTTTTGATTTTGGATACCTGAGCAGTGAGACCTTCAGGAGAAAAGATGAGGTAGCACTGAGAGGTCCAAATCACAGAACCTTTTGTAAACCCAGAGCTGAGCTCCAACACCCCCCTTTGGGGGAGACGTATCCTTAGAAAGTCATGAGTAGAAAGTGTATCTGTAAAAAGAGCCCTTTCTTCCATGCACAAGGGGAGTTCGATGTCAAGGGACCCGGAATACTTTTGTCAAGCAAATCATGACCTCCAGTGTATGCGTTCTGTGAATCCTTCCTTTTTCCAGCCCTTGTAGATTTTTGGCTTCTTTCTGACCCATTCTCTCCCCTTTCTTCCTTCTTATCATAACATTTCACCTCCCAACCTTGGGTTTTCCATACCTATCTTGATGCTTGCCTTGATCCTAAGAATAGGTTCTCTCTCTCTGGAGTTTGTCTTTCTGAAATTCGAGGATAATAGATCTGGAGTTGGCAGGAAACTCAGGGACAATCTAGTACAGCCTTCTTATTTTATAGATGAGAAAACTGAGGCTCAAGGAGATGAAGCGATTTTCCCAAGGTCATACACATGATAATTATAAGCATCAAAGGTGAGACCTAAACCCAGACCCTTAGACTTCAGTGCTCTTTTTACTGCCACCAACATTATTCAAGAGAAAGGTTAATACTCTGCTCCTCTCAAAATCCTTTCCTTCAGCCCTTAAATATGGCTGTCCCTAACTGTCTTCTAGTTCCAGATCTACATTCTTGCTTCTCCTTTATCTCTCTGTCATAGGATGTAGAGCCAAGGTGTTACTTTTTATTGAGGATTGCTCACAAGGAGAGCTTATTCATATATGTTATAGACATATTTCACATAGGTATAGGCAATCAAAAATATTTGCCAAAAGAAACCACCCAGTGTATACTGGACCATTCCCAAGTTTATTAAATGCATCTTAGTCCTTCCAAAACTCATCCAGGGCTTAGTCTCCAAAAAATAAGGGGTGATTCCTATTTTTTCAAGGAGACACATTAGCTGTCCAAACTGCCTCCATTCTAGCCACCTTCTAAATGGCATCTCCCACCTCAGCAAGTTTGTTCCATATCTTTCTGTCTCTATCTCTCTCTGTCTCCGTCTGTCCCTCTGTCTGCCTCTCTCTTTCCCTCTCTCTCTCTCTCTCTCTCTCTCTCTCTCTCTCTCTCTCTCTCCCCCTCCCCCCCTCCCCCTATCTCTTTCCTCTCTCTCCAACTTTCTCTCCCCCTTCTCTCAACCTCATGTGGGGATGGGAGGGGCCAGGGTGAGAAGGATTCAAATAGGGAGGGAGTATACAGGTATTCAATGTTCACAATAGGGCAAGCTCTGTTTCCACTATACGAAAGGAATAATTGACCCCAAAAGTTCACAAAAGCAAAATATATTCATTATAGCAATAAGTGATATGAGGGAGAAGGTGAAGGAAGAGAGAAGGAAATGATCATTTTTTTAAATGAGGATGGGAATAATCCCCTCCAAAGTCCCTGTTTCCTACTTCCTACACCTCTTTTCTCTAATGTCTGACCTGGACAATATTGGAAATATTCATTCAACCACTTCTTTTAAAAAAAGAACAAAGAAAATAAACCCTTCCCTTCTATTTCAAATCAATGTAAAATATTCCACAACAAAAAGCTATTTTAATTAAAAAGAAAAAAAGGATTCCTGAAATGTGTTCCACCCTCCCCCCAAAAAAGTAAATTTGAGCTAATGGGAATCTTATTTTTATTAAATCTTCTGCTTATCTGAACAGGACCAAAAAGGAATCTAATATGGCGTATGTGTGGTGCTGTCCTGGCGGGCAGGAGAGAGGAGATGGGGGATAAAGGCCTGCAATTTCACTTAATATATTAAACCCGTCTGCTGGCTTTGAACCAGATTAATAACAGGAGAGGGGCTGAAAATCCCAATAAACGTATATATATATATTTTTTATTTTATTTTATTTATTTTTCCAGCATCCTTTCCTGTACACTACACTGTGATTCATAAGCTAGCCCACCACTGGACTTTATTAAATACAAATAAAATATGTCTCCTCTTGCAGAAGCCCACAAGGTAATGAAGAAGTAAAATGACTGGGGAAGTCACTGTGTCTTACTCACTTACACTGTGATGGCAAAACCCCTGATCCAGTACCAGGGCCAGGCTTAGTGCTAGGCAGAGATGGTGATGAAGACCCCTAGGAAGCCCTCCTGAGCAAAATATCTCCCCTAATCTTCTGACTCTAAACCCAGTTTTCCTCCACCTGCACTACATTATTTTTAAATAGGTTGAGCAGGAAGGGGCCCAAGCACTGAAGAAAGGAATAAGGTGTAGAAAATGACCCTTGACCTCTCTTCCCTGGAAAATCCCAGGAGTTTGGCTTAAACTATATGTAAGCCTGCAAATAGCAAGGGGGTAGGCTAAGAGACCCCTGAAGGTCCAGAATTCTGAAGCCCTAAGTGTTGATGTATCGGTGAGGTAGTTCAGACCATGTAGACATGAAACAATGAATGTAAAGTAATTTACAAACCTTAAAACCCACCACAGATGTCAGTTATTGTTACTATTATTATTTTTGTAAATTTTTTAACATTTTAAACTTAATGAAAAAAGAAAAATAAAAGAACAATTTCATGTACACAGCAGAACATGAGAGCATTCAATATAAAATGATAAATTTCTATGTCAAGAAAACCTACATAATAAATACTATACCTTGTTTTCAAAGCTACCCAGCTTTTCTTTGCTTTCTTTTTTTTTGTTCTCTGCTGTGTACTTTTTTATTTTATTTTTTCCCTCTCTCCCCACCTCTACCCACTCTAAGGAAGTCTGAAATTAAATATGGATATAGATAGATATGTATACATACATATATGGATGTACATGCATATATGTAGATAGCTATGAACATACATACATATATACTCATATATGTGTATATATACTCATATATGTGTATATATACATAGATGTGAGGCAATACTATGCATATTTCCTCTTGTCATCTGTTTCTTTGAATATGGATAGCATCTTCCTTCATATGTCATGTCTTTCCATGTTTTTCCAAATCAACCAGCTCATCATTTCCTACATCATAGCAGTTATTCCAACACAATCACATCCTATCTGAGAGATTGTCCATGAAAGCTTTTTTCCCCGAATTTCTGCATTCCTTCTATTCTTGACTACACTGGTTTTATTTATACAAGAAGTTTTTCATTTAAAATAATAGAAATTATCTCTTTTATACTTAAACAATGCTCTTGCCTTATAATATATTTTCAGGTCTGATAACTGCTGAATTTCCTTCTTTTAGTCACCTTCTATAGTTACAAGGTTTCATGAACTTTTTTTCATCTAGTCTTCTAACAAGTATTTATTAAGCATCTAATATATTCCTAGTATTGTCATAGGTTTTAGAAATTGAAGATAAGAACTGTAACAGTTCCTGTCCTCAAAGATCTTACATTCTACCAGGAAAAACAACACGTATATCTGTAAATGGAATCTGAAGTAACTGGGAAGGAGGGGGTACTCACAACTGAGAGGATTAGGCTAGGCCTTTTGTAGAAAGATACTCTAGAGCGGAAGACTTGATGGAAGTTAGGAATTCAAAGAGACAATGATGAGGAAGGAGTAATGTTGTAGGCATGGGGATGGGGGGAATATGGAGATAGGAGGTGGAATGCATTGGAGGAATAGCGAGTAAGCGAATTTGGCTGAAACTAAGAATGCATGAAGGGGAATAATGTGTAATGAGCCTAATAGGGCAGAGCTAGCCAGATTGTAAAGGATTTTAAATGCTAGAGAAGACTGTACCATTTACCATTCATTCAACAACCATTTCTTGGGTTCAGTGCAGGATTCAGAAAAACTGTAACCCATCATCCTTACCATCAGCAGAGCATAAGTGACACCTTTTTCAATTCTGTCACACTGATGAATGCCCAAATAAATTCTATCACCACCAGCAGGCTTCTTAGACACCACACAGAAGAATCATCTCTAGGACTTTGAACACAATAAAGTGTTAAACTTAATAAAGTTTGTTGAATTCAACCGAATCCTAAAACCTCCCTCCCCTGCAAAAGTCAGGTGCCAATCATGAGATGGTGTGGTGCAGCATAAAGAGTGTTAGATATAAAATCAAAGGACATGAGTTTAAATCCTGGTTTTGCCACTCACTTGTGGGACTTTGGACAAATCACTTAACCTCTCTGGGTCTCAGTTTCTTTAGGTGTTGGAGTTAAGGGTTTGGACTAGACAACTTCTGATATCCTTTCCCATTCTAAATCCTTTGAGCATCCACATGCAAATTTTAGTCATGCGATGGATTACCCAACACATCACCTCACCCTCACCCAGCCCTACTGCCTGTCATTCTCCTGACTCCAAACAATAGTTCTTTTCCTCCATCACTCATAGGTTATAAGACTCAGAGCTAGAAAGGTCCTTAGAGATCAACTAGGTGAGTAAACTATGATGCAAGGAGACTGCATCAATGGATGTTGAAAGGAGACAATTGCCTTTGTTTTGATTAGTGTGGGCCACACAGGGGTGTGAGTTTTCTACAAGAAAAAAAATGGTACTCTTAAAAGCCAAATAGAAATGATTTTTCAATTAGCTATCATTTTGGATTATTCAGGCAAGAACTCTGCCCTGCCTGCATCATCCACTCCCTTAGCATAGACAACTGATGGTTAATCATATGGAGCCTAAGAAGCCTTCACATAGCCAGAGGCCTTCTTTGTTGGATTTAGAAGGCTGAGTTGGGCTAGGCTGAACTGGGTATTGCCAAAGCCATAGACTTTTTATTGTCCTTTTTTAACATCAGCTAGGGTCAGCTTTCCATTGTCTCCTGTTGGAAAATTCACTTCGAACTGTGGGGGAGTTTAAAAAGCAAATGCCCCCAAAATGCACAACAGCAAACCAAACAGCCCACAAAACATCCCACCAAGGCAGTTTCTTCTCATAAGCCTTTCTCTTATATCTTCTGTGACAAAAAAGATCTATAACAATTTTTTATTAAAAAAAGTGAGAGAGGGAGAGAAGAGAGAGCTACAGATAATCAGATCTAAGGCACAGAAATGGGAGAGTAGGGGGTGAGTGGGGAGGCTATGAGCGTAAGTTATTTTAAAATATATGTTAGGGGCATGATGGATTTTTCCACTTCTGTCTGGAGATAGGGAGGGGGTAGGGGAGTGAGTGGCAAGAGCCTAGCCCCACCCAGTCTGAACTGATGGAAATGATGTGTGAAGGGAGGCTTGGGGAAGAATGTGATTCGAGGGGAAGGCTAGATTTTGCTTTGTATTTCAAAGGAGTATTCTCATGATTCTCCCTTGGCTTTGCTGATCCAAAAGGCAATAACTCAGTATCTTTCTCCCTCCCCTTTCCTACCCAGAATCTTGCTAGTTCTCCTTCCCACAACAGGTGGAAGAACAAGGAAAGAACTGAATGTTAAAACTTAAAGAGGCAATAGAGATAACATTATCCAACTCCTTTATGTTTATGATTGAGGAACCTAGGTTCCAAAGAGGCTGATTCCACAACTGTTTAGTGGCAGAGATAGGACTGGGACCCGGTCTCTTGATTTGTAGCCCAGTACTCTTTACAGCACTGGCTTTCGAATCAAAAGAGCAGAATCCTGGCTCTACCTCTTACTGGGCAACTGCTCTGTGCCTCAGTTTCTCCATCTGTTAAATGGGGTTAATCATGTCTGCATTGACTATCTTACAGGGTGACAGTGAGGTTTAAATAAGATTTAATTTTATAAGTTATGGTACAAGTTATTAGGAACAGGAGCTTGTATTTGTACCATGGGGTGGGAACTGATGTCCTGTTCCCAAAAATATGTCCCAGGGAAGGGGCAGCTGGAGGCACAATGAATGACCCCTGCATATAGAATCCTGTACCAGGCACAGAGGAAAATAAAGATGGAGGAGACACGATCCCTGCTCACTGGGAGTCTCTGCTCTGATGGAGGGCATACAGTCCCAGCCCTGGGGGAGGTCCCCATATCCTGGGTGCAGGAAGATTAGAAGTTGTTCCCATGAAAAAATCAGAAAACAATACAAAATAGAATGTGACCTGGGTGGTGAAACAGTCAGGAAACCACATGGTACTAGATGCAGTTGAAGGAACTAAAAACTGTTTAACTTAGAGAAAAGACAATTTAAGGGACACATTCATATCCTGTGTGCAGCCAGAGGGCAGACCAGGGTGGGAAGGTAGAAGGAAGCAGATTTCAATTCAATGTAAGGAATCACTTCCTAATCATTGGAGCTGTCCAACAATGGAGCAGTAGCCTTTGAAAAGGAGTGAACCTTAGGAGGAGTGTTTGGAGAAAGGTTGCCTGACCGTCTAAGAGTCACAGATGATATAGAGGACATCCTTTAGCCTAGAACTGAGGCACTCCACAACTTTTCTAGTGATGTGGTGTAGAGGTGAGATCGTTGGACGTAGAATCAGAAAACCATTCAGGATTTGAATCCCAGCCCTATCACTTGTTGTATGCAAAGGGTTAGGCACTTAACCTCTCTGAGGCTCAGTTTCCTCATCTGTGGGATGGGCATGATAATAATAGTTGCATTAATCTGCCTCTTGAGGCTGTTGTGAGAATGAATGACTGAATAAATGGTAAAATGTGGTACTTACAATGTAACAGGAAATGTGCTAAAAGTTGAGATGCAAATAGAAGCAAACAAAGGAATGTGTGCCCTCACGGAGCCTGAATTCTATCAGGGGAAGATACCACATAGGAGGGAGGGAGGCAAGAGGAAGGAGAGGGCATGCATCAGCTTTCTGCTTCGGAATAGTTCAAAAATACCATGGAGGCTGGGTTATCTAAGAGGAAAATTCATCTGTCAGAGCACAGAGATGCAGGAACAGAATCTAGGTGACAAGCAAATGAGAAAATGCATATAGACTAGGGAAACTGTAGAACATCACATGAATGAAAATTGTTATTACCCCCTTATACACAAACACACATACACACACACCCATACATACACACACATCACTCTACTTCTACTACAGACTGTTCTGCGCACACACTCTCACTTTTCTGCTTTTGCTTACCTCATTCCCCCAGCCTACTGTACCCAACTCCATTTTTCCCTTCTGAAATCTGGGCTACCTCAAATGCCATATCTCCATGAACTGTTTCTGATCCCTCAGTCTAGGGTGAGCTCTCCTTTCTCAGACCTTAAATAGTATTTTGTAACTCCTATAGTTTCTTCTCTGTCATATAGTTATAGAATGGGATGCCAGCATGGTATAGCACAGGGATGGGGAACCTGTGGCTTCAAGGCCTAGGTCTTCAAGTGAGGCCCTTTGACTGAACCCAAATTTCACAGAACAATATCAAGGGGATTTGGATTCAGTCAAAGGATTGCACTTGAGGACCTAGAGGGCCACATGTTGTCTCAAGGCTTCAGGTTACTCATCCCTGGTATAGTGGAAAAGGCAGGGACTGGACAGTTTGCCTGCAGACCAGTGTTGAAATTGGGATTCTGCCATTTATTTAGCAGTGTGTGCAAGGTATTTCACCCATCTAGGGTGTTTATAAAAGCATAGCTTTCCTTTCTACTTCTTAAACTCTTGATACTTTGTATTAGCAGGTGTTATTTCCTTCCCACTAGATTGCATTTTTATCTTAGTTATTTTTATATCTTCCCCAGCACCTGCCACAGTGCCCTGCACATAGTCGTCATTTAGCCTTTCATTTAGCATTAATGCTGCTAGAATATATGACTTTTAAGCTCTCCTAAATGCAATGTTCGGAAAATCTATGAAAAGAGATAATATTCACAAATGAACTTTGAAGAAAAAAAAACACAGACATAAGAAATAAGCCTTTGAGGAACTTACAATCAACTTGTTGCAGAGGAAAGTGGACATGGTAGAGATGTACGTGTATGTGTGTGTGTTTGTGTGTGTATGTGTATGTGTGTAGAGAGACAGACATAGGGAGGCAGAAACAGAGAGACTACATATACAAAACAAATATACATAGAAAGACACAAAGAGAGACAGAGAAAGAGAGAGACAGAGACAGTGACACAGAGAAACGGAGACTGGATATATAAAACATATATACATTGAAAGAGATAGAGACAAAGATAGAGAAAGAGAAAGACAGAGACACAGAGAGAAACAGAGAAAGAGAGGCTAGATATAATATGTATATGCATAGAAATATATACATATGCAGACATTATATATATATATACATTAAAAAAGACAGAAACAGAGACAGAGAGAGAGAGAGAGATTCAGCCCTACCAGATAGTATCTGCTATCACCAGATAAGCTATACACATGAACAGGTGTTCAGAGGAGGGGTGAATCCCTGTGGACTGGGGTGGTCAGTGAAGACTGCAACAGTGGGATTGAATTCCTAAGTAGGGTAGTGGAAAGAATAGTGTCCTTGGACTCAGAAGATAGGCCCATCTAGCTCAGACACTTAATAACTGTGCTGTGATCACAGGCAAGTCACCTTAGCTCTAGGGTCTCAATTATAAAAATAAGGAGGTTGTATTCAATAGGTGACCCTACCTAGCTGTTTATAGAACTGAAAGGTCACCTTGTCCAACCCCTTCATTGTACAGATAAGGAAAACAAATGCCAGAGAAGGGAAATGGTTTGTCCAAGGTCACACAGGTAGTAAGTATTAGGGTCAGCATTCAGATCCAGTAGCTTCATTATCTCATTCCTTGGGAAAGGGATTGAGAGTGCTTACCACACAGGAGACACTTAATAAATGCTAACTAACTTACTGACATGAGCCCAGTGATGGTTTGAAGGGGGGCAGTGAGAAAAGCAAAGATGTGTAGACTGGATGTTTACTCTTCCAAATGTCTCTATTTTTGTCAAAGGCAGAACCATTCTTCCAGTCTCCCAGGTTCATAACTTTGGTGTTATCATGAACTCCTCACTCTTCCTATCCTCAACCCATCCAATCAATTGCCAAATATTTTTACTTCCATAACATTTCTCAGACGGTAAATTCCTTGAGGGCAGAAATTGTCTCTTACCTCTTTTTGAGAGGCACTGAAGTGGAGAGGGACTTGAGGCCAGGAGGACAATTAGGAGTCAGTGCATTACAAGAATCTAGGTGCGAGGTGAAGAGGCTCTGAGGTAAGATGGTAGTTTTGTAAGAAGAGAAAAGGGGTCAAATCAGTAAATAAGTCAGCAAACATTTATGAAGCACGAACTTTGTGCCAGGCACTGTGCTAAGCCTGGAGGACTCAAGAAAGGCAAAGGACAACCTTGCCCTCAGGGAGCTCACAATCTAATGGAGGGGACAAAAAAGGGAAAAAGGAAGGGAGGGAGGAAGGAAGGAAGGAAGGAAGGAAGGAAGGAAGGAAGGAAGGAAGGAAGGAAGGAAGGAAGGAAGGAAGGAAGGAAGAAAATGTCCTTGTCTCCTCCAGTCAGAATTTAAGCTACTTGTGAACAGAGATTGCTCCATTCATTGTATTTGTCTTCCCCAGAGACTACTGACACATAGTAGGTACTTAATAAATATTTGTTGATCGACCGATTAGATGATTGATTGAATGTGAATAGGAAATAAGGAGGCCCTATCCTCTCTGTATATCTTTCACAAAGGAAGAAAACTTAGGGAGCAGACTGGCAAAGTTAACTGGTACCTTGAATACCTAGGGTCTCCAGCATCCCTTTTTGTACAATTTGAGCTCACTGTACACCCTTCTTCAGCCCAGGCTGAGTGCCCTCAGGTCCTAGTCACTCCTATGAAGGAGGAAAGTGTCAGAAAAACTCATTCACACTGAGATGTTAGGGACATGCTTTTCCCAATCCCTGGGGCACTGATATTTGAAAAGCGGAGCTTAGAGAGAGATGCTCCCCCTAGGCTATAAACCCGTGCACCCCACTGTCACACACACACACACACACACACACACACACACACACACATTCCCATCCACTTCTTTCCCACTCCTCCCATAAGCCTGCCTAAAGGAGGGGAGGGGAGTGAGCAAAAGGGGTGGGTGGACTGTGGGCTTCATGGATGGTGATTCCGTTCCGTTATTTTTAAACATTCCCCTCGTTTGCTAAATGAGGCTTTTGCTCCCATTCCCTTTGAAGCCAATGCTCATAGCTCTGTATGTATGTGGGGGGGTGCTAGGGAGGGAAAGGGGAGACTGTAGCCTGCCTGACAGATGCTTAAGAAATTATGGGTGAAACCTGCTGACTCAGGACCAGAATTATTTGCAGTCCCAGGACTGTATTTAGTCCAATAAGCACTGTTCGCTTACTCTCCCCTCTCCCTCCCTTCCTCCCTCTCTTTCCTCCCCTTCACCATATTCTCTTTCAGTCCTCTCCCCTCCCCCCCTTACCTTTGAAATGCTTTCCTTTCCCTCTGTTCCTCCCACTTCCTCCCTCTACCTCTCTGATTCTCTGCCTCTGTACATGTGGTAGATGAAAGATGCAGGGAATCTGACATCAGATCTGGGTTTGAATCCCAGCTCTGTAACATGCTACCTAGACAACCTTAGGCAAGTGACTTAAAGCACCTGAGCCTTGTTTTCTTCAGTTGTAAAATTAGAGGGTGGAATTAGGTCTCTAAGGCTGTATTCCTATTCCCCACCCACAGCCAGTATCTTCTTTCCCTCTACCTTGTTCTGTTTTGTACCTCTCCCCTCTTATTCCCTTCTCCCCTTAATTTCCCTTCCCTTGTTCTTATTCCCCGTCCTCTTTCACCTCTCCCCTACCCTTTCCCTCTCCTTTGCCTTTGGTCTATCTACTGGGGACAAATTCAATCATTTCATTCAGCAAACCTTCCTTTGATATAAAATCCTCTGTTTGGTGTTTAAAGCCTTTCATCAATGCCTCTCTCTCTCTCTCTCTCTCTCTCTCTCTCTCTCTCTCTCTCTCTCTCTCTCTCTCTCTCTCTCTCTCTCTCTCTCTCTCTCTCTCTCTCCTTGACTCTGGGAATTTCCCTTTTCATCTCTGAAATCCACCTTCCCTGTCTTCTTTCAAGTTTTAGTTAAAATCCTTCCTTCTACAGGAAGCCTTTCTCCTCGTATATTCTAGTGCCCTCCCTCTGTTGTGTATTTCCAACGTATGCTATATGTAGCTTATCTGTCCATAGTTGTTTGCATGGTTTCTCCCCTTTTGACAGTGAGCTTCCTGAAAGCAAAGACAGGCCTTTCTCTGTATCCTCAGCACTTAGCACCATGCCTGGCACGGGCACTCAGAAGTGTTTATTGACTGCCTGACTTGAGTGCATACATACTATGTTCCACATCCAATGTAGATGATGAGATATACAAAGATGACCAAGGTAAAGTGCCTCCCCTCTTTCATTGACCAGTCCTGTGCAGGAAACAGAAGGAGGAGGAGGAGAAATTCTGCTCCTTGACAGCAGGTTAGGGAGACCAGAGTCAGGCTCATGAAACAATGAAGTTCTGGACCAAACAGTCTACCCCTCAATCTCACGCTGCCTCCTGTTGCTTTCACAAGGCAATGCTGGTAGGAGGGAGAAATGAAAGAACACACAGCATTTGAGGTGGGCCTTAAAGGATGATTGGGATTCGGAGAGTCTGAAAGGAGCAGCAAAGACATTTCAGCTAGGGGATCCAGGGTGAGTAAACACAGAGGCAAGATGGCGCCTGCTTGGAGAGGGAAGGAGTGATGACAGACCTAGAGTCAAGAGGCCCAGGTTCAAATCCGACCTCAGATACTTCCTGTGACGCAGACAGAAAATCAGTCCATTTTTCAGAGGCTCACCTTCCTCATCTGTAAAATGAAGTTGATAATACTAGGGTTATTGTGAACAAGGTGGTCTGTTTTACCTATCTTAAGGTGCTATAGAAAAGTGAGCTTTAATTAAATCCTAGTAGAATGAAACTGAAAGAATTCTTACATGTTACTTAATACCAACATTCATTTTACACCTCTGGGCCCATGGGTAGATGGGATTGGACCTTGGGTCCTCTGTCTGAAGATCCCCTCCTCCCCTTACCCTCTATACCACAATGTCCTCTCATACACCTTAGAGGTACATGGTATTTCTACTCAAGCCCAGATGAGAATGGTGAAAGCCAAAACTCCAACATTTAAATCAGTAACAACTTTCCATCATTGTTGTTGCTCAGTTGTCTCCGACTCTCCATGACCCCATTTCGCAATTTACTTGCCAAAGATATTGGAGTAATTTGCCATTTCCTTCTCTACCTCATACAGATGAGGCAACTGAGGCAAACAGGCATAGGAGGCTTGCCCAGAGTCACAGCTAGTAAGTGTCTGAGGCTAGATTTGAACTCAGGAAGATGAGTCTTCCTGATTTCAGATCCAGCATTCTATCAACTGTGACAGTTAGCTGCCCAAATTTTCTGTACTCACTGAATATTTAAATTGACCCTCAAGATGCAAACTTGGCACAAAAGAAGACATTATTTCTGTACAGGCTGGCCTCATCTTATTCAATAGCTATATAGGAAAAAATATTAGATCTGGAAGGACTCTTAGCAATTATCTAGACTCAGATTATTTTATAGACAAAGAATTTAAAGTCCAGAGAGTTACATTGAGTTGCTATCAGATTTAACACACACATGACACAGAGGGATCATGGGATTGGGAACAGAGAAGTATGACAGTCTGGACTGCAGCAATGCAGTTAGCCAAGTAAGTGATTTCACTTCTCTAGATGTCAACTGGCCAGTCTCCCAGAAGGTGAAGATAATTCCTGCTCTACTTAATTTGCAGGATCCAATTAGGGAACTGGGGGCAAAGTGTTTTAAAAAGTTGAACATACTTTACACATGTAAGGTGTTGTTACTGGCATGTTAGAAACTAAGTAAAGAGACATACTCATTTCTGTAGAAGATTGTCACAGCAGTAAAGTCATTTGTCCAACATCTTACAGTTCCGTGGGGCACAACCAGAGGTGGAACCCAAGTTTTCTAACTTAGTCTTGCACAATTCAATTCAATAAACATTTATTAAGTGCCTACTATGTGCCAGTCACCACCTTCATTTCTAGTCCTATAATTCTGATGACAATCCTTGACACCACTGCTCCTCTGTAATTGTTCATTGGTAATATGGCATGCCCTACTCATATGTACCATGGGCTTATCTGTTGCCCTTTGAGTGACCCACAACTTGAATTCTTTGGAGACTGTGGTACTGCTTGACTGGTAGCCATACAACATCACTACACAAGTACAGGTGATGAAAGGATGGGTCTTTGTTCCAAGGAGTAGCGTAAGTCACTAAAAGCTCTATGTAATTTCCAAAAGAACCTCTCCCCTACCCCCACCTCCTTCACCTTCACCTTCATCTCCCCCTCCTCCTCTTCCTCTTTAATTCTGGACCAAATTCATTGTCACAAACAATGAAAATATTGTGCCCATGTCTTCCTTAGTCATCTAGCTTTCTTCCTGAATCATGCCTTCACCCATTTCCTCCTTTCACACATTATTTTCATCAGTTCAGACTGGGCAGGGCTAGGTTGATACCACTTACCCCCACTTTGCCCTACACCCTCATGCCCTCCCATCCCTCAACAAGAGTGAAAAAATTACTCCCAACATATGTTTTAAAATAATTTAGACATACCCTCAATGCTTATTCTCCCACGGGAAGTGCATCAGGGATAAGTTTGATGAAATCTGGGAGGACATCCTGAGGGAAGGTGTGCTTAAGTGACTTTTTGTGTGTCATTGTGTCCTGTCTGACCTCTTACAATAAACTGTACACTTCCTGAGGGAAAGGGACAGGGTCTTCCATTTCTTGAGCATATCCCCTACAAGGTAGGGAGTGTAAAATTCTTCAGAAATACTAATATGCCACAAATGGTTAACCTCGCTTTCTTGCTACTACCTGTATCTAGGCTCAATTCACAGGACTTCAGGTAGGATTGTAAAGGAAGAAATACCATGCTCTGTATCTGTCTTGGTAAACACCAGTGGAAATGGCCTCCCCACCTGTCACTCCCCTGCTCCCTTTGTGATGGGAAGATGTGTCAGAAGACCCGGTTCTTGTCCTAGTTTTGCCATCAACTAAACTGTATTCTCTTGGGCAAGGAACTTCTTTTCTGGACTCTGTTTCCTCATTTATTAAAAAAAAAAAAAAAAGAGGTTGGGCTAAATAATTTATTAATGAACTAGATGATCTCCATAATCTAATATTCTATAATTTCAGAAAACTCACTGGATGCAAATGGATACTTAGCAACTGAGTAATAGTTGATTGTATATAAAATGATTAAAAGTTTGCAAAGTCCTTTACATATATCATCTCATTTGGTCTCCACAAAGATCCTGTGAGGTTGATTCTATTATAACCTCCATTTTGCCGATGAAGACACTGAGGGTCAAAGTGCTTGGGTTATAACTTGTCCAGGGTCACACTGCTAGTAAGCATTTGAAGCCAGGCCTTCTTGACTCCCAATCTACTACTCTAGTTACTACACTAGGTTGCCCACAAAGGCAGGCTTTACCAAAATGATTCCTTGCTCACCAAATAACTGCGTGAGGAGTCCTTCATTAGAAGAAATTAACCTGCCCTAATCAGTACCTCCAGAATGGAGTTCAGCTTCTTCCTCCATGTTCAGGAATGTGATACTTGTGCGAAGTCTCCCTCTGGCATCTAGCCCTAATGGGTAACAGCACCCTGAAACCCCAAGGGACTCTCCACACCCAGGCTTGTGCCCACTTTGGGAAGTGTGCAGAGCATTTGGGGTTGAGCTGTTCCAGTGGTGAGATAGGATCCTGCCTCTGACAACAGCCTCACTATTTTGCCAGAACAAAATTCATGAGCCTCTGATAAATAATTCAGGCTCCTCCATCTGTGGAAATGTTAGATTTGGCCTAATTTCTCTCATAAACAAAGAACATCATCTGCTCTGGAGCTGTAGAATAGGCACAAGTCACATTTTTAAAAATATATTACAGGAAAGCCTCATTCATTCAGAGTCTGAGAAAAGTGAACCTGGGCCAGGACTGTAGTTGACCTTTCCAATATCAAGGAAGACAAAATTTGTTGGGGAAACTGCAAGGCAGAGGGAAGTGTCAGGTCAAGGGAACAAAATTTCTGTGGTAAGTAAATAGACCCTACTAATTATAAATTATTCTTACCTATTCATTAAAGTGCACCCTTTAGAAGCTTGCGTTTGAAATACTTAGCCATAAGGTAGAGTAATAAAATGCATTTCTTTAGAAGTATAGACCATCTCAAGCTGACTTCCTTCTGCTTTCCTGCCTCCACTTATTCTGAATTAGTGGGGTTTGACCAGGAAATATGCCTTGGACAAGCTACTTTTTTTTCCTCTGTGTATGTCTCAATTTTTTCATCTGTCAAATGGGGATAATGATCCCTGCTCTTTTTGTCTCTCTGGGTGATGAGAATCAGATGAGACCATGTATGGGAAAGTATATTGAGAAACATAAAGGGTTCTACAGATGGGAAGCATTATAAAATGATTGTCTACAAATGGAAGCAGGCAGAAGGGCCAATCCCAGGTACCATATGTTCATTTTAACCGGGACCTTCTGGAGACACTGCTCCTGACTGTTGTGTAACCCTTCAGTAACAGCCTAGAGCACAGTGGTTTGCATGTATATAGGTGACCAATAAATGCTGAGGTGAATGAATGACTGGTCAGCGGCCCTGGGTTTGAATACTAGAGCTCTGTCCTTTCCTATCCAAGTGCCCTTGTACAAGCCTCCATTGCCTCATCTGTAAAATGAAGGTTGGATTACATGATATCTGAAGTCCTAATGTCTACTACTGTCTAAAATCTAGTTACTAATGTCTAAAATCTCTTCACAAAGGACAGTCTTCAACAATGAGAGATTCATTCATTCATTCATTCAATAAGCCACTAATATACGAAAGCCCTGAACAAAGTGTCAACCTAGGCCAAACCATTCATATGAGCCTCTATTCTCATAGACCCTATAGCCTAAGTCATAAGATAAGACACTTAAAGAAGTAACTACAATAGAAAATAATGTATTGTATATTCTAGTGGTTTGAACCAAAGTGCTCTGTGAGGTCTGAGGGAAGAAGGTTGCCTGATTTGTCCATCAAGGGGACACTACATGAAGGAGAAGGTATTTAAACTGGACTCAAAGGATAGACAAGAGTTCAGGAGCTGTTTGGAGGGGGGATTCCAGGATAGCAAACAGTGTCTCCCACAATTCAATTCAACAAATTTTTAAGTATTGAATATAAGCAAGACATTGCTAATTGAGGATTATAAAAGTGACGGAGGGGGCAGGGAAGAATCCACTGATCAGTTCCTGACCACAAGGAGTTTACAGTCTCTTCTGTCTACAGCCAGGAATTAGGTCCAGCTGGACCTGAATTCAACCTCAGGGACCAGCCAGCTCAACTCCTCATTTTATAAAGGAGGAAATAGAGACCAAAACCAAGGGAGTGATTTGCTCAAAATGGAGTCAAGATCCAAGCACTGCCTCTTTCAGGGCTCTGCATCATACATACCATCTGTACTTCCTCTCATCTCCTTCTCCCTTTCCTTCCTCCCCTCTAGCTACTCCCCACCATTCTCTGCCCTCCTCCCTCCCCCACTTCGAGGAGATCCTCTGATGCCTGCATGGCCAAGGAGTCACTCTAAAGAGAAAGAGTCTTCTCACTGAAGGTCATTGAAATTGAACCATTCCCCACCTGATCCTTTGACATTCCAGTCCTCCTGCTGGGGATCTCCTTCCCACTCTTTCCTAACCCTGTCTTCTGCAGGTTCTCTCTCTCTCTCTCTCTCTCTCTCTCTCTCTCTCTCTCTCTCCTCTCTCTCTCTCTCTCTCTCTCTCTCTCCTTCCCTCCCTCCCTCTCTCTCTCTCTCTCTCCCTCCCTCCCTCCTTCCCTCCCTCTCTCCCTCTCTCTCTCTCTCTCTCCCTCCCTCCCTCTCTCTCTCTTTCTCTCTCTCTCTCTCTCCCCCTCCCTCCCTCCCTCTCTCTCTCTTTCTCTCTCTCACTGACTCTCCCTCCCTACCCTCAAGCGCAAGCACATCAGAGGAGGAACTAATTTTGTCTGGACTATTATTAGATGGGGAGAGAGACAGGGACAGCGTGCAGGCTGTAAAATGTCTCCTTTCCGTGCTTGGGTCGGCTGGGCTCTCTGGCAGGTAGTATCCAGGGCTTGCTTAGCCTGCAGATTGCTCTAGCAAATGGCACATTAGCCAACCTAAGCACCTGTCGTTGGCATTCATTATTGGCCAGAAGCCCCCTTTTATGGTCTCTCCTGGGGTGGGGGGTGGCTATGGAAGGGAGAAGCCTGCACACAGGTCAGAATCATAAAGGACACAATAGGAAGGAGCTGGGTAGTACAATGCTAGCAGGACCAGAGTCAGGGCCTGTGTTCAAATCCTGACTCAGCCACTTGCTTCTCATCTGTAAAAGGAAGAGAGTTTTATCATCTGATCTCTAAAGTCACTCCCGGGACTACATCATATGTCATTATGACTTAACCAGAAACTCTTGTGGAAGATGTCAAGGAACCTATTCCCAGATAGGTGGGCAGGGGGCAACACAGGGTCCCTTTGGTATGGGATGGCAATGTACCTGAACCCAGGGCACAGTTTTCTTCCAACAACATTTCCAGAAAACCTTGGATCATATTAATTCATCCCTCAATAAGTCTTTCCCTGAAAACCCAGCAAGGGAGCTGGGAGGTGAAAGAGAAAGCCCAGGGCTTGACCTTGGGTGAGTTCAGTTGGTTGGCTAAGATTGTCAGAGATGGACTGATCAAGCGCTTAAGGTTCTGGTTCTGGCTATAAATATTATAGAGGCCCAGAGGGGAAAAAAGAGTCGTCAGGGACCTTCCTGGGGAAGCTGGGACTTGATCTGAGTTTTAAAGGATGGTTTTAATTTGGATAGGTATAGAGGGGGAAAGAAGTCATTCCAGTCAGAGAAAAGGCACAAAGAGGGAAATAGGCATCACATAGATAGATTCATAGACAAATATATTTTGATTTATGTGTGTTTGTGTATTTGTATACATATTATAAATACATATATATGATGCTTATTTCCCATTTCACATATATTTGTGTGTATGTATGTACATATATGTACTTGTGTATGTATGTATATATACATATACATGCATATGTGTATATATATACATATGTGTATGAATTCTTTTTCTCCCTCTCACATATGGAAGGGAGAAAAATGATGTCTGTGAGGTGATAGATCAGTCAGTTTGAAGTAGATGGTAGGTATGTGTAAGGAGAAAAAAGGAGATACAGCTGGAAGGCTGTGATTTTAGAAAATACAAAATGTTAAACCTAGAAGGAACCTTAGAGAAAATCTAGTGACCCAACTCTTTCATTTCACAAATTAAAAAAACTGAGGCCCTGAAGCAAAGATATGACTTGCTGGAGGTCACGTGGCTAGTCAGTGGAACAGTAGGGCAATGGAAACCCTCTTCTTCTGACTTCCTTTCTCTTTTAAAGAATCTCAAACACCACAAAAAGAAATGTGGTTATCATTAAGAAGCTAATCTAACATACTTGATTGGAAGTTCTCAGAGGGCAGGGATCATATCTTTCCATTCTTTTGTCTTCCCCAATACCCATTTTGCTAGCATAATGTTTGGCACATAATAGCAGTTCAATAAATATTTGTTAGCTGTAACTTTTCCCTTCTTCAAAGTATCTATGGGGTCTGAAATGAGAAGGTAGTAGGGAAGTTGGCAAAAATATATTAAGGGTGGGAGAATCTCCAAAAAGTTCACGAACTCAAGAGAGGGATCTGAGGGGGGAAATTGCAGAACTCCAAACAGCTGGTGTGAGGGGTCCATACCTGCCAGATGAGAGCTGCAGGCTGCTTTTTCTAAAGTGGGTCAGGGAGGAGGAAGGGGCCAAAGCAGGCCTTCAGGTAGGGGTAGAGGGACAGGATGCAGCATGGGTGGATCCCAGGTGCCATAAGGTCGTGGAGGAGCCCATCCAAGGCTCAAGTGGCTCTCCTCCCCAGCAGAGCTTTGGAGAGATCCCCGGCCTCTCAGACTGCCAGCGTGAGAATGCTGGGACAGTCCAAATGAAGACATCCAGACAGGAGGCTGTATCTCTGGAGACGGAATCCTGGCTCCTGCTACTTTAATTAAGAAAAACAAAAGATGTGAGCATTTCCTGGGAGACTCTGAGAGAGGTTAAAAGGATGGGGTTTTGGCTTCTTCCAAGAAGGCTGTCTGGGAAGGTTAGCTCAATTGGCTGAAGTGTGGAGCTAATGAGACTAAGGTTACAAGTTCAGTTCCAGCATGGGCCAATTAGAAAAACTCAAGGAACTGATGCCAAACTGACCCTGCAACCGAGCTCCAGACTGACCCCAGACCCCAACCACACCTTGACCTCTTCTTAGCTGAGGTTGGCCACCTAATTTCTCCCATAGACTGACCTCTCCCAGAATGACTCTGACCACAGATTGATCCCTGGCCTCAGGTCTAGAAAAATCCTATATATTTCTCATACATGTTGGTCCCAAGAGATATGAAGTGAGAGTGTAGAAGATGAGGTAAAAGTGTGATGGTTCAGGGCAACCCATCTCCACAGCTAGAAACACACAGCTCAGATCACGTGTACAATGGAGGGCATATTAGAAGAAGAAAGAAATCAGAGTGTGGTCTGTGTCAAATATTCCCTCTCTATTGCTGTGACACCTCCCCAGTGGTCCTAAAGATATTTGGCTAAGAGGGAATCCCTGGAGGTAGGAAAGAAGCAAATATTTATTAAGCACCAATGAAAGTACCAGGCACTTTACAAATATCATCTCAACTGATCTTCACAAAAACCTTAGGAAAGAGGTACTACCATTTTCCCTCCTTTTATAGTTGAGGAAATCAACCAGGTTAAATGACTTGCCCAGGATCTCATAGGTAGTGCTTGAGGACAGATTTGAACTCAGGTCTTTTCTGATTTCAAGCCCAGAACTCCATTCACTGAACTACCTAGGTAATGCCAGTCCTGATGCTTCACCTGGTCCATTTCCCAACTGTAGACAATCAGGATGATGTGGGTGAGAAGGACTTTAAAGATCCACCATTTCAGCCCTATTCATTTCACAAATAAAGAAATTGAGATCTGATATCCAAAATAACATGGTGAATTAGTGCCAGAGCCAAACTTTAAGCTCAGGAGGGACCCTGTAGCCCATCTCATTCAGTAAGGACTTTTTTTTAGCCTCCCTCTATCTCTGAATTGAGCCTTAAGGTCCTCTTTTGAGAAACTCTTTGCCTGTGTGAGAGGCCACACCACAGAAACCTTTCTTCCTCATGGCTTTCTTTCCTTATATCTAACTCAAATCTCTCATACTGTAACTGAAGGCTAATTTTTCTAACTCTGTTTTGACATATGGAGAAGGAAGACCTAGTCAAGTCAAGCTAGAGAGACCCAGAACATTGTGAGCTTCTTCATTCATAGCCAGCTTCCTAAAAATGAGGGGGGAGGGGGAGAAAGGATGGACAGAGGGTGAAAAAAGACCAGTGCTGGGTGGCTTCTAAACTCCTGAAGATACTACCCAGGACTCTTCAGTTGAGGATATCTCAGGATACGTGGGGGAGGGGAGGGAGAGGCAGTCAATTATCTCCATTGTTCCCAGCTCCACCCATTAACCCCATTAGCCTGTACCTTGCTCCCCACCCCACCTCACCTCTGCTCCTCAGGGCTGCCATTCAACATTAAAAAATAAAAAATAAAAAAAAATAATAAAACAGCTTTCGAAAACCTGTGAATTGAAGCACTTAATTTGCTTGTCCAGAGCTGCATCCTTAAGTTGACAGTGACAGATCGGTTCCTGGCTGCATTCTCCTCTGATCAGGATGTTCCCATTCCCTTCCATAGGCCAGATTCCCAGCTTTTGGACTCAACAGACAGGCACATGTGAACGGATGTGTGCCTGTAGGAGAGCATCTGTGTGTACTGGTGTATTCATGGGGGTGGGATCAATGTGTGTATGATATAGATGGGTGTGCCGGTCCATGTGGGAAGACATGGCCAGAGTAGGGGAATGGGTCTACCGATGTGCCTTCGCATGAATGCAGACGATCAAGAGTATGCCTGTGGATGGAAGTGTGTTTGTGTACATAGGTGTGAATGCCTGTGTATACAGGTGAGTGTGCGTGACCACATGGGGGAGAGGGGCATGATCTGCCTTATACCATGTACATGTACGTATATGTAGCCAAGGGACACCTGTGAGTATGCATAGGTGCCTGCTTGCAAATGTATGTGTATGCTTGGGGCTCTGAACTTCTCCAGGGTGCTCAGTCCATGGATCCCACGCTCAGGTGAATGGGAGGATGGCAGAAATGGGACCCCCTTTTCCTCTAGCACCGTTTTTCTCTGCCAAGATACCATTTCAGCTCTGAAGTGGTGCCTGGAAGTTCTGAGTGAGGTGATAGGGTGATGGAGAGAGAGATTAATGTCTGAAAGAGCTGAAAAACCTAAAAGAACTTAGCCCCCACCCTAGCTTGCTAGAGCAGGCTTCCAACTGCCTTCTGTCAGCTGCCCTTGTCAAGGGGTGTGGAGAAGGCAAGCTGGAGGGAGGAAGGGGGGGACCTGGGGAAATGTGGGGGTAGAAGAAGAGGAGGAGAAGAGGCCCCTGCTCCACCCAGTGCTGGACCACTGAGGCCACGTGGGCAGATAACAGTAATTATCATGGCCTGTTCAGCTGTGCCCTCATCTAGCCTTTTATAGTTGAGACCAAAAGGGATGATTCTCCCCACATCCTCCTTGCTTTTTTCCCCAAGAGTAAACCAGAAACTGTATTTATTTTCATACTTCTCGGAGCACTCTCCCTTCCATAACTGCATTTGATCCTCACAAAGGCCCTTCAAGGTATTTAGGACAAGGCTTTATTATACCTATTTTACAGAAGTGGAAACCAAAGTTCAGAGAAGCTATGAAACTCCCAAAGATACCCAGCGGGTTGACCCCCAAAAAACCAGAAATAGTCTCTTATTTCTTAGACCAATTCTCTCTATGCTCTGTCATATGGAGAGCAGATAACCAATCTGACTTAAGTTACCAGATTATGTTATGTGAGAAAGTCACAGTAGAGTGTGTGTGTGTGTGTGTGTGCTAGAAAAGGAGAGTTGTTGCAACAGAAGGGACTTTAGGGCCAGGCTGGGGATAAAATGGAAAATAAGGGGCCATTACAGATTCCTAAATTGAGGAGTGTCAGCCCTGGTAGTCCCAGTCTGGTTCCAGGGGAACTTTTCAATCATTCATTCTGCAAGTTCATTCAACCAGAAGGTACTGAGGCTCCTGTGTGTGCCCGTCTCTATGTAATGGTGAAGAGGGTCACTGGAATAAGGGGAAGGGAAAGGTACCTAACCTTTTCTTTCTGGGAAGGCCAGATTCAGATCCATGAAATAACAAGAAGACAATACAGGATAACCCATGGTCAGTAATTTGACGTTTCAGTTCATGTTTTAAAATTAAACTGAAATCTTAAAGGACAGGTAGGATTTGGGCAGCCAGGTGCCATAGAGCACTGGACTGGGACCTGAGTTCAAAGTTGGCCTCAGCCACATAGCAACTGTGTGACTCTGGGTAAGTCACTTTACCCTGTTTGCCTCGGTTTCCTCATCTGTAAAATGAGCTGGAGAAGGAAATGGCAAACCACTCCAGTGTCTTCGCTAAGAAAACCCCCAAATGGGGTCACAAAGAGTCGGACAAGACTGAAACAACTGAACAACAAAGGATTTAGGAAGGCAGGAGGGAGGCAAACATTTCAGGGAAAGAGAACTGTAGCAATCACTTAATCAATAGGTATTTATTCAGTAACTAATATGTGCCAGATCCTGCGCTAGGCTCTGGGGATGCAAGTGCAAAAGTGAGACAGCCGCAGCCCTCCTGGACCTGGGATCTGGAGACTGCACACACGCACGCATGTGTGATGCACACAAGAGAAATCAGAGCGATCATCTATTTCTCCATCAAACTCTAATAAACATTCCCTGTCCTTATGGAGCTGACAGTTTGGCAGAGGGAGGAAACCTTTATTACACAAGGTTATATGATAATAGCTACCACAATGCTTTAAGGCTTGCAAAGTGTTGATATATATCATCTAATTTGATCTACGCAACTACCCTATGAAGCATTATTATCACCCCCATTTCACAGATAAGAAAACTGACCCTAAAAGAGTCTAAGAAAGAGTGACTTGTTTAGGATCACAAGGCCTATAAGTGTCTGAGGAAGGAGCTGAACTCATGCCCTCCATGACTTCAAGCCTAGTTCATTCACTATACCACCGAGCTGCCTTGATAATGAGTGCCAACAAAAGTTAAAACATAGTGATGGGTGAGGTCCAGCAAAACCGCCATCACAGATCAGTGAGGGGTCAGGGGAGTCTTCCTGGAGGAAGCAGCATTTACACTGGGTTTTGAAGGATAAGTGGAAAGTCACCAGTTGAAGAGGGGGAGAACTCTAGTCAAGGGAAGAGCATGAGCAGACACAAAGGTGCCTAGATGTAATGCACATGCAGGAAGCAGAGAGAACTCTGATTTGTTCAGGAATATATGGAGGGAAGTCAAAAGGAGTAATGGAGTAATTCTGGAAAAGTATGAGAGCCAAACTGGGGAGCTAGGGGGCTTTGAATTCCAGGCAAAGGTGCCTGGGTGGATAACAGGGGACTACAGAAGGTTTCTGAAGTGTTGTGTGACCTGTTGGCCTAACAGAGTAGGCAAGGATGGGTTGGAGCAGTGAAGGAATAAAGGGAAGGAGTCTAATTAAGAGGACATTGCAGTAGTCCAGAGAGGCAATGAAAGTCTAAATGAGGGTGGTAGCAATGCAAATGGAGCAATTAGGTGATACAGTAGATCAAGCAGTGCTTTTGGAATCAGGAAAATTCCTCTTCTTAAGTTCAAATCTGGCCTCAGACACTAGCTGTGTGTCTTTGGACAAGTCACTTCACCCTGTTTGCCTCAGTTCCTCATCTATAAAATGAACTGGAGAAAGAAATGGCAAACCACTCCAGTATCTTTGCCAGAAATACCCCAAACAGGGGTCGTGAAGAGTCAGAAATAACTGAAGTGACTGAACAAGAAGAAGAAATGATGAAAACAGATAAGATGGGTTTGACACAAAAGATGGTTCAGTGATGGAACTGATAAAATGGGCAAAGCATTGGACATGAGAATTAACGGGCAGGGAAGAGCGAAAGATAATGCCAAAATTTTAAGCGCAGGGCAAAGCGTGAATGATGGCATTGCGGATAAATATAGAGAAATCAGGAAGAAAGAGGAAATACAATCAGCTCAGTCTGGGACAGAATGACTTTTAAGTACCACAAGGACATTCAGATAAAGACAGACAATAGCCAGAGTTGTATGGGATATCAGACAATGGGCTTGGATTTAGGAAGACACAAGTTCAAATTCTGCCTTAGACACTTACTGCTTATGTCACCATGGGCAAGACACAACTTCTCCGAGTCTCAATTTCCTCATGTATAAAATAAAGCAGTTGAATTAGATGGTTTCAAAGGTACTTTCTAGCTATAAATCTATGATTCCTTAGCCTGTTGAAGGCGAAAGTTTGGAGCTTAAAACCAAGACCACTGAAGATAAAGATTTCTAAAGCAACAGCACAGAGGGGTACATGAAGCAACGGGAAAAAATGAGATCCAGGAAAGAGTTGTAAGAGAAGAAACAGGATCAAACCTGGAGAATATTTGAGGTTAGGTGTAGGGAAAATAATGAGCCAGTGATGGAGCTAAGAGGAGTGATTTTATTAGTACTCAGAAAAGCTAGTAGAGTGCAGTGTCCCTGAAGCCAGAGGAAGAGCCAGAATCCAGTAGGAAAAGATTCTCAGGAGAGTAGGTTGCTACAGAGAGGCTGAAAAGGATGAAGACTGAGAAGACGTCTTAGGGCTTGGGGACTTGGTCATCACTGGGGAACTTAGAGAAGTTTAAGTCATGGAAAGTAGAAGCCAGAATACAAAACCTTGAGGAGAGAGTAGGTAGTGAATCAAAGATGGCTTTGGGTTATTATTGATTTCTTTATTGTCAATTCCAAATAACTTTTTATTGGTGTTCATCCTATTTGTGTATGAGTAAAGGTACAGGAGACAATTGGTTATAAGTCCAGGGATGGCTATGAGGAGAAGGGGAGGGTTTGGAGGCAAAAGATAATAAGTTCTCTTTTAGATTATGTTTGAGATGCCTGCAGAACATCCAGTTTGAAATGCAGGACAGGAGCTCAGGAGAAATATTAGGTCTGCCTATATAGATCTAGGAATCATCCGACAGCATAAAGATCATCATTGAACCCATGAAAACTAATGGTATCAACAAGGAAGATAATGTAGCGGGAAAAGAAAAGGCTTAAAACAGAGCTTTGCCTGATATCCATGGTTAGTGGGTACGACATGAATGAAGAACCAGTAAAGGAGAACTCACTGAAGGAAGAGTTCTATATTATAATACGGAATAATATGGAGAGAGAGAGTGTGTGTGTGTGTGTGTATACATATATATATATATATACTATACATATATATATATATACAGTTGTATATATATATACACACATATACAGATATTGATAGATATCAATATTGCTTTATAATGTAATCACTACTAGGATCAAATCAGGGTTGAATCAAATTAGGGTGTTTTTTTTAATAATGGGAAGGAAGGAGGAAAATGGGAGAAATCAGTAGATAGAGAGATTTTAGATAAGAGAATGGGGATGACAATAGGGACAATTTTGTAGAGAAGTTGGCAGAGGATGGTAGGAAGGTGCATGTGGAGGGATCAGCTTTGGCAAGGAGGATTACCTCTTCATCCTTCAGGGCACAGACTGTGTTTTATCTATCTTCACATATTCCATATCATCATTCATCTATCATTCACATATTAAGAAGGAGGTTAGCTTCCAATAATGTAGATAGAGCACCTTGTTTTAGAATTATATCCAAACATAACAACCAAGCAGCACGTGGTAAATGTCATACAGACAGTATGTATTTTAGTTCAGTGGATGGAGAGAACACTGTGGACTGGGGTGATTTCAAGGAAGACATCAGATGCAGGTTAGGTCTTGATGAGTAGAATTTGGATAAAAAGATGTAAACTTCTTGAGGGCAAGGACTATTTGATTTTTGTCTTTGTACCCAGCACCTAGTATATAGCATCTTACACATGATAGACATTAAATAAATATTTGACTTAAGAAGGAAAGGCATTTCAAAGTAAAGAAACCCACCATCTCTCGACTCCAGATATTTTCTCTGGCTGACTCCCCAGCCTGGAACACTCTCCTCCTTCCACTCAGACTATTTACCTCCCTGGCTTCCTTTGAATTCCTACTAAAATCCCACCTTCTATAGGAATCCTTCCCCAACCCCTCTTAATTCCAGTGCCTTCCCTCTGTTAACTATTTCCTTTATATCCTATATATAGCTTGCTTTGGATACATTTGTTGACATATTTTCTTTCCCATCAGAGGAGTGCAGGGACAACTCTTGTTGTATCCCCAGAACTGAGCACATGGTAGACCCATAATAAATGTTGATTGATTGAATAAAGGCATGGCAGTGGGAATGGATCTGACATATTCAGAGGACTGATCTGCCTGGAGTGGAAGGTTCATGATAGAGGTAGGAAAAGAAATTTTTTTTTTAGACCAGGTCATAGATGACTGGACCTCAATTGCCACATTGACAAGGTTAGACTTCATCTTATAGGCACCAATGATGGTTTCTTAACCTGGGGTCCAAGGATCTCCAAGGGGTCCATAGACAAATTCCAGGGGGTCTATCATTTTTTAAAAATATTTTTATAACTAGTTAGATGTAATTGGTTCCCTTTATAATCCTATGCATTTTACTTTATACATTTTGAACCCTTATTCTGAGAAGAGGTCTATAGACCTCACTAGATTGCCATAGGGGTCCATGACACACAAAAAGTTAAGGACCCCCGGATTATAGTCTTTGGAGCAAGCAAGAGATCAGCATAATGAAATACCATTATTGAATGAACAAACTGGCAGTGATATTCAAGTTATATGGGGCAGGAACAGAATAGAGGCAAGGAGTCCCTTTAGGAGGATATTACAACAGTCTGCGTGTGAGTTGACATGAACCTGTGTTAGGATCGAAGTAGGGCATCTAGAGAAGGAAGAATGGGTGCCAGAAATATCCCAAAGAAATAACTGACAAAACTTGGGAGGTAAAGATGAAATGGTAGGCAAGCAAAAGGGAGAGGAAGGTGTGAAAGGCCTTGAGTCTGGATGAATGGCGGGAGAATGGAGGTGTTATTCACAGAGACAGAAACACAGAAATCAGGAAAGGGAGCTGGTCTGGAGCTAAACTCTACCTACTTCTAGACAATCAAAGAGATATTTTGGCTAAGGAATGGTCCCTAATTTCTGTACCCAGAAGATGAGTAATCAGAGTAGATTCCCAAGTCTGAGTGTCCCTCCAGTTTTCCATTCCTCATGCCCCTCCCTATACAGCCTCTTGCCCCCACCGCACAACCAAAGTGGAATCAGGCTGTTCTGGGTTGACATGAGAGGGCCCTGGTGAAAGTGTTATTAAGACATCTGTGTCTCTAATGAAAAGTTACCGGGCAGGAGAGAGACACAAATCATTATGAATCAATTTAGCCCTGGCCAGCCATCTGCGGTGTGATTCATACTGGAGGCCGAGTTAGAGGCCCGCATTTTAAATGGAGTGCAGCGTCAGGGCTGTCTGAGACAGGCTCTCCCTGAACGACTTACAGTCTTTCCCCCACTCACCCAAACTGCATTGGCTCAGTGCAGGAAAGAACTCAGAGGCTGATCAGAGGAGGCTGGATAGCTGAAGATGGGGAGGCTATCTCCCCAACTCACTCATCCCAACCTAAATGCATATAAATCACACATGTGTGTGTTAGAAGTCATGTGTGGACATGCATACATATATGTGGGCATTAATACCATTGTGTATGGGTATAATTGTGTATACATTCATGTGTGTATGTTGTATGGACATGTCTAGAGACTATATCTAGAAACCATATGATTTTTAGTGTGTGCATATGTGTATGGAGAGAAACTGAAATATAAGCAAAGTTCAGTTAGAACTTTCTGAGCCCCCATTTTCTCCCAGTCTCTACTTTTATCCATCCTTTTCTCTTTGAACATCCTCGAAATTTTACCCATCAAGGTTATACCAGCTAACCTCCCCCCTCCCCTCTCCTCTCCCCCTTTCCTTCCCAGGATCACTCCAAGGCTCTGTTATCTCTCCAAATTCTCCTCCTTCCTTTCAGACAGTCATCTCACTCTCTCAACCAATGCATTCAATTGACTCTATAATATATTGATAGAAGAGAAAGAAAACCCAAGAAAGTGCTGGGATGCAAGGTTTTACACAGAATGAAAAGCTGGGTGAAGGAGCTGGGTGAGGAGATAATAAGCCTTAGAGCAGGTCTGAAAACCAAGGGAAGCCAAGCTGAAGGAGAGGAGACAGTTCATTGAAGGGAAGGAAAAGAAAACAAGAATTTCTATGTCCTAGGCATGGTGCTAAGCACTTTACAGACGTCTCATTCAATCCTCACAACAACCCTGAGAAATAAGTGTTACTGTTATTCCCATTTTACAATTGAGGAGACTGAGGGAGGAGGCTAAGTAGTTTGCCCAGTAAGTGTCTGAGGCTGAATTTGAACTCAGGTCTTCCTCACTCTAAGATCAGCACTCTATCTACCCTGACACCTAGTTGCTTCATTGGTTTTATATCCCCTCTCCCCCTCCCCAAAAAGATCTATCTCTCCTCCAAGCTTCCTTATTTCTATTGAGGTCAACTTATGTGTACCCTACAACCACCCCTGGCCATCAATCATCATTGACTCTTTCTCCCTCTCCAAATCCAAGTCTTGTCAATTTTACCCTTCCAAGTCCATTTGTATTGGTAACTTTGATCCCACTCATCCCATCCCTAGACTTATTCAGGCCCTCCTCACCAATTGCTTCCATTTTCTCCCCTCTCCAATCTGTCTTCACACAGCTGCCAAAATGATCTTCCGAAGGCACAGATATAACCTCTAACCATGTCACTCTTGTGCTCAGAAGCCTTCAGTGGCTCCCTATTAAATTTTTTTAAAAATAGAAATAAAAACTCCTTTGTCTTCCACTGGAAGGCCCCTTCATCTGGCTTCCACTTACATTTTCAGTCTTACTGTATGCTTCTCCCTATCACAAACTCTACAATCCTGAAAACTGAGCCAAATTGGTTGGATCCATCCTTCTCCCTCCCCACAAGGAATATAAAGCTTCTCGAAGGTGGAGACTGTTTCTTTTTTCTGTCCCCAGAGCCTGGCACTTAGTGGGTGTTAAATGATCAAACAGATCATATTTCTATAGTCCTTTAAGGTTTAAAAAGGTAGTTTTTCTTGCAACAGCCCTATGAAGTAAGTAGTGAAAGTCTTATTATCTTCATTTTACAGGAGGAAATTCACTCAGGGAAGTTAAATTACCCATAGTCACATAACCATGAAGTGTTAGGAGGATTTGAATTCAGGTCTCCTGGCTTCACGTCAGGAGTTGTTATTACTTGTATTTGTCCTTCGTTCTAGAAGAGGACCATGACATGGCATGATGACATGACTTGCAGTTGACTTTGATTTGAGTGAGGGAGGTCTGTGCAAGGTCACCAACCTTACTTTCTTCTCCCGTGCCATCTGGGGCCCCTGTACTGAACTGCATAGAATTTTTCCCTCAGGTGTAGGAGTTTTTGGAATGATCTCTCTCAGTAAGTTCCTGATGGGACACCTAGAGCATTCATGGGAAAGGCTTCGTGGGGCCATTGAGAAGTGGTGAGGGGCACCCACTAGATTACAATCTATTACTGAAGCAATCAGTGACCTCCTGGGTATCCTGCCCTGAACTCAGACAGGAGAAAGAAGTCACTGTCCTCATGGAGCTTACAACCTTGCTGGGAGACATGATAAAACTGCTAAGACATAGGACATGAGGAAGAGCTGGTCTATGTAGCTCAGATGCTAAGGGCTGTAGGAAGTCAGAGGAGAGCAAAGTTCTTGTGGGCCCCAGTAGTCATTCTGGAGGAATCAGGGTTTCAATTGGGCTTTGAAGAATGATGGGAATTCGATCATCTGAGCTGGGTTTGGGAGAGAGGAAGAGGGCATTGAGGAAAGGCATGCCATGCATGAAAGCCAGGAGCCATGAATAAGCATAGGCCCGGGGAGGTGAAAATTCAGTAATAAATGGAAGAGCTGGGGAAATGTGGGGAGAGGGACTTGGAGCTGGAGTGAGCTGGAGCCTGAATGAGGCAGGGCCCTGCCTGGACTGCATTAGCATCAATCGCCACCCTCTCCACTCCCACCCCCACCCTCAGCACCCCTCCCAGAAGCTGCTGACAAGAGGTCACTTGCCCACCCATTCATGGATTGGTGGCTACCCCCCAGAGAGCCTGGAATGAAGGAGCTCTCATTGTCATTTGTGCCCTGTTGGCTCAGAACAAGATGGCAATTTGTTGTCATTTGTTGATTTCTTTTGTCATGCAAATCCCGGAGGCCCTAGCCCTCACTAGCTTGCCGACTGGGGTGGCTTTGGGGGTTTTGTCTTTCCTGCTGCTATCGCTGCAGTTGATACTGCTTTTTTTTCCCCCTTAAGAAGTGGGAGGAAAGAAAAAGAATATTATTCATTTAATTTCTTGTTAGTGTTTGCTTTTTCCCCCCTCAGAGGCTGCTTCCCAGCTTTAGGCTGAAGCAGCAGATGGGGATGGGGGAGACTGATATGAGTGAAGTCCACATCCTGCCCCCCTCCATTTCTAGGATTCCACATTTTGAACATTTTGAAAGGGGATTTTGCATTCCAGAAACAGATTCCAAATTCTGAAAGTAGGTTCTGCATTCTGATCTGGACTCTGGAATCAAAGGACCTGGGTCCGGATCCCATGTCTGACCCTACCTGTATGACCCTAAACAACTTATTCTGTGTGGATTTCAGTTTCTTCATCTATCAAATAGAGATGATCCCTAAGATCCTCTTGAGCTTTAGATATCTGATCCTTTGGTCTTAGGTTCTGAAAGTGATAGTGTGGGACTGGCCTGGGAATATGGGAATATGGAGACCTGGATTCTGGTCCTCCATCTTCCTCAGACTAACTCACTGAGTAAGTTCAGTGGATCAAGCGGCTTCATCTGCCCTGGCCTCTCTTCTTTGTCTGTAAGATAGGTAATATCCAGTAGGCATCCCAGATCTATGATTCTATAAAAGTAAACTGAGTTCCCACCTGGTCTCTTTTTGCCCTTTGTCACCAAGGATCATAGGGCCACACAGCAGCACAGGTGTAATTCATAGATTTGATTGTAGGAAATGAAACCTAGAGTGCCAGCCTAGGGATGGGACTTAGAGGCCGTCTAGTCCAGCTTCCTCATGGAGAAATGTAACCTGCCTCAAGTCCCCAGAGGTAGAGTCAAAGTGTCAAAGCCAGGATTCAAACTCAGAATATCAACTTCAAATTAGAGTCTTCTGATCTCAGATCCAGTGTGCTTTTCATTAGGCCATGCTCCTTCCAAAGATACTGGTCAAAAGAACTAAACTATGCATCACTTCCCTTTCACTAGGTGGCTCAGTGACTAAGAGTGTTGTACTGGAGTCAGAAGACCTAAGTTCAAATCCTGTCTCCAACACTTAGTAGATGTGTGATCCTAGTCAAGTCACTTAACCTCTTTAGGCCTCAGTAAAATGAGGATTATAACACCTAACTCTTTGGGGCAGCTAGGTGGTCCAGTGGATAGAGCCCAAGGCCTGGAGTCAGGAAGACCTGAGTTTAAATGTGGCCTCAGATACTTACTAGCTATATGACACTCGGCAAGTAACTTCACCCTGTTTGCCTCAGTTTCCTCATCTTTAAAATGAACTGGAGAAGGAAATGGCAAGTCATTCCAGTATCTTTGAATAAAGTCACAAAGACTCGCACATGTCTGAAATGACTGAACATCAATAAATGTGCCAGACACTGTGCTAAGCAGCAGGGATACAAAAAGAGGCAAAAGACAGCCCTTACACTTAAGGACCTTACGCTCTAAGGAAAAAACAACATGGAAGCAGACGTATGCAAAACAAGCTATAGACAGGATGGAATAGGAAGGAATTAACAGGGAGAAGGCACTATATATTAAGAGGGGTTGGGAGGGCTTTCTGTAGAAGGTGGGATTTTAACTGGGACTTAAAGTAAGCCAAGGAGGTCAGTAACCTGAGTGGAGGTGGGGAGAGTGTTCCAGCCCTGGGGTATGGGGTGGGGGGTGGCCAGAAAGAATGCCCTGAGCTGAGAGATGGATTGTCTTATTAAGGAATAGCTGGAAAGGCAGTTGGAACCAGGTTATGGAAGACTTTAAAAGCTAAACAGAGGAACTTACATTTGATATTAGAGGCAATAGGAGCCAGTGGAGTTTGTTGTATAGAAAAAGACATGGTCAGACCTGTATTTTATGAAAATCACTTTGGCAACTGAGTAGAAGATGGCAGAGGTGAGGATGAGGGAGGGCAGGAAAGATGTGAGCTTCAGAAACAGTGAAGAGGTCAAATGAATTGTACTGGGAAGCTTCCCAAGAATCTGAGAATAGCTGAGGGAACAAGGCATGGGAGTATACACACGCACACACGCACACACACATGCACACACACACACACATACACACACGCATACACACACACATACACGCACACACACACAGTACTACCACCACCCCGGTAGCAGCAATGTGTGCACTCTCAGGTGATACCCCAACCCTAACTCCATGATCCTCATACTACTCCCTTTACCCCTCTATACCTCAGTTTTCCCACTTCTCAGATGGGTAAAATAGTACTTCCCATACCTACTGCACGGGGTTATGATAATCAAGGGATAGAATGTGTACAGCACTTAGGAACCAGCACAGGGAATATCCTTTCTCACTTCAATACACAAAAGTTTTGAATGCCATAAAATGCTTCATGGAGGGCATTATTTTTGTTTTTTAAATGATGTCTCAGTACAGTGAATGAAAATTTAGGTACACAGGCATGTGTCTGTAATCACATGCTGTAATATTTGGATTGGTTCTCTCCAGATATTGCTGGGTATCAGAAAACCTCATTAAATCAGACCCCGATTGTTTAGATTTTGAGATTATGCAAATGGAGGTCAGTTGAAAGCAGAGTTCACTCAACAAGATTGAAGGGTCAGCATTTATATTCCTTAATAATAGTAATAGCTAACATTTTTATAGTGCCTACTATGCACCAGGCACTGCGCTAAATACTATAAATATTATCTCATTTTATCCTCACAAAAGCCCCATGAAGTAAGCTCCATTATTATCCCCATTTTTAAGTGAGGAAACCTAGACAGACAGATTAAGTGACTTGCCTGTCACACAGCTGGTAAATGTCTGAGGTCAAATTTGAACTCAGGTCTTCCTGACTCCAAGTCCAGTGCTCTCTCCAGTGTACTACCCAGTTATACTAAGTAGTGCATTTTAAAAGATTAGGAGGGGGAGAGGGAAGAGAGGGTTTAATGACTCAATATGAGTCAATGATGTGTGAAGTGAGAGTCTCAAAAAAAAAACTCTCTTAAACTGTGTTAAAACCTAAATCTGTTGTCCAAAATGAGGGAAGTGAACGTCTTCCTATTTTCTACCAACCATGGTCAGACCACATTAGGAGTCTTATGTTCAGTTCTGGGGGATGCAGTTTAGAAAAAAATAATAAAAAGTTAAGAAATATACAGAGGACAGGGTACACTTGAAAACATGCCACTAAGCAAACTGTAACATTTATTCTGCTCAAGAGGATATTTCGGGACAACATAATTGATGACTTGGAATATATGGGGTTGGGGAGGGGCATCGTATGAAGAGGGACCAAATTTATAGTGCAGGACCAAGGGAAAGAAATTACAGGGAAGTAGATTATGGCTTAGGACACTGGCAGGAGGGAGCAGGAGAAGACCAGAGACCATTTGAGAGGCTACTGATGAGGGCTTGACCTAATGTGATGGGTGGCCACAAGAATTAAAAAGGAAAGGGTATATTTAAGAAAAAAGGAGAGGATAAAGGCAGAGAGAAGAGTCAAATATAACTCCAGATGTTGCCCTTTGGAGATGGATAGTACCACTGACAGAAACAGGAAAAGAGGAAGGAAATCAGAAGAGGGAGCTGGTTTTGATGTCGTGGGTAAGGAAGCCGTTTTGAACAGGGAGTCTCTTCTCCCTTCTAGTTAGATCAGATTTCCTTTTCCATCCTGGGAATATATGAGGCCTTCCCAAAATAATGCCCCTTACCTTGATTATCTCCTCAATTTCAGTGCCTCTGGATATCACCAGTCCTGTGCATTAAATGAAGTAGGTGGGCACCTCTACATTATTTAAGAGGTGCTGCAAGATCCCACCTGCACCAAATGATTTCCCATCCACTCCTTTCTACTTCCTCAGTCCCTCTGGAGTTTCTGGATAAGACTTAGTATGGGGGAGGTCCTGTGGACAGATGCCTGCCCTGCAGCTTCCTGACAGCTGACAAAGTTACAAGGACGGAGATGTCAGGAAGGACGGATGATCTCTCTCCCTCGAGCAAATGCCCCTGTGCTCCATTCCATTAGGATTGATCAAGTTGGGTCAGGGGTCCTGCTGCCCTCAGCCAGTCACCTGGAGCTTTCACAATGACTAATGAGGCTGGTTCTGCTGCTAGACTCTGGGAGAAGAAAAGCAAGGGCCTGGCTTGGTGGCTCTCCCTCCCGACTCCTCAGTGCTCCGCAGTCTCTGGGTACCTCTAGTGCTGTTTGGATGGCTTCCCTCTTCCCCTCTCACCCTTTGCCTCTTGTTCAATTCCTGTCTATTGGTTGTATTTTCTCCAACTATTCCTGTCTGGTTCTTTCCCTCCTTTCCTTCCTTTCTTTTACCTTCTCTTTCATTCCCTCTTTTATTATTTTCCTTTCTTCTCCATCTTCCTTCCCTAAAATACTGATTGAGTATCAATACACACTTCCCAGCTAAATTGTGTTCACTACCTTTGTTGCTGTTGTTCAGTTGCTTGTTGTGTCTGATTCTCTGTGACCCCATGGCGGGGGTTTCTTGGCAAAAATATCAAAGTGGTTTGCTATTTCCTTTTTCAGCTCATTTGACAGATGAGGAAACTGAGGCAAACAGGGTGAAGTGAATTGTCAAGGATCACACAACTAGTAAGTGTTTGAGGCTAGATTTAAACTCAGGAAGATGAATCTTCCTAACTCCAGGCCTGACACTAACCACTGTGCAACATAATTGTCTTAATAGTTCACTAAATACTCCTAAATTTTTAAAGTACCTTCTTATACTACCACTCTGCAACACATACACATAACCTGTACACTATCGCCATTACTACCCTCATACATATATATGCACACAGCCAGACAGATCAACTCTTGATCAATAAACCACTCTTTACTAGGCACATACTATGTGTTCAACCCTGAGCTGGGCACTGTAGGGAAGATGGCAAGAGAAATTGTCTCTGACTTCAGAGAGCTCACAGTCTATCTCAGAAGACAAAACATAAAGAGAAAAAAGGCAAGGGTTTAGATTATTAATCAAATAAAAGTTGTACAGAATGGACAGAATGAAGGGGGAAAGATGGAGAGATAGTGATAGAAAGAAGGGAGGTGGAAAGAGAGAGAGGAAGAAAACAACAGAGGCAGAGAGTACTTCATTCTCTACTGCTGGTCCTTAGAAAAGTGTTAACAAAACTTTATCTTATGCATATGTGCATGTGGAACTGTATGCCAGAGATTTTGTGGGTGCAACTGGATTTGCGAGATGGTGTGACTATGTGTATTTAAGTGTAAGATTCTTTGTGGTTTTTGTGTGTGTGTATATATGTATGTGTGTGTGTATATCTATGACTACACATTGTCATATATAGATGTGGGTAGATTTTTTGTATGGGTAGTGAGTATGTGTGTCTTATAGGAGTATGTATGAACATTTGCGAAGGGGCAGCTAGGTAGCCTAGTGGATAGAGCACTGGGCCTGGAATCAGAAAAACCTGAGTTCAAATCTAGCCTGGGCAAGTCACTTAACCCTGGTTGCCTCAGTTTCCTCATCTGTAAAGTGAGCTGGAGGAGGGGATGGCAAACCACCCCAGTATTTTTGCCAAGTAAACCCCAAATGAGGTCATGAAGAATTGAATGTGACTGAAACGAGTGAACAACACGAACATATGAGATGATATGTGCAAAATTTTATGCATGTGGGCACAGATGTAATTACCTATATGTGTGATCAGGTTTGTGAGACTGTGAGTGTGACAGTGTGTGTGAATACCCATTTGTGATCCTTTGTGTTGTACTTACAGAGTATGACCATGTATGACACATATGACTGCAACTGTGAAATTCCACATCTCTGGCCATATAAGAATATGGGCACATAGAAGGCCAAGAATGCATAGGAATGCATGATCATGTATGTCACAGCTGCTTTCATTCTTCCTCCACTCTCCCCCTCCAGAAGTCCAGCTATCATAAGCAAATTCCTTCCCTCCCCTCCCCCTTTAATCAATCCCGTGCTTTCTTGTCAGAAGGATGAGCTACATACTTCCTAAGGATAAGATGATGGATGAAATATGGGGAATAATTAAATTAGTAGTGTAATGGTGGCGTAAACCTCAATTAAAAAAATATTTCCATTGTCATAAAGTCTGCCCATAAATTTTAGGAAGCCTATATTTCTGTGACCTCTAGTTCCTGGCGGCTAGAGCGTGCTTGGCAGCTTCTGGTGTACTGTGAGGGTTTAGGTCAGATGGGGAGGAGGTGATCAAGGTAGCATCTGATGTGAGAATTGCTAGTACGATTTCATCAGCTTCAGAGTTTCCCTTTTCCTCCTGCTCCTGCCTCTGGGGTGGACCTGAATCATATGCACCCATGACAGTCATCTAGTAAAGAAAGCCCAGGACAGGCAGTGTGGATACTGGGCTTCTGGCCCAATCTCTGCCATTGTACTGTGTGAGTCTGGGCAAATCACTTAACCTCTCTGGGCCTTGGGGTAGCCATCTGTAAAAGGGAAAGAATGATTGAAGGTTTGCCCATTCACAAAGAGACACTGGAAAGGGAAATGGGGTTAAAGACGGGAGAGCATTTGGGAATGTGAACGTGCAGTATAAATATCAACCACGGTTGGGCTATTTCTAGTTCAGCCTGACCCAGGCTTCCTTCATAGAACAGCCCAGCTCCTCCCTACTGACTAAGGATATTCAAAGGGCTATTGTTGGGACAGAAATCTCCTGGAGAGAAGAGAGGTGTCTAGAAGTCTTCAAGATTCATCTTTCTGTACTTGTGCTGAAATATACTAGAGTCCAGATCTGTAACCCATTCATCTAATAAACCAAAAACTCCTCCACCTGGCAGCATGGTAACTGATGTTTAACTTGGTATCCTTCAGCTTCCGTATTTGTCTTTCCTCTCCAGCTAGAGCCACAGAATAATTTGTTGTTGCATAATTTTTTTGTTGTTTTTGTCCAGAGATGAGAGTGCATTTCTGTGCAGAGACTGGTAATATTTCTAAGTAATTCAAGCCAATCTCTTCAAAAAGTTTGCATGGAGCACTTTCTGTCCCCCATTGGAATATAGGGTCCTTGAGGGCAGGAGCAGCCTAGAGGGTTTTGTCTTTTGTATCCACAGGGCCTAACTAGTGCCTGGTACCTAAATAATCATTGTAAGTGTTTGTTGAATTCTGCCCAGCCCTTTGATAGGCACTGTGACCACTGACCTAGAGGAGTTTGTAATACCTCTAGGGAGACAAAACAAACAGGAAACAATAGTAAAGAAGTAGAGAGAGGAAGGAGGAAGGGAGGGAAGGAAGGGAGGAAGAAAAGAAGTGAGAGAGGGAGGAAGGAACAAAGCGAGAGAAGGCAGAAAAGAAGGAAAGGAAAGGGAAGGGAAGGGAAGGGAAGGGAAGGGAAGGGAAGGGAAGGGAAGGGAAGGGAAGGGAAGGGAAGGAAAGGAAAGGAAAGGAAAGGAAAGGAAAGGAAAGGAAAGGAAAGGAAAGGAAAGGAAAGGAAAGGAAAGGAAAGGAAAGGAAAGGAAAGGTGGAAGGATGTAGGAAGGGAAGGATTAAGTACTAGACTGTGCAGTTCTCATATTGGTCAAACCCATAACTAGGTTGGTGCAACCAATGTTTTACTCCCAAGATTTCAATATATAGAAGGCACTGGAAGCGCTTCAGATTCTTCAGAAGTTTAGAAACATCTATGCTTACTACCTAGTTAGCAGGAAAAATTAGTTAAGATAGGAAGCTACTGGACAACACACCTTTAACCCTTTAACCCCACCCCATGACATTTTCCAGATGAGTTTCCCTCTGCCGCCACAGGGAGTCACTGTGTCTCAGGGTCTCTGCATCCCCTGATGCTTGAACTGAATTTGTTTCAGAAGTCAGTTTCACAGTGAATTTCATGCTGATTGCCCTTGGCATGAAAAATGTTTGTTATGGCTCTGACAATGATAAATAAGTTAATGTTAAGTACCAGCAGAGATATCCATGCTCTGAGTGGGAATGAGCATAAATCAGAAATTAGCAAGAGATGCATGTTGAGTGAGAATCAGGGTCACCTCAGAAGAAATCCTAGAAGGCCTCCTTGAGTTGGAGGGCAAGTTAAGAATCTATTTGAAGGTCAGGAGGGGAGACCACCGTCAAGCCTGGGCAGGGAGGGTGTTCTAGCCCCCCTCCCACCCCAAATGGCAACCTTAGAACCTTTCTAGAAATACACTAATAGACTTGGGTAACTGGGATCAGTCAATATCACTCCATTCTCTTATTAGCTCTTATTATCATAACTGCTCCCTGTATTGCCCATTACCGTAATGAATTAGAACAACAGACCTAAATTCGTGTTTGGTGTCCTGCAGGACTCATTAGTAACCGAAAAGGACTCCAAGTATTGGGAAGGTAGAGGCAAAAATCAATTACAGGAATGTTACCAAGGCTTGCAGAATTAGGGACAGAGGGAGGAAGGGATGTAGGATTCCTACAAGAATGAAGAAGGAATCCGATGGCTCCTCCCTGGAGTTCATGCCCATTGTCACAAGCTTCCCAATCATGTTGAGCCATAAGCCTTACAAGAAATCTCCCCACCCCGGGCCTCTTATTTTATATGACTTCTTGAATAGACCTTTGGTGGGTATGGGATCAGGGCTACCCCCTGACAAATAAATGGGATTAGCAACATTAGTTCACTCTTTGCCCTTCTTATTCCTGCCTCAGTAGTTCTGATTTACTTTTTTAGGGAGAGGGAGGGTTAAGCAATCAGAGTGACTTGTTCAGGGTCACTCTCCTTAGACTTGGTTTGAACTCAGGTCCTCCTGACTCCAGGGTCGGTGCCTACCTGCCCCTCTTGTTCACTTTCAAAACTCTACCCTTTCCTATTATCTCATAAAGGAAAGAACAGATAAACAATTCTCACAAAGGTATAAATGATGCTTCCAGGGGTTTCATGTTTGTTTGGGGGAGGGGGAGTTTCCTTAACCTAAAAGATTGAATCCAATAGTGAAATTTCAGACATTTCTGAATAGCTTTAGTGTTTTGTAGGGGTTAGATGAAGCTTCCTAGTAGCGACTCTTGAAGTATCACTACGTGTAGGCAGTTACTTACCGTTGTTTACCAACAGGTAAGGTTGTATCTGAATGACATGTTACATTTTCTGTACCTAAATGACTATATTCGTACATACTAACTGATAATGGATACAGAGCCTTTGAATCTAAAGAAAGGCTAAAGTGGAAGAAATTTTGGTGACTAGGTGAGATGAGATCTGTGAAATAAGGAAGGGAATGACTTACTTTTATATAAGTTTGAGACCAACATTAAATTCAGGAAAACAAGGCAAGAGCATTTCATTGTGCTTGGCTCAGAAATAAGGAATGATTCAATGCAGGGGAAATGTGATGTGATGGGAAAGATCCTGGATATGGAGTGAGAAGACCCAAGTTCAAATCTTGACTCTACTACTGCTTAACCTTGAATAAATCATTTCACTTCCTATGGTCTCTATCTGCATAGAACAGTTGAAAGAACTTTGGATTTGGAATCAGAGGTCCTTGATTAAAATCCCACCTCAGCTGTTTATTTCCCATGTCACCGTGGGTAACCCTGAAATTGACTTTTGAGACAAATTCAGTTCACACTGGAGTGGGGAGGGAGGGACAGGTACAGAGACTCTGAGACCCAATGACCCCTGTGGTCAGATATGGTGTATACCACAGTTTGGTGTGGAGTAGAAGTGTGTGTCACCTGAAGTGTGTGTAACTTTTCTGGGTTTCAGTTTCATCTGTAAAATGAGGATGTTGGATTAAATAAATGGCCTCTGAGCCACCTTCCAGCTCTAAATCCCTGAGACTAGAGGCTCACTTATGTCCTTTCCAATTCCAATTCTTATGGGGAAAAAAAAATCTAAATAAATAAATAAACATTAATTTCCTGAATGACCTTAGGTAGAACTTAAGTCTGGATCAGGGCAATCATAGATGGACTGGGAGTGAAAAACCACTTTAGCTCCTGTCCCTGCTAAATCTAAGGGTGAAAAGTTTAGGTAAGTCTCATTGGGCTGAAAAACACCTTGAGTTTCTACTTACCTTATTAAGTTCCATTTAAGTATTACTGGTCAAAGTTTTGGTCTAATATAAGTTCAAGTCAGGCTTCTCAGGGCCTCAGTTTTCTCGTCTGTGAAGGGGTAATAACATGTATTCTTTTACCTTGCAGAGATGCTTTGAGGAAAATATTTTGGAAACCTTAAAGCAATTCTAGAATGTGAGTTACTATTAATAATAATGGTAAGTCTGTAATTTTAACCAAAAGTTCCAGAAAAGAAAGAAAGCTTTGTCAGAAGAGAAGCTGTAAAAGATATGTGCCAGTGAGGGCCACCTCAGTTGCTAAGAGAAGGGCTGAAGGATTTACATTCAAGTCAGACAGAGCTGATGATAGTACCTGGTTCCTTTTGAGATGAGGGTCCTTACAAATAATGTGACTGCAATCTCTCTCTGCTCCTGCCATGTAGGGAGAGAAGCAAGAAGGCTGGGACAGGAGGGTGGAGGTTGGGGGAAAGTCTTTCCTTACACACCATTCCCAACCCACCTCCACTTCCTGTCTCCTTTCCTCCCACCCCCCAGTTTCTCCTCAGGTAGTTGAGCAAGGGGAAGACTGAGACATAGACCACTGCTGTAAAAGAAGCTATGGGGATTTTTATTATACGACTAGCAGCCTAAACTTGAGGGTTTTGATGTCAGAACAATTAGGGGAGGTAGAGGCTAAGTCTTTGAAACTATAAAGAGAACACAGGGAAAGGATTTGGAGTCATACATGTTAAAGACCCTTAAGAAAGGTACCAAATTGTATCTAGATACTCATTTAAAGGCTTATTTTCATGACTACTTTCCTACCTAATATTGTTATGTCCAATACATTTCAACCAAGAGTTCATGGAATTTAGAGCAGGAAGCAAACTTGAAATCATCTCAATGGATCGCTTTATTTTATAGATAAGGAAACACACTCAGAACTGGGGAGACTTTTTCTCAGGTTGCATAGGCAGAAAGTAAGAGCTTGCCCAGTGCTGAGGGTATGAGGGATATATGACCAGGAGAAGTTATGACCCCTTCCCAAAGAGAGCTCAGTCTAGCTGGAAAGACAAGACTAGCACATGTAAAAGAACAAAATAGCCATGCAAGACCATTTATAATTAAATCTCTGATTATAAAGGACAAAACTACAAATTACAGAATTTCAAAGAAGAGTGACATGTTGACTGGAGAAACCATGATGGTTTCTTGGTGGAGGTGGGTCATATTCTATAAAAGGATGGATGGGATTTTTATAGACCAAAGGTTCTTAACCTGGTAATCTCTGTACTTTTAAAAAAATAATATTATTTTGATAACTGTGTTTTAATATAATTGATTTCCTTTGTAATCATATGTATTTTATGAATTTAAAAACCTTATTCTTAGAAGGGGTCCATAGGTTTCAGCAGACTACCAAAGGGGTCCAGGACACATAAAAAAAGATTAAGAATGAGTGGGAAAAGAGAAAACATTCCATGTCTGGCAAAAACACAAAGCTAGAAATGGAAATGATTTGTTTGGAGGACAATGAGGGTACTTATCTAGCTAGAGCAGAAAATGTATATTAGGGAATAGTAGAAAAGATCTTGGATAAATTGTGAGGGGAGAGAGTGGCAACACTGTGAAGGGTCACATCACCAGCTAAAGAATGGATGATGTCTGGGGGCCCTGGTGGGAAGAGTGATAATGGGGTAAAGAGACAGAGAGCCTGCGTAGGAGCTATTCATATCAGGTGGAGGGCGCACAGGTGGAGTGGCAGGGCATTGCCATCTGCATCCTTTCCATTTGTATTTGGTCCCTATTGGAAGTGTCTTCTCTGCCTCAGGAAGGAATGGGAAAGGAGTAAGCAGCTAGGGTGAGGTGAATACCTTGGAAGAATCAAGCCAAGGTCTAGAGCAGGAGTTCTCTACCTGGAGTTTGCAAACATTTCTTTTAATATAACTACATTTCAGTAGAATTGGTTTTCCTCACAATCCTATGCACTATTTTTTTTTGCACGTAAAAACACTAGGCTGCAAAAGGATCCTATAGGCTTTCCCCAACTGCCAAAGGGCTCTGTGACACAAAAAAGGGCCAAGAACCCATGGTTGAGAGAGAGTTTAGGGGCCCAGGCCACTTTGTGAGCAAATGACCTCATAGAAAATTCTGAGGCTGAAAGCATCCCTGACCAGGATTCACTTTCTTTCCATTCTGGGTCCAAAGCCAGTCTGGTCAGTGAAGGGTGTTCAGCAGCCCGGAGCTAGGTACCCTGGATCCTTCTCTGCATTCCCACATTCCACTGTCCCTGATTCTGCTTTCACAGGATTATACATCCAAGCCTCCCTCCTCCCCCTTTTCCTTCCACCAGCCCCAAGGCATTTTTTCTAAGCAGACTTATTTATTTGCAAACTTTAAAGCATTAGATAAATGTCAGTTCTTCTTTTTATTATTACTACCATTTACCGAGTAAAGAGTACATTCAGAAATAATACTGAGGGGCCCAGGGAATCTTGGTGCATCAATGAGCTGAATCTGCACAGTGCTGTCACGACCAGACTCCAGCTCACAAACTTATTAAGATTCTCCAACTCCAAAGAGTTTTCCCACATTCTCTCACCAGACCCTGTCTGCCCCATGATTGCCACCGATGGTTTCGTTCAGAGTGAGAGCTCTGGTGGACTTTGGTTTCTGTTCCTGCTTTCTCACTCACCTACCAAGGAAATGATGGCATCCTTTGCCCAAAATCCATCTTAATGATTTGGCTCCCCCGCCTTCTTCCCAATTCTAAGCTATTAGCCATTTGTTCAGTTTCTTTTGTTTTTAAAGAAAAAAGAAAAATTCATTTCATAACTCTCTAAGACCTTCTTAACCTTTCAGGTCCTGTTTCCTATACTATGTGGTAAATAGTATAGGAAAATTTAGAGCTAATGAGATCATCGAGATCATCAAGTCAACCCAGTTTAACTCGGGAGACAAGATTCATGAACAGAAAACTTTCTGAGAAAGCACAGGTAGCAGCATATCAAAGGCTTCCTATTGACCACTGAATAATGTATAAACTCTTGAACCGAATATTCAGTACTCTCTTCATTTCACATTATCACCCTTTACTTCTATTCTAGCCAAAGGTGCCCACTCTTTTTACCCCATGTTAGTTCTCCCCACCCCCTCCCTGGGCCTTTAAGAAGGCACTGTGCTCTATGAGCAAAGCAGAATTTCAGTAGCTCAAAAGAAATATGAGATGCACAAATTTAGAGACATCTCCACTCTAAATGTTCATATGATCTATTTGTGACCAACCTGAGGTAGAGCATTCCAAGCTCATATTGGCTTAATCAGCCACAGTTGCACCCACTGTACCTTGACTCCAGCACAGTGATGTCATTTTGGTCCTCTTCAAGAAGGAGGGACAATAGTGGACTCATTTCTTCTACCTCCTGTTACCCCCATCTCCAACCCTTGTACTACTTATCTGAAGCATTCCCTGATTGCTAACCATCCCACACACCCCCACAGGTGAAGGTCATTTCTTCCTTCCTCAAATATAGCTCTTGACTTGGACCCCACATCCCCATACTGTAATTTAGAGTTGCCTAAAGACTAGAGAAGTTAAATGAAATATTGATGGTCATAAAAGCAATAAGCTTCAGAGGAAGGATTTGAACCTTTCTAACTGAGACCTGATACTACACCCTGATGCTTCTCATCTTCCCCTTGGGTCACAGTTATTGGTATTCTCTTGTTTCCAATCCTTTGGCCTTGAACTCTCTGAAAATATCATCTTAGGTCATACTTATCTATGTATTTGGAGGACCTCACTCATTGCTTTGCACCTGGAAGATGCCTAATATAAATGTGAATTGAGCTATTCTGCAATGCCCAATGATTCAATATGTAGGAATACAAAGGAGCTCAGTCCATTCTCACTGTTGCAGACAGGCAGCAAGGAAGTCTTGTTGGACTAGGTAGAACTGGGCAAGCTGAAGCTGCCTTAAGGGTCATCCTCACTATCTCCCCAACAAGACGCTTTCTTTATTCTGGGTGCCTATCTCCTTACCATTCCTGCTTCCCCAAATGAATCTATGAATCTGCACCTTGCACACACACAAGTGAACGCATATGCATGCACTCTGCAATCCCCAGTACACACACAGGTGAACACACGTGCACACACTCTGGAATCCCCATCTTTCTGGGGTACACTTTCTTATAAAACAGTCTTCACTGAGGAACAGCGAGAGAAGGTTGGAAACAAGTAACACTTATACCTGTGTTATCTGATGGGGTGTGGGCCAGATAACACCCAATGATTTTCTACTTTCAGTGAACTGAGGCCTGGGAAGTGGGAAGAGTCAAGATAGACTGTAGGAACATCCTGAGGAGCCTTTTGAAGTTATTAATCTACAAACTTACCATGCTGAAATTCTAGAGAAATGTGAGCCTGAGCATTACTTTAATGAAATCAAGATCCAAAATATTCCCCTCCACACCCTCAGTTGATTAACATTGTAATACTCATGAAGTCACTCGTATAATGTCTATGCCTGTTCTTATTAGGGGCCAGTGGAATCGATCTGGAGAGATGGCCTGTCTCTTGTTCCAGCCCACCTCCCTTTCCTACAACCATCCTCCCCCTACCCCTAGCCCTCCATCAGCACTCCAGTCCAGACTCTGACAAGGGCTTCTCTCTCACTAATGTTCCCTCCCTCCTCTCCTCATCTCCTCTCTTCCTGCTTTCTCTTTCCACAGAGGCAGGCTGAAGACAGATATTAATGTGCAAATTAGCGCAACCCGACTGGGTCCAGATTGCCACTTAGAATTTGCATATTAATAAATGTTTTTTTTGTGACAGTGTTTAGCAGATCACGGAAGGGCAGAGATTCTCCCTACCCCACCATCCCTCCCCCCCAAATAAAGGAGGGAAACAAGAACACTTCAGAAACTGGATCCTCCCATCCCAGATCTGCCTCAATCAACCAACCACCCAAACAATCAACCAATCAATGCACATGCCTGCAGTAAGATGGGCCCAAGGTGGGACCCATGTAGATGGGCCTTATATAGAGATCTGGGAAGTCAGGAAAAAGAGAAATTCCTATAGGGCCTGTGGTATGCTTGAAAAGATAGAAGTCATCCAGGTACAAATAACATGTGTGATTAAGCACTAGATAATACAGTCTGGACTTTGAAGGCAAAGAAGGCAAGGGGAGCAGCAGTAATCAGGGAGGACTTCCTGGAGGAGGCTGGATAATGGGCCTTGAAGCACAGTGGGGTTTACTGCATAGCAATGTGAGCAGTTCATTATAGCCATGACACAGCTGCTTGTCTATCCTGGATAACCATAGCCACAGACATATGTGTCACCTCCTGCCCCAAAACAGATTGGGGTACAGTGGGAAGAGAACTGGACTAGATATCAGGAGACTGGATTTGAGTCCTAGACCTGGTTCTGCTATTCACCCTGAGCAAATCAGTTTCCTCATATGTAAAATTTGAGATGATACCTACTTCTATCTCATGGGGGTATTTTGAAGCTCAAAAGAGATAATTGATGAAAAGAATAAAGGGTAATATAAATTCAAAGAGTTGTTTGGAAACCAAGAGAAGAAAATTAGACAGTATAGACATTTAATTATAAATTCTGGATATATGTGTGCATGGACACATATGTAGACAAACATCTCTCTCTTTCTTCCCCTTTCTCCTCTCTCTCTTCCACTCTCCTTACACATACACACACACACACACACACACACACATATTTAGGGCCTGGCATGGTTCATGGGGTCACCAAGAGTTGGCCATGACTGAACAGCTGAGTAACAACGAAACAGCCACAAATAAACAGACATCTAAATATATAATATAGAAGCCAAATGATAAGGATCCTTTAGGGAATGAGTATTCCTGGAAAATGACATTTTCTGGGTAGTTGAGGTTTTACCATTTCCTACTCTAAAACATTTTTAACATATCCTACTGGAAAGAGCTAAGTTCCAATCCAGACCCCATTTCTACCAGCTGTTTCCATTTGGGTCAGTCACTTCACCTCTGGTAAATTTCAATGTGATCATTTATCCCTCAGAAACTGGCAGACTACAAAATGAGGGCTTTACTGTTTTGTTGATTCTCGCAACTTGAGAAAGTGATAGAGAAAATTTTAATACTGAAGGTCAGACTTTTTTTTTTACAAAGAGCTGGTTGTGAAACATTTATCAGCATCTCCCTGTCTTGATGCCTGTTTTCTCATCTATAAAATGGGGGTGATAATAAAATTTGTACTAACTACTGCACAGGGTTGCTGTAAGAATCAAATGAGATAATGCGTGCACATAAAGTGCTTTGGAAGTCATAAAGTACTACATCAATCAAGCATTTATTAAGTGCCTCCACCATGATACAAAGAGAAAAAAACCAAGAAATTATTCCTGCCCTCTTATCTAAGGAAACAACACATATGCATGTGAGTTGACAGAAAATATATATCGTTGGCTCTTGGTGACCCAATCTGGTGTCTTCTAGCCAAAGATACTGAAGCAGTTTGTCATTTCCTCCTCCAGATCATTTTACAGATAAGGAAACTGAGGCAAGCAGGGTTAAGTTATTTGCCCAGCGTCACACAGCTAGTAAATGTCGGAGGCAGGATTTGAAATCATGAACATGATTCTTCCAGATTCCAAAGCCAGTACTCTATCCATTGTGCCACTCAATTAGGCCTTGGGGAAAATACACACACACACACACACACACACACACACACACACGTAATGTTGGGGTGGATGAGGCACTGGCAGCTCTGGGTGCATATTTTGAGCTAAGCTTTTTTAGGGATTCTAAGAGGCAGAAATGAGGGGAAGATGCATTCCAGGCAAGGTTATGGGAGGTAGAACATTATGTGTGAGAAGTAATGAAAGAATTATTGAGGCCAAAGTATAAAAAGTGAATATTGCACTCCCATCATAGTAAAACTGGTCCAGAAGCATTGGGCCCCATTCAGGACCCGTGGAAAGAGCTATATCAAAAAGCTAAGAAGCCCCATTCTATGAGATCCCTTCTGTAAAGTCAGGAGGAGGGTGTGAATAGGTAGCAGCTGAGTTAAATGAAATACTCCAGTGCCAGACACCAAAGGATTACTAAGGAGGCTGGACCAGAGAGTCTATGGAAGGGTGTGCTTAGTCTGCAAAGTGGGCAAGAGACAGAATGTGTAGGACTTTAAAAGCCCTTTACTGCTGTTAATAAGTTTGCCTTTAGCAATATCCCCACCCTTTCCCTACCTGACCTTATAATTGATTGTGGGCTAGGAGAATAGATCACAAAATCACAATATTTCAAAGTTCAAAGAAATCTTCAGTGCTCTATAGCCCAGGCAGTGTTGGCAAATGAACTCCCTGTACAACCTGCCCAACAAATCTGTCCCCTAACGAGCCTGGTAAATACTCAAGCTTGTTGAAACTATACTATAAGAGTGAGTAGATACCAAATGAGAAAGTTTTCCTTGAATCAAGTAGGTGAACTTTGTGACATCTATTTTGACTGCTCAAAAAACCATTCCAAATTCTCAGCTATATTGCAGATAGGTAAGACTGCCAGATAATTGAGTTTCCAAGAAGGGAAGTATGGAGGTATGTGAAAGGTTCCCCTAAACTTGTCTTTCTGAGTTGAGACAAGCATTTATTAAACACCTACTATGTGTCAGGCACTTTACAAAATCTTATTTGGTCCCCACAAATGGCCCTGTGGGGTAGGTGTTATTATTTCCATTTTACAGTTGAGGAAATTGAGGCAGGCAGAGGTTAAGTGACTTGCCCAGGATCACACAACTATATTAAGTGCCTACTGTGGGCAGGTATATCTGGGGATATTTAGAAAATGATGACACAGGCCTTGATCCCAAGAAACATGCAGTCAAATAAGGGGAAGGACAAATGCTCCAAAAATGGAAGGGCAAGTGAGATGAGTGTGCGTAGGAGAAGACCAAGCTAAGTGCTCCAAGAAATAGGAGAAAGGAGAGATAACTTTCAGTTGGAAGGAGAGGAAAATGTCAAAAGAGGCTTCCTGGAAGACATGACATGTGAGTTAGACCTCAAAGTAAGGGAGGACCTTAAATAGATGGAGATGGTGACGAGAATGTGGGATGGCATGAGCAAAACAAGGAGGGAAAGGACTGAGTAAACACTTAGGTTTTTAATGAAATTCTTAACTACAGTTTCCTCAGGCCTAGCCTGGCCCAGTGACTTTCCTTCTAGACGGCTCTAGGGACTGTTCTGGAATTCACTACTCTTTCTTCCTAAATGGAGCTCATTCCCAGACTTTACAATCTCAGGCTTACTCTCAATTGGCAAAGCCTCCTCATTAAATGGTATTTTTATTTTGTTTTTACTTTTCTATTCCCCCTCGTAATTACTATTTAATAATCAAAAGTTTTTCCATTACATTTTAAGGTCCTTGAGGCATTTTGCCCTCATCTCCCTGTTACCCTCATACAGTAGGTGCTTAGTAAATGCTTGTTGAGTGATGAAAGCTGAAAGGGGCTTTAGAGATTATCTAGTCCAAAACCCTTAATTTTATAGATATGGACACGGAGACCCACATAGAGGAAATGATTTGTCCAAAGTCACACAACTAGGGAGTAATATTTGAGGAAGAAGGAACAAGGTCTCTCTGGACAAAGAAAATGGTACTCACTGCTTTTCACCTCCCCTCTCCAGATCAAGAAAATAGAATTAAATTGTTATGTGTTTCTCCTTCGTTCCTAGAGGGACCCATGACATCGGGGAGATGATGACATGACATGTAGTTGACTGTGCTGTGCAAAGTCGCCAGCCTCAGTTTCTCCACCAGAGCCATCTGGGTCCAATGGCCAAATAGTCATCAGGACTACTGAGAGATCCTAGCCATTTTACTCTGACCAAATACATACATACATACATACATACATACATACATACATACATACATATATATATATACACATAGTTTCCATTACCTCAAAAGTCAGAATAATTCCCCAATTTAGACTAATTTTACTGACATATGGGTCCACCCCCAAGGTCACAGACAATGTCTTTCTTTACATATGTGCATTCATTCTTTCTGATCTCCCCAATGGGCTCTTTCATCTGCTTGGAGGGAATAAATTGGGTCTCTGGAAAGCTGTGATCTTGACAGATGTGAGCTATTTCCCCAGCTGTCCTGGGGGAAAATAAAGTGGGTTGTCCCATCCCGGCCAGCCTAACACCCTGCCCCCCCAACACACACACACACACACATACACACACACACACACACCACCTGGGGTTCCTGGAGCTGACAGGAATGGTCAGAGAGTGGCAGAAAGAGGATTCTGGGCTCTGTGTCTACTCCAGGTGTCAGACTCCTCTTTGTTCTTGTCCTTCTACCTCAACAGATTTCATTCCTATGTTTTCTTGGACAAATAAAACTTGAAGCATCCATTGAAAAGAATGACAATCTCTCTTAGGAGGCTTCAGGCCAGGCCCCAGGCCACTTCCTACTCTGGCTTCTGGGTGAGTTAGGCAAGGTTGAGCCATCCTTCAGTTCCCCTGGGAATCCCTCCCCTTTCTTCCTTTCTACCCCTCTCAGCCCCCTTATTCCTCATAGGGCTCATCAATAAATATTCAATTAATGTTTCCTGGTGATAAAGATCTCAGGCTGAGTGATCAGGACATAGGGAGGATGAATGGGGCTGCTAAGTCTGGCAGCAAATTCTGTGCAGATGTAAGAAGCCTTCTGGAGGGGAGGGTTGAGAGTCAATTTGACACAGACAGGAGGCCTATTGGGGTTCCCACAAGTCAACACAGTAATATGAGCGTCCTTTGTGTGGGTGGGTAGGGGGAGATGCAGGGTAAAGAGGGGACATAAGCCCCATCCTCAGGGGGGAGACAGGCCTTACCCCCAAGCAACCACATTGGATGCATTATTAACTGTATATACAATAGAAATTCATAGAAAGACAAGATAAGCTAGAATAGTCAGGGAAGGTTTCATGGAGGAGACAGAACATGGATAGGGTGCTGAAGGCTGATGGCAGGATCCGGAAAGAGTTCAAGAAGATGTGAGGGCATTGAGGGGGTAGAATGGTGAGGAGCATGAGCACAGATAGGAACGAACGAACGTGACCTGCACAAGGGACAAGAGGGAGAGTTCCCCCAACTTGGCTGAGGGAGAACAGAGATGTCAGGGAGTAAAGGGAGAAGAAATCAGACAAACTGGGGACAGATCAGAAGGCCTTGAATGTGAGGGGGATGATTTCTGATTTTATCAAAGAGATCTTGGGGAGCCATTTCAAATTCTCGAGCAGTCAAGTGATATGATGACATCAGTCTTTGAGAAAGATTATTCCAACAGAAGTATTCAGGATGAATAGTAGGTAATATTTGCATTTTAGCAGGGACTTCGCAATCTAAAGAAATAAAGCTGTGTTATTGGAATTTCAGAACCTCTCTTAGGACCCTTCAATTTATACCAGATATAAGCAAGCACAGTTTAAGGACACCTCAACCAATATCTAAAGGCACCTCATTCATTTAGCCTTCCCCTCTCCCATGTGGAAAACACTAGTGAAGGTTCAGTCTAGGAACCCCTGGAAGTTGAAGAAGGGAGGGGCTCAAGAGCCTTAGTGCTGAGGATTCAGCTACCATTCCCATGGAACTGTTGTCATGGAAGCCCTTCCCAGAGCTCTATAAGCCTTCACAAGACAGAAAGTCGTGTCTCCAGGCTGTCCTGCATTGTCTTACTTATGTTTATGAACCCTTTTTTTAAAGGTGTTAGCCAAGAGTGAAGACCCAATCCGAGGTTCATTCCATGTCCAGCTGAATTTTCTTAGGGCAAGGTGGGGGCCAGAGGCAATGAAAGGGAGTTTCTTTAGGCCTGATGGAGTCCTGATCATGGCAGCTCATTTGGGGCAAGAGTTGTTTTTTTTTTCCTCATGGCCCCTAATTTGCAGTGTCAGAGTTACCCATTATCGAGGCGATTAAATTTAAAGACATTGCAGTAAATGCTAGCATACAGAAGGCATCCAGCATCATTAAAATGTAATTGGAAGCAAAGCTTAATGAGGTAAAAGAGAAAAAAATACCCACAATCCCTTTAAGGCTCTCTCTCCCCACCCCTCCCTCTTCTGCTCCTCCTTTGCTCCATGGGTCTTGTTGGCCACTGTGAGAGAGAGAGAGGAGAGAGAGAGAGAGAGAGAGAGAGAGAGGGGGAGAGAGAGAGAGAAATTAAAAGTTACTACAGAATTATCCCTTCAAAGAATGAGAAACTTGGTGACAAGTACCCTGATCTTCCAAGGGAACCAGGCCCCTCACATAGCTGTTATGTATGTATACATACATACATGTATTTATATATTATGTGTATATATATTATATGTACACATATAATCAGCTAACCTTTATACAGTGCTTTCAGGTTGCAAGTACTTTGTGTTGTCTCATTTGATCCAATGAGGTAGGTGCTATTATTATCACCATTTTACGGATGAGAAAACAGAGGCAGGCAAAGGTGAAATGACACCCAAATAGTAAGCGTTTAAGGCAGGATTTGAACTCACTCGGTTCCTCTTGATTCCAAGTCCAGTCAATTCTCCAATATGTCACCACAAGCCTGTTACTTAGGCAGTGTAAATATTAATTTCCCCATTTTACAAATTGAGATTCAGGTTAAATGACTTTTCCAAGTTCACACAACCTAGTCCTTCTGGCTCCAAATCCAGCCTTCTTTCCAATGCCACCAATTGCAGTCTGACAGACACAAGAACCCAAGGTACTGATGGATACCAAGATGCAGAAGAGGCTGAATATTCATAGTGTCAAAAAAATTCTAACTGAAAGGGACCCTAGTGCTCCCATAGGTTCACCCCTTCATTTTCAGTGACCTGCCCAATGTCATATCAGAGGTCAGGGTTTGAAGCCATGTCTCTAAATTCAGCACTATATTGCTATTTCTCCATGTTTCACAAAACAACTCTAGAGCTAGATTTAGTCATTCCGCAGACTGAGACCACAGTATATTAGGTTTGTTTTACATGAGGGGTACAAAAATAAGGAAAGACACTATGTGTAACTTGGCTACAGGGAAGGGAGGTTTGGCAGGAAGGGTAGCGGTCATCAACTCAGAAGATCTGAGTTCATGTCCTGGTCCATTACTTGGTATTATTAAATTTTCAGTAGGAGAGCACTTATACCTTGGAAACTGGCGAATACGACCCATCCCAGCTTGATTTGTTATTTTGTTGATTGTCTATACTTAAGAAAATGATGGAGACAATGCAAATAATGCAGGTTAAACTTGAAAAGGTGTCATGGGTAATTTTTCTCCTGGGGAAGATCATTAAATATTTTAAATAGTTTTTTATTTTTGCCAATTACCTGTAAAGGTAGTTTTCAACATTCATTTTTTATAAGATTTTGAGTTCCAATTTTTTTCTCCCTCCCTCCCTTCCATTCCCCTCTCCCCAAGACAAGAAGCAATATGATGTAGGTTATACATGCACAATCATGTAAATGTATTTCACATTAGTTGGGCTGTGAAAGAACAAAGGGAAAAGTCACAAAAAGAAATGAAAATAGTACACTGTGTTCTGTATTCAGACTCCATAGTTCTTTCTCTGGAGTGGATGACATTTTCCATTATGAGTCTTTTGGAATTGTCTTGGATCATTGTATTGCTGAGAAGAGCTAAGTCCTTCATCACACAATGTTACTGTTATTTTGTACAATGTTCTCCTGGTTCTGCTCACTTCGCTCAGCCTCAATTCATGTAAGTCTTTCTAGGTTTTTCTGAAGTCCTCCTGCTCATCATTTCTTAGAGCACAGTACTATTCCATTACATTCATATAGCACAATTTGTTCAGCCATTCCCCAAAGGCTGGGCATCCCCTCAGTTTCCAATTCTTTGCCATCACAAAAAGAGCTGCTATATTTTTGTACATATAGGTCCTTTCCCCATTTTTGTGATCTCTGTGGGATACAGACCTCGTAGTGGTATTGTTGGATCAAAGGGCAGACACAGTTTGATTACCCATTGGGCACAGCTCCAAACTGCTCTCCAAAATGGTTGAATCAGTTTACAATTCCATCAACAGTGCATTAGTGTCCCAATTTTCCGATTTTTTCCAACATTTATCATTTCCTCTCATATTAGTCAATCTGATAGGTGTGAGGTGGTACCTAATATTGTTCTACTCAATAGTGATTTAGAACATTTTTTCATATGACATTTTCATAGATAGCTTTAATTTTTTTATCTGAAAACTACCTGTTCATATCCTTTGACCATTTATAATTGGGGAATGACTGGTGTTCTTATAAATTTGATTCTGTTCTCCATTCATTTGAGAAATGATGCCATTATCAGAAACATTGGCTGTAAACATTGTTTACCAGCTTTCTGCTTTACTTCTTTCTCATCTTAGTTGTGTTTGTTTTGTTTGTGCAAAACCTTTTAAATTTAGTGTAATCAAAATTATCCAGTTTGTATTTCATAATGCTCCCTGCCTCTTGTTCGGTCACAAATTCCTCCTTTCCCCATGGATCTGACAGGTAAACTATTCCTTGTTCTCCTAATTTGCTTATAGTGTCACCCTTTATGTTTAAATCATGGACCCATTTTGACTTTATCTTGGTCTGTGATGTGAGATGTTCTGTACCTAGTTTCTACCACATTATTTTCCAGTTTTCCAAGCAATTTTTGTGAAATAATGAGTTCTTATCCCAAAAGCTGAAGTCTCTGGGTTTATCAAACACTTAATTACTACAGTCATTTACTGCTGTGTCTTGTGTACCCAATCTATTCCACTGGTCCACCATTCTATTTCTTAGCCAGTACCAAATAGCTTTGACAATAACTGTCTTATAATTTTAGATCTGGTAAAGCTAGGACACCTTCTTTTGCATTTTTTTCATTAATTCCCTTGATATTCTTGACCTTTTGTTCTTCCAGATTAATTTTATTATTTTTTTTGAGTTCTATAAAATGATTTTTGGTAGTTTGATTGGTAAGGCACTGAATAAGTAAATCAATTTAGGTAGAATTGTCATTTTTATTATGTTAGCTCGGCCTACTCATGAGTGATATTTTTTCAACTGTTTAGATCTGGCTATTTGTGTGAAAAGTGTTTTATAATTCTGTTCATATAGTTCCTGGGTTTGTCTTGGCAATTAGACTCCCAAATATTTTATATTGTCTGCAGTTATTTTAAATGAAATTTCTCTATCTGTTGCTCCTGAGCTTTGCTGGTAATATATAGAAATGCTGATGATTTATGTGGGTTTATTTTATATCCTATGACTTTACTAAATTTTTAAATTATTTTAAGTAGTTTTTTAGTTGATTCTGTAGGATTCTCTAAGTATATCATCAGCAAAGAGTGACAGTATTGTTTTCTCATTGCCTGTTTTAATTAGTTCAATTTCTTTTTCTGCTCTTATTGCTAAAGCTTACATTTCTATTGCAATATTGAATAATAATGGTGATGATGGGCATCCTTGTTTCACCCCTGATTTTACTGGGAAGGTTTCTACCTTATCCTCATTACAGATAATGCTTGCTGATGGTTTTAGATAGATGCCACTTATCATTTTAGGGAAAGCTCCTTTTCCCCTATGCTCTCTAGAGTTTTTAATAGGAACAAGTGCCATGTTTTTTCAAAAGCTTTGGCTGCATCTATTAAGATAATCATATGATTTCTGTTGGTTTTGTTATTGAAATGGTCAATTATGCTAATAGTCTTCCTAATATTGGACCAGGTCTGTATTTCTAGTATAAATCCCACCTGGTCATAGTGTATTATCCTGGTGACAAACTGCTTCACCTCTTTGCTAATATTTTATTTAAATGTTTTGTATTACTATTCATTAGGGAAATTGGTTTATAATTTTCTTTCTCTGTTTTGGCTCTTCCTGGTTTAGGTATCAGCACCATATTTGTATCATAAAAGGAATTTGGTGAGACTCCTTCTTTGCCTATTTTTCCAAATAATTTATTTAATATTGGAATTAATTGTTCTATAAATGTTTGGTAGAATTTACTTGTAAATCCATCTGGCACTGGAGATTTTTTCTTAGAGAGTTCATTAATAGTTTGTTCAATTTCTTTTTTTTAAAATATGGTTAAGTATTTTATAACCACTTCTGTTAGTCTGGAAAATTTATGTTTTTTGTAAATATTCATCCATTTCACTTAGATTGTCAGATGTGTTGGGCTGGGTAAAATAGCTTCTAATTATTGCTTTAATTTCATCTTCACTGGTGATGAATTCACCCTTTTCATTTTTGATACTGGTAATTTGGTTTTCTTCTTTTTTTTAATCAAATTAACCATTATCTTCTTTGTTATTTTTTTTCCCCACACAACCAGCTCTTAGTTTTATTTATTAGTTAAATAGTTTTCTTACTTTCAGTTTTATTAATCTCTCCTTTGATTTTCATAATTTATAATTTGGTGCTTAATTGGAGATTTTTGATTTGTTCCTTCATATAAAATTTCCCCTAAGTACTGTTTTGGCTGCATCTCATAAATTTTGTTATGTTTTCTTATTATTTTTCTCTTATTTATTTCTCTTTGATGAAATTATTGATTATTTCTATGATTTAACACATTCATTTTTTTAAGATTAGATTATTTAGTTTCCAATTAATTTTTGATCCATCCTTTCATGCTCTGTTACATATAATTTTTATTGCATTATGATCTGAAACAAATGAACTTAATATTTCTGCCTTTCTGCACTTGATTGTGAGGTTTTATGCCCTAATACATGATCAGTTTTTGTGTAAGTGAGAAAAAGGTATATCCCTTTCTATCCTTTCTATCTCCACTCAATTTTCTCCAAACTTTTCTAAACTTATATTCACCTCCTTAATTTCTTCTTTATTTTGTGGTTAGCTTTATCTAGTTCTGAGAAGGGGAGGTTGAGGTCCCCTACTAGTATAGTTTTGCTGTCTATTTCTTCCTGTAACTCACTTAACTTCTCCCCTAAGAATCTGGATTCTATACCACTTAGTGCATATATGTTTAGTATTGATATTATTTCATTGTCTTTGGTACCTTTTAGCAAGATGTAGTTTCCTTCCTTGTCTCTTTTAATTAAATCTATTTTTCTTTTGTTCTGTCTGAGATCAGGATTGCTACCTCTGCTTTTTTTACTCCAGCTGATTATATTCTGCTCCAGTCTTTAACCTTTACTCTGTGTGTGTCTCTCTGCTTCAAATGTGTTTCTTATAAACAACATATTGAAGGATTATGGTTTTTAATCCACTTCCATTTCATGGGAGAGTTCGTCCTATTCACCTTCACATTCATGATCATTAACTGTATATTTCCCTCATTCTATTTTCCCCCCGTTTATACTTTTTCCTCTCTCTCCTTTTACGTTGTCCCTCCAGCCATTCTCCTCCCTTCTCTTTTCCCTTCCCCTCCTACTTCCCTTCAGGATAATATAGTTTTCTTTATCCAACAGAATGCATTTGTTATTCCCTCTTTGAGCCAAATATGAGGAGAATAAGGTTCAAACCATGCTCACTCCTCCTTTCTTTCCCTCTATTGTCTCTGCCCTCAGGGAACTTATAGTTGACTAGGAAGATATGACATGTACACAGAAATGGAAATCCAAAGCATGTAGAAAGTTAGGCAAAATAATTTTTAGAGGGAGAAGGGACTAATGATGGGGATGGCAAGGTGGAAATAATGAATAGTTCATGGAGGAGAGAACACTTGAACTATGCTTTGAAGGAAACTGGGGTATTCTAAAAAGTAGAGGTAAGGGGAAACAATATTCCAGAAATGCCTTCTTTCCCCTATTACATGCTTCTTCCATGTGATATAATTTACCCATTTTGCCTCCCTCTTTCCTCTTCTCCTAGTACAATAATTTTTTCACCCATTTACTTTTTTATCATCACATCAAAGTCAATATGTATCCACATCCTTCTAACTGTCCTAATAAAGATATAGTTCTTAAGAATTACAAGTATCATCTTCCCATGTATACATGTAAACAGTTTAAACTTATTGAATAACTTTTTTCTTTCCTGTTTACCTTTTTATGCTTCTCTTGGGTCTTATATCTGAAGATTAAATTTCCTGTTTAGCTCTGGTCTTTTCATCAGGATCCCCTATTTCATTGAATGTCCATCTTTTTCTCTGAAAGATTCCATTCAGTTTTGCTAGATAGTTGATTCTTGGTTGTAATCTAAGCTCCTTTCCATTCCAGAATATCATATTTCAAGCCCTCTGATTCTTTCATATAGAAGCTGCTAAGTCCTGCTTAATTCTGACTGTGGTTCCCTGATATTTCAATTGTTTCTTTCTGACTGCTTGCAATATTTTTTCCTTTACCCAACAGTTCTGGAATTTGGCTATGATATTCCTTGGAGTTTTTATTTTGGGTTCTCTTTCAGGAGATGATTAGTGAATTCCTTCAATGACTTTAATCCTCTGGTTCTAGGATATCAGGCCAGTTTTCCTTGATAATTTCTTGGAAGATTCTGTCCAGGATCCTTTTTTTAATTATATCTCAGGTAATCCAATAATTTTTAAATTCTCTCTCCTGGGTCTGTTTTCCAGGTCAATTGTTTTTCCAGTGAAGTAGTTTACATTTTCTCCTATTCTTTCACTCTTTTGATTTTGTTTTACTGATTCTTGATGTCTCATAGAGTCATTAGCTTCTACTTGCCCAATTCTAATTTTTAAGACATTATTTTCTTCAGTTAGCTTTTCTACCTCATTTTCCATTTGGCCAATTCTACTTTTAAAGGAGTTATTTTCCTGAGTGATTTTTTTTTATTTGGCCAATTATATTTCTTAAGGATTTGTTTTTGTCAGTTTTTTGTGCTTCCTTTTCCATTTCTTTTATCACAGTTCTCTTGCATTACTCTCATTTCTTGTCTCCAATTTTCTTCTACATCTCTTATTTGATTTTTAAAATGTTTTTTGAGCTCTTCCAAATAAACTTTTTTGGGCTTGAGACCAATTCATTTTCCCCTTTGAGTCTTTGCATGTAGGCATTTTGACATTGTTGTCCTATTGAGTTTGTGTGTTGATCTTCCCTGTAGCCATAGTAGCTTTCTATAGTCAGGGCTCTTTTGAGGCTTTTTGCTCATTTTTTAAAGTTTGAGCTCTGCTCTTGGGTTTGCTTACTATGCTAGGGTGTCCTGGCCTTGTTGTACCTGTTGTGTCCTGGGTTCTGGGGTTAGCAATTTGCCTGCTACCCTGGGGCTAGAGGCCTCATAGCTAGCTTGCTGAGCCAAGACTGGAGGGTACAGGTTGCTGATGTATGCTGTGGCTAAGAGCCTTTGACTGGTTGCTTGGACACTGCCTGCATTACTCTCCACTCCCCTTTTACTTAAGTGTGGCAAACTTTTCCTAAAGTCCTCCTAAGTTATTTTGGGCAGGAAAAATTATTTTGTTTCATCTTTTTGTGGGTTCTTTCATTCCAGAATACTTTTAGAGGCTTGATTTAATACTGTTTCTAAGGAAAATGGGGAGAACTCAGAAACTTCCTGGCTTCTCTCTGCCATTTTGGTTCCACCTGTTAAACATTTATCAGCCAGACCTTACCTGGTAATTGTTTGATCCTGAGAAAAACATTTTACCCCTTAATATCAGTTTCATCATTTGTACAACTTTCCCATATTGAGAGGAAAGTGCTTTTTAAACCATAAATTACCGCATAAATGAGGCATTGTTATTATTGTGTTGTTATTACCTGAAGAGTAGAGTGTATAATGAAACAATTTTTAATTTCTATTTAAAATCTCTAGAAAATTTTTGGTTTTCCTCAAGGAAGATGTACTGGCCATTTTTGAAAACAGTTTCTATAAGGTTTTGTATCAGAGGTAGTTTGTAAATTACAGGCTTTGGAGAAGCAATGGTTGGTAAGGGAACCATTGTATGTAAATTATAGGAAAGTATGTGATAGGTATGATAGAGGAGCTCTTGCAGATGGGGAGGAGAGTGGGATGAGGGAAGATATTAGAGAAACTCCTGAATGGGAGGGAAGGTGTTAGGGAAGAAAGAGTCTTAAGAGAGTTTCTTACAGAACTGTGGAGATATCCAAAGTAATTGTAATCTCTTTTTGCTTGGTCTTTTCCTTGACCATAAGAGAGAGGACTAAGAGAAAAACCCAACACAATGAACCTTTGAGTTGATTTGTGAGGCCAGGAAGACAAACTAGTGCTGTGCCTTTAATTAGCTCAATTGCCCAGTCAAGGTGACTAGCCCCTGTGGTTGTGACCGAGGACAGCTGCTGGCTGCTGAATAGAGTCATCCAGAAGGGCTTTTGATGCCAAACTGGCTTGAATCCTGGGGTTGTAGAATGGTTTAACTCTAAAATAGGAGTTAGGATAAGTTTAAAAGGATTATTTCAAAAAGTCTGCAAAACCAATTAGGTTAAACAGTGACTGATAGCATTAATGACTGATAAATTGACATTAGTGTTAAGTAATACTATTTTATTAATATACTTAGTAAGTAATACTAAGTTACTAAAATGTAATTTAGTAAATGACTAATAGTATTAAAGACTGGTGAGTTAATATTAATGTAAGTAATACTACCTTATTAATATTACAAAGTAATACTAAATTGCTAACATAATTATTATAAAATATATAATAATATAAATCTTTATATAATGTAACTTAATAATTAATGACTGATGAGTTAGTATTAATATAATGCAATTTTGTTGTTACTTAGTAAGTAATACTACGTAACTAATGTAACAGCAGCAAGTAACTGAGAGTATTAATGACTGGTGAAGCTAGAACCAAATTTCTACCTTAGACTCTGCTTAGGTTAGTCTGTATAGATTGTCTTTTAAAAAAAAAAAAGGATGGTAATATTGCTTAATCTCAATTCTATTAGGAGGTTGTTTTTTGTTTGCTTTTCAAAGAGGACATGTCTGTATCTCTGGCACCCAGGATGGTACCTAGCACACAGTAGATGCCCAGTAAATACTTTCTGATTGATTGATTCATGTCATGCCCAAAACTGACTCCCAATTTCCACTCCAATACTTGAAGATAGTGATCTGGTAGTCTCCTAAGTCTGTTTTTCTTTGGACTAACAACACTTACTTTATTGTATTCCTTCTTCTATGAAATGAACACCAGCCTCCTCACTATCCTAGTCACTTTCATCAGATTTCATTTTAGCTTGTAAATATCTTCCTAATATTGCACCCAGAACTCAGTGCAATATTCTAAATGTGGTCTGACCAGGACAAGAGTATGATGGGAGTGTCAACCCCTCATTCTAGACAGTATTTCTCTCTTCAAACCCTTCATTATATAGCTCCCACCTACCATTCCAGTTTTTTTTTATATCACTCCTATACAATAATTCTCTTTCTAGTCATTATTGGCCTGCTAGCAAACAGTTGCCTGTACATGAAATTCCATTTCCCTCTTCCCTACCTTCGAATTGGTGGTCTCACATTGCTGGAATATTGTTTCCCCTTACCTCTACTTCTTAGAATACCTCAGTTTCCTTCAAAGCATAGTGCAAGTGTTTTCTCCTCCATGAGCTATTCATCATTTCCACCTTGCCATCCCCATCATTAGTCCCTTCTCCCTCTAAAAATTATTTTGCCAAACTTTCTATATGCTTTGGATTTCCTTTTCTGTGTACATGTCATATTTTCCTAGTCAACTATAAGCTCCCTGAGGGCAGAGAAAATTTTGTTTTTATCTTTGAACTCCTTTACTTATCAAGATTGCTTGTATATAACAGGCTCTTAAGAATCTTTATTGGATACAGCTTCACATTGCATTAGCTTTCTTAGATGCCATGTTAACAAGACTCATATTGATCTTCTAGGCTACTAAAAATTCCCGGTTACTTTTCACAGAAATCTAGCTACACCTCCTCAATCATATGCTTTGTAAGGACTTTGCATATATCTGCATTAAAATGTCATTCTATTAGATTTGGCTCAGCATTCTAGCCTGTGAAGATCTTTTTGAAGTAACTCAGTTATTCAACTAGGTAACTATGCCTCCCAACATTGTATCATTTGCAAATTTGATATCTATGCCTTTAACTGATAAAAATGCTAAATAGTCCAGAGCCAAGAACAGATCCCTGAGGTTCTCCACTAAAGACCTTATTCCTTGATATGAAACCACAAATGACTATTCTTTGGATTTTATCATCCAACCAATTCCAAGTTGACATCACTGTAGCCGATATCTCTATTTTGTTCTCAAAGGCAGTTGGAATCCTGATTCTGGCACTTGCTAACTAGGTGATATATAAGACATACAGGTCTGAGCCCCAATTTCCTTGTCTATAAAAGAGTTATGGTATTTGTTCTACCTACCTTACACAGTTGGTGTGAGGAAAGTGCTTTTTAAACCTTAAATCATCAAATAAATGTAAATTATTATTCATAAACCAAGTCTGGTTTCTAACTCCCAAGTTCTGCTTTTGTTCCCTTATGCTGCATTTCCTATGACTAATATAGGATTCTTTCTAGGTGCTCTTGTTTAGTCATTTTTCAGTTATTTATGACTCTTTGTGACCCCATTTGGGGTTTTCTTGGCAAAGATACTAAAGTGGTTTGCCATTTCCCTCTTCATTTCATTTTACAGGTGAGGTAATTGAGGCAAACAGGGGTAAGTGACTTTCCCAGGGTCATGCAGCTAGTTAAGTGTCTGAGATCAGACTTGACCTCAGAAAGATGAGTCTTCCTGATTTTAGGCCAGGTGCCCTATTCACTGTGACACCTCAGTGCCCCATATATACGATCATTTAGAGCTAGAAGGGACTGCTTAGAAGCCATGTAACTCAGTCCTCTATTTATACTCATAAAGAAACGGAGACCCAGAAAAGCAAAGTGAATTGTCCAAGCTCCCATAGCTAATAAGGTGGAGAGCTGGGATTTCAACCCAGATCCTCTGACCCTAGACCCAGGATATTTTCTACCATACTGTGTTACCTCAACTAGAGTTCACTGGTGTCCATATGATCTCCAAAGACTCCTTCTCTTAATATGTCCATCTTACCCATGTTTCAAGGCCTAACTTTAAGTCCTATCTGTACAAGGAAGTCTTCCCTAACTGCTCATTGATTACACCCTACTCTGAACTCCTATAGTATGAGGATCCCAAAAATCCAGAACTTGATCCTATGCTGTTTCATGTGTTGGAATCTTTTCCCCTAACTAGACTGGGAGCTCCCTGAGGGCAGGGCTTATGTCTTCTCCTTCTCCTGCCTCTCCCACAGTTCTCAGAACAGGACTGCGCCTTCACTTGCTTGCTGATTGATAAATTGATGGGGCAGAAAACCAATCTCAATTCTCCTACCCTGAAGCCCCCAAAGCCCCCAGACCTTCCTACCTCTCACTGAGGCTGTCCTCAGTCCTTGGGTCCTGTCTCCACCCACACACAGCTGCTATCTTTCAGCTAATAATCAGGCCTGGGCAAACCCAGCTGTGTTTTGCATAAGTTGATCATCTCAGAACTATTTTCCCAACATTTCTGGGTTTTAATAAAACCCTAAAAAATAAAAGTATGTTTTACCCCAAGAGGGATTTCCCTTTAATTTTTGGCTTAATTTTTTTTACTTCACTTTAAAGCAGGGAACGCTTCGGAGGGACATCTAATCATTGCATGTACATGCATCTGATTGGTTACCCCCTCCATTCTGCAAGATGTTAATAACAAGAAGCTCTCTCATTTATAGAATTGTTTTTGATTTTTAAAGGGCTTTCAATCTATTATCTCATTTCACGGATCCAGAGATCAAGGAATCACAAAGCTGGAAAGGACCTGGGAGATCAGCCAATCCTACTTCCTTTCAACATGAAGACCCTGAGCCCGAAGAATGTGCCCTGACCCAGGGACACACAGAAAGTCAGCAGCAGAGCCAGATTCAAATCCACTTCTCTTGACTCACACAGCCCATAGCTCATTTTATCCTCACACCTCTTAGAATAGGAAAAGTAGGAAATATCATCATCCCCATTTCATAAATGAGGCAGTTGAGGCCCAAAGAGATTTATTTACTTACCCAAGGACACAAATAGAGTCAGTTCTAGGGTTAGAATTAGAACCTCACAATATCTGATGAACCAATGAATACCATCCTAAATTCTTTAGCTCTGGCAGCCATGTGGTCACTAGGGCAGAATGGGGGTGTGATCCCAGCACTCTGAATCTATGGGGCATCAGGTTCTTCTGGAGGACTCTTCTGAGAGTAAAAAAAAGCCTTGCAGCTATTTAGGAAGAAAAGAATGAGGCTGGGTGTTGATCTGAGGTAAGCTCTTCCCCCTTCTCCCGCAGCCCCTCGCTAAGGCATGTAGCAGATTCCCTAGCAGTGACCTCCAATGGATCTCTGTCTCTTGTCCCTTAGTTTAAGTCTCCCTGTCCCCTTTTATGCCCCCTTCTACAGTGGGAGGAAAGGAGAAAATGAGTGCCAGACACTGTACTAAGCATTTTTTAAGCATATGTTATCTCATAGCTGTGACCGGAAAACTGGGAAATGGCCTGTATGCACCTCCCCATGCCCCACCCCCATCTTCTCTTTCAAAGGTCCTGCTTATGGCACTACCCGACTTCCACATCCAGTTCTGAGGCCTGCTTCTGATACAGATGCCCTCTCTGAATCTCTGTCTTACCTCCTCCCTACCTAACTCTGCTCTCATCTAGCTATCAGCTTAGGGAAACGTCTTATAAACTCTTTTGCCCTTGTGGTTTGATAACTGATAATAGCTTAATTCTTTAACTTTTCCTAGTGTATTCACATTTTTATAGGGGCCTTCAGTGCCATAAGTCAAAGGAATGGTGCTCTAAATGCTGGGATTTCAGGCACATGGCAGATAGGTGGGGGAGACTGCTTTGTGCAGGGGACCCTTATATCATAGTATGTGGGCTTTCTCCCGTGTGTAGGTACAGAGCTGTCTGGCAACTGGTTTTGTTCCATAACATAAGGAGAGAATAAATTCAAGACAGAAACAAATAACAGAACACCATCAAATTGCAAATACTGCTACCAGGAACTCAAGCCATTGTTTTCTGGGGTAGGAGGAGAGGGAGGGGACCTTGATCTCTTCCCTTCTTTTCTTTCTCTGAGTCTTTCCTCTCTTCCTCTTCCCCACTTCTTACCCCTTCCTCTCTCTGTCTTTATTCTTTTTATTTCTTTCTCCTCTTGTTCTATCCAAAAATTCTCCTCCTGTGCCCCTCTACCCCAACATTCAATTCTCAAATCCTATCTGGTGAAATTATTGACCCAGTGGTCTCTGGGATCTTTAAATTCTTGTTGTATCTGTCCTTGGCTCAGACTGGGACCCCTGTGAGGGCAATTCCTGGGTCCCAGGGTCTATCTTAGACTTTCCAGACTGACGAAGGGGCTGACTTAGGGCACTTTAAGAAGTTATCGACAAATCCAATTCAACAAACTGCCACAACATATTTCAACGAAGTTGAATGTCAGCTAATTTCTATGGACAAAACCCTATGTCTTTCCTAAGGCACAAGGGTCCTAAACCTTCATCTTTACAAGGTCTCTACCTCATGTTTTCCTTCAACTTCCCAGTTTCTCAGTCAAACAATGATTGTTATACAACACTCACCAAGCCAGGGATGTATCTGAGAGGAAGCCGGGACTGAGGTGGGGGAAGGGTTTGGAGGTAAAGAGTGAAATCGCTGAAGCACCTTCTGGAGTCAACAGGAAAGGGGCAGGGGGTATGAGGAGCTGTGATAATGACAGTAGGATGTGAATTTGATCATGGCTGGTCCTCACTCAATCTTCTCCTCTGCCCTGCAAAGGAAAGCCGATTTAGCGAGGACATTCCCAGGATCTTTATAGGCTGCTGACACACACAAATACATTCCTCCTCCTCTCTAATGCTACAGGCTCCTCTGCCCCTTTCTCCTTCTTTCACCTCCCTCTTTTAATTTCTTCCTTCTCTCCCTCACGCTTTTGTACCTCTTCTGGCTCTACATCTATGACCCTGCCCTTCCTCCCTTCTCCATCTCTCTTCTCACTGTCTTTCCTCCCATTTTTCTCTCCCTCTTTCTTATTTCTCCCCTCTCTGCCTCCCTCTCTTTTTTCTCCTTCATCCTTTCATGTAGCCCTCTTTCTCTCTCATTCTTTTTACTCCTCCTTTCCTCTCCTCTCCTTTATCTTTTCCAGCCTTCCTCCGATTCTGATTACAGGTGTGCTCCCACTTTAAGCAAAGCCAGTGTGCATAAGTCTCAATGCATCCAAAAGATAAATTAAGGAGAGATCTTTCCCCCCACTTTACAAAAGGATACTCTGCTTTAACAAAGGGTTGCAGAGCCCGGAATCCTGCATATAGACAGTGCCCCCTGGTGTCTACAAGACAGGATTCCACTGACAGAAAGGTGATTCTTTCCCATCTACCAGGTACTCAGCGCTCCTTGGCTTGATTAAGAGCCAGCGCTGGGTCATTAGACGTCATCTCGTCTGATCCCATCCTATTGCAGATGAAAAAGATGAAGCCCATGCCTAGAGTAAACACAAGAGCTAAGATTTAAAACCAAGTTACATGGTTCCAAGATCCAACTCTTTTTGCAACATTACCCTGGTTGTCCTGGAAGAAACCTTAGCAATCATGTGGTCCAACCCTCTCCCCTTTTACCAATGAAAAAAACTGATGCTGAAAGAGGAGAAGGGAGTTGCCTAAAATTATAGAGAGAGTGGCAAAGTCAGGATTAGAACCCAGTTTGAGCCCTTGCACCATCTCTCTTTCTACAATGTTACATTTTTATAGGTATACTGTTCTGCATAAATTGAAGTCTGCCTGTACCATGAGGGGCAAGGGTCTCTTTTGGTAATAATAATAACTCATTTACATAGCCCTGTAAGATTTGCAAAGCACGCTGCATGTGCCAAACCTGTCCAGTGGTTGGCAGAAGTATTTCACAGATAAGGACAACATATCTCAGAATGGTCAAGCAACTTGTCAACAGTGGCACAGTTCAAACTCCAGTTGCCTCACTCTGGATCCAGTAATCCACACATCCCTATACCGTACATCTCAATCTTAACCTGTCCAGCTCTTTCCCATCCTCATCTCCCAAGTAAGTCTCCACGAGAGTCTATTTTCTTTACATCAGGAAAACAAAAGAGACATTCTGGTTGCCCAACCTCTTGATGAGGACCTGGACAGGCATAATCCCTGTTTGAACCTCAGTCTCTCTGTCTTTACAATGGGAATGATTATCACAGCTCTGCCCACTGCCTCCAGGGCTGCTGGGAGAATTAAAGATGGAAATGTTCAGAGAATGAAGCCCCAGTCATGGATGAGATGGAAAAGTTTCATACTAACTTCTTGATGACCCTATATGTATATCTTGCAATTTATTTGCAAAGCACATTCATTCTACTATTTCTCAATCCTCATAACAAGTCTATGAATGGAATTGGACAGGTAGTCTAGTTTGATCTCTTTGTGACACAGAGACTAAGTCATTTGTTCAAAGTCACACAGCAAGTCTAGACAAGAACCCTAGGCACCCAGCTCACAGGTATCCCATGGTCCTGGTCATGATACATTTAGATAGTATAGTCATTGACCAGGGACCCTGAACCCTGGAATACAACTCAACTCCTGTTTCTTCCTGAAGCCTTTCCTGATTATCCTAGTTCATTTGGATTTCTGAGTTACTAAATGAGCACTTATTAAATACTTACAGTATGACAAGCATTGTGTTAAAGACTGAGGAGACAAAGAAAGGCAAAAGAAAATTGCCCTCAAAGAGCTGACATGCTAAAAGTCAAGACAACATGTCAATTTGATATGTGTGTGTATATATACACATGTATGTCTATATGTGTGTATACATATATCATGTGTGTATAAATGCATGTATATGTGTATATCTGTGTGGTTTTATATATAAATATACATGGATACATGATAGGTAGACAGATAGACACAGAGTAGATTGAAAATAATCTCCAAAGTAAAATGCTAACAGTTCTACAGAAGGTGGAATTTCAAATGAGTCTTAAAGGTAATGAACCTAAGAGTCAGAAGTGAGAAGAGCATTTTAGACATAAGGGGCAGCCAGAACAAAAAGATGGAAAGAACAAATGTTGCATGTGAGGTACATCTATATAAGTTGGATTGTGGAGTACATGGCCTTTAGAAAAATGTAAGAAAACAATATAGCTGGATTGTTGGGTACATGGTGCATGACGGATGCGTGTAGGGTGCATGAAGAAAGCTTCAAAGGTAGGAAGGGAGGCAGGTTGTAAAGAGCTTTCAGTGCCAAAAAGAGGACTTCATATTTGATCATGGAAGTAGGAAAAAGTCACTGGAGTTTATTGAAAAGGGGGTGACATGATGAGACTGCTTTAGGAAAATCACTTTGGCAACTGAGTATAAGATGGGTCGGGGCAGGGAGAGCCTTGAGTCAGTATACTATTGCAATAGTTCAAGGAAGAGGAGATGAGAGGCTATTCTGGGTGGCGGGGTGGTGAGTGGTGACAAGGGGGTAAGTCTCTGGAGACATCCTGTATTATCACACTGGATCCTGAGGTAGACACTGTAAATTATATTGTCTCTGTTTTATTAATAAGGAAACTGAGCCTCAGAAAAATTAAGGGACTTGCCCACAGGCACACAGCTAGTATGAGTAAGAGGTGGGATTCAAACTCAGATCTCTACTGATTCCAATTCTAGCACTCTTTCCAGACTGCCAGATTGTGGAGCGTATTGAATGCCTGGGTGTCTGAACTCAGTTCTGTAAGCACTGTGGAGTCATTGGTGGGTTCCAAGCAGTACACGCCATAAGCATGGGGCTGTCTCTCTTATTTATAGTAGGAATAGCTCACATTTATGTAGTACTTTAAAGTTTACCCAATGATTTCCTTAGAATGGGAAACGCAAGTACCCTCCTTGTACAGATGTCCAATATATCTCCATTTTATAGATGAGGAGACGGCCTCAGTGGCTCAGCATCACATAGCTAGGAAATGCCTGAGACAGAACCAGAACCTAAATTCTCTTACTCTAAGGCCAATGCTCTTTCCCCTACACCAACACCAATTTCTCCAAAGACTTTCTCCAGCTTCCCATAGCCTGGAACTGTTGGAAAGCAGAGACTGTTGGGAAGGATAGTAGGAAGTGGATGTAGGCTTTTGATTCAATCCAAAAAATGCCTACTATGTGCCTACTACACACCACGGCCCTGTGCTGGACAGGGAGAATGAAAACATAAAAAGACACAGCCTTTGTCCTCAAGATGCTTGTAGTCTAGTTAGGGAAAAGGGGTAAGATACATACATAAATAAATACAATAAAGTTCTGTCCTTGCAGTGAGAGATGAAAGGCAAAAGAGGAGGAGGAGGAGAGGAGAGAAAGGGTGCATTGCAGCAGGCCTGGAATCGACCAAAGGCCTCCAGAAAGCTTCCCTTGTATACTCGCGCCTCATTAAGAACTCCATATCTGCTCAGTGACTAACCTTGCAAATGAGTTCGTGCTCAGTAAAGGAAATTGATTACTTTCCATTGCAATTAACATCTGGTCCCGGGTCACATCGTTAGGATAATTTGTTATAGAAAAACCAAAGGAACTAGCTACTGGGTAATAAAGGTTCTAGTGGACCCAATTAAATAGGCGTCTTCCAACTGCAGTTAGGCAGGGGAAGAAGCAGGACTGGGAACAGGAGTGGGTAGGTGGCCTATAAGGGGGAAGGACTTCTTGGGCCAGGGGCTGAGAAATTATGAGATAGACCCAAAGACATCATGTGATCTTTGCTAAGAGCAAGGAAGACTGCTTGGTTGACAACTGGCACAGCGCTAGCCCTGGAGTCAAGAAGACCTGAGTTCAAATCCAACCTCAAATGACAACAAGCTGTGTGACCCTGGGCAAGTCACTTATTCTCTGTTTGCCTCACTCTTCTGATCTGTAAAATGAGGGTAATAATGAAACCTATCTTCCATGGTTATTGTGAGGATCAAATGAGATATTCGTAAAGCTCTAAGTATGGTACCTATAGTGTATATAATGTACATATATATATATATAGTGTATATGCTATAAAAATGTTAGCTAGTGGTGGTGATGGTGGTAGTAGTAGTATAGCAGTAGTAAAGGTCAGAGTGTAAAAGTTATGAATTTAAAAACCATAGATTCATTCCTAATCCAGGCCATAGTCTCATGCTTAAACCTTAGCCACAGAATGACTTCTGACTCCAGCATCACTGACTCCTAACCCCTGGCCACAGAGTGACACTGACATATGCTGTTAATAATAACCCAAGTCTTTGAATCCAACTAAGTTATTTCGTTAACATGGCACTGGTCCCCAGGAAGACCAAGGACTGGAGTGTAAAGGGATCTTTGCATCCTATCCTGTCTCTTGAAACATGTCCCACAGCACATAAAGAGTTGTTTGAGAATAGCAATTTATAAACCCAAAAGCATGATATATGTGACATATGATGATGATGATAACTTTCAATCAATCAATAAGCATTTATTAAATACCCACTAAGTGCCAGACACCATGCTAGATGCTGGGGATATGAAAACAAAAGTTAAATAATCCCTGCCTTTAAAGAGTTTATAATCTAACTAGAGAGAAATAAAATGAAAAAGTATAAAAAGTCAAATGAGATAATTTTAGGGAGAAGGTACTAGAAGCTAGGGGTGGAGTAGGGAGGGTCAAGAAAGACTTGATGGTGCTTGAGATGAACTTTCAAGGGAACAAGGGAATTCTGAGGAGTGGAGGTAATGAGAAGATGCAGTTCAGTTATAGTCAGCTCTCAGTGTGAAGACATATAAAGAGGAGAGGAAATACCATGGACAGGGAATAGGATGGAAGAAGGTCAGTTGAGGTGAAGCATAGTGTGCCTGAAGGGGAGTTATAGGTAACAAGACTGGAGAGGTAGGTTTGGATCAGGTTGTCATGGATTTTAAAATGCTCAACAGAGGAGTTTGTAGTGGAGCCACTGGAATTTACTAAGTAGACCTGCACTTTTGAAAAATCGCTCTGGCAGCTTTGGGGAAAATGAGTTAGAGAAGGGAAAACGAGGTTCATTGTTGTTCAGTTGTGTTTGACTCTTTGTGACCCCATTTGGAGTTTTTTTATTAAAGATACTGGAGTGGTTTGCCATTTCTTTCTTCAGGTCATTTTACAGATGAGGAAACTGAGGCCAACAGGGCTAAGTGATTTGCCAAGGGTCACACACCTAGTAAATATCTGAGGCTGGATTTGAACTCAGGAAGATGAGTCTTCCTGACTCCATGCCTGGGCACTCTATCCACTGTGCCACCCAGCTGCCACCTAGAAGAGGTAGGGAGACCACTAAGGAGATGATTGCATTAGTCTAGGTGAGGTGAGGAAGCCCAAGCTAGTGTAGTTATATATAGAAAGAAGATATCACCCCAACACTGGGAAGTGACATAATGGAAGAGGAAATGGAGTTAGAGTTGCAGAATCCTGGTTTGACTCTGACTGTGTTGCTTATCTAATTTATACATTAGATCAGGGTCTCAGTTTTCTTTTCAGTGAAGTAAAAGGGTTGCCATAATTGATGTCTAAGGTTCCTTCCTACCCTAAATCCTATAAGTACACTCCCAGAGGGGAAAGTCCTGCCACAGTGCCATTGTGGGGGTGGTGTATGCCCTAGACATTGGTGGCAGGGCTCGCACCCTCTCCCCTCAAATCAGTGTCCATCAGATTGGGCTTGGTAGCTGCCGCCCTGTCAGGCTCAGTGAAACAGCAACTTTCTTCTTGGGACAGGGAATTCAACAAACCTAGGTTGTACTGCTGTTAATTCTCACTTCCTTCTGCTATTCCTCAACTCTTAGTTCTTCCATAAAAATCCCCCAAAGTTACCTTTGCGGCGCGTACATTTGCCAGGCGGACAGATTTATGACAGTTACATGTATAAATATTTATATGCTGCGGCAATGCAATTTTGGAGGGCACACATACAGGCTTCCTGACAGGCTGACACACACCTCTCCCCACCCTAGACACATCCTAGCCTGATCACCCTCTTCCCCAAACCAGACTTTTCCAGCCCAGATCCTTCTGTAGATGTCCAACATTCACACCCATGACCATACTCAAACAGACATACACAAGTCACTGGGCATTGCATTGTAGCATAATGATAATAATTACTGATATTTCAATGGTATTTTAATGTTTATATCATCTCTCTCACACACACATACATACATCTCACCATCAAGTCCTTTGCTTCTCCCAAACAACCCAGTGCTATTATCCCCATTTTACAGAAAAGCTCTAAGACATTGAGTGACTTGCCCAAAGTCACACAGGTGGTACATATGGGAAGACAGGATTAGAACCTAGATCTTCTAACTCAGAGTCCATCACTTTCTCTACAATATCACACTGCCTCTTTTAGACACTCCTCCTACCCTGACAAAAGAAGCATGTCCATATATACAATTCAACATACAAACATATACACACTTACCCCCAATACTTACACACACACACACACACACACACACACACCTGAGAATACACACAGCACCCCCAACTAACCTAGTATATGCAGAAACCAGCATGCATAAATATACAAACTATGGGCTGCGAGGAGAAAGGAAGTGAGTTGTGTTCCTGCTGGAGAGTCTTACCCCTTCCATCCAGTGTGCAGTGGAGCCACAAGGAGGGCAGAAGCTATGGAGGTGGGGGTGGGAGTTGGGGGCAAGGAAGAACATCCCACGGAAGGAGAAAAACAGAAGTAAAGGAAGAGGAAGAAACAGCACTGGGGTGAGAGAGGTAGAGAAGAGAGTGAGAGTGAGAACAGGTAACATGGGGCAATGAACAAACCAGAAACAGAGGGTCAGAGCTTCCCAGGCCAGTCATTAACAAAAGAAAAAAAGGCTCTTTTGAAGAGATGAATTGCTACGTGGGTTGAGTCCGATGTGGGGAGGTGGGGGGCGGGATATAGGGGGTACCAATCAAAAGGAGTTTCCCTGGGGAAATCGTACCACATTGGTGAGTTAATGTGGAAATGAATCACCCGGCCTCTTGGCGCTACTTGGCTCCTGCGAGCTGGAGTCTGCCTCCTCTCTGGCGCGTGAATTACTGTAGATTTGGGTAAAACACACGCTTCCAGCCCATCGCTCAACTCCTACATTCCCTTTTCGCATTTTTCATTTGGCAAGAGCTGATGTACGGCGGCTCATCACTCCCCAATATTATTGCACGATTAAAGGACGTATTTAACAGTGCTGCTGTATATCATCGGGGCATCTCACGGAGCCAGGCTTTTTGCATCAGAGCTGGGCAGCTCATCCTGTTGAGAAGGGGAGGGGGGCAGTGTGATGAGGACTGAAAAGGCCAACACTTCTGGGTTACTAGATTCCCCCCTAGTCCTTCCCAGGCGGCCCTTGGAGTAGTTGAGTTTGGTTGAACTAATGGATTGGAATTCACTCTTGTCTTCTTTTCATGAACATGGCAAGAGATCACCCTGGTGATGTCATTGGTCTTCCCTGAGAGCAAAGGACAAACGACAAACCCTCCCCGCTCCCAAACAAGCCCCAGTACTTGCCCACAGTCCTCTGGAAGGAGCAATAGATTTAGAAATGATTGTCAGAAGACCTGCTTTCAAATTCTGGTTCTGCTACTTACTACCTAAGTGACTATGGGTGAGTTACATTACTACTCTGGACCTCAGTTTCTCCACCTGTAAAATGACAAGACAGGACCAGATGACCCCTAATGCCCTTTACAGCTCTAAGTCCTATGATCTTTTCCTCATTACCACCTCTAAGACTGCCTACTTCCTGGAGTACCCTCATCAGTCTTTTCTACCTTTGAAGTCCATCTCCAGAGTGACCTCATCTTTGAAGCCTTTGTTGACCACTCCAGCTGTCAATGACCACCCCCCCAGCCCCACCTCATTGCTTCTCTGAATGGCACAATCTTGATCACATACTGCCCTGAATTGTTCTTTCATTGTTGCGTGCGAACTCCTTGAGGAGCTAAGAGCCCAAAGACTTTATTCTATCTCCTCCCCACCGCACCCCACCCCTTTGCGTCCATCGTAAAACTAAGCAAAAAGTAGGCACTCAAATATCCACTGAGTCTTCCCAGCTGTCCCAGGGCTGGGGTCTTTTGTCTTCTTTGTTGATTCATTCCTGCCACATCCAGTACAGGGCTGGGCACATGTGAGATGCTCATTAATGCTCGTAGATGAATTGGCCAATTTTGCTGAAACCCGGCAGAAAATATGAGAACTAGAACAAACAGATCATTTCTCTGTTACTTGGAACTGGAACTAAAGGTAGGAGGGGAGAAGCCATCCACAGAATCCAGTGTTCTTGGGGAGCCTGGGAGAGAAGGTCACTAGTAGAGATACAGGTCTCCTCTCTCATTCTTTCTTTAACTGTGGTTTCCATGGCTTTATTACCTTCCTTAATATTAATTATTTACTGGGCACTGACAGCATCTTCTATATTGTAAGACACATGAAAGTATAAGCTGAGTGTCCCAAATACACATTCAGTTGGGATTTAACGAGACAGTTATTTATATCAACCAAACACCCTAGAAATGCTATAAAACCCACGCCTGGCAGTCTCCACATATGCAGAAGAGACTGTGGTCTCTGAGGTGCTTGTGAAGCGGGGAAATAGGGTCATGTTCAGAGGGAATAAACAGATGCCTACAGTATGTAGTGTGATGTGAAGGCACTAGGAAGGTTTCCCTTAACCCTTCACTGAGACTCAAATTCCACCATTAGAGATTCATTTCTTTAGATAAAGTAATATTCTCCTCAGTCTTCTCTTTGAAAATGCAAATAAATACCCCTAGGAAAGGGGTATTTCCACATCTCTGGAAGTGGAAAGTGAACTAAATTTTTATTTTTCTTTTTTTTGTCAAGAACTGGTACACAAGAGCACTAAGTGGGACAGGGAATACTGAGAAGGGAAAGAAGGGGAAGAGAACATGCTAAAGGGAGTCAAGATAAGAATTCATTAACTTTAGAGAACTCAAGAGAACTTCTTTGTGAACTTGAATGATTTCCTATTCAGTTCTGTGTCTCCATAGTTAACTGAGATATGGGGCTAGTATTTGTCTTAGATTTAACACCACAGAAATATTATTCCATCCCACTCCCAGGTTATCCTTGGATTCTGGCTGTGATAGAAGCCCAAAGGCTGGTGGAGGGGACAGGGCAGGATTGTCCACTTCGATGTTGTCCCTATAGGGCAAAATCTGGTTCTCAACACTCTAGAAACTTCCTTCTACAACCTGTTTGGCAATCTGTCTCTTAGAATGTATCTACACATTCTTCTTCATGAAGGTGAGGACCGTTTCATTTTTGTCTCTGTATCCCCATTGGCTAACACACTGCTTGGCACACAGAAGGTGCTTAATAAATGCTTACTAGTTGGTTGATTGATTTTGTATTAGTTCATGGCTGAGGCACCCTGTCCAAGAAATAAGTCCCTGCAAAGTTATGTATTTACCTTCAAGGGATGAAATAATCTAGAATTAAGGCTTATATTTACTTCCTCTCACTTCCCTGGGTTCTCAAATCCTGGGTAATGAGACTTATCTGTGTCCCTTCCTTCCCTCCTTTTCTTGAGATTATATTTATACCAATAGATATTTGTAAATCACTGCTTCTAGCACTGTTCTAAGACTCTTTTATAATATCAAAAGTCTCTTCTCAGACATTCTCTTTCTAGTCTTTAAGAATAGCAATGACCCTAGTTTGTTTTAAGTGATGCAGTTCACAGTCATGGCTGGAAGCAGTAGGTCAAGTGAGATGATATCAAGGCATCTTTAGACACTATATGAATATATATTATCATCATTGTTGTCATCAACCTTGCAAGCAAGGGACAAAGGAAATACAGCCTAGTGGAGGAGACAAAATAGGGAATAACTAAGAGGCCAACTGTATACTTACGACAGTAAATCGCATAGGAGCTTAGAAGGAGAAAAGATCAGTATGAAGAATGGCAGTTATGGAAGCTTCTATGGAAGAGATGGAACTTTAATGGGGCCTTGAAGGATGGAGAAGATTTTAAGTATGGAGAGTATTTGGATAGGTAAAGATGTGAAGGCAAGACATTTGGGAGAGGGGGCAGGGGGGAAGGAACAAAGTGAACAAAGACAAGGACATGGGATAGATGGATCTAAACTATGGTAGAAATCAAGGAATGCATGCTCTGGAGTCAGAGGTTCTAGGATCAAGGCTTACCTCTGAAGTTACCTGTGTGACCTTGGGCAAGTCACTTAACTTTCCTGGACTTCAGCTTCCTTATCTGTCAAACAGACATTGCACTAGATAGTGTCTAAGATTCCTTACAGCGCTAAATCTATGGTGCAACTATCCTCTGACGAGATGAACCCTGAAGTCCTCTTTAGGTCTAGTTCTCTGATTCTGTGACTATTTGGGGAAGATGCAACTTCCTGTGTTCCAAGGACAGAGGAATGTGGATCCATAGGTTCCATCAGGAAAAGATATCCAGTAGCATTCAGAGGAAAAACATATGAGTGAGCATGCTTGGTGACTCTCTGCTGCAAAGAAGTACTAGGACCATGGGGGTAAAATACTGGAATCATGGACTATTGCCAGGGATGGAGTGCAACTAGTAAGGGCTAGAAAAGGCTTTAAATGAAAAGTAGAGGAAGAAAGAAAACTGTCTACTTATATCTGCCAAGCTCAAAACCATAGACAATAGTAGACACAACAGAGGAAGAACCACAGTAGAAATGATCAGTAATTTCCAGGAAACATGTCCAAGAAGAGGACAACAGTGACTTTAGATACCTCTACTCAAATACCCAAAGTATGGGTAACAACTGAAACAGACAAATAGCGAAATAGAGATCTGCCACAAGGAGGTCATTTCTACCTCATAGATCCAAGTTTTATGGTATGAGACTTTTGACTGGATTACAGCTCTGGAAGGGTATACACTTTTTAAAACGAACAAGAGAGAAATGGAATACAGGAACAACATTGTATATTAGGAAATCAACTTATGGGAAGAAATCAAGGGACTGGAAAGGTAATCAGGAAGAACATTTGAGCAAAGATCAGTGGAGGAAGAAATAGCAGTGCAAGTATACTATAGGCCATGTAGACAGACAGAGGAAATAAGCCAGAAGTTTGGAAAAGACAAAATCACAAAACTGGTATGGAGGCATGATATGGTAGTGATGGGGGATTTCAGTGTACAACATCTGCTAAAACTTTCTCTCTGCCTACAGCATGGCAGCTGATAAATTCTTGACTTACTTTCATGACAATTTCTTTCTTCAAAAGATGAAAGAGGCAATGACGGGAACTTCTCTTCTAGACCTGGATTAGTTAATTCAAACTAATATGAATAATGAAGCCCTGGGAACCTGGAGGGAAGGAGAGCTAGGGACCCCTCCATCTGTGACAGACAGAAAAGGAAAGTCAAGAACATAATTTGACATTAGCTCTAGATTTGGGAACTGTGGATTTCAAAAGGTTCAAAGAAAGCCTATGTTGTATCCCTTGGCCTAAATTTGGGAGGAACCTAGAAGTCAATCTAAGAGGGACAGATAAGTTGTCAAGAATGAATGTCTAATGATTCAAATATAAGAGGATCTGTTGTGGAGGAAAAGGGGGAGCTGATTGAAGAGACTGAACTGGATGTACTCATCCACCAGGCTAGAGTAGAAGCTAGGACAAATAGAATAAGACGAAGGCAGAAGGGCTGGCAGGAGTGCTAAAGTTCAGAATAAGCTGTGCCTAGCAATAAATGCTAAGAAAAGCAGAAGAGGGATTTTAGTTTGTTTGTTTGTTTTGCTATATTGGGGGCAGGAGAAAGATCAAAGAAAAGACAGGGCTCTTGCTTAGGCTAGACAAAACTATGATAACTGATGATGGAGAGAAGGTAGGCCATTCAACTTTGATTTTGGTTCTCTTTTCTCTGCCAAGGAGAATGATCTTTAGATGGGAAAGGATAGATCAGAAAGGGAATTGTAAGGAAGGGAGTTGAAGCACAAACAAGAAAATACACACATACATATACATATACATATACATACATACATACATGTAGCTCTTACTTGTTAATGAGTTCAGTTAATAAGGCCTTGAAAAACTACCTCCCAGGATACGAAAAAAAAATAGTAGCTCTGATTGCTGAGTGTCTTAGATAGGTGGGTGGCACAGAGGATAGAGTGTTGGACTTGGAATCAGAAAGAGTCTAGGTTGAATCTTGTCTCAAGCACTTAGTAACTGTGGGATCCTGGGTGAATCTTAACTTCTTTACTTCTCTCAACTTCAGTTTTCCCCTCTGTAAAAAGATGACGATAATGGTACCTGCCTTGCGCGGTTGTTTGGAAGATCATGAGATAATATTTGTAAAGTACTTTGCACATCTTAAACTCCCATATGTAAATCTAGCTATTATTGTCCTGGGGAGAGTACAGGAGGTGCACCAGGACTGGAATAGGGCAAAGCCAAAATGATGAAGATGGAGTCTGGAAGCTGGAGACCAACAAGACTGTTTTCAAATATTGGCAAAATTTTAGAACAAATTTTCATTAAAGTGATGATTTATGAGCATTTAGGAATGGAAGAGGGGTCATCAAGAGGATAGATGTGTTCATCAATGACAAATCATATCAGACTCTCCTCACTTCCATTTTGAAGACCAACTGAGAGGAATGCATATGTCATAATTTGCTGTTGTTTGCTCATTTTTCATTCACGTCCAACTCTTCGTATCAGGTTTTATTGCAAAGAAACTAAAGTGGTTTGTCATTTCCAAGAGGAAACTGAGGCAAACAGAGTGAAGCAACTTGCCCAGGGTCACACAGCTAGTAAGTGTCCTTGGTCACATTTGAACTCCGGACTGCAGCCCCTCAACTGCCTTGATGCCATAATAGTACACCTAGATTTCAGCACAGTATTTGACCAAGTTTCTAATGCGATTGTGGTAGTACTATTGGGTCACACTGACCCAGAATTGTAAGGTAGGCTCATAGGATCCTAAATCAAAGGTGTAGAGCTGGAAGGGATCTTAGAGGTCCATAAGTACAACTCCTTCACTTTACAGATCATGAAACTGAGTTCCAGAGAAGTTAAGTGAGTTATCCAAGATAAAGTAAATGGCATAGATAGGATTAAAACCCAAGTCAAAACAGGTACGATTAGTGGGGGTTAATCATTAATGCATGCATGTTGACTTGAAAAAAAAATCTTTAGGGGATTTCCTTAAGGACCTGATTGACCCTGTGCTGTTCAACATTTTATGACTTTAGAAGAAGATAGAGATTGCATGCTTTTCAACGTTACATATGGCACAAATCTGGGTAAGACAGCTAACATGATAGTTGAAAGTTGGGGTCCAAAAAAAGTATGTCAACAGGCATAGAAAAGAGTACTAAAACATCGAATAAGATGAAATCTACTAGAGGTCAATGCAAAGTCTTATGCCTGAGTTCAAAAAATTAATTTCACAAGAACAAAGTGCAGGGAGATTGGCTAGAAAATAGTTTATTCACGTGAAAAAGAGCTGGTGGGTTTTGTAGATTCACAAACTCAAGATGAGTCAGTAGCATGATGAAGCAATTAATAAAACAAATGAGAGCTTGGACTACATTAAGTAATTCATCATGTGCAGAACATGTCAGACCACATGTGAAGTATGTGCTCCGTTCTGGGGACCTTATTTTTAGAAGAACAAAGGCAAACTGGAACACATCCAAAGGAGCAGCAACAAGAGCAGTGAGGAGGCTATAGACCCTGTCGTACGAAGGAACTGGAGATGTTTAACTTCAAAAAGAGATTCAGAAGAGGCATATCAGCTGTCTCCAACTACTTATTTGTTTGTCATGTGGGACAAGGAGTAGATGTGTTTTATCGACCACAGAGAGCAGACTTAAGATCAGTGAAGGGGTGGAAATTACAGAAACACATTTATCCTCAGCATAAAGAAAAGCTTCCTAACAACTTCACAATTGTGGGAAAAGGCTGCATCAGGAGGGAGTGGCTTCCTTCCCCTTCACTTGAGGTCTTCCAACAGAGACTGGATGACTACTTTTTGGGGATCTTGTAGATGGCCTTTCTGGCAGAAATAAGGAGAAAAGTTGAATGCAACAGAGGGCTCTCGTATGGTAGTTAGAAGAAATAAGATTGGAAAGAGAGGTCCTTGCAGAAAGCAATTTAATATCAAGCTATTATTTCAATAGTTACCTGGGAGACATGTAAGGCTTTTGAGCAAAGGATGATATAACTAGAGCTATGCTTTGGAAAGTCCCAACCTTAACATGAAGGATGGAGTAGAAAAGGCAGAGATTGGTGACAGGGAGAGGAGGTAGGAGAAAACTATTGCAATAACCCAAGTGTAAAGTGAGGAGCTCCTAAATCAGGGTGACTGCAGGAGAGACAAGAGATATTTCAAAAGAGTCAAGAGATATGTATGGAATGAAGGGGGGGCTTTCTTCTTCATTCCCTACACCTCTTTTAACTCTTCTTTTAAAATATCTCATGTAAAAATACATATATGTTATCTCAAAGGGGAGAAAGCTTTGATTGAGGGAGGAAAGCCTTCTCCAGCTCTCTGCCATTACAAGCTTCTGACAGAATAGTTAGAAATAAGAAGGTGCAAAATGACTGTGCCCTAGGAGATTGACATAGGATAGGGTTTTTAATGGCCTTGGAATGGAGAGATTTCAGGATAGAGGCACTGGATAGAGCATAGAGGATCAAGGGGCAAAGAGATCAGACTGATTTGGACACTGGAAGCTGGGAAGAGTGTGTGTGTGTGTGTGTGTATGTGTGTGTGTGTGTGTGTGAGAGAGAGAGAGAGAGAGAGAGAGAGAGAGAGAGGGAGGGAGGGAGGGAGGGAGAGAGAGAGAGGAGAGACAGAGACAGAGAGACAGAGAGAGAGAGAAGAGAGAGAGAAACAGAGAGAAAGAGAGAGGGAGAGAGAGAGACAGAGACAGAGAGAGAGAAGAGAGAGAGAGACAGAGAGAAAGAGAGAGGGAGAGAGGGAGAGAGAGAGAGAGGGAGAGAGAGAGAGAGGAGAGACAGAGACAGAGAGACAGAGAGAGAAGAGAGAGAGAGACAGAGAGAAAGAGAGAGGGAGAGAGAGAGAGAAAGAGAGAGAGAGAGAGAGAGAGAGAGAGAGTGTAGGATGTTTGTCTCATTAAAGAATAATCCTTCAAATGGAATAGAAACTCATCTAAGCTTGAAAAATCAGGAGATCCTGTACCTGTCTTACCAGTTCCTTCCTCCCCCCCTCCTTTTTTTCTCCTCTATCCTTCCACTTCCTTATTCTTCTAGAATGCACAGGCTAGAAAAATGCAAATCCCCAGAAGAATGTAAGTACATCAGTTCCAATAAATCTGTCTTCCAACATATACATGCACACACACACATATACACATACACAAATACAGCCAAACAAGTCATACTGAGACACATGTCTATAAGTATATGAGTGTGCCTACAAATATAGGCATGCACAATGATTTATAGATTGTGTAGGCAGATACACATCTGTTCACACCTGTACAGATATGCCCCCTACATAATCTGTGTACCCAGGAAAACATACCCTTGCATGGATACCCACAAACGTGTATCTGCCCCAGTATTCTGGAACTTGTAGATTGCCTCTTTGCAATATTGCAATATTGACCTCAAACCCTTGGGTCAGTCTGGGAAAAAATGACTTTGCAGATGAAAATGACAGAGAATGACCTCAAAGGTGCAAAAAGTAGAAAGTTCTGCAGTTGAAAAAATGATTTGAAATCAAACCATCTTCTTGGGAGAGGTAGGCTGGGGAAAGATACAGACACAGCTGAGAAAGGAGATCTCAGGAGGGAATAGATGTGGACAACAAGGATGCTTTGGGAAGCTGAAAGTTCCACCTTTAGGGACTCTTCCCATTTTCCCCAGAAGAAAACAAAGAGTATCCATGGGAAACCATGGACTATTTAAGAGACACTCTACTTCTGTCTCGGCAAGAGGAAACCTACGGCAAGTGGGGATGGGGTGTCTCTTCTTAAAAAAGAAGGGAGCACTTCCATATATAAAGGGCAAGTCATATGAACGGAGGGGCCAAATGTTAGTTACCCTTCAAAACTTCCATTCCAACTATCCAATTAAATTTAGCCAGAAATGACTGAATATTTCCCATGGACTCAGCTCCCTATTATGGGAGAGATGGGGAAAGGTGGGTCCCTGTCCTCAGGCAACTCGTAGAGAAGATAAGAAGAAAAGCTGTAAGGAGAATTAGAGAATCATCCATTGTTTAAAAATAATTTTTCAGTGCTTGCTATGGACCTACAATCTCTAAGCTAGGTTCTGGAAATATGAGGATGAAAATAAAGCAAATCCTGCCCTCCAGAAGCTTCCATTCTATCAGGGAGACAATACATACATAAGTATCTGGGAAATAGGGATAAGATGATGGAGAGAAAAGTTATTAGCCGCTGGGGCATCTGGGAAGGTTTCAGCTGGAAAACAGTTCTTGAGCTGAGTCTTAAAGGTAAGTAGGGGCTCTCAGAGGCAGAGGTGAGGGACAAATGTATTCTAGACATGAGGGATGCCCACTTTAAGGTGAGTAAATGGGAAAGGGAGTGTCACAGATGAGAAACAATAGAAAGATCAGAGTGACTGGATCAAAATCTATGAAAGAAAGAAACATGTAATATCTGAAAAAGCAGGTTGTCAAGATCTTCAAAATGCCAAGCAGAGGAGTTTATATTTGTTCCTAAAGGTAATAGGGAGCCTTTGGAGTTTATGGAGTAGGATAGTTCCATGGTCAGATCAATGCTGTAGGAAAATCATTTTGGCAAAATAATACAGAATACTGTCTGGTCAAAAATAACAACAAGAACTCAAAGTATTTCCATTATAACCCCCCGAGGGAGCTAAGATTACGCCCATTTTACAGATGAGAAAAATGAAACTGAAAAGTGAAGTGACTTATTTGAAGTCACACAGCTAGTTGGAGGCAGAGCTAGTCATCATCCAGAAATATCCTGATTCCTAGTCTACATACTTTCTTCCTGACATTTATGATTGGGCGAGACTGTGCTTCAGACTGTAAGTGCCATAAGAGTTTGAAGGCCAAGTTGGAGAATTTTGGGAAAGCATCACAGAAGAAGACAGTTTCATGTGGCTGTTCCAGAATAGGTGGGATTTAGATGGGGGATTTTGTGGGGACACAGAGTGAGGTGAAACAGGGTAGGAAGCAGTATAAACAAAGACACAAGTTAAGAACAATGGTAGTGAACATCTCACCTTTATCTAACACTTCACAGTGTACAACATGCCTTCCTCATAAGCAATTTTTGTGGTAGGTAGTTAGCATCTGCCCCATTTGACTGATTTTAAAAAGTGAAGTTCAATGAGGTCTAGGGCTGCCTCAAAAATCACACAACTCTCAATGAGCAGGATGTACTTGGGGAGAGTGAGAATACTAGCCTGCCTACAGCAGAGGATGATAGAGAAGAGGGGAAGGTGACACTGGAAGGACAGTTTGGAACTTGGTCAGACTTATTTTCTCCTTTCCTCTCTCCCCCATGGCTGGGTACAAAAATGGTGCTCAGTATGTACTTGTTGAAGGAATAAATGAATGGATAATCAGAGAATCATAATTATTTGGAACTGGAAGGTATGAAGGTTCCTCATTTTACAGGTGGAGAAACTGAGACCCAGTAGTACTTTGAACCTCTTGAGACCATAGGGTTGTCCCCATATAATATGAAAAACCACAACCGCTGAAGTTCAGAATGACTCATTGACTCCTTGAGGGACATGCAGTGAATTTGTGTTAGGACAGGAACTAGAACCCAGGTTTCTGATCTTGAAGACCAAGAACATGCCCATTAGATGACCCTACTCCTGCATGACTTCCTTCCTTGCTCTTGCCACCTCTTCCTCCCTCCCTGAAGTTCCCTCTTTCTCCCAAATACTTGGAGACTGAGGCAAGTCTCCAGCCAGTTAACAGGAATGAATAATTAAGTTGCACAGTGGTAGAGAGGGAGAAGGAAGGGGGGAAAGAGCTCTCGGCAGTGTTGGAGTGTGCATGGAAAGATGGATGAACTTTCCCATTTCATCGGCGCCATGGAGCCTACAGTAAATATCAGAGGTAATGATATTGACTTTAAGGTATTACGGCTCCAAATGTCACTTGTGCGCTCTCTCTTTTTTTTAAACAGTCCCGATGATTTGATTTACATTTTTCCTCTTTCCCCTCCCCCTGTCCTTAGACTGGGGGAGAAGGAAATGAGACAGGCTTTAGATGCCCTATTCTTTTCCTTCCCATGAGTCCAGCACAATCACAAAAGACTTCCATTATGTCACCACCCCCATCTCCATACTTCCTCATGTTCATGAACCTTCAAGGGTTCCCTAGTGCCAAAAGGATCAAGACCCAACTCCTTTGCCTGGCATATCAGTGTATGACACCAGCCTACATTTCCAAGCTTACATCTCTTGCCTCCCTATTCAATTTCTGAAGTCCATTCAGGTTGGACTGACCTCCAGATACACCATGTTCATTCTCATCTTTCCTCTCACCTGAAACGTGTATCCACACCATCCCCATGTCTTGTCTGCCCTTCTTTCAAGGTTCTGCTCAATATCCCTCCCCTCCCAAAACTTTCTTTACTACTCCAGTCCTTATAGGTCTCTCTGACCTTCTCATAATTTAGTTATTAACTGCATGCTCCAACACCTCATCATATAATGTTCTCTGTTCCCTGGTTTATAGAACTTATGTGAGTCTTGTTGACCAAACAGTGTGCTTCCCAAGCGCAAAAACAGAGTTCAGCACAAGACTAGGAACCCAGGAAACTTCAGTAAATGCCTGATGAATGAGAAACAAAAGTCTGGCCATACACAGAAGGTGAGCATCTCAGGACTTCAGGAGGACTTAGGGAATATGAATAGGGCAGGACAGAGCTAAGTTCAATTCTGTATGAAGTAAAAGTCACAGTCATCACCATCTTTTAATTTAGAAGCTGAAAGCATATTTTGAGATTCAAACCCTTCATTTTACAAATGAGGAACCTGAGGCCAGAGTGGTAAAATGGCTTGTCCAAGGTCACACAGCTAGTAAGCAGTAGAGCTTGGATTCAAACCCAAATTTGGTAACTCCAAACCCTGAGCTCTTTCCACTTTACCACTCTCCACTATGATGTCAGTATCCTGGCTACTGAATCAAATCCAAGACTTCCACTTCACAGTGACCATGTTCCTAATCATGAGGTATAAGTCAAATTGTTAACAATTCCAGCCCCATTTTAAAGGCACAATTCAACACACATCACCAAGCATTTATTGCAAACTTCCAGATAAATGTGTTCATAATATTAACTGCCAGGGTTAGAACAAATTGTGAAAATGAGGAATTCTGCAAAAATTTACCTCTAGTACGTGGGCCCTTCCTCCATCTTTTCCCCGTTACGTCTCCAGACACCCAGTACCATCATGATGCCAGAGCTCTCCCATTAGGGAGCATGGCATTTGATAAATACACAGGGTCATAGAATCTTAGAACTGTAAGGGAAAGGAAGGGTCATCTAACCCAACCACCTAGTGATTACAGGAATCCCCTTAATGACATCCCTGACAGGTGATAATACAACCTCAATGTCAATACCTTTAGTGACAGGGAACTCACTCTCTCAGGAAGCAGTCTGTTGTTAGAAAGTTCTTACAATTAGAAATGTCTTTCTTATTCATAGCAAATCTCTCTCCCCCATAACTCCTGTCCATCAGTCCTAATTCTGCCCCCCAGAACTACACAGATCTTTCTTTAAAGGAACAATCCTTCAAATAATTTAAAAACAATGTCCATATTCCCCCAAATCCTCTCTTCTTGAGGATAAAATTGCCCAAATTATCTGACCTGCTTTTGAGATCTTCCACCATGCTGATCAGCTTCCATTCATACAGTGTTATGATATAGACAATATGTCTACTCTCCTAGGGAAGGTTTCTATTTTGAAAGAAGGACTTCAAGAGAATGATGTTCTAGCCATCAGGAAGTAATCTCTAATGGTGGAATTTCAGGCACTGTGATATGTGGGAGAGGGGACATTTGGGAGGGAAGGGGGCAGAAAGCCTTTCTAGAGACCTTCTGATTAAACCCAGAGAGGCACCATAGGTTACAGGAAAGATCACTGGACCAGGAATAGGACATTTGTTGGCAGCTTTGATTCTTCCCCTGACTCACTGTGTGACTTCAGTCAAGTTGATTAACCTCTCTGGTTCTTAGTTCTCTCATCTTTAAAATGGAGATAATGATGCTTTTTTCCTCCTTTTTCACAGGGCTGTTGTAATTATCAAATTAGATAAAGAATATTCACTGTTTTATCAGGTCGTATAATGAATATGAGCTATTATTATTAAAGCACCTAGGATGAAATGGAAATTTCACCCACCCCAACTTCCACTTCCCCTTCCCCTTCAAAGAGAGCTGCTGCAATGGGGCAGTCTTACCCACCCATCTTTAGGTGCATCAGATGATGGAGGAAACTGCACAGGACAAGATCACACCTCCGGACACTTCCTACTGACACCCACAGGTTCCCCTAGAAAGGGATGGGAAGTAGATAGGGAGACAGGATTGGCAAACAGCCAGTTAGCCTAGACAAATCATGCTTTCAGGAAGATACACAGAAAAAGAGAAGTCGCGGCCCTGGTCACCTGGTGGTACAGAGGAAGACAAACGGGCAAGTAATCTCTCCATTGTTCCTATTTGAGCTCCCATCTGTACTAGGGATTGGCAGTGAGGGAGGAGAGGGGAAGGGGATGGCAGAAAGAATGTGTTTTTAATTTCTTCATACATGCCCTCACACACTGTGTTACATTCCTATTTCTTGGCCTGCCTGTTCCCACTGGGATTCAGTCTCAAAGGTCAAGGGAAGGAGAGAGAGAAGGCCAGGCTACAGGGGAGACCCAAGTGTTTAATTATACACAAGTTCACTGCTGCCTGGTGGGGGCAGGGAGACTGGGAGCTGATCCTATGCAAAGGTCAGGTATTGTGTAGCTTTCTGCAAAATTACAGGAGTAGCAAGTGAGCCAGAGACCTGACCCCAGAGTCAATACGATGGTGTACAAGTGCATTCTCAGAACTGGCCCATTCAAGTTAACTCCTCCCTCCCCCTCACTTGCCTTCTAGGGCTGGGACAGCTCAGGATCTGCTAATGGTCTATCGCAAATGTAGGAAATTCATTTTTTGGATAACTTTTGTGGTGCAACAATTAATTTAAACCAGTGGTTAATCCAAATATCTCCCTTTCATTGTGTTACTCTACTGTCCAAGAATCCACAATGGCTCCCTATTGAATATGCCTTAAAACAAGCTCCTCAGCTTGTCATAAGGCACTCCGTAATCTGTCTTTGCTACACTTACCTTCCATTATCTCTCAACAAACACCATCCAATCTAGTCAGATCAGTTTCTTCCTTGTTCCCCAAACATATCATGTTCCTTCTTTTATCCCCCTTTTATTTCATTTCCCCTGCCTGAAATGACTTCCCTCTCATCTCTACTCATATAAATCCCACCAATCTTTCTTTGCTTCAGCCTACACTGAGTATGCTGGAGGTGGGGAAAGAGACAGGGCAGTTTACAACCTGGGCATAAAATTTCTTCCATAGAAAACACACCAAGAGGACAGATAATAGAGTTGTACATAAGTATGATCTGAGACTCTGAGACATTCCCATAAGGAAATGCCAATGAGAGTGAAATCTAAGAGATATTGGTCACCAGAGAACGACTGAGACCAGTTCTGAGCATGCATTGATGGTTTGAGAAGCCTGTCTCTCACCCCAGAGCAGAACTCTTAAGGCCCAATCCCAACATCCAGGTCCTCCTTACAGACTGTAGCAGAGGCAGGTTATGCTCTCCAAAAACAAAGGTCAAACACAATAACCTGTGAACAGAGACAAAAACCAAAATGGGAGCCTAGAACACTTCATTGGTGAGACTGTCACCCTTTCCCCCTGTCTAGCTGGGCAAAAGAGGCTCCAGCTATCATCTGTGACTCCCCAAATTGCAATCAGCCAAAATTGGCGTAGGCATTGATTTTTGCTTTTGCCATCTTGACCCTGACTTTAGATCCCCCGTTTCCTGGGAAACAAGTCCTTTAAGGGCTGTCATGTGGAAGAGGGATTAGCTCGTTCTGCTTGGCCCCAGAAGGCAGAACTAAGAACAATGAGTAGAAGCTGCAAAGAAGCAGATTTCAGTTCAAAGTAAGAAAAAACTTCCTAATGATGAGAGCTACCCAAGGGTAGAATGGGATGGCTTGGGAGGTTTGCTCCCCATACTAGAAGTGGAGACCAGCTAAGAGCTCACAGGGAATGTCTTAAAGTAGATTTTGGCCAGGTATTGGCTGGATTCAATGACCCGGATATGCAGGTGGTTCTCAATATTACCTATGGTTGTATTCATTATGAGATGCACATGAAGTGAATTCTCATAAGATATGTAGCAATGAAAGTACATCAGGAGAAATAAATACCTTTTGGTATGTATTATAGCCATCCATCTCATGGTCTTACATTCATAGGAGAGAAGAATAATTAGCAGATTGATGAGCTGATCTCCTTTTACCCTAGGCAGTGGATGCAGGAGTTAATACCCTAAAAACCTCAGTTATCTGGAATCCTTAAGGAATGGTGCAGAGCTAAAAGTGAGGGCAGAATTAGGTACAATGGGCTGAAGTTTCAGAGAGGTGACTTTTTCTCAAAGGAAGGGAAAACTTCCTGACAATCTGAGCCATCCCAAAGTGGAATGGGCTGCCTCAGGGAGCTATGGGCTCTCCCACTTTCAAAGTCTTAAAGCAGAAGAGAGATTTAGAGATATAAATAGATGGGAGAAAAGACACAGAGAAAAAGAGGTGATGTAAGAGAAAGACAGAAGCAGCAATATAGATATGGAGAAACAGAGAGACACGGAAACAAGAAAATAAACAGAAAAACAAAAAATAAAGGCACACAAGAAGGGCAAGAGTTTCATCTCAGACAAAACCCACACTCAGAAAAGATTCGATATTAGCCACAAATCTTTTTCCAGCCCCAGTGATTTCTTGTGGACATGTGTTAGTCTCCCATGGGGTCTCTGCAAGGAGACAGACTGAAGGACGCTGAAGGGTCCTGGAATATAGTAGACTTTTTATTCCCCTTCGTGGACATGGGTCTGACCAGCCAATCTTTCTGTGGCCTGGGACACCCTCATTCTCATCCTAGGATGCTGTCCTCATTCAAATGAGCCTGCCGGGCCAGAGCAGAGCGGGACATTTGCAAGCCCCAGGATGGGGCAAGAATTGTAAATTCCAAATTACCATGGCTGCCTCCTCTAAGACAGGAACCTTGACCTTCCATGGTGGGCTTGATTGGCAGGCGCTTGCTGCACCCTGACTCGATTAACATTTAAATGCCATTTGGTGTGACTATGAGTGGTGCCTTTGGAACAAACAAATCACAACGGAGATGTCTTCCGGCAGAAATGGTATAGCAGACACCCTACTAATTGGACACCTAATTGAAAATCTTTCCTGATCCCTTGGGGGTCAAGGAGAAAGAGTGGGGCAGTAGAGAGGTTAGAAGGCTAGCTTGGTGGAGGGGTCTGGCCAAGTCCTTCCTTTACCCTTGAGTAAAGCCAAGGTGTTTCTTTTCCCTCTAATCCTTTCTATGTACCCCCACCAGGTTAATCTCCCAAAATCCTTCTTCTGTGGAACTTACCCAATCTGCTTGAAAACCTCCAATGAGTCATTAGAGCCCACAAAGTACAAACTACACAGACTAACAATGAGGGTCTTCCACAATATATTCCCAACAATCCCTTCACCTTCCCAAGATGCGGAGTGAGTGGATAGAACCCGGAAGTCAAAAAGTCTTGTTTTCAAATCCTAACTCAGACAATTGTTAGCTGTGGGAACCTGGGCAAATCCTTTAATGGCTCTGAGATTTAATTTCTTGTCTTTAAAATGGGAATAATAATAGCACCTATCTCACAGGGTTGTTCTCAGGATCAAATAGGGTGATGCTCATAGGTGCTTTGCAGTATTGTAACTATTCTTCTACATAATCCTTTTCTTCAGTTAGGCCGATCACACTGTTCCCAGAACATGCCATCTTTGTTTATGTACTGTGGAAGGAAGGGAAGGAAGGAGATTCTTGGAATCTACCCATTCAAAGCTATGCAGAGAGAATCAGGAGCTACCTACATGGGGCGATATGAGAAGGTATCCCCCAGTCAAAAACACCTCTTCCATTAGTCTGCCACAGAGCCTTCATTTTCTCCATCAGAATTTTCTTTCTTAAATTTCAGTATTTCCTTCTTCAGGGTCCTCCTAAAGTTCAGATCTCCCTGGCTTGAAAAGGTCACACAGGTAGTAAGTAAATGATAGAGGTGGAATTCAAACCCGGGTCCTTCTCTCTTTCCTGAGTCAATATTCTTTCTTCTTTTTCCAGCCCATTGTTTGATGTAGCAAAATTTTCTTTTTGTAACATCAAGAGCTACAGGCAAAAAAAAAAGAGTAGGGAATCAATTGTTTCATAAGTTAATTCATTTAAGGAAACTGAGGCCTAGAGAAATTAAGAAACATTCACTCCCTGTTTTAAATTCTCAATGCAAATGCCTTGTCTCTCCTTTTCTATAAAAATCAATTCAAAAATAAATGTGTAACTCAATTAGGTATCTTACCTTACAAGAAAGTAGGAGGAAGGGGATAAGAGGTGGAGGATGATAGAAGGGAAGACAGATTAGGGGAGGGGGGAGTCAGAAGCAAACACTTTGGAAAGGAACAGCGTGAAAGGAGAGAATAGAATAAATGAGAGCGGGGGATAGGATGGAGAGAAATATAGCTAGACTTTCACAAAATTACTACTATGGTAGTGTTTTGCATGATTACACATGTATAACCTATATTGAATTGCTTACCTTCTCAAAGAGGGTGGGTGGGGATGGAAAAAGGGAGAGAGTTTGGAACCCAAAGTTTTAAAAACAGATGTTAAAAATTGTTTTTACATGCAACTAGGAAATAAGATGCACAGGCAATGGGGTATAGAAATCTACCTTGCTGTACAAGAAAGTGAGGAGGAGGGGAATAGGAGAGGGTGGGGTAGGGTGAGAGGGGAGGGCAAACGGGGGAAAGGGTAATCAGAATGCAAGCTGTCTTGGGGTGAGGAGAGGGGAGAGATGGGGAGATAATTTGGAACTTAAAATCTTGTGGAAATAACTGTTGACTAAAATAAAATAAATTTAATTAATAATAAAATGCTAAGAAAAAGTAAATATATAGATTGGGAAGGGCACTAAATTTGAAATCAAATTATCTGTATTCAAATTATATCTTTTCTTACAACCTGTATGACCTTGGGTAAGTCACGTATTTTCTCTAGGCTTCAATTTCCTTAAATGGGAGGATTGGACTAAATGACTCATGGACCACTTTCCAGTTCTAAATCCCAAATTGCTTTGATATATGTGGCCATTGATTCCATGTGTTTCTCATTGGTATTATAAGATAAATGAATAAAGAAAGAGAAAGGAAAAAATATAGAGAGAAAGAAGCAAGAAGGAAGAAAAGAGAGAAAGAGGAAGGAAGGAAAAGAGAGAAAGCTTTTGAAAAGAAGGAAGAAAGGAAGAGAAAAAGAAAAGAGAAAGAAAGAAAGAAAGAAAGAAAGAAAGAAAGAAAGAAAGAAAGAAAGAAAGAAAGAAAGAAAGAAAGAAAGAAAGAAAGAAAGAAAGAAAGAAAGAAAGAAAGAAAGAAAGAAAACACTAACTCAGGAATTTCGAATTTTCCCTCTGATGCTTGCTACCTGTGTCACCTTGACAGAGCCTTCCTGGGGCTCCGTTTGTCCCACTAGACTAGAGGCTCCTGAGATTCCTTCCAGGTCTAAGCCTATGAATGATGGGCTGCTAAAATGAGCAATAAGTTTGGCAGAGTAGTAATGAGACCAGAAGGAAAATCATAGCATCTTAGAGCTAAAATAATAATAGCTGACATTAACATCACACTTTGAGCAGTGCTTTCAGTTCTGTATCTTCTTTGAAAATGGCAACAGAGACCATCAAGCCATCCTCCATGGCAGTCCTCTCTACTATATCCCCAGCTGCGCAGCTGGTTCCTGCTTGAACCCAAGCTATTTTCAGTGACAATGCACGTCATGTGGAGGGAGCATGTCCTGTTGAAAGGAGGCACCCTCCTGAGGAGGTGCTGGTCCTTTTCTCTGGCCTGCTTCTCCTTCCCCAAGACAAAGAAAGTGCATTGAACTTGGCTCCATCTGGTCAAGATGTGGAGGGTTCAAAATTCACCTTCCAGGATGCTTTCCTAAATTAACCCCACTCCAGTCTGATCATTTGAGATGTGTCCTCTATTATTAAGTCTTCACTTAATAGAATATACATCATCACCATCTCCCTGTTCTCCTCTGTGTGTAAGTTCTAATTCATCATATTACTCAACAAGTGTTTATTAAGTGCCTGTTATATGCCCGGCATTGTGCCAGTTGCTGGGGATACAAACATAATGAATGAAACAATCCCTACAAGAAGGAAGCTGCACTCAACTTCATAGGTCACATATACACACACGTCATTGGTCATTTTCAGTCATGTCTGACTTTTCATGATCCCATTTGGGATTTTATTGGCAGAGATATTGAAATGGTTTGTCACCTTCTCCTCCCACTCCCACTCCCACTGAAGAAAAAAAGGGTTCAGTGACTTGCCCAGAGTCACACAGCTAGGAGCTGAGACCAAATTTGAATTCAGGCCTTCCTGACTGCAGACCCTGTGCCCTATCCACTGTGCTATCTACCTACCCTGATATAAATACACACATATACTCATAGGGATATGTAGACTCATGTATATAATATGTTCACGCATGGAGAAACAACCAAATACACACAGACAGATCTAGAGGGATTCATACACATATTTATCTACACGTGCACAATTAGAGGCATAAACATGTTCACATATACATTCTTATGTATAACCCTAAGATCAGAAATCTGCATATCTACATAATGGGAAAAGTGATGAAATTTTAAGTCAAAGGAACTACTTTGTAACTTGGTTACATAGTGGATAGACAGCTGGATTTGAAGCTAAGAAGATCTGAATTAAATTCCTGTCTCGAACACTTACTAGCTTTTTAACACTAGGCTAATTATTTAAACTTTCTAAGCCTTATTTTCCTTATCTATAAAGTAAGAATAATAAAGGCATTTCTCCCACAAAGCGTTGTGAGAATTAAATGAAATAAAGTTTGTAAAGTGCTTTGCAAACCTTGAGCCATATATGTAAATCATCATTATTATTACTGGGCAGCGAGCTGGTGCAGTGGATAGAGTGCCAAGACTGGAGTCAGGAAGACTCCTCTTCCTGAGTTCAAATCTGGCTTCAGGCACTTACTAGCTGTGTGACCTTGGGCAAATTACTTAACCTTGTTTGCCTCAGTTTCCTCATCTGTAAAAAAAATGAGCTGGAGAAGGAAATGTCCAACCACTCCTGTATCTCTACCAAGAAAATCCCAAATGAAGTCACAAAGAGTAGGACATGACTAAAAAATTACTAAATAAAATTATTGTTACTCGATGAATCTTGGGCAAGTCACTTGATGTTGATGAACTTGTTTCCTCAACTGAAAAATGATATAGTTGGATGAGGTGAACTTCAAGGTCCCTTTACGCTCTAATTCTGTGAATCACAGACACAGACTTATGTACAGAACACACACTCAGACATATGCACAAGCATCAGCATACATTTCCACAGATATATGCAGTTACAACCATACACACCTTCATGAAGTGGAGCCCCCTGCATATCCCAGCTGGGGAGAGAAATGTCAAAAAAACAAAACGCTGCTTTCTTGAAGACATCTCTCTCAGGTAGAATTCTCACCGGGCCCTGAATGCTATCTTCTTGGCACCTACCACAAACCGGAATTTTGTAATGATCCAAGTAGCAGAGACAGGCATTTGGCAAACTCCCAAACCCCTATCACAAACTCCATATGAGAGGAACAGCGGACAAAAGAGGGCTAGGGGCTCTTTTCATGCGCATCTCTCACAGCTCAGGCATCTAGCACGGTGCCTGGCACGTTATTACTACTGGTCAGTCATTTCAGATGTTTCTGAGCCTTCATGACCCTGTTGGGGGTTTTCTTGACAAAGATACTAGAGTGGTTTGCTCTTTCCTTCTCCAGCTCATTTTACAGAAAAGGAAACTGAGACAAATGGGGTTAAGTGCTTTGCCCAGGGCCACACAGCTAGTAAGTGTGTGAGGCTGAATTTTAAGTCATGAACATGAGTCCTCCTGACCCCAGACCCAGCACTGTCTCCACCGCACAGCTCCACCTAGCTACCCATCGTGGCACATGGTAAATCCCCAATAAAGTTTGCTGATTGATGGCTCTTAGATTACTTCATTCCACCCATCACTGAGTCTACAAACTGCTATTTCTTCAGTTTGGAAGATTATGGGAATGAGCTTGGGAGGAGAGAAAGAACAGTTTTAAGCCTTAAAACTAAGCGGTGATACATAAGACCAACCTCATTCCTACAGATCTCCCTAATTTAGGATGGAGGTCGTTGCAACCCCAGCAGAATAAAGTTAACAAAAAGGAGCATGTGTTTGTTGAGAACATTATCTTTTAACCTACTTATCAAACGTTTAAGCTTCCATTTGCAGATGAGCTAAAAATGTATTCCATATAAAGGAGTCTTACATGTTCAGCATTGGGGAAATGTAGAGTCCTGGGCTTAGCGTCAGGAAGATCTGAGTTCAAATCCTAACTCTTTGCTTAGCTGTGTGACCCCTAACCAGGTCATTTAATTTCTCTGAACAGCAGGCAGCTCCCTAAGTTTTATCTACTAAGTCACAAAGGAGTTGCCCACACATTTATGAAATCACAGAAACTTCTCTATTCCTTTGTTCATTTAAATAGCCTTCTCCCTCATTCTGACCTCTCCTTGGCATCATCTGGTCCTGCCAAGGCTCTCTTTCAAGTGGATATGTTGGAAAATAATTAGAATCACAGAATTGTTCGATCTGAAAGAGACCATAGAGGTATTCTCATCTTTTTGGGGCCAGGCCTGACTCAGGCCAGTCTACTTGTTCAGGTTTTAGAAGTGGAATGAAATGAGACACTCACAGACCATATAACATTTTTTAAAAGGGTTTTTTTTAGACAATGTCATGGAAAGGTTATTCAACAAGCATAGTGTTGATTCAGTTGGCCACAATTTCTTTGCGCTTTAATTTGCCTTAGTGGTGTTCTTAGTCAAAAGGATTTGTCAAGCCTGAGGAGCCCCGACTTCCACAGTCCTGGGATTTTATACTTAGGAATCAAGGAAGAAATCACATCACTGGTTCAAACTTCAGTTCAATGGACCAGTCAAGTCTTGAGAATAGTTTAATTGGCTTTGTAGAGAAAAGTTAGCCTCGGTTACACGGAGTAGATTTACTGCTATGACAATATCCAAACTTTTAATTTTACATATGAGGAAATTGAGACCAAGGGATGTTAAATGACTTGACCAAGGTAACACAGTACATTATTAGTAAAGCCCATTCTCTGACGTCACCATTATCATACATTTCCCCCCCTAAAAAACTCACACCACTAAATGAATACCCTTCTGCTCTTTATGGCATTCACACTACATTTTCTACACCTGATGTTTAACCCTAGGGCATTGGAGCTCACTAAACCTGACCATTCTGTAAAACTCCAGTCCTATAATCCAAGACATTTTCACCTGGGAATCCATCAAGACCAAAGCTAATCCATTTTCCTAAATTTCCGATTTTGTCAATGGTACCACTATGCTTCTAGGCTCAAAGTCTTAGTGTTATCCTTGACTCTTCTTCCTCCCTCAACTGGTCACCCACTCTTACTGAAATGTCTTTTCTGGTACTTCTTCCTATCTTTCCCTTTAGCCAAGACAGTTTACTTAGAGTCATTGAATGTAACCTCCATGATTCCACCTTTACTTACTCCATTCTCCAGCCTAGCATGCCTTTCTTCCTTTCTCAGTACTTAGAGTATAGCTGAGAGTTGTATTGCACTTGAGAGTTCACAAAGCATATAAATCTATTTAGTGATCCCAATAAGTATTTTAAGCATTATTATTGCCCCCATTTTACAGATGAGGAAAAGTGAGAATTGGAGAGATTAAGTGACTTTCCCTTTGTCTCCCAACTTGTAAAGTGTCAGAAGAAGGATCTGCATCTAGGGCTCTCAAAATTCCAAAAATCAACTGTCAACTACACTGTACTTATCCCCTCTGGCAAGGCCAAGGCCTCCTCTTCTTTTAAGGTCTATTTCAAATATTTATTCTTCTGTGAAAGAAGAATCCCAAACCATCCCACACTGAACTCATCATATACAGTTTGTGTATAAATTCTCTTTTTATGTGTATATATGTACATATGCTGAGCTACATAATGAAGTGGATAGAGCACTGGGCTTGGAGTCAGGAAGACCTGAGTTCAAATCCAGCCTCTGTCACTTGCTGTATGACCCTGGACAAGTCACTTAACCTTCATCGGCTTCAGTTTCCTCAACTGTAAACTGAAGATAATAATAGATAATAATAAAAATAAATAGATATTCTTTTATCTATTGTCTATTATTTATGTAGATAAATATGTTTTAATATAATAGATATTATAAATAATAATAAATAGATAATAATAGTTAATGATAACCTACCTACAAAGATTGTTATAAGAACAAAATAAGATACTGTTTGTAAAGGACTTTGCAAGCCTTAAAGCATTATATAAATGCTAACTATTACTACGATTAGTAGTATTACACATGCATACATGAGAGGCTAAATTACAAAGAAGGAGCCATACAGGGAGTTTCCTCACCTGAAGTTTCCTATATTAATGAAAATTGTATTTGGAAACAGAGGAGTAAGGAAACCTCTACCAAAGCTGATAAGCTTCTGCTCTATAAGTCTGCATCTTAGAGACCTTCTGAGAGTAGCGGGATGATCTGTGCTCAGAGACTAGGCAGGGCTCCCATCAAAACCTTACTGACTCCAGGTATCCTCTCTATTCACTTTGCCACCCTGTCTCATACCAAGCAACATCCCTCACTCAAATCAAAGTCAATTGCAACTGATGTCACCATCTTGATGTCACGGTCCTTTTAGAGAACGAAGGACAAACACAACTTGAAAAAGTAGGGACAAGAAATAAAAAATATCATAGTGGATAAACAGATATCCTATCTCCCTAAAGAGATGGTAAGTTTCCTGAGAGCAAGCCCATTGTTTCTGCATCCACCACCACCACCTATCGAATGACTAACACCGTTAGTGGTCAGTCCATGTTGGAGGATTGGTTTAAGGAGTAGGCAGTCTGGGTTAACTTGCAAGCCAAGAAAAGGTAGCTATGGAATTAAGGGTCTCAAGGTTCTCCTTTGGGGAGTGGGCTGTTCAGTTTACTTGAAGGCTGTGGTGCCTCGACCTCATGAATCCTGACAGTGACATTTTTTTTGTGTGTGTCCAAAGCGGTAGTCCTACTTTGGTTCTGGATTGTTCTCTCTGTTCTGACACTTTACTTCTGCATCTCTTACCCTGGACTGTTCCTGGAAAGAACAGGTTGATTTTAGTTGTCTGAAAAGAAGGACCTTACCCACTTCTGATTGTGGGGGATACTTTGTTAGCAAAGATTTCTTCACAAATCAGTTACAAAAAAAAAAAACAAAAAAACAACTTGTTCTTCATCCTCATCACACCAACATTTATATAGCATTCAAGGTTTGCAAAGCTCCTTACCAATGACTTTATCTCATTTGATCCTTACAACTCTAGGATGAAAAAACCAAGGCAGATAGTTAAGTGACTAAAGTCATAATCTAGTAAGTGTCCAAGGTTTAGATTTGAACTCAGATCTTCCTTACTTCAGGTTCACTCAGATGAAGATTGATAGAATATTATATTGGATAATGGAGGAAGGTTGGAACTTAAAAAATTTTTTTCAATTAAAATTTTCTTTTCTCTCTCTCCCTTCTCCTCTGAAAAATGAAATAAAACTAAAACCCTTATAACAAAAATATATAGTTAAGCAAAACAAATTCCCTCATCGGCCATGATCCAAACTACATATTTCATTCTACCTTTTGAATCTATCCCTTTCTTGCCAGGAGGTGGGCAGGATTTTCATCACCAGTCCTGTAGAATCAAGGCTTCTCATTACACTGAGCAGAGTAGTTCAGTTTTTCAAAGTTGTTTGTGACACTTCATTATTTTAAAAAATTGCACAATACTATTTATCCAATGATATTCATCTAAACAATATATGTTCTTCCCAGAGGCAGTATGATAGGATAGGAATATCCCTGGATTTGGGAGTCAGAACTGGGTTGAATGAAATACAAGTTCCAACATTTGTCAGCTGGGCAATGATAGATTGCCCCTTCACATCTCTGAAAAATAGGTCTCTCCCCTGTAAAATAGAGATACTACTTGCATGGAAGTGGAGTTATGGGGGAGATGCTCTGTGACCCATGAGACATTGTCTAAATGGAAGCAATTGCTGTACTCTTTGTACTCCCTCTTACTCATTGTGGCATTTTCGTGGATGGCAGGAGATGGTGGACAATGGCAAAACTAGGTGAAAGCTGCTTCTTTGTGTGTAGGCAGTGATGTAGATGGACCTAGCACCTTCTCTTTCGCACCAGAAATCAGCTTCTAGGAAGTGAGGCTGATGGAGTTGAGGATGAGACTAGAATTGAGAAATATGGATAAGGGAAGGGGTATAATAAGCCAAGCAAACCATAGAAGGACTTAGGATCCATTGTGGAGTTGGGAGTAGGAGGAGCTGTCCAGGGAAAGGCCAAGACAGCCAACCAGAGGAGAGGAAGAATGGGGGAAGGAAGGAGGGTTTCCTTGGAGAGGAGGCAGTATGTACATAATGTGTATAAATGTATATAATAATCATTAGCAGCATTCAGCCGTCTGCCGCTGGTTTGCAAGATAAATTGCATTAATCAACACGATGCCTTCAGAACTTTTGGCGAGTCGTTTGTTATGCTAATTGGACCACTTAAAGTAAACTGTCAATGCTTCCGGATCTTAGGCTGTTGAGACAATTACAGGCATATGCAAGCCCCTCCCTCCCAACCCCTCTCCCCCTCCCCACTACCTTTTCTTTTAACATATAATATTAATGAGAGGAGAGATGCTAATTACCTGGCCAAAAATAAAACCCCAGTGAAGAAGGAGGGAGAGAGTGTGAAATTCAGAGGGGATGTCAGTCACCTTGAAGGAAGTGTATTGTGGTTCCTTAGAGGTGAAGGCAAGGAGCTCACAGGAAAATGGTGGTATGAGCAGCCCCCCTCCCCCCAACCCCCTTCCCTTCTTCCTTCTTCTCTCGTCTTTCCCAAGGACCAAACCACCCAAGACTACTTGGTGCCAGATTGTCAAAGACCTTGAATGCTAGACTGAGATGGAAGGGATTGGGGATTTTTAGTCTGTTGTCTTCAAGTGTTTACCAGGATGTTTTATACAAGAGGGATTAGACTTACACTGTGTGACTCCCCCAAGACAGTACTGGCAGCGAGGAGTGGAAATGGAGAAGATGGCAATTTAGACTTGGGTTAAGGACACACCCCTGACAGAGCTGGTGGAAACAGAAGTGGGCTGCCTCTGGAGACAAATAGCTTCCTCTTCAACAGCAGTCTTCAAGCAAAGGTTGAGTGGCCATGTTTCAGATAGGTCATAGCCAGGATTCTTGTTCAGGTGCCATTTGGACTAGATGACCTCCGAGGTCCCTTTCAATTCAGATTATGATTGATTGATTGATTGATAATAATAAGGAATCATTGACCATTTTTGAAAAGTTGAGTATCATACATAAAAATTATCCTGACAATTGTGTGAAGGATGGATTAGAGCAAGGGAAATCACTAAAGAAGAAAGAGAAAAGGGGAGAAGAACTGTTAAGTATCTACTATTTACCAAGTACTTATAAATGTCATCTCATTTGATCCTCAAAATGACCCTGGAAGATAGGTGCAATTTCTATCCCTATTTTACAGCTGAGGAAACTAAGGCAGATAGAGATTAAATCACTTGCTGTGGGTCACACAGCTAGTGGCTGGATTTGAATCCAGGTCTTTGTCTTTGGGAAACTTACAGTCTAATTGGAAGGAAACTGCACCTACCAGTAAAAGACAACATTAGTGCAGTTACTAAGACATAGCAACAAGTACAAGATACAATCCCATGCTAAGAGGGAAGATCAGAAGGCTTCATGGACATTCTTTTGACTATGATCTCTAAGGAAGCAATGAATAGGCTGGAAGGGCAGGAGATGTTCCAGGTTGGAGGCATGCTATCAACAACAGCATGGAGCTAGAGCCCAATGACCCTTCTCCTCCTAGGAGGAAAACAGATTAACAGAATTCATCTAATCCAACATCTTTCCTATATTGGAGCCCATTCTACAACTTTCCTGACAAGTAGTCACCCTTGAATCCTTCTAGCAGTGTTAAATTCACTACCTCATGAAGCAGCTGATTCTACCATTGGCCATCTGTCACTTAGAAGCTTCTAATATTGATCTAAAATTTCCCTCCCTATAACTTCCATCCACCAGATCTCATTCTGTACCTGTAGCCAAGCAAAACAAGTTGTTTATTTCTTGTCCCTACCTTTTCAAACATTTGAAGTCAGTTATCATCTCTTCCTCAATCCATCTCTTCCATGGGCTAAACTTCTCTAATTGCTTCATGGTCCTCATGTGGCATAATATCCAGACCCCTAACCATTATGATCAACCCCTCTGGTGGCTGTCTAGACTGGCAGTGTCTTTCTCTACCACTAACTAGCCTTAGTGGCCTTAGGCAACTTCTTCAGGCCTCAGTATAGCCATTTTGTAAGGTAAAGAATTAGACTTAATTCTCATAAATTTTGTTAAACTGATCACTATTTCACAAATGTATGTCATTTGTCACAAGAGAGACTCTGCAACACTATAAATGGCTCAGTGTAGTCCATCACCACTGTTATAAAAGCTCAGGGGGCTACTGAATCCCTACAGATAGTGATTTGGGAGCATTGTCTTTACTTTGATATAGGCTATTGATTCTACTGCCAGTTCTGTAATTAGGTGTGTGATGTAGACAAGTCACTTCACTTTCTAGGACTGAATCATGGAACTGGATTCCACAACTGGAAAAGAGTGACCTGGGAGGTCATCCAAGCCAACCTGGCCAGAATTCTGCCTCCCTACAGTCTTCCTGACAAGTAATCATCCAGCCCCTCCCTAAAATCCCCCAGTAAGAGGAAACCTCCCTACCTCCCAAGGCAACAACACATGGTGCTTTGAGATAGCTCTACTTGTTAAGCACTCTTGCCTATTTCAAGCCTTAGTTTTCTTCTTTACAATTTCTATACATCACTCCTAGTTCTTTCCCTACTGTGGCCAACCGGAACAAATCAAATATCTCCTTTCCACATGGCATCCACTGAAATACATGAAGACAGCTATCATGTTACATGCTGTCTTCTCTTCTCCAGGATGAACAGTCTCAATTTCTTCAGCTTATATGGAGTGGGCAGCTAGTTGGCTCAGTAGATAAAACATAGGGCTGGGAGTCAGGAAATCTCATCTTTCTGAGTTCAAATTCAGCCTCAAACACTTACTAGCATTTTGATCCTGGACAAGTCACTTAACCCTATTTGCCTCACTTCTCTCATCTGTAACATGATCTGCAGAAGGAAATAGCAAATCACTCCAGTATCTCTACCATAAAAACCCTAAATAGGGTCACAAAAAGTCTGGAAACAAATGAACAACAATGTTCTTTATCATCCTGATTGATCTCCTTTTAGTACTTCCAGCTTATCACTGTCCTGACTAAAGTAGAGCGCTCTGAACAGAGCACAGTCCTCCAGCTGGTTTGATGAGGTCTCTGTTCTGGGCATTATACACCTATTTTAAATAAAGCAGCCTAATATCACAGTCTCTTTGGTTATTTATTTGTTTGTTTTTTTCCTACAATGAGAGACACGATCACAGTTTTCCACTTTCAGACCAGTCCTGTCTCCCCTTCAACTTCCTCCTCTCCAACCCCAATCTTTCTGAAATGATTTAGAAATGACTAGGTCAAATGGACTAGATTTTTGTTATCTAGGATTCTTTTGACAATCTAAAGGTTAGCTAGACTGAGATATTTAATCAATGCATTTATAATTGATGAATCTTTGATCTTTGATTTGATAACCTATGATTATATTACCTAAGACTCTATGGTGTTATCAGAGGGAGGAGCAGTACAGTAGCCTATAGCCCATAGGCATGGCCCCATAGGATCACAGGATGATGGAGACAGAAAGCTTTCAGAAATCATTTAATCCAATCCCTTAATTTTCTAGATGATGAATTTAAAGCTCAGAGAAGGTGACTGGTAACTCACCCTAAAGTCACTTAGGAACTAGCATAGCTCAGATTCAAACTCAAGTCTTATTTCAAATTCCAAGTCCTGTGCTTTTCCTATAAAGGATACTACCTCGTTTGCCTCTAAGGCGCCCAAACTCACACTGCCCATCAGCAGGTAGCATTTGCGGAAGTCACCTCCCTGGTTCACAGAAGAGCAAGCCCAGCAGCACCAACAGGCGGTATCGGCCAATGTCAAACCATTAATCATCTCTTAGCTGGACTTGGGTGCCCCTGTCACTTGTCACTTGGAGACGCATGCAAATCACTCTCTGACTAGTGTTCACAGCCTGACATTTCCCAAGCTGATGTGGGATCAACCTGGAAATGACAGCATGATATGCAGGGGAAATAGCAGAGATTTCCAAATCATAGGCAGAGATCATAGGATCACCGATTGCAGATCCATTGATAACAGAAGCATAGATCCAAGAGCCACAGATTAGAAAGCCCAGATCTATCAATCAGAGAATAATAGGTCATAGTCACATAGTCACATAGTCGTAGTAAATAAACCCATAAATCATGGTCTCAGAGGTTGCTCAGCTATATATTAAAGAATCATGGATCATAGGTGGACAGTATATAATCATATAGCATCGATTATGGATCACAGAACACAGATATATAGCTCAGAGGATCATAAATTGTAGGCATCAGGTCACAGAGTTATATATATATATATATAATATAATATCATAGGTCATAGGATCATGGGTTACAAAATCATAGATTGGGAATCATTGATTGTAGAATCGTAAATGAAAGATTTTTGTTCTGAGTATCAAGAACAAAAATATATATTATATATATATACAATTCAAATTAAAATAAATAAATATATATATATAATATATATAAAATTCAAGAGCTAAAAATTCCTACCTCCTGACAGATGAATATTTGACCTACCCAGAAGAAATGGTTTCTTCCTGATGATAAGCAGGGAAAGAAACCCTACAGCCTTCCTTGGGTGCTCCATACCAGCGGGATCTACCAACAGGCATTTCTTCACTATATCTCAACACAATCCCTCCTGCTTTAGTGCCTATCCCTTAGCTCAGTCTTTCGGACTAGAAAACTTTTATAATAAGATTATGTCTTCTTTTAAAATAGAATTTATTCTTTGGTGTTTTGTAAATACTGAAAGTATGAGAAAGTCGATGAGAAATAAGTGACTAAGACCAGGACACTAAAAAGGAAAATGCTGCGTAATGCTCACAGAATATTTTCCTGAGATGAAAGCTAAAGATACACTCATCCCTCAACTTCTCTTTTCCTTTCCCATAGTGAAGCCCTTTCTCCCTTCTCCTCCTCAAATCTGACCTTCTTACCTTTGACCTATCTTCATTAGAGGCAGCTACATGGCACAGTAGATGGAGTGCTGGATTTAGAGTCAGGAAGACCTAAGTCTCAGGTCCTGACCCAGAAAATTAGAAGCTTTGTAAGTCATTTAACCTCTCCCCACCTCAGTTTCACCATCTGTAAAATGGGGATAATAGCAGCATTTATCTCACAGGGTTGTTGTAAGGAGCAAATGAGATAATAACATATGTAAAGCACTTTGTGAACCTCAAAGCATTATCATTATAATTAATCTCTTCTGGACCTTCCCCAGCTGCCACATGTAGTAGTGTGAATAAAAAGTAGTAGAATAAAAAGTAAATAAATAAAATAAAATAAATAAAAACTTCAGAAGAGGTTATGACCCATAAGTAGGGCCTGACTACCGCTGCAGATTCCAACAGGTTAGGGGGAATTGAATGAGGGTGTGTGTGTTCATCCTTCGTTGCCAAAGAAGACCATGACATCAGAGAAATGATGACATGACTTGTACTTGACTTTGTGTTGAATGGTGACCTGTGCAGGTCACCAGCCTCACTTTTCCTCCACTTCAGAGCCATCTGAATCCAGTGACCAGATAGTCATCAAATTGAGTATGAGTAAGATATAGAGAAGGAACTGAGGACCAAGGTGTGGGAATGGTTGTAAAGGATGCTACTTTTGCTTCCCTTATGGAGAAGTTGTGGAGTAGACATGTAATTTCTATACATTTGAGTGGTTTTGGGGGGTAGAAGGAAGGGTAGAAGGAAGGAGAGGAGAAGTCTTTAATTTATCTCAGCAATTAGAGCTAGAAAAAAACTAGGAATCCATCTAATCCATTTTCATTTCACAGATGAGGAAATTGAGGCCCAGACAATTAAGTAGCTTACCCAAGGTCATATGGTAGCAGAGTCAAGACTCACTTCAGTCAGAAGGAACTCCTTCCTCCTCTCTGAACACTCTTGTTCATTCTTTCCTCCAAATCTTTACTCACAAAATTTCCTCCCATTTAAAATGGCTCTGGCCCTTTCATCTTCCTAAAAGATTCCTACCATCCTTCAAGGTCCTACCTCTACTAATCTGCCCTTTCTTTGATTTCCTTCAGTGCTTAGAGTCTAAGCCATACAGAATTAGAGAAGAAAGTTCGAGGGGATCTCAAAGCCACCTCATATATGACAAATAATCCTCTCTGCAATATATCCAACATGGTCATACATCCTTTACTTGAAGACTTCCAGTAAGGGAAGCTCACTACTCACTGAGGAAGGCCATTCCAATTTTGAATAGCTCTAAATGTTAAGAAGTTTTTTCTTACCTTAAGCCTAAATTTGTCTTTTTTGTGGCTTCCACCCACACAGAACAAGTCCAACTTCCCTTTCCTATGACTGTCATTCAAATACATAAAAACACCTATGGAATCTCTCCTTTTTCTCCAACTGATTCTAATTTGGTGTGATTTCATGAATCTTGGCCATGACCATGGTTTCCAGCTTATCAATGTTCTTTCTAAAATGTGGTGCTCAGAAGTAAACCCAATATTCCAGAGATGGTGTGACAAGAAAAGAGTGCAGCAAGACTCTGACCTTGCTAATTCTGTGCACCATGCCTTATTTAATGTAACCCAAGAATACAATGGGTTATTGACCATCATGTTATACTATTAGCTCATCAAATAGATAGTCCATTAAGAACCTCATATTTTTCTCAAGTAAACTGCTGATTTTTATATTGCCTTGATTCATCTTAAGAGATATAACCTAATGGTTTACTCTGCCAAGATATCTCTAGGTCCTGATTCTGACTTCCAAGTTTAATGCCACTCTTCTGACTTTTGTGTCATTTGCAAATTTGATGAGCTTGCTGTGCCTTTATCTAAAACATTGATAAAAATATTAAACAAAAAAAGTTTAGGAAAAGATCCTCAGCACACTATACTAGATGTTTCCTTCAAAGTTTACTTTGGATCACTAATAACTGCTCTTTGGGTCTGACCATTCAAGCCATTCACAGCTCAAAAGCTATGTAACCATGTTATTGCCCCAGTTCACCTCTCTCCATCTTTTTCACAAAAAAAAAATGGCATGAGAGACTGGCAAATAACATACTAAAAGTTAAGTAAACTTTATCTACAGCATTCACCCAGTCTTCAATGCTGGTAGCAATGTCAAAAAAGAAATAGTCATTCTGTCATGACTTGTTTTTGATGGAGCCATGCTGGCTCTTTATGATCCTTGATCCATTTTCTAAATGTTTATTAACTATCCCTTCAATAAAAAGTTCTAGAATTTTTCCAGTAAGTGAAAAAAAATTGCTAATACTTTTCAGTTCTGGGGACATAATTCCCCTGAATTTTGGTGACTTCAACTGATCAACAGCAGCTAGGTAATTTGGTACCGTCTCCATACTCATCTTGGGTTTGATCTGTCCTTTCCAGTACAAAGATCCTTCTCCTTCGCACAGACAACAGAAGAATTGAGTAGCTCTTTCTTTTCTCCATCATGCATTATCATCATTATATTTACCCTAACCATCAATCTATTCCCTTTGTTCCTCTTCTTTTTGCCAATATAGTTTTATTTTTTTTAACAAAAACCTTCTTTTACCATCACCTGCAATTCATTTTGTGCTACTAAAATTATAGTATCATGCCATATTTTGATATTCATCTTCTCTTACTTCCCTTGCTTGCATTCTCTACAAATGTCTTTTTAAAACTTAATGAGTTCTCTGTACATTTACAATGGTCTCTTTAAACTTCATTTTTCCCTCATAAGAATTATTTCTCTGAAATTCTGAACACACATTCTTGAAAATTTTCCATATCTCTGACTTCCCTTGTAAATTTTTAATTCACAGGTAGGATAGTCCTACCTGTCCTGTGCTTCTACCCAAATCTAGGAGGCTTGTCTGACTGTTCTCAGATTAACTCTCTTCTATCAAAAATTCTAAGAATGACTTCTCAATCCTTAGCCATAAGGTTCCCATAATTTCTTCCCCAATAGTTTATTCTTGTTAAAGAGAATCAGATCTCTCTTCATTGATTTCTGTTTTGAAGGATGAAATTATCATCAAGGCAAGTCAGGAAATTACTGACCATTCTACTGTGGGCACAAAGAAAAGTTCAACAGAAATTTAAATAATTTAAGTATTCTACCAGTATTATATTGTGCCAGAGTTGTGATCTGCTTCCTACGCTGAAAGACTAAGATTACCTTTTTCTATCCAGGTGGTTTATAGTAAAGTCCAATGACAATATTGCTCATTTCAACCTTCAGTTATCTTCATCCATTGTCCTCCACTATGCTAATAATCTCTCCCTCCTGGATTTCACCACATGACTTTGCCTCCTGTAAAATCAAATCAATCAAAAAGGATTTATTAAGGGCTTAATGTGTGCCAGGCATTGTGCTAAGTGCAGGAATATATAGAAGGGTAAAAATAGACACTGCTCACAAGGAACTCTCTTTCTAATGGGGGAGACAACATGTCAATATATATACAAATAATAAATATACACACGTATATATAAACATATATGTGCACACACATATAAATATTTATTATATAAATAAATATATTATATGTATTATGTATATATTATATATAATTTCTTCCTACATTGAATCACTGAATTTGTGCTAATTTTGTAAGCTGTTTTCTTCCTCCTCTTTCCTTTTCAGTATAAATTTAGATTAACATATTCTTACCAGCCTTTGTTAGTTACACTCTATCCCTGGTCAGGAGCTTATAATTCCAATATTTTATGCCATGACTCAGAAATCCAAATCTCATTTTCAGACATCACCTTCTTAATCTGTCATTCATTTCCCAAATCTACCTTTGCTTTATGAAGCCCTTGCTTTTGATGGATAGCAGATATTTAAAATATCACCTGTATTTTTAAGGTCATCAGTCCCTTGTCCAAAATTTTGCTCTCTTTATTTAGAAATGGCTTCTGAGTTCTTTCTGACATTATCATTTCTGTCCACATGAATTGATCAGAGGATATAGGAGCTGTACAGTTTGCCAAGACTGGGAAGGTTTTCTGTCACCTCTTGGATACATGGGCTAGGAAAACGATAAGGACTCTCTTTTATTGTTATCAGGTTACTTGTCCAAATAGCTACCTGTTGCCCTCTTCGGGGAATCACCAACCACCACTTTTTGTCTCTTCTTCCACTAACTTTTACTGGATAATCCCTCATCTGACAAGACCTTTGCATTTATAGCATCACTCTTTGAAAAACAAGGTGCTCCTTTCTCTTCAAAATGTCCACCTCCCTTCTCTTTGAGAAGAGTATTAAGTTTTCTTCTTTCCATGAAGTCCATGTACTAGATCTTGAGGGATTTGTGACCTGCAGATGAAATCAGAGATCCTTTGAATATTGAAATATTGAGTAATACTGATAACTTCTTACATATAATGTTTTATAATTTCCAAAGTGTTTCCATGTGTATATTCTCAATGGATTCTCACAAGACCCTTTGAGGTAAATAGGGCAATTATTTTTCCCATTTTATAGATGAGGAAACTAAATTCAGAAAATGGAAATGTTTTGCCTGACCCCAGCCAAAACCACACAAACCCAGGAAAGCAATCCATCAATAAACAAGGATTTATGAGGCCTTATGTACTTATTCAGTACAGAGTGCTAGGATTAAGGTCACAGGATCATAAGCACAGGATGAGAAGCAACCTTAGAGCCCCTCTAGCCCAAACTTCTTATTTTACAATGAAGAAACTGAGGGTGGAGAGGCTTATGAAGAAAAAAAAAAGCAAAACAATCCTTCCCCTGAGGGAACTTACATCAAATTAGAGGAAAAAAGCTAGTTGCATATTAGTATATGCAAGACATATACAAACCAAATGCAGTCAATTGAGGGGCAGGGATCTAGAAGATGAAGAGTCAAGTTATCCCTTTGACAACTGAGTCAGGGAAGGTTTAGAAAGGGCAGCAGAGAGATGTCAGTCCATAAAAGATGGTAAGGGGTGTGGAACTAGGGTGGATGTGTGGGATGTGTGAGTAGAAAGAAGGGGACAGATGAGAGAAATGTTGTGAAAATTGAAATGGCAAGAAATGTTCCAGTTATGTTCCACCTCCCCTTCCTCTCCCTGACCCCATGAATTGTTTTGATGATTTCTAAACTATTCCTTCATACTCAGAAGCTCATGTTTACTGAATATGGGGTATTTTGGATGGAAGTGGAATGGAACAAAGAGAAAAAGAGTTGCTGAATCTTGAAGGAGGGGGGTGGAAGGTGACCTGGTGTAGTGGGGTGGGAGACCTTTCAGCAGGTCAGTCTTCAGACATGGATGATGATCCAGGCTGAGAGTCCCCTGGAGCCTAGATTGAGGATGTCATTAAAGGAAGAGTTTAATTATGATGAAGGGAGTAGTAATGAATGGCCTGTGTCCAACGTCAAGGAAACAGCATCCGGTACTGCACTAAGGTTGGAGCAACATGCAGTCCCTGAAACCAGCTGCTACTTACACTTTACTGACCTGGACTCTGGCAAAGTCTAGACTCCTTCTGACCACTGCTTCTGCTCCAGTAAAGCAGAGATGAAAAGAACAAACAAGGGAAGGTGGCCAATTTGTAATGACCAAAATAGGGACTAACACAAACTAAGAGAGAGACAGCATGAAAGAAACCCAGAAGGTAGGAGCCGGGAGGGAACTTATTTTCTAGATTAAAAACACAAACAAACCAGAAGCCCAGAGATCTAGCAAAAGTCACACAGTTGACTATTGGCAGAGATAGGGCTAGTAATTATCCAGGTCTCTGGACTTCCAGTCTCAGTCTCCTTCCATTAAAAGACAATTCCTTTCAGAAAGAGAGAGGGAGATAGACAGAGAAGCAGGAGAACTAGAGACAGTGAAAAGAAAAGAGACAGAGGGAAATCCGTGACAGTGAGAAAAAGCTAAGCACAAAGAGAGAGAGAATGTAAAAGCTATTGAGAGAAGGACCTTCCAGATTGATGCAAACCACTAGCTTAATGAACACAGCTGACTTGAGGAAGTCATGCATATGTGAAGAGTGGGCATAACCAAAAAGAAGAGTTCCTAGGACTTCATTCCCCCATGAAACTTGGGGCTGAGAGCATTATTCTTGGGGGAAAATAATAGGTTATAATATAGCTAACATCTATGTAACATTCACTAAGCACTAACTGTTTTTTCACTTGATCCTCACAACTGCTCTGGGAAGTAGACACCATTATTTTCCTCATTTTACAGATGAGGAAACTAAGGAAAACAGCAATTTAGTATCTTTCGCCAGTATCACACAGCTAGCTATAAAGTATCTAAGATCAGATTTGAATTCAGGTCTTCTTGACTTCAGGGCAGAGTTCTTACAATCTTCTTGTGAACATGTCCCTTTCCCCTTGGCAGTCTGGTAATACTTATGGACTCCTTTTCAGAATCGTGTTTTTAAATGCATAAAATTCATTGACTACATTTTCTAGAAGGCAGTAGATCTGACTATAGTGTGGTAGTGTCATCACTGAAATACTTTAGTGAAGACTTTTCCATGAGGAGAGCCACATGATTAAGTAGAAACAGAAAGGCAAGTTGTAAGTATTTGAGCAGTGGCTGATTGCATAGAAGCCATCCATTCTGGAGCACTACTGTCATAGTCTCCAAACCCAGGAGTCTCTGCAGAATCTAGTCAACCACTCCAATATTGAGTCCAGAGGCTTCCCAGATACCCAACCTGCCCCACAGCTTCCACAGTCCTTTCTACCCACTGCCACGCCCTCCATTCCCCAGAAAGTTGAAAGAAACTCTATCTGGTAGATGGTATGGAACACTGACGTTTTGCCCCTGAATTGTAACTTCTGAAGCAACAACTTGATCTAGTCTCTCGATATTCTGAGAATACTGAGGGAATTTGGTTATAATTCCCCTGCAGCCTGTATGCGCCTGTTTGTGTATGTGGGCAGACAATTCTACAACCTGATTCCTTCTTATTTATATTGACTTTATGTCCTGTGTCTCATTTTTATACTGATTATGTTTTATATAAATGTTTTTGCCATTAAATTGGTGGTTTGCATGGTCTGTAAGTAGAGAATACTGCATTGATGGAGGCTCCAGTCACAGTTAGCAGAACTGATTGACCTATACAGCCCAGACTGGTTATGGGAAAAGTAGCAAGGATCTTTATCTGGAACCAGAGTTCTTTGAATTATCAGGGGCCCACTTAGAGTGATAATTAAGTGTTTGAGTTTAATGACATGGATTTCAGAGTCTTTAAGTTATCATGGTTGAAAAGGTTCAATGCTGAGCTAGCTACAGGCTATATACATAATCTCTGGCTTGGATAGCCTCCTCCTTGGACTATGAGAGGGCATATGCTTCATGGAATTCACTGGAAGTACTGGAAATGAGTCATCGCTAGCTGGGGAAAATCTTTTCCAGTTGGGCATTCTAAGGGAATAAAGAGTAAGATAAGGGTTCATAATCTTTTTTGTATCTTGGACCTCTTGATCCTTGGAAATCTTGTGAAATCTATGAACCTTTTCTTAGAATCATGTTTTTAAATGCATAAAATAAATACATATGCTTACAAAGGAAACCAGTTATTTTTTTTTCACATTTATAGACTTTAAATTAAGAATCCCTTGCCTTTGTGATGGGCTGGAGAGGGATAGGGAAGGTGGGTGACTCTTGGCACTGAATTGGAGCTTCTGGCACTGGACACTGAGGGTGGGTGGTCTGGGATAGACTAGATGACTTTCAGGATAGTAGAGTATCACTTAGAGTGAAAAGCGACAGAAGTTAGGATCACAGTAAAAACATGAGTAGCAAAGTATCCTTGGCCCAAGCTTTGACTCTTAGTTATCTGAAAGCAGAGAGTAAGCCTTAGCACCTATAGCACCGTGAGCTCTCTGACAACCCTCCTTATCCAAGACAGTAGGGGGCCATGGCTACTAATGAGGCATGCTTGGCCAATGGATCCATGGAGGAGTTCTGTCCCAGTTTCTGCAGATGCAGCTGGGCAGGTAACACACATTTAATTACCATTAATTAAAAAACTGATTTTTCCAAATGGCTTCTTTCCCAGGGAACTTCATGGCCTAACCTTTCCACTGAGGCAAACTTACAGGACCCTGAGCTGAGGAGGTCTCTAGAATGGGTATTGATGGAGGGGTACCCCTGCCTCCAAATAGCTCTCTGGTCACAATGTCTAAAATTTTACCATTAGGGTTTTTTTTTAGTTAAACTTCACTTTCCCTTCGTCCCTTCTTTTAAAATTTAAACACATAGTCCCTAGTAACTTAACGTGAATTAGCCATTTACTTCCTTGAGACAGAATGATTGGCTCTACTGAATAGAAAAGAGGATGTTGAATAGAGAGAGGTACATATAAAGGAGAGGGGAAGCATGCTACGAATGCACCAGGGGACACAGTGGACTGAGCACCAGCCCTAGAGTCAGGAAGATCTGAGTTCAAATATGGTGCCCAATACATACGAGCTGTGTGACCCTGGACAGGTAATTTGACATCTGTCCAACTTAGTTTCTTCCATAAACAGCACCTGCCTCCCAGGGTTGTTATGAGGACCAAATGAAATAATATGAGTAAAGTAAATATTACAGTGCCTGGCACATAGTAAGTTAGTGCCTAATAAAATCTTGTTTCCTTCCTTCATCATCTTTTGCCTGGACCAGCTTTGTTTCCAAGAAATGCTGAGATCTAAGAGAGTCACCCCAAATGGCAGTAAAAAGCCTTTGTGTGAGGCTTCTGGATAAAAGAACAGTGGATATAAAGGGATTAACCTCCTTCTGGGGTTTTTTGAAGAAGAAGATTAGGAATCATCACCCCTTGGGATGGTTTTAAGGAGATCTGGCCTAGGGTAAGTTTGGGGAAGGGGGCCGGAGAAAGGAGGCAGAGCTGGCTGATGGATCTGATGACTGCAATTTCTACATTTTCCTATTCTTAACATCAATGAGGGGGAAAGCAATTTCAATTAATTATTGATTAATAAGGTATTTATAAGAAACATGCCTGAGCACCAACTTTTTTCCTGAAAATGAAAAAAAATTAACCCAATAAGGTGCTTATCTCCCCCAACATTTTAGTACTCCTCCCTGACCTCTTCATATCCTTCTGGCTCCCTCTCTTCCCCAACTTGATCCAGTCCCAGTCCCCAAATTTCCCTGTAACACTCACAACCAGTCTTTCAGGGGAGAGATACATCTGTCAGATTTGGAAATAAGTTACATTTTGAGGAAATGCCTTCTGTCCCCTCTCAGCATCCCCTAAGTTCCACCTATGTTCCCAGCTCTGTACTGGGTGCCATGGAGAGAAGTCAATTAGAGTTCCAATTCTCAACTAAGTAGACAAGATATACACAAAGTACAAAGCCAAATAAGCCGGTGTGGTGTCTGGACTTTACCACTTTGAGAGTTCAGGGAAGGGAGAGATCCATGGAGGTCTGCGGAGTCATGGAAGGTTTCTTGGAAGAGGTAGGATGAAAACTGGGACAGGAGCATTGGCCTCCTAACTCACAGTCTAGTTGAGGAGTCAAGACTCACACTGATGAAATATGTGTGAAAATAGTAGAGGGCAGATTGTATTTAGACACTAGACTCTGCAAATGACAAAGGACAGATTGTATTTAGATGCTAGATTCTGTGGTTCATATGTGGTTTATATTTATAAGTACTATAGGAGACCAGAGAGGGAAAGAATTAATTGTGAAATGAATAGACTTCAGGTCCTTTGATGTCATCTTTCCTCTTGGACTTGGCTAGGGGTCTGGGAAGGACAACTGTCATCATCTAAATTCTTCCATTGATGACGCCCAGGGTCAATGATATCCTTCCAGCTATTCTCCCCATGTCCCTCTCCCCCTTCAACATACACATACCTAATATTACCCACATTCTACAGCAGAAGTCCAATTAAGCAGTTTCTGTATTTGACACAGAGAGAGTATGAACCAGGGGGTGTCTGGGGAAAATAGAGGAAAAGTGGCCCAGATTTGTCAGCACAATAGGATTCCAACAGGTCTATAGAGTTGCTGTTTCTGGCTTCTCTGATGGAAAGATGATGTCCCCTCCTTCTCCTTTGTACATAATTCACTGAGTATCTCCTGCATATCTAGCCCAGTAATGAGAACTATGGAAAAGGCAGAAGAAGACAATCTGTCCTCAAGAAGTTCACAATTTGCCTGAGATTCCCAGAATCATATGTATATAAGGTGCTCATTCTCAACTGGACTTTTTATTTATTAAAAGAGGAAGAAAAAGGGATATTTGTGTGAGAAAAACAGCCTTTCAAGGGAAAGCACTGAGTGGAGCATAGAGAAAGCAAGACCTTAGAGGAAAAAGTACTTAGTGAATGGAAAGATGATTGAAGGTTTTTTTTTTCTCAACAACTAATTTACATGAGACTATTACGTGGGCTTTAGGGTGGATAAATGAGAAACCCTGATAACTAGATCTTTTTGATACCTCTGATATGATAGTCAAATATTAAACTACATTCTTCTGATATGATAGTAATTATCAGTCAATACCACATAACTAACCATAATGTATCTGACAGAATTGTGAATTCTGGGAATTTGGGTTTCTCACCTTGAGTTAAAAATGAGAGATTTGAGTCCAAAGCAGGAAACCCTGCTTTGAGACAGGAGTCAGTAAAGTCCCAGAAAACAGAAGCCTAATGCAAGAGACAGCAGCCAGGTGGCACAGTGAACAACATACCAGGACTAGAATCAGTTCTTCTTGAGTTCTTCCTGAGTTCAAATCTGGTCTCAGACACTTGCTAGATAAGTGACTCTAGACAAGTCACTTAACTCTGTTTGCCTCAGTTTCCTTGTCTGTAAAATGAGCTGGAGAAGGAAACAGCAGACTACTGTAATGTCTCTTTCAAGAAAACTCCAAAAAGGGATCATGAAGAGTCAGACACAACCGATTTCAGACAACAGCAACACAAGAGAGATCGAAAAAGAGTAGAAGAGAAGCAAAAGTGGAACAATTAAAAGTAGTGGAGAGAAGGAAGCAGAGAAGAGTCACTGATTTGGTCTGTGCCCAGCCAAGACCAGCTGAGTAGAGGAAACTGATACTGTGACTGATGTTGAGAGCTGATCTGATTGGAGAAATGGAGATGCCTACCTGTTTAATCGGAAAGAAAAGATGAGGCTGTTTTTACTATGTGTTGCCACTTACAGCTTGAAAAGTAGAAACATGTCATAGGTTTGTCCATTTTGCTTTTTACTGTCATCCATAGATTGAGAGGGGCAATCTATCAGAATCCAGTGAGCTTGCCTGAATAACTCTGGAGATTCCAGACTGGAGATTCCTTTGCTGAAAGAGGTTGTCAAGAGATCACACATGAATAGCTTTGTAGATCCCAGAATTAAGGTAGAAACTTTGACTAAAAGAGGTTAATACCACTTCAGCAAGCTGAGAGCTCTAGCCAGCTAAGATGTAGCTATGCCAAGTATATTAAATTATATTAAATGGGAAGGCTGGTCTCTCTCCCAGAAGAGAAGAGAAGAGAAAGGAGACTGAAAATACTTTTCTATACTCTAGGTCATCAGAGTGAACTATTCCTAAAAGAGAGGTGGGGGGAGACAGGGAAAGAGAGTCTTAACATGAAAACCAAGAAGAAAAAGAGGTAGAGGAGATGTTGGAGAGTAGGAGAATATCCTACAGGGGAGAAAGAAAGAAAAGGAAGACCATTGAATGCAGTAAAACAATGACAACAGTCACCTATCATATGTGGAACCTTTTAGTGATAAGTCAACTTAGTCCGATCCCTCTACTAGCAAACATATAGTCCATACCCAGGTCAGTATTCCTGGGTGGGACCTGCCATAGATCTTACTCTACTAGGTAGTCTTCTAGAGCCTCGGATTATGTCAACACTCTGGCAGTGAATTGTAGTAAGACTTTAGTATTACTGCTGAAAACATTAATTACTCCCTGCAAAAGAGAACCATAACTCTAAGGAGATCCAAGGCTCTTAGTTTCTTGCTCCCCTCTCCCTAGATCTATCCCTAGAGCTTCTAACCAGCATTTTCAAATGGCCTATTGACTTCTGTCTGAGGGAAGCCAGAAGGACTGCCTGAAGTGATCCAAGAATGTTGAATGGGAGTGTCACTGGTGCTTTTTACAACACTATCTCATAATCTGCAATGTCATGCAGGAGAGACAGATGGTAGACCTGTGGGTGGAAATTTTGTTTTCAATCAACCAGCATTTACTAAGCACCTACCCTGTGTCCGGACCTTTGCTGGATTATGCTGTGTAGAAAGACAGGAAAATGAGAGTTACATAATCAAAGAATTTCCATTGAAAGGAACTTTAAGGGCCACCAAGTCCACCCAGTACCTGAAAAAGAATCGTCCCTACAACATACCCGACAAGTGGCATCTAGTAATTGTTTTTAAGACATGCAATCCATCCACTACCTGCTGATATAACCCATTCTACTTTTGGTTCTAGTTGTTGGGGAGCTTTTCCTGACATCAAACCTAAATTTGCCTAAAGTGGCTTCCACTACCCATGGCTCCTCCTTCTTCCCTCTGAGACTAAAAAGAGCAAAATTGATTCCTCTTCTACATGCGAGTCCAAGGGTGGATGGAAGGGTGATGGAAGGGCTGCACTTGAGGACCTAGATGGCCACTTATGGCCTTGAGGCCCTCATATAAATGAATACAGGAATCATCACTCACACGCATACACACACACACACACACACACACACGACTGCTTCATTTCCTATTCTCTGTAAACATGCCAAGTTTTCCCTCATCCTTAAAAATCTCTCACTCTACTGTACTATCCCCCTCCAGATATCCTCTTATATCTCTCCCCTTTCTCAAAGTTCTACCAAGTACCATCCATACTTACTGCCTCTTCTTCCTCTCTACTCATTCACTTCTCAGCTCTTTTTAGTCTGGCTTCTAACTTCATCAATCAACTGAAATTGGTCTCTCTGAAGTTACTAATGATGCTTTACATGCCAAATTTGAGAGCCTTTTTTCAAGCTTCAACCTTTTTTCATTTCTCTGCATCATTTGAAGCTCTCATCCATCCTTTCTTCCTGGTTATTCTGTCCTGAGTTTTCATGACACTGCTGCCTTTCTTCTCTTTCTAACTGTGTGAACACATCTCAATCTCCTATCCTCATCCATGTTCTGAACTCTTACTAGGAATGTCCCCTCCTTCCCCCGCAATACTTTGTCCTGGGCCTTCTCCTCTCGTTGACCTCATCAGCTCTCGTGTGGATCACTCCCAGATCTAAAGAATATGGCCCTAGTTTCTACTGAGTTTTAGACTCATCACTAACTACATGTGAGGTATTTAAAAACAGATATCCTGTAGGTTTTCAGGTCCAACATGTCCAAAATGAAACTCATTATCTTTTCTCCAATACCCACAGTCTGTGCTCCTGCCTAGAATGCAATCCTTCCTGACCACCTATTAGAATCTCAAGTTTATTTCAAAGCTTGACTCCAATGTTTCTTCTTCCTACCTACAGCCTTCCCGGATTCCTGCAGATGTAGTGTCTTCTGTCCCTTCCCAAAAAAATCTTTGTACCTATTTTGTTTATGCTTATAGAACATGTAGTCTCCTATGTAAGCTTTTTGAAGAAAGAGGCTGCTTTATCTTTGCCTTTGATACGCAGCCTCTAGCCCAGTGTCTGGAACTACTGCTTAAATAAGACTGATCTGGCACAGATGTGTAGGATACATCCGAGCAGGGAGAAACTGGAGGCAGAGAAACTACTGAGATTATTGCAGTGGCCTAGGTGCGCAGAGATAAGGGCCTGAATCAGAGAGATGGTAAGGAAAGGAAAGTGAAGGGAAGTGAAGCTTATCCCAAGGAGAATAGCCTGGGGGAGGAGGGGGAGAGAAGGAATTCTGAGGTTTGGGGAGGAGGGTGGGGACATCAGCAGAGTCGAGCCACATCTGGGTTGTGCGGACAGTTCCAGGATGCCAGGACCCTTTGTGGGGTTGGAGGCAGAGAGACTAAGAGAAAGCTGCTGGTCGGTCTAGTTGTTTGCCATTACTGACCCAGCTCTGTTGCGGGGCCATGAAGGCTGGAGAGGGCTTGCACAAGAAGACCCTCCTGGGGGCAGGGAGCGGAACTGGAAGAGGGGGTGATGGGGCAGACTGGCCCTCGGAAGGAGATGGAGTCAGTCTATGCACAACTGAACCCCTCCAGACCCCTGTCCAGGCTCCAGACCCCCACCAGTGCCTGGGGCCAAGCGATTCTGGGACCTTCGTATGCATGCACACCTGCATAGGTGCACCAAGGTGGACATGCCCGCCCACCACCACCTGCCTGCCATGCACACCCGTGTACGTGTACGCACACATGCTCGTTTCCAACACAGGGGTGTCAGCCTCCGTCTGAAGGAGGGTGGCAAGGATGGGGAGGAGGACCATCAGTGTCTCCGTGGCGCGGACACGCACAGGGGTGCGCTCACGGCATGCACCCTCCACACCCACCTGGCCCTCCCTGGATCTCCCAGCCCCAGACCGGGGCCGCCCTTTCCCGCCCCAGGCTTTCTCGCTGGCCCGGAGAGGACAACAAAGCCGGGGCCGGCCCCTCTCAGGGTTTTGGTTGCTCCTGCGCTCCATCTGGTGGCCGCGCGGCGCTCCGCAGCCAGTCTCGCGTCTGTCTGAGCTCGGTCTGTCCTAGGAGACCACGGAGTTAAGATGCCTCTCGTGCCAGCGCACGTTCACGCAGATTCAGGGACACAAGCACACAAATGCTCAGACACACGTACACAAACTCAGGAACCCATTAATGCACAGAGGCGTGAACACACACACGCAAAGCTACAACAGAGGGAACACAGCTGGGAAAATGCAAGCAAGCACACAGCACACACACAGACTGTGAACACACACACACACACACACACTGTGAACACACACACACACATTGTGAACGCGCACACACTATACACATACACATTGTGAACACACACACTGTGCACACACACACCCTATGAACACATACACACCCCCTCATTCAAAGGTACACATAGCTCTCTCCCTGGCTCCAGATTCCCTTGAATACGTTCCACCTGTGTGCCTTGTGTGAGGCCCACGCTATCACAAATTGCCCCTCATTCTCCACTTCCCCCTACCCTCGCACTCCCCCCTCTCCCCCACTCCCCCATCCCCTCCTCTTTCTCCCACTTCCCAGTGGGGATACGATGTGGGTTGTTATTCCTGCTTGGAAGCTGGGGGTGGGACTTGAAGCCAGGAGAGGGGAAGAGGTATTAGGGGAGAGCTCAAAGGTCTTTAAGGGAGCAGGAAAAGGCTGGGAAGTGAACATTTGTGGGAACCCTTTCCCAGCCTTCACAGGTCAGCCGCCCATCCTTCCTGGCTCTCATTTCAGTAAACACCTATTACAAGTCAAGAGTTGGTCCTCCAATTTGTGGGGCTGTGCTGCCGGGAATCAACACCAGGAAAATCATACAATCCCAGATGCTCCCATGGAACATGGGAGCATAATCTCAGAATCAGCCCGGGAGCTACAAGGGGCCAGAAAGGCCATTTACTCCACCCTCTTCATTTTACACAGGCATCTTGCCCAAAGTCACATCAGTGGTGTCCACACTTTCCCCCAATCGCACTAGAATTAGAACCGGAACTAGAATTCGAACCTAGATCTGCTGACTCCAGAGCCAGCCCTCTTTCAGGACCATATTTCGGACTAAGTGTCTGTAGGAGGTCAGGAAAGGTGGAGATCACTATGAGTAGTTAAGGAAGCCTTCTCCAGAGCCAGTTGGGACTTGCAGGATAAGTAAGATTTGGCTAAGAGGAAGGGGAAGTCCATTCCAAGAGAAGGAACCAGTGTGAACAAAGGTGCAAATCTGGAAATAAGTGTGGTGAGTTAGGAGGATGGTAAAGAATACAGCCAGGCTAGAGAGGTGGGTTCTGGGTGGAGGGAGAGGGAAGGCCAACTTGTCTAGACTGGATGGGGATGGATTAGGGAAGGCCCTGAATGCCGGACTAAGTTTGGTTTTTATTTTGTGGGTTGTAGGGAGCCCTGGAGACTCAAGAACTGGGGAGAGAAATGAAAGTGGCCTTCTATGAAGATTAAGTAAATTAATTGTTTCCACACCCACATTAATTCTCCTCCTCCTCCTGGATTCTTCAAAACTTTCTCATCCTTCAAGCCAGCCTAGCCTTCCCTCCTTCAGTCTTCCACCAGCTTCCTCCCCTTCCCCCCTTTCATTCCTGTTACACTTAGGCGCAGGACCCATTCATCATGCTGCTCAGCCTTGCTTCCTAATGGTTTGATGTCTAACAGTCATGTATTCCCACCAGCCTGGGGCTCCCAGAGGACAGGTGTCTTCTGCTCCTGGCTCCCTTACATCAAAGCTCGACACAGGACTTGTACCCCAGCAGGGCCCAGCAAAATTTAGTAAATCAAATAATGAATTATGAGCATACTTTTCTATGCTTCTCCTTTCTTTGGCTGAACCCTCAGACCTCACTCCTGCCCAAAGTTTTGGGGGAGCTGAGTGAGGAGAGAAGGTTGCTGTAGTCTTTATAGGGCTTCAGGGATGAGAATGCCCAGATTAGAGGCGAAGAGCAGGAGGTATCAGGGGAAGGGGAGAGGCCTGGGTCACCATCCCTGTGGGCTTGTTTTTCCCACTTGTAATCCCCAGGCAAAGACAAAAATGACTGCTGTGCTCCTGGGGCTGGGGTACCAGCAAGGAACCAGGGAGGACGCTTTTGTATGCTAAGGGAAGCCTCAAAGGCTAAGGAGACGAAGCCTGAAGCTGAGAGAGAAACATCCACACACACTGAGATGTGCAAATATACAGAGAAGCATAGGTGCGTATTCACCTGTATACCTATACTATCTCTTTCCCTTCCCAATCTTTCAGTTGGAGACGGGATGACATGACACATGAGAAACAAGTCTGAAACTCATGTTTCAAAGTACAGACAGTACAGCATAAATGAGGTGACTTGGAGCAGAGTACATACTGAATCCAAACCTACTGAGGGGGATGGAGGGGGACTACATGTAAGAAGTCCAAATGGTCCAGCAGCTTGGCCACCACTGAGAGACCAGGAATTGGAGGTGTTCCTATTACATCATTTCATAGAATGTTTGAGTTGGAAGGGACCTTAGAGGCCATTGAGCTGGACCCTTGTTGGAGATCATTCCATTGCTCTTGGAGACAATGCCAGGCAGTATAGTGAACTCTAGGTTTGGCACCAGGAGCTCTGGTTTCTACCGAGGCTGTTATTTATTCCCTGTGTGACCTTAATTAATGTACTTCGTTTGTCTAGGTTTTAGTCTTGGCATCTATTAAACGAAGGGGGTGGGATGGGTGGCAGCTCCTTTAAGCTCACTACAAGCCTGTAATCTCCTCCCTCCACATTTTGTTTTGAAGGATTTCCCCTTTAAAGGTTGAAACCAGTTGGGGCATTGATTCTAGACAACCCTTGAATGCAGGGTACCTGACAAAAGAGAAAACTGAGTCCCAGAGTGAGAAGGTAACAGTAAATTACAGTCAGGATTTGAACTAAGGTCTTTCAACAACAAGCCTTACCCATTGTACCACAAAGCTTCTTGGTCTACTTTAGTTCCCATCTATTCTTGGAACCCCTAGTACAAGGCCCTGGCCCACCCTGCTTCATCTATACCTTCTATGCTTGGCCTCTGACTCAGTTCCCTTTCTGCTTTTTCAGTTTCAGGAGACCCCCTTCTCACTTGACCACATGCTGCCCAAACCCCATGAGGCTTAGGGACATGCCACAGACCACTTCTAGGTAAAGCTTCCATTCACTTGGTAGGTGCTGCTCCTGGTGAGCTGGTGAACAGTTTCTACCAATGCCCCTGCCTGCTGGTCTAGCACCCCCAGATGGACAGGTCCTCCCTGGTATCATCCCAGACTGGTCTTGGATGCCTACAATGATATATAGTGCTTAGTACTTCACAAAGTAGCCCTCCCTCACGTTCACGGGCAATCACTGTTACAACCATCTTCCTCTGAAATCTGCCTCTCCACGATTTCTACTCATTACTTTTACTTCTGCCCTCTGGGGCCAAGCTGAACAAGGCTAATTCTTCTTCCATGAGACAATCCTTCAAATATTGCAAGACAGCTATCACATCCTGCCTAAGTTTTCTCTTTACTAAATATTCTCAATTCTTTCAACCATTTCTCAGATGATGTTTTCCAGATGCCCTCCCTATCCTATCATCATTTTCCTCAATACTAACTATAATGTTAACATCTCTCTTAAAAGCTGGAGCCCAGAAATGGTCATAATACCCCAGATGTAGCCTGATGTGGAAAGAAATTATTGTGCCTCTTGACCTGGATGATCTGTTTCTATTTATGCAACCTAAGATTGTATCACAGGGCAGCTAGGTAGTCTGGCCGATAGAGTGGTGAGCTTGGGGTCAGTTAGACTAATCTTCCTGAGTTCAAACCTGGCCTCAGATACTTATTAGCTGTGAGACCCTGGGCAAGTAGTGTAATCCTGTTTGCCTCAGTTTCTTCATCTAAAAAATGAGAAGGAAATGGCAAACCACTCCAGCATCTCTGCCAAGAAAATCACAAATGAGGTCACAAAAGTCGACTTTGACTAAACAACATAATAACAAAAATTCTATCAGCTTTTTTTTTAAACTCTGATATCACACTCTGTATATTGACTCATACAGAGCTTGTGGTCAGCTAAAACCCCATGATCCTTCTCACAAAAACTTCCTGTCAAGCAACATCTCCCTCATCCTCTTGTGGCACTGCTGATACTATTAAACCTAAGTACAGAATTGCACATTTACTCTGCTGAATATTACCGGGTCAGCCCAGCATCCATGCCCGTCAACATCGTTTTGAGTCTTCAGTCTGTCACTCATCATTTTAGTGCCGTCCTTCGGCCTTTTGTCAACCACAGATTTGATAAACATGCCTTCTATGTTTTCATCCATATCAACGATTAAAATGCTGAAGAGGACCCAGGTAGAAGCTGAGTCTTGTGGTCCTCTACTGGAGACTTCTTCTAGACTGGCACTGAGCCACTGATCAACACTCTTTGAGTAGGGTCATTCAGTAAGTTATAAATTTACATGACTGTCAATTTTCCAGCCCATATCTCCTAATTTGTCCATAAGTATACTGATGCAGATTTTTTCCTTGTTGAAATGTAGGTATTCTATATCTAAGTATTCCTTTAATCCACAAAAACTCAGTAACCCTGTCAAAGAAGGAAATGAGGTTAGTCAGTGAAATGACTAAGCCTTCATGCAGCCTAGTGGTGCATCACTGAAGGGTGTATTGGTGCAAACAGAATCATTTTTAATCTTATTTCTGTGGATATCTTTTGTTTTTCTGTCACCCTCACTTCCACATATATCCCTCTCGTCCCCATCAAGGCATCCCATGTAATAAAAATGTTAAAGGGAACAGAAAAAGTCGATCAGCAGAACCAACCAATACCTCAACCATATCTGATAGTGTATGCAGTATCCCATGCCCATAGTCCCTCTATCCCTCTTTCAAGGAAGGGAGACAGGTGCAGCAAACTTCCCTTAGAGCAGCTAGTGGATAGATTGCTCTTCCTGGAGTCAGGCAGTCCTGAATTCATCTTCTGTCTCACATACTTTCTATTATGAAGGGGGCAAGGTTGGTGGCTTGGAAGACCCTGCCCTTCCCACCCCTGGGCTCAGGATAATAGACCATCTCCATCCCAGTTCAAGAGGGGGTGATAAATAACATATGATCGTGTTTAAAAAAAAGATGAATAAAATTGAAACAAATACTTAAAGCTATACAAAATGGTACACATGAAGAATTAAATGTCATATGTGAATTAGACAATGAATAATTTTAATTTGGAGAAAGGAAAAGAGCACTGTGGTTTTGGAGTCACCAAGTGAAGCCTTCTTGGGGAGGCTGGACATGACAGGGTCTGGAATGATGCGCAGGCTGGGGATCACTGGTGAGGATGGAGCAGGACATGGCAAGTGGGAGAGATGAACTCAGATGACATGGAGATCGCTTTTGTTGGAAACCAAAAGATATGAAGGGGAATGACAGATAAGGATTGAAGCCAAACTGGGAAAAGGTCAGGAATGTCAGGTTATGTAGTCTAGACTTAATCTATTGGCAGGGAGGAGAGTGACATGTCCAGAGCAGCGTTTGGATCATGTTAATCTGACAGTGGCACATGGAATAGATGAGAGAGAGAGAAAGTAGGGAGAGGAAAATTTTAAACTCTGCAGGTAAATCCTGAGGGGCTCCTTGTCCTCTCAATCCAGGAGAGTCAGACACCAGGGAGGGAAGGAATGAAAAGCTGATGTTTGCTGCCTCTTCTTCCTTATCTTCATTCCTTTCTTCCCTTTGGTTCCCTTTCTCCCTTCTCTTTTCCCCCATCCTTTTCTTCCCTCTTTTCTCCCCCAAAACCTTCCTTTTGGTTTCCAGTCAATATCTCCTAGATGTGTAGAGGAGTATCTGCTTGTAGATCAAGAAGACTTGAGTTAAAATCCCGCCTCAGTTTCCTTCTAGCTGTGTGACCCTGGAGTAAATCATTTGACCTCTGTCTCAGTTTCCTACTCTGTAAAATAGGATAATAACAATTATCTCAACCTCCTAGGGCTGTTGTAAGGATAAAATGAGATAACATAAAATTGCAAACCTTAAAAGTGCTATATAAATTCTAGCTATTATTTTTGCTGTTGTTGTCTCAGAAAGAGAGGAGGGAAGATACACTCACAAGTATTCAAACATTTATTGGCCAAAATACTGGAGTGATTCACCATTTTCTTCTCCAGCTCATTTTACAGATGATGAAACTGAGGCAAACAGTGACTTGCCCAAGGTCACACAGCAACAAATTGTCCAAGACCAGATTTGAAGTCAGGAAGAGGAGTCTTCCTTACTCCAAGCCCAGCACTCTATTCACTACGCCACATAGCTGCCCTGGGCACCTACCTACATACAAATCAGAATCTGCCTACAATTAGATATATCTATACAAGTCAGCATGAACATGCATGTGCACAGACATGGAAACAAGAACACATGCAAACACCGGCACATCCACATACATCTGTGCCCTGAGCCTTCCTGAAGCCCATGTGCTGACCCCACATCCCAACAGTGGTTCCTATTTGGGGAACAAATATGCTCTCCCTAAGTGTGCACTGTGGGCATGGCTTAGTTTCAGGGTAAAATTCATCATCATTACCCTAATATCATCTCCAGGCTCGGCAGTGGCAGCCACTAAAGAAAATACCAAGGCTTAATTCGGTGAGCGCGGGAGAGAGAGACAGAAAACGGGAAATATGATTTATGGTGGAAATCAATGCAATCATAATACTTTATGCTTGTAAAATTGGGCTGCTCGCTCCGTGCTCACGGTCGCCTCCATGTGCCTTGCCCATCAAACATGGGCTGTTGGACGAAGGGTGGACGTGGGGGGAAGTGGAAAGACATGGAGGGGCCAGGGCAGCTAGCCAGTCGCCTCCCTCTTTTTCTATAGAGAAGGGGTCACTGGCCTGAGCCACAAAGCTCTAAAACAAAGGCAAGGCTTATCACAACTGGTGCTAGACCTTTCCTGCCTGAAAACGCCTCTTGTATTCACCCATCTATGATGCTGCCTGATATCCCCCTATTAGAGCCTCCTTTTTCATAAGCGTGGTCTGTTTCTGTATACCTCTATTAAAATGCAGCAATTTGCCATGCGAGAGGGAGCACAGTTATCCTGCAACATCTTAGTGGAGTTAAGGCAATTGGAAGCTTTCCTCTCAAAACAAAGCTGAGAGCTCATCTAGGCCCATTCCCTCACTTTACAGAAAAGGAAACTGAGGCCTCCAAAAGTGAATCACCTTGTCCAAAATCACACAGATGTAAATAGCAAAGACAAAAATGTGAGCCCAAGTCCCTTTTCTCCAAATGAAGCAGTGGAGGCTTAGAGGGATACAAGGGGGTCAGAAAGGTTGGGCAGTAGACGAATTTCATTCACTTCCTGTTTTTCTACTAAACATTGGCTCTTCGATGATTGCTATGGGAAAATCTGAGAGCAGCATGTAAAAACTTCTCTCTGGGAGGTTTCAGAGTGGAAAATGAACTTGACACCCAAGACAGAGTGGAAAGAGCCTTTCTTGAGCACCAGGGTACTGAGGAGCACATTCTATCAGCCTCATAGTCTGCCCATGTCTTTGGTCCAGAAAAATGTGATGGAGCCTGGAGCTATGTAAAGCCTTGCAGTCACCACCTGTGTTTTTCACTCCCTTCATCATCATCTCCCTGCCCTTAGACTATGCCCAGGCTCATCACAGAGATGAAACTTGTGCATGTGAAAGAATAAGAGAATAGAATAGGACTCTGGAAGTAGGGTCACCATATCACTAACATTTCTATAGTGCGTACCAGGTGCCAGGCTCTGTGACAAGTGCTTTACAATTATGATTTCATTTGATCCCCGCAACAACACTGGGAGGCAGGTGCTGTTCCATTTTACAGATGAGGAAACTGAGGCAAACAGAGGTTAGGTGACTTGTCCAGGGTCACACAGCTAGTAAGTGCCTAAGGCTAGATTAAGGCTGGATTGTGTTTCATATAATAAACACTATAAAAAGATTGAGCTGGAAGAGTCAAGGAAAATCCCATGGAGGAAAGGGGATATGTGTCTTAAATTGGACCTTGAAAGATGTGAAGGATGTAGGGAGTCAGAAAGGAGGAGAAAAAGGAGGAAAGGTATTCCAAGCAGGTGTAACAATGTGTGCGAGGGCACAGCAGTTGGAGTAAATCTCTACCCCTTTGTGCCGCATTCCTATCTTCCTTTGCTGCTTTCTCTTCCATGCTGGATTCCGGGGTCCCCCAGTTTTTCTTGTTATTCTTTTTCTCCCTTTCCTACACACCATTCTCCTGGCAGGTGGCTCCCTCCTTACAAGTGATCATTTATGAGCCCTGGCACACAGTAAGCACATAATGAATGCTGGTTGATTAACAGTCATCTACTGGTCATCCGTGAGGCACAAACTGAAAGGGGGATGGGCAGAAACAAATAGAGAGGGAGAGAGAAGGAAAGAAAGCGGAAAGTCAGGGAGAGGGAGGTGGAGAGAGAGAGAGAGAGAGAGAGAGAGAGAGAGAGAGAGAGAGAGAGAGAGAGAGAGAGAGAGAGAGAGAGAGAGAGAGTGATATGAAGGCAAAGGCAGATGGGGACGCAAACACCCAGGGTCAGAGAGACAGCGAGAGCCCTCTGTCACCTCATGGTGGGGAGGGGATAGGGGGTGACAATGCTGGCATTTCCACGGGCACCTCCGGGGCCCAGCGCCCGCCTTGACAAGACCCCAGGAGCTCGATAGACTTTCCAAACCTAATTAGTGCTTAATGGTCTGGAGAGACGGCGCGTCCGTCACCCCGGCCTCCGCTTCCCCGTTAGTCTTCAGATTCTTAATTAACCTTTAAGGAGATGATCTGCTGATGGGCTTCTGAGGAGGCCACATTGATTCCCTGCTGGCATCGCACTCCCCCTACCTTTCTCACACATATGCACATACATACACAGGAATAAACCCTCACATGCACACACAGAGCCTCCCGCTCCCACACATTCACATTCACATTCACACAGACTTAGGTGATCAGTGACAAAATTACACACATTCAGTCTTGCTCACACATGTGATCGCTGCGCACGCACACACATACACACACGTACACACATACACACACCTCTGAACACATACCAGACTGGCCCTCAGTAGGATTGGAAATATGAAGGCGTTGTTCCTGAGAATTCCCACTCCCAACTCTAGTCCGTTTCCTATGCCCTTCCTCGAATGCCCTGTTCCCTACAGGACCCCATGCTCTCCTCTCTGTCTTTCTATCAAAGCCTGCTCTCAGAAGAGGGTCTGATAAATTAATTCGTCCCAAGGTATTATTCAAGGTGAACCTCTCACTCTATTTTCATTTCACCGAGAATGGCAAAAGAAATGAAGTTCTAATGGTGGAGTATGAATAGTCTATGACAGATCAGTAAGGGCAGGGAACTGTTCCTGACACCCCCTCAGTTCATGCCATTTAGGCATCTCACTTCTTCTGTGTATAGGTGTATGCTCACTCATACATCGGATCGTGAATGGAGTGCATGTACATACTCATTCGGACACCATCATCCTAAACAAATACTTGATTGAGTTCCCATTGTGAGCTTCAGAGCACTGTGGGTGCTTTGGGGATGAGTAAGACTTGATCCCTTGGCTCAAGAAGGGAAGAAAAGCTACCATATATAAGTGCAGTCCAAGCCACATGGGTCAAGGGCCAAATGAGTGGTAGAGACACCGAGTATTGCCCAGGGGAAGGACCACTCTGGGCTGGGACAGTCCAAGAAGTCTTCTGGGAAGAGACAAAACTTTAACAGAGCATAACAAATAAGTAGGATTTAGAGAAATGAATAGGCACATAGAGTCCATCAATAACAAGTTACACTTAACTAGCACTTTAAGGTTTAGGAAGTACTCTCAATACCCATTTTACAGACGAGGAAGATGAGGCTCCAAGAGGTTAAGTGATTTTCTCAGGCTTACACAACTGGTAAGAATCAGAGCCAAGACTTGCTCTTTCTACTACATTGTGCTACCTCACTAAAGATGGCCTCTGGGAGGACAATGAAGGGGCCAGTTTGCCTGAAGTGGACACTACATGCAGAGGGGTAGCTTGTGCTAAAGCTAGAGAGATGAGTTGAGGCTAGATTATGGAGGGCCTTGAATGTCAGACCAAGGAGTTCTACTTTTTTCTGTGTGCAAAACAGCTAGGATTACTGATTCTGTTACCCTTCCTGAGTGGTATAAAAACTTTTCATCAGAGTTGGCATTGGTGGAGATTGTCACCCATCAATGATATGGCATGGTGGCTGGCCATTTGCTGAAGCCTGGTCTGTGTACCAGTCAGATGGGAATTGGGGCCAATTAGCCCTACAGTTTCACTATCCTGCTTCACTAGCTACATTAGAAAGACATACCTTAGGACAGGTTATTCACTACTGGAATCCATCAGCTCTGGAAATGGAGAGTTGAAGTGCTAGAAGGATATTTGGGGGAGATGTCCAACAGGCAACTGAAGATGCCAGACAGAAGACCCAGAAGGAAGTTCGGGCTGGTAGTATAGAAGGGGAAGGCATCCATACTGAAATGAGAGTTGAAAATATGATGAGAGATCAATGAGAAAGATAAAAGTTGGGGAGGGGGAGGAAAGAGATAGAGAGAAAAGAAAGAAGAGAGAGATAGGAAAGAGGAGAGGGAGGAGTGGAGAGAGGGTGAGAGGGAGGAAGGGAGGGGAAAGAAAGGGAAGAAGAGGGCCATAGGCAAGGAGAGAGAAGAGGAGAGGGGGAAGATAAAAGGGAAAAAGGGAGAAGGAGAGAGAAGGGAAGAGAGGGCGGAAAGGAGGGAAAGATAAAGGGAGGAAGAGAGATATGGGAGAGAGAGGAAGAGAGAGGGGATGGAGAAAGAGAAAGATGGGGAGGGAGACAGAAGGGAAGAGAGAGAGGAAGGGAGGGAGAGAGAAGGAGAAAGAAGGAGAGAAAGAGGGAGGGAGGAAGAGGTAGAAGATGGCTGAGGACAGACTCCTGGAGAATATCCATGTTTGGATAGGCAATGGTAGTGCAGTAGAAAATGTGCTATATTTGAAGTCACAAACTTTGGGTTCAAATCCTGGTTCAACCCCTTGCTACTTGTGTGAGCCCCAGCAAATCATTTACTCTGTTGAACCTCAATTTCCTCATCTGAAAAATGGGAAGGAGTAGAGGACCCCTGAGGTCCTTTCCAACTCTAAATCTATACTTCTATGATCCTAGGAATTGGGGAGGGGACCAAGAACCACTGAAAGAGATAGAAAATAAGCTATCGAAGTGGCAAAAGGAGAACTAGGGGAGCTCAGTTTTGAGAAAACTAAAGGAAGGAGGAGTTTCAGGCAGACAGCAGGCACACAAGTAAACATGTTCAAATATCCACACCCTGGCACAACCATGCATGTGTCCACAGCCACACGGTCACAGTCACACTCAGGTATGCATGGATTCACACACACACACACACACACACACACACACACACACACACACACACACACACCCCAGAACAGCTTCTGTGAGGCTCTGAAGTTCTGACGGGTTCCACACGGAATAGTCTGTGATCGATGCTTATTAATGAAGGTGCCACGAAGATGGTTAATTGATGGTGGTGCACAGGCTGTTGTCTGGAATTTAACCTGATTCATCATTTAGCCTGTTGGAGGCTGGAGAGCTGTGTTAATTAATGGCAGGAAAACAGACTTGGACAGGGTGGCGGCAGCAGCAGCTCAGATTATTAGAATGGGAGGGAGGGAGGGAGGGAAAGAGAGAGGGGGAAGAGAGAGAGGGGGAAGACAGACAGAGAGAGAAAGAGAGAGAGAGAGAGAGAGAGAAGCAGAGTAAAAGACAAAGACAGGAAGACAGAGGGAGAGGCAGAGGGATATGATTAGATCTAAAAGCAAGCAGAGAACAAATAAATGGGATGAGGACAATGCTGGTGCCTTTTCTAAGATGATTCTGGCTAGTGCTTAACCGTCACAGTCAGAATGAGCCAAATCAAGCAGACTGAGAACAATTTTCTCATAGGTCTGCCATTTCATTATTGGGGTTGGCCTCTCCTAGGCATTTACCACATTTCAGCTTGCATTATAGATATTTCTGTACCTGTATTACTCCCCTCTCCATTCAAATGTAATAATAGATAGCATTTATCTATTGATTTAAGGTTTGCTGAGTGCTTTATATTTATTATCTCATTTATCCTCCCAATAACCCTGTGGGAAAGGTGCTGTTGTCATTATCCCCATTTTACAGATGAGGAAAATGAAGGCCAAAAGAAGTTAAGGGAGTTACTCTGGCCACACAGCTAAATAAGCATCTGAGCCAGAATTCGAACTGATTCACCTCTTTTTTACTCTAAGTCAGGCTTTCTACATATAGGAACCACATAGTATCCACACCACCTTCTTGAGGGCAGGAAATTTGTCTTCCTTCATTGCACCCCCAGTTCTAGAGGGAGCATGGCATTGAGGGAAGAGCACAGAATTTGCAGTCAGGGGACCTAGGGTTCAAATCCTGGCATTCCAATAACTCTTGCCTCTCAGGGTTGTTGTGAGGAAATGAAAATCACTTTGTAAACCTTCAAACACTAGAGAAATGTGAACAACTTTTAGCATAGTGTTATGCACATAGTAGGGATTTAATTACTAAGAAACAATCTGAAGTAACGGGAGTGAGTGACCCCAGAATGGTGTATGGCATAGCAGGGAGAGGGGAGTCTAGGATCCCCTTTATGTTCTAAGCCCCCAACCACATGCCACCTCTGGGGCTGGTCATGAGCCAGTATCCAAACCCAGAGACCCAGACTCCAAATCTTCCCGTTTCCAAATTGCCCCATGAGGATCAGCTGGAAAAACTGAGGATGTTTAGATTAGAAAAGAGAACATTTCAGGGTGATGCAGCTGCTGCCTTCCAATATTCGAAGGGCTGTTAAGAGGAAGAGGGATTAGCTATGTTCCACAGACATAGTTCCTTAGAGCAGAACTAGCTCTAGTGGCTCAGTATCACAGGATGGAAGACCAGGATTCAGCCTAAGAAAGAGATTTCTGATAACTAGCACCGTTCAATGAGAGAGTGAGCTGCTTCGTGAAGTAATGAACTCCCTGTTAAGGAGATATTCAGGCAGAGATGTGGTGGGATATTGGTTGGGGGTTGAACTGACAATAACTTATATTTAGAGAGTTTGGAGGCTCACTTCAATTAAGCAAACCTTTATCCAATAACAAGGCAATAGAAGAGGTACTTTGCTCCCAACAATCCTGTGGGATAGGCAGTGCTGACATTATACTCTCATTTGATAAACAGGGAAATGGGAGCTCAGAGAGGTTAACTATGTTAACTAAAGTGACAGACCTAGTAAGAAGGAGAGGTGAATTCAAACTCAGGGCTCCAGACTCAAAATCCAGCATTCTTTCTACTATTCACTGTTTTATGTGTCTAGACACCCCTAAGGTTCCTTCTCTTCATGCTCATTTTCTCACTTATCTGATACTAATTCTCACTGTTGTGGTAATGGCAGAAAGTCAGTGCCCGGTAAATACAGACTGAATTCTACTAAATGTCTAAGTTCTAAAAGTTGCCTTCTAGAGATGATGCCTTTTCTCCTTACTGTCTATTGAAGAAGAGGGACTTAGATACGAATGACTTTAGATCAGGTGGAAAGGGAGAGCAGAGCCTAGACAAGAGAACGAAGGAGAAGAGTTTCAGATCACGCTGGGTCGGCCCCTCCTCCCATTCAGTCCTGTCTAGCTCTTCATGACCCCATTTGGGGTTTTCTTGGCAGAGATACTGGAGTGGTTTGCCATTCCTTCTCCAGCTCATTTTACAGATGAGGAAACTGAGGCAAAGAGGATTAAGTGACTTGCCCAGGGTCACACAGCTAGGAAGTGTCCGAGGTCAGATCTGAACTCAGAAAGAGGAGTCTTCCTGACTCCAGGCCCAGCACTCCATCCACTGCACCACCTAGCTACCCTCTTTAAGCAGATTCTTTTTTTTTCTTCCCCATAACCAGGTGGAGTTATATCTCCTTTTACCCTTAGTTCAGACAAGACAAGATTGGAATTTTTCAGATGGAAATTTGCTAGGAAATTAAGGATGGTAAAAAAAATCCAATGAAATACTCCCCAGGAATTGGTCTGCCACTGAAGGAAACCTTTGGTTTTCAGGTACACCTGGCTTTAAAGGAACCCATAAGGGAACTTGCATGAAGTCAGCAAGTGCTTATACAAATTACAGGCACATTCTGCACTTTAGCTAATAATAGCTATGATGCCATTAGCGGGCATTTATATAGTGCTTTGAAATTTACAAAGCACTTTATAAATATTATCTCATTTGATTCTCACATCAATTTGGGGGGTAAGTACAATTATTATTTCCATTTTATAGATGTAAAAAACTGATTTTCTCATCCAGGGTCATATAGGTAGCAGGTGTTAGAAGTCAGCTGTGAACTCAGATCTTCCCGGCTCCAGGTCCAGGACTCTAACCACCTTACCACTAAGCTGACTCTTTACCCGTATTTCACAGCAGGGTGCAAGCTTATCAACAGTGTGCAACTGAGCCCAAGACTGGGCTGGGACAGATCAGGGAAGCCTGAGTTAGGACCCTTTCCTAAGAACTGAAATCAGAACTGAGTAATGTCTCATAAGTGCTTATGTAAGTTGGTGGGAAAATTGATTAGACTGGCACAGATATGATTTACATACAATTTATCATGGGGCTGGGCACGCAATTCAAAGCAATAATTTACTCAACCACCCCCTGGTGGCTTAAAGAAGTCACTGCAGCTTCCAAAAGATAACCTGCTTTGAAATGAAGGGATCCCTCCGGTAGTAAAACGAACTCTAGCTGGGGATGCTAGTGGTAACTCTTGTTGTAGCCAGAGAAAACAAAGAAAAATTTCCGATTCATACTTTGGTCTTGGGTAGGGTTTGTCCCCCCACTGCTGGGAGAGGTAGAAGCGTGATTTCCATAAAATTGATGACAAACCTCACATCACCCAGTCTTTTTTACTTTGCAAAGTCCATTTCCATCTATTATCTTCTCTAACCAGACAAGACTCCACAAGGGAGGCATGCCAGGTTTTAGCCCCATTTGACACATACTGCCTATGTGACCCTGGGAGAGTTCTTTAACCAATCTGTGTTCCAGAGACAACTCTCTAACACTGAAAGTAACACAGAAGGGACTGACTTCCTTTAGTGGAGGGTGTCTCCTGCCCTAGGAGTTCTTAGACCAATGAAATCATAGGTTTAATTCCTATCCCTCGATAAATGAAGAAACTGAGGTTCTGTGATGTTAATTGACTTGCCCAAGCACCTCCTAGTCAGTGGAGGAGTCCAGATTTAGTCTCAGGTCCCCTGACTCCAGTATTCAAATCAATTAGCTGAGGAAGGCAGAGGAAGACGGAAGAAGAATTCCAGTTTCCCTGCAATCCCTTCCCCAAGAGGATAGGAACCCACCCCAGACTGGTTGTATGGTCTAATTAAAGTGCTGAGAGGGGGGGTTGGTTTCTCGGAGAAGCAGCTTAATTAAAATCTTGTAGAATCATCCCCATAATTACTATTGTAGCAAATTATTCATTAGGGGGATTGTTATAATAGATATGAGACAGAGACAGAACAAGAGACAGACAGACTAGCCATCCTGTGGGCCTCCACCAAACCCTACAAAAGCTCAGCTAACCAAGAACAAGTGGACTGCCGATCCTCGAGTCTGAGAAGAAGATAAAAGCAGGTAGAAAGGGACAGGAAAAAATACAGCTTGCACCCATTTTACAGATTTATTAAATTCAGCAAGCAATTATTGAGTCATCTCTATTCAATCACCAAGCTTTAGCAATCTACATCCTTGAACTCAAACTTACCGTGGCATTAGAGCTGAAAGGGACCTTCAAAATCCTTTAGTTCAAAGGACTTACTTTACAGGTGAGAAAACAGAAGCCTAGAGATAAGGTGATTTGACCAAGGTAATACAGCTAAATACATGCAAGAGCTGGAGGTTGTGTCCCAAACTCTATGACTCAGAACTTTCCTCCCCAGTCATTCTGCCTTCATCTATCTTTCCCCATTGTGACCACCCTAGAGCTGGCATGAACTATTTCATGCCTCATTTATTACAATAGCTAATTTCTTCTGCTTCCCAGTTCATCATCCCCCTCCAATCCACCAACACATCATCCCCAGGTTAATATTCCTAAAGAACTAATTTCAAAAATAAAAAGAACTAGTTTCAGCATGTCATTTTCCTACTCAAGGCTTATCCATGGCTCCCTACTGTCCACAGGATAAAGTACAAGTCCCTTAGATTGGCACTCAAGACCCTCTAAAATCTAGCCTCAAGTTTTTATGGTAAATCCCAGGTGGAAAGGAGGAGAACTCAGTTACCCCCTACATTCTGTGTTCCCTCAGTATCAGCCTTTGCCCTGCCTACTCTTTCTGATCCCCTGGGATACTCTGGTTCTCTTGGGTCCCCTTTCTATTCTGACCTATTTATGGATGTCTATTTTTCCTTAGTCTAGTCAAGACAGGAAAATATTGGAATTATTCAAGTCAGCCTTTACCAGAAAACTAAGGAGAAAAAAAAAACCCAAAGTTTAGAAGAGACAAATTCACAAAGCATAGAACTTCTACGGTGTGGTCATGATCTTCTGACCGTAGAGTACTTAGATCAGCAAAACCAGTGGGGCCACCTCGTCTCTACTCCAAGAAACCCCAGAGGAACAAGATGCTCCCCTGTTTATTTCCCTTGATTTGAGACTGTTCCGCATGGATCCTCTCTCCTCCTCTTGGAAATCTTCATCTCCCATGCCTGGAAATCTTCTCTATACTCCACTTTGTTCCATGGCTTCTAGGTCCATTTGCCTGGTTCTTGGGGATGCTATACCCTCTCTGGTGATGCTCCCCTTTTCTACTCAAAACTCTAGGCTTAGGGGCCTAAGGGACAGGGATCAGCTCCTCCAGAGTTCTCTTCTATGTCTCAACTCCTTCCAGAAATCTCTCACCTGTCTCTTGCCAAAATTCTGTTATTTATCTAACAAACAAAATTGAGTGACAGACCCTGAATCCAGTCTTTCCTTGTTACCACTTATTAGCTGTGGGACTCTGGGTGAGTCACCTGCCTCACTTTTCTCATCTGTAAAATAGCACGTACCTTCCAGGACTGTTGTGAGGATCAGTGAGATGATATTACAAAGCATTTTGCAAACCGTAAAGCAGTATGTATTGTGGCCAGTTCTGCTCACCTGCCTTGGTCTTTTTTAATGATTTATTCAGGTGTCCCCTCCCAGATGAGTGGCTTTCCCAGAATCTTTTACTGAAGCTTTCACAGGGATCAGAGATCATGGGTTTAGGACTCAAAGGGACCATAGAAGCCATGAAGTCCATGCTCCTTATTTTACAGATGAAGAAACTTGTGCCCAGAGAGACTGGTGATTCACCCAATGTCCCACAGCCTCTAAATATCTGAATCAGGATTGGAACTCAAATCTTCCTGACCTCATACCTACTGTGCCATCTACTCTCCCACCAATGTGGATTCTAACCCCATCAGTTCAGATCATAAACCACCCATATCTTTTTATTGTGGACAAATTTTGTCCACGTCTTCCCATGAAGCCCTCCTCCAGGGGGGCACCAAAGGTGTTGGAAGCTTTCCTTTGGGTTTCTTGACAATACAGGAGTACTAGCAGCATGGTTAACTTAGAAGAGCACTGTCTATGGAGTCAGAGGACCTCGGTTCCAATTCTGAAAGTCACACAACCTCACTGAACCTCCTCAGCCTCCTGAGACTTGGATTAGATGCCTCCAAGGTCCCTTCCAGCTTTATATTCTATGGCTTCCTTTGATCTGTTATCCCTCACTCTGACTATATGAAAACCTGAGAACTTGGAGGTGGAATCATTGATTCTACCCAAATCCTCTCAGGAAATCTGTGGGAGCGAGAGCAGCGAGGAGAAGGGGAGAAGGAAGGGCCATGTCTTAATCAGCCTGAGGAAGGAGGAACCTCTGGGATCTCTCCCCCTTTTGTCCCATATTCACCATTGCCACTCCCAACTAGTTCTTTAGCAGTGGTACAGGGAAAGGGGAGGTGCAGTATATGTAATAACACAGTCATAGAACTGAGAGTAGAAGGGAGGGAATAAGAAAAGGAAAGGGGAAAGAAGAGAAGAAGAAAAGAAGGATGGGAGGCAAAAAGGATGGGAAGAAGAAAGAGAGGAGGGAAAGATGGGAAGAAGAGAAAAAAAAATATAAGAAAACAGAGAAAGAAAGGAGGAAAGAAAAGAGGAAGAAAGGGAGGGAGAGAAGAAAGAAAGGAGGGAAGATGAGAAAAAAAGAATAGGAAGGAAGAAGAGAAAGGGATAGGGAAAAGGGAAAGAGAAAGAGAAAAATAAAGGAAGAAAGAATGGGAGGAAACAGGAAGGAAGGAAGGGTGGGAGGAAGGAAGGGGAGAGGAAGGGAGGGAGGAAGGGAGGAAGAGAAGGATGGGAAGAGGCAGAGGAAAGGAGGAAGGAAGGAAAGGAGGGGGAAGGGGGCATGTGAAGAGGAACATGTAGGAAGAGAAAATAAAGAAGACAAAAGGGGAGAAAATAGGAGAGCTGCGGAAGAAAGAGATAGGAGGGAGAAGGTGGAGTCAGAAACCTGAGTGAAGAGCTGTGCTGAATGCCTGCACAAACTCAGGGCCCTGGATGAATGCTGGTTGCCATGGGCAACCTGTTGCATCATCTCAGAGCTTTCCTTTGGAAATGCTAGAAGGTGGATGTGCAGCACTATTCAGAGGCTACTGCTGTTTGCAAAGGGAAGCAGGGATGAGGCCACAGAGACTCACAAAACCTGTGGCAGCCAGTGCAGAGAGAAAACAAAACGAAAACGAAAACATCAAAACAATGGACTCTAAAGAACCTGGGTTTAAATCCCAACTCTGCTCCTTGTATCTGTGTGACCCTAAGCACATCATGTCACATGTCTGGACCCTGGCCAGCTGCAAAGGGAGGGCCAGATGGCCCGTGAGGTCCTTCGCAGCTCTAGCTTCATTCCTTTTGCACTTACCCTGCCACCACCCGCAGGAGTGAGCACAGCATCCTGATAAACCAGTCAGTCTTGACTAAGTGGCTGCCATGTGACCAGCTCCGGGCTAATTGTGAAGAGGCCCATCCCCCGAACACCCAGACACAGGCAAACCAGGCTTGCAGTGAAACAGTCAGAAAAAACAAAAGGTAGGACAGTGTCGTGAAAAGAGCAGGACCCTTGGAGTCACAGAAGTTGTCCCTTGTCACTGCCTGACTTTGGGGCTACCCTAGTGAAGTCACTGAATCTGTCTGAACCTCCATTTCCTTCCCTGCCAAATGGGATCAATAGCAATGCTGGTGCTACTTAACGTGAAAGCATTGTTGAGGATCAGATGAGGTACTGTGTCTGAAAGTGCTTTATTATCCAAATATTATTAACAACTGTTGTTTTCAGTCACGTATGACTCTTCATGCCTCATTTGGGGCTTTCTTCACAAAGATACTGGAGTTCTTTGCCATGTTCTTCTCCAGCTCATTTTACAGATGAAGAAACAGAGACGGAGAGCTGAGTGACTTGCCCAGTGTCACTCAGCTAGTTAAGTGTCTGAGGCCAGATTTGAACTCAGGAAGATGAGTCTTTCTTACTCCAGGGCCTGTGCTCTGTGCACTGTGTCACCTAGCTGCCCATTATTAACAATGTAGGATGATATATGACCGGGACCTGAACAAATTTGCACAGTTTGCAAATGCTTTAAAGGAGTAATAGAGGTCTCAAGGAAGGACTTTTTGTAGCCACTTAAATTTTCCCTCCAGTCGCTCTTTGGCAAATCTGGACAACTGTTAAAGTATTGACGAAGGTCGGGAAGCTGGCAGGACAGCTAAGTGGTAGCAGTGGGTAGAGCACAGACCCTTGAGTTAGGAAGACCCAAGTTCAAATCTAGTCTCAGACATTTACTAGCTGTGTGACCCTGGGCAAGTCTCCGTTTCTTCATCTGGAAAAGGAGCTGGAGAAGCAAACCACTCTGGTATCTTTGCCAAGAAAACTCCACAGGGGTCCCGAAGAGTCAGCCATAGACAAAAAGACCGAACAAAAAGAAAGCTAGATTTTGGAGCGGGGAGGATGAGGAAGATTCTTGGCTCCTTTCAAACCACATGTGCACACACACAGCCTACTCTCAATTATTCATTACAACAGGAGGGGAGTTAGAGCACAGATGAAACAAAACAGCATTTAATACAAAAATGCAACTAATTCACCAGGTATCTGTTGAAAGCCTTCTTCGGGCCCCATTCTAGACTGGTACTATAGGACAAACAGAAAAGAGGAGGCCTGGTCTCTGTCTTGAGATATTCCAGTCCAGGTGAAGAGATAAGGAAAACCACAGGAAACCAGCAGCCATTAGCTTGGCTCAGCCCTCATTCTGTGATGGACATTTAACTTAGTAAATCCCTGTGCCAGACGTGGGTACCTCACGCCACTACTGATGTTATGGAAGATTCAGATGGGGAACAACAGAAAGAGTACCAGACTTGAACTAGCATACCCTGGGTTCAAGTCCTGGCCATGCTCCTTGCTAACCTCATCATTATCTCAGGCAAGTGAATCTGTAAAATGGAGATAATAACTCATTTTTTTTTGCCCAAATCCCAGGATTTTTTGGGGAATCATTTAATTAGATATTTAACATAAAGAGCTTCATGGAATATAAAAGAAGGGCTATGTGAATGAAATCCACTCATTTCAACATAGCAGCATCTCATTTATACAGCATTATTAGAAAATGCCCTATTCCACATAGTGAATTTTCTTTCTTTTTATAAGAGAATTTTCCATGTAACCAAGATTTTGCTTTGTTTTTTTTCTTTAAGAAACTGCTTTTTTTAATGATCATTTTGGATGAAAATTATATTATGCATTCTATAATATGCTCTCCTGCTCAGCATCACTATTCATGACTATCAATTATTATTATGTACCTTAACACAGCAATGACCTCAGAACCTTTGGAGACTATGTAAGGATATTTACTAAAAGGCCCCAGACTGTTGTACTTCCTTAATTCTTGTCTAGTTTGGAAAAGCGTTTCTGTCTCTTCTCTCACCATCAGACTGGAAGCTATCAGGTATGCCTGAAGCAGCTTCTCTCTTTCTCTTCTCATTTGCTCCTCTAATTTGCTATGGTCTGGGACACAAAATCACTCAGTGTATTAGAACTGTGTGCAGAACGAGAATAAATAGGGTCTGAGTGAGGGCCCCAAGTCATACTATGTGAATAAAATGTGTGAGTTTTAACTCAAGGACTTTGTGACATCCTCTTTACCTACTCAAAGGCTTTTTAGGCTACTTTCTTGGTTGCCATTTGTATTATGTTTAAATCAAATTGCCTTATAAGTGACCTCTGCATGAGCAAAATGTCATTGGACTAGGAAACTATGTCCAGCTTATTCTTATTCCCACCTAGGCCCAGATGATTCACCTCCCTGGTTCATCTGACAAGCTTAAGAAAAGAATGTCGCCTTTTCTAAATGTCCCTTTACAATGAAGCAACCTTATTTCTTTACTTTTAAACATCCCCATCGAGTATTTAACAGGAGCTCCCTCCTCCTCATCTCCTAGGACCTATTGGATATCTACCTTGAAAGGTAACATTTAAAAATTCCTCGAGTGGCAAAGCAGATAGACAAGACTGACCTGAATGCCTTTAGGCCCAAAGGTCCCCCTGAGAACTTCTGGAATCAGGGGAGCATCTGCCATAGACAGAAACCCCAGCCTCACACAAAACACTGTTTGCCTAGATGAAGTATGTCTATTTAATTAAAACAATACATCTGATTCATTTTAGGTTTGATTTGCTTTCACACCTATTCAATCTATCTTTAGGCATTTCGCCTGGAAGCTTGGGCCATCAGAGCACAGCCCTACAATTGACCCATCTGAGTTTTCATCCTAAGAGAACAAATGAGCTATAAATAGAGGATAGTGAGTAATCAAATACTAGATGTGATGGCTCAGACTATAAGTGTGCAGGGGTTCAGAGGAGGTCCTAAGCATTGACTCAAGACCCTGTCTTGGAGGCCAGGTGGAAGGAATAAGATCTTAGTACCCAGGGAGTGAGAGCCGGAAGGGACCTTAGAGATATCCAGTCCGATTCCCTCTTTTTTCAGAACAAGTAACAAATATAAGACACCAATTCCACCTTTAGGAAGTCCCCAGTCTGATGGGGGATGCAGAGCCCCTACCAATAGGGAGCAGGATTAGCCCACATTCCAAGGTCTAAGAATACTGATGAAGCAGCGTGCTATAGAAATGTTAGCTTTTAAGCCAGCTTGAAAAAGGTGGGCCCTTCCAGGTAGAAACAAAATCAGATAAGGTCAACCATAGCAGACTTTCTGGAGGAGGTGAGAATGGCTTGTTTTAATTTGCAGCAGATTTTTCAGAAAGGGAGAGATGAGAGCTGAGGTTGAGGGAGGTTGTAAGCATCCTAGGCTGGGGCAGGGAGAGTCAGTGATGGCACAGTGGGTCACACAGAGACAAGAGGGAACAAATCGCGTTGGAGAATAGCGAGCAAATCAGCCCTCTTTCTCTCTCCTCTCTCACTGTAGCAGGTCCCCTGCTTGTACTGAACCATCAGACAGAAAGTTCTGCATGAGCCAGGATACACACCTTATGAAACAGCCTTATAAATTGAGAATAGAGGTGAAGTGCTAATAGATACTAGGTTCCGATATGTGGGCCTGAACTCAATAAACATTAGGTTACCTTCATGCAGTGGGGGACAGGAGGAAGACCAGATTTATTAAAAAATCTTATCTGGAGGGTTTGCATTTCAATGGACTGTGGATTTGCATATTTTAACAATAACCTCCCATCATTCTGTCTGATCCATGCTTGGCCGGCTGTACGGATGGCTGTATCTTGAAAAGATGATCGTTGCTTTAATAAACCCTCCATAATTCGATGGTATAACAATGCCATTTTGTTGGATAAAGGAGAGGATTAAAGGCCCCTTCTTTTGTGCCGGAAATAGGGCCGTCCCAGATGGTGAGTAACTTCCTACCTCCTTGCTCTCCCATATTCACCACTTGGTTAAAGAGCAAGCATCTCTGTTCCCCACACTCGAACCCTAGCTATGTGTCTGATGGCATCTAAACTAAGAAATGAAGGGAGAAGAATGAGGAGAGAATCATGCACTATGGAGGTTTTGTATCAGGTATCAGTATGAGAGGAAGTACAGAACAGGACTATGCCACAGAGAAAGGGCATCACGATGAGCAGGGCAGACAAACAGATAAGAACATCCTAAAAGCTAGTGTTTCTATAATACTTTAAGATTTTCAATGTGCTTTACCAATATTATCTCCTGAGCCTCACAGCAACCTTGGGAGGTAGTTACTGTCATTGTTTTACAAATAAGGAAAATCAAGCATACAGAGAAGACTATGGGTGAGTGGGTAAATGAGAACAGAGATCTCTCCCTGTCAATGATCTTTGGAAGATTGTGAAAAAAAGAGAATGAAAAAGCAAGACTACATATATTTCAATTTTCAGAAATAAAACAGGGAGGAGCAATGGACAGAGAAAGTGAAGACTGCAAATGAGTGAACTTGACTTCTTACTGGCACCATTCTATGGTGATTCTCAATGACCCTGGGCAAAGGAATAGTTTCAGGAAGTTCAAGGGTGGATTGAACATAGTTCAGGAAGCCAACATAGCTCCATCCAATGCAAGTTATAGAGCAGGTTCACTTCATTTCCTTTAGTTGACAAAGTGACTAACCTGATTACTTTGCCTTCCATATTGAGGAGAAGCAGAAATAACCTAGTAGCTGGAAAGTCATTCTCAGAGTTAGGAAAGCCTTAACAGGTACTAGCTGTGTGACCCTGGGCAACTCCCAACCTCTCAGCGTAAGAGTTGCTGGGCAAGTATCAGCTTATGCCGATAGAGGGAGTTTCCTCACCTGGGAGTTCCTGATATGAATGAAATCTCATTGTTTTAAAAAACAAGCAATACTAACAACAAAAAACCCTAAACTGGGAACCCAGGGAAATGCTGGAAGCATTTAGATTCCTAAAGTATGTGACTAAGTCATGTTCTCCTTGTGAACAAAACCATGATATGTGGGTAAAACAATAGGAATAATAATAGTAGCTATCATGTATGTAGAACTTCAAGGTTTGCAAAGAGCTTTACACATATTTTATCCTCACAATGACCCTTGGAGGAAGGTACTGCTAATATCCTCATTTTACAGATGAAAGAACTGAGGCAGACAGAACTTAAGTGACATAACCAGGGTCACATAGCTAGTAAGTATCTAAACCTGGATTTGAATAGTTAGGTGGATTTGTAACTGGTTTATCAAACCTAAAGAGCAGTCATTAATGCTGTCAACAGAAAGGAAGGGAGGCGGGTACTGGAGTTTCCCAGGAATCAATCTGTCCTGGCCCAGTGCAATTTCACATTGTTATCAGCTGAGTTGGATAAAGGCATAGATGGTGCCTTATATTTGCAGATGTCACGAAGCTGAGAGGGACCATACACTAGATGACAGTCAGGATTGAGAAAAAGCTTGACAGGCTAGAACATTAAGCTAAATCAAATCAAATCAAATGTAATAGGAACAGATGTAAAGTCCTTCATTTGGGTGCAGAGAACCAACAAATACAAGGAAGGAAGGAGGCATTTATCAACAGTAGGAAAAACCTGCCATATGCCAGGCCCTTTACCATTATTCCGTTTGATTCTCCCAACAACCCTGGGATATAGTGGCTATTCTTATCCCTGTTTTATAGATGATTGCTCTTGCAGTTCATCCTTCATTTTCAAAGAGGACTGGTGACGTCAGCGATGAGATCTTGACTAGCCGGTGGATTGGATTTAAGTGAGGCAGAGCGGCACAAAACTGTCAGCCTCACTCTCTTCTAGTCATCGAAGGCAAACAGGTTAAGTGACTTGTCCATGGTGAAGTGGCTATTTAAATGTTTGAGGCCAGAACTGAGCTAAGGTCTTGTTGACTATAATAGTCTGTACACTATGGCACCATCACCTAGCTACCTCTAGGGGGTGGAGGCATGGCTAGACCTCTATTTCAATGGAAAAGATCTAGCAGGGTAGACTGGATAGCAGTTAGTTCGATATGGCAGCCGTACAAAACTAATTTGATATTAGGCTTCATGAAAAGAGAAGAAGAAAGGAGAAAATAACTATGCCTCAGGATCTGCATACCACACCCACACCTAGAGGGACCTCCATCTATTCCTCAGCAAAGGCAGCTGGGATTCTGCTCCAATGTAAGACAATAATGAGATGGACCCCTCAGACAAAGCCCTCACCATCAGGGAGTACCAGTCTGACAAGGAAGCGCAGAGTACCCTCCGAGGCAATGACTTGCAAACATACACACAGAAAGACTTGTTTACTGGAGAAATTAAAAAGAGCTCACGTTCCTTATAGTGCTTTAGTTTACCAAGCAATTTGTCTGAGCTAGCTTGTGGTAATATCAGTTAGAGAGGCATCCTCATTTCCTCATTCTTTTTTTATCTCATTTCCAATCTGTTGCCAAATGTGAGTGTGTGAGAAAAGAAGTGACTTGTCTGTGGCCGTATAGCTAGTAGCCACCAGAGGTAAGGTGTGAACTGAGATCTGGAGGATATGGTGGTATGCTGGAAAGCTCACTAACTCCTGGAGTTAGAGGACCGGGTTCAAATTCCATTTCTGTGCGACCCTGGGCAAGCCATCTCATCTCTCTGGGCATCACTTTGTTATGTGTAAAATGAGAAGGTTGAACTAGATGACCGCTGAGGTCCTTTCCTGCCTGGAATCTATGGTTCTATAATCTGTTGACACCAAGTGCCATGTTATTCCCATCACATCCACCTCTGAGGACACTAGCAAAGGAAGCTTTATAGGCAGGTGGGGTTAATCATGGAAAGCTTCCTGAAAGAATCAGGCTTCCATAGCAGGAAAAATGGGAGGTGACAAGGGTCTGAAGTGGGTTTGAGGTGGGTTATAGTCAGCAGCTGTCACCTAATTGTGGAAGAAAGGCAGTAGAAGCCGGGGGGGCCAGGAGGGGAAGAAAGAGTGAAAAAGAAGAAAGAAGGAAGGAGGAAAAGGAGAAGAGGAGAAAGAAAAGAGGGAAAGAAAAAGAGAAAGGAATCAGTAAAGACCATGCAGCAGTCGCTCTCCTCTTCTCCGCCAGCCTTTTTCGCTGTGGACAGGTGAAGCCTTTTGACTGAATCAATCATCGTATTTATTCTAATTGTATCATAATCGTCCCCAAGGAGCCTGGTTCAAATGAGCTTGACATTATTAAAATTTTAATGCCCAGTTTTCATAGCTGAATGAATATTTAAAGGGTATGTCCTGGCTCAAGTTATGATGATGAAGAAATTAATGGAATGTCTTGTTTAATGCATGGTTATGTGTTGATGCAAAAAGTGGTGGAAGGGGGGTGGGGAGGAGAGGTAGGGTCTGAGCCAAAGAGGCCTGGAAAGCTAGTGTGAGAAGGAGGGGTACAAGACATCCAACCTCAAACCGTGGTCCTCCCCCCGCCCCAGCAGGAGTGATCATAATATACCCCAAGAGGGAGAGGGGTCCATAGACTGGGAGCAAAAACAGAACCAAGAAGGATTTAGAAACATCCCTAGAGTATAGAATACTAAAACATCATTTAGGGAAGATTAGGAGTTTTGAAGCTACAAGTGGCCATGACCTCCCCTAAACTTTCCCTTACGTTAGAGCTAACCCCACATGCAGATGTTTTAATATTTTCTCCTTATTAGGAAGATAACAAATGGAGCAGATTCCTTCTCCCCTCAAAATAAATCCTTCCACCCCACCCCCTCCTCTCAGATACCCCAGACCAAAGAACTCCATGGGGCCTTGACTCTTCTCAGAGACTGGCTCCAAGCCTGAACTAGGACAAAAGGAATGAGCACATTGGGAGTGGGAGAGAAGTAAGAGCCCACAGCCCATAAAAGAAGGCAGGAGCAAAGGAGAGAAAAGGAAGAAAAGACAGGGTGGAAAGTGAGGGGACAAGGAGCTGCCATGGATGTTAATCAGCTTTAAGAGGAGCTTCACCCACAGGGAGTCTCTCAGGGGTTGTCTTGCCAATAGAGAGGGGTCGAACATCATGCAGTTGTCATAACGATGCTCTGACTTTCTTACAAAAGATAGGGAAGTGACCAGAGAGGCAGTCATAGCCGGAGATGCAGGAAATTGTTTCTTTGTCTTCAGTTCTCTCTCTCTCTCTCTCTCTCTCTCTCTCTCTCTCTCTCTCTCTCTCTCTCTCTCTCTCTCTCTGTCTCTCTCTCTCTCTGTCTCTCTGTCTCTCTCTGTCTCTCTCTGTCTCTCTCTCTGTGTCTCTCTCTGTCTCTCTCTCTCTCTCTGTCTCTCTCTCTCTGTCTCTGTCTCTCTCTGTCTCTCTCTCTGTCTCTCTCTGTCTCTGTCTCTCTCTGTCTCTCTCTCTCTGTCTCTCTCTGTCTCTGTCTCTCTCTCTCTCTCTGTCTCTCTCTCTCTGTCTCTCTGTCTTCTCTCTGTCTCTCTCTGTCTCTGTCTCTCTCTGTCTCTCTCTCTCTGTGTCTCTCTGTCTCTCTCTCTGTCTCTCTCTGTCTCTGTCTCTCTCTCTCTGTCTTCTCTCTGTCTCTGTCTCTCTCTCTCTCTCTCCTCTCTGTCTCTCTCTCCTCTCTCCCTCTCTCTCTCCTCTCTGTCTTCTCTCTGTCTCTCAGTCTGTCTCAATCTGTCTCTCCCCCCGCATCTCTCCCCCCTTTCCTCCTCCTCCCTCTCTTCTCCCTCTCTGTCTGTCTTTCCCTCTCCTTCTTCTCCCTCTCTCCTCTGCCTCCTTCTGTCCCTCCTTTCCTATCTCCTTCCTGTTTTTCAGTGTATGTCCCATTGTCACAATCTTTTCTTTATGTCTCTTTGTCTTTGTATCTTGCCTCTCTGTCTCTGTCCAAAATGAATTTCATTAAAGGACAGTAAGGAGGACGGCAAGGTTGTGGGTGTTCAGGACTGGGACAGAAAGGCAGGAAACTTTCAGACTGAGTGAGAAAATTCTCAATTCCGCACTGAGTCTCATGTACCCTGGCCCACACCGACTGGAGAAATATACCTCGCTGAGCTCTGACACTTCATTTCTGCCGAGAATTGAGAAAGCACTGGGCCGTATTTCATCGCTCCATCTAGCTCGGCGCCCGTCTGACAGCCGCTCTGCCTGTGAACGCTCCCCGAACTCCAGCCTAAACGGGACATGAAAAATGGGGCCCTGCTTGCTGTTCTTTACTTGCAGGACCCTGAGGGTGGTATCCAGTAATGGGAGGGGGGAGTTAAAGAAAGGTAGTGAAGCTGAGGAAGGGATGCTTTGTGGATTCAATCTGGTTCTATTTATCAGCAAATCTGTTTTGCATACCTTCTCTCTAACTTCACTTTGTGGTGCTAAATGGTGATGATGAGAATTGGCATTTCTGTAGCATCTCCTATATGGTAGGCTCTGTGCTAAGTGCTTTACAAATATAATTTTTTTGGCTCTTCACAACAACCCTGAGATGTAGGTGCTGTTATTATCCCCATTTTACAGTTGAGGAAACTGAGATGACATTGTAAGGAACAGAAGAGGGAGGGAGACAGTGTGTGTGTGTTCATCCTTTCTTGTCAAAGAAGACCATGCCATCAGAGAAATAATGACATGACTTGCACTTGACTTTGTTTTGAGTGAGGGAGGGCTGTGCAGGTCACCAGCCTCACTCTCTCCTCCTGAGCCGTTTGGATCCAATGACCAGATATTCATCAGGATGACTGGAGATGACCCAGGATGAGGCAAACAGGGTTAAGTGACTTGCCCAGGGTCACACAGCTAGTAAATGTCTGAGACTAGATTTGAAATCTGGGCTTCTTGACTCAAGGCCCAGTGCTCTATACACTGCATTACCTAGCAAATCAGACTTCACAGTGTACATTTGTTTTCAGGGAGCTGGGTTTCTAAGCATTTACCAGCACTCCCCTGGATGGAGCAGTTAGTTATTTTCTTTTCTCTCTTTCTTCATCAGTTCCTACCTAGCACCATCTCTTGAACTTCCTACCAAGTTCCATTTCTAGGTGTTCTAGATAAAGGAGAAGGGATCTGAACTGAGATGATAATGATGGTGATGGTGATGATGATGATGATAGTCAGCATTTATATAGTGCTTTTAGTTTACAAAGTGTTTTACAAATGTGATCTCACTTTATCCTCACAACAACCCTGGAAAGAACGCGCTATTAATATCTTCATTTTACAGATGAAGAAATGGAGGCAGCCAAATGTTAAATGACTTGTCCAGGGTCACACAGCTAGTAAGTGTCTGAGGCCAGATTTCTCAGGTCTAGCAATCTATGGGGAACATTCTGTATAAAAATCTGTATAAAATGTCAGTCAATAAACATTTAGTCAGTGACTATTCATATTCCACGGACTGTGCTAAGCCATAGAGATACAAAGAAAGGTAAAAGACAGTCCCTGATCTCAAGGAACTCAATATAATGGGGAAGACAACATGCAAAAAACCTGTGTACAAACAAACTATGTGCAGGATAAATTGGAAATCACCAAGAGAAGTAAGACACTAGAATTAAGGGGGATTGAGGAAGGTTTCTTGTAGAAGGTGGAATTTTAGCCAAGACTTGAAAGAAACCAAGGAAGACAGAATGTGAAATGAGGAGGGAGAGAATTCCAGGCATGGATGAGAGCCAGTGAAAATGCCTGAGATCAGGAGATGCATCTTGTTGTTTGAGGAGAGACAAAAAGCCAGTATCACCAGACTGCAAAGTACAGGGTGGGGTGAGAGGGAAGAGGACAGGGGAGGGAAGGGAAGGGAAGGGGTAGGAGGGGAGAGGAGTATAGGTTATTAAAAAGGTTGGGAGTGGGGGAAATGGAGGCAAGTTAGGAAGGGCTTTGAACACCAAACAAATGTTTTTATATACAATCATAGAAGCAGTCCAGTGAATTAGTCAATGGATCCCTTTTAAGAATAATGTTTTTAAATGCATAAAATTATAATGCATAGGATTATGAAGGAAAGCAATCACATCTAAATACAGTCATCCAAATGGACACATTGTGTGTGTGTGTGTGTGGGTGTGGGTGGGTGGGTGGGTGTATGTTTAAAACACAAGTTCATAGGTCACAAGCTAAGAATCCCTATCTCTTCCAGGCCCTAGATGATGGGGTGAGGATGAGGAAACTGAAGTCCAGAAAACTAAGCCCAAAGCTACACAGGTTGTAGCAATTCAAGATTCTAACTCAGGCAGCACACTGTAGTGGAGACAGTACTGGAATGACGATCAGAGGGTCTGGGTTCAAATCCCAGCTCCGCTACTTTGTACCTGTGTGTTTTGGGACAAATCATTTAACTCTTCTGGTCTCAGATTGGGTGGTTTCTAATCTCCTTTTCAGCTCTAAATCCATGACTCTTTGATCCAATGATTCAATAGTTAGTACTGGTCCTGATACCTTGCCCTCACCCTCTATGCAGAAGGAAGCTTGGCACTGAAGAGGGGGCTTTCCTTGGTCTTCCTATGTCCCCGCTCTCCAGCCCTCTCCTTCTCTAAGGGCTGAAGATCATAGATCTACAGCTGAAAACAACAGAGGAGCAAATAAGTCTGGAGACATTAAGTGTTTTGCTCAAAGTCATCCACCAGTTGAGACAAGTCAAAGAAAGACACTGTTTTTTGAGTGCCTACACAGTGCTTGTTCTGAGGATACAAACCCAGCCTGAAAGAAAGCTAGTCCTTACCCTGAAGGAGCTTAAAGTCTGATGGTGGAGAGGCAACACATAAAAAGAAGCTGAAGAGGGGAATTGGTAAGGAGAGAAGGTACCAGTCCACGAGAATGGTTGAAAAAGTCTGGAGAGATAGAAGTGGATCCTGGAGAGGAATGAAGGCATGGCTGGCCTTCTAGAAAATGGAGGTTCTGGGAGGAGCCAAGTCAATTAGAGGTAGGGAATGCAGGGCATGAGTGTCACACAGGCAAAAGGAGGAAAACCAAGATTTGGGGAGAAAGAAGGATTCAGCACTTTAGGAGTCCCATATTCTGTCACAGAGAAAATCCCACTGCTGGAATTAGATTCTTCCCAGAGTCCAGCACTGAGTTCTGGAATTTGGAAGGGGAAATGGGACACATATAAAATATTCATACAAATAAAATACAAAAATGATGCAAAAGTAACTCTAGTTATAGCCAGTGGCTTCCAGACCAACACCAGTGCTAAGTGTCAGTGGAGATGTGGAAGGGAACTTTGACCAGGGATTGGGCATGCATACAATACCTGCAATTGGAAAACTGAGGCTGGTGCATAAATTTGATTTGGGAGCTCTGAACTACAGCAGGATTAAAGTGAATTCCTGGGAGTGAAAGTGGTAAAGGGGTGTGTGTAGGGAAGTATTCTTCAGGTCACTTTAGGGAGAGATAAGCCATCCCAAGTACAAAATGGAACAGGTCAAATTCTGGTGGAAGCTGCTGTACTTCTAGCCTGGACGAGATAGCGAATGTCAAGATAGATGATAGGTAGGTAGGTGAGTAGATAGATAGATAGATAGATAGATAGATAGATAGATAGATAGATAGATAGACAGATAGTAAATAGATAGATGAATGAATCAGAAGGCAGAGAAAGAAAGAAGGAAGGAAGAAAGGAAGGAAGGAAGGAAGGAAGGAAGGAAGGAAGGAAGGAAGGAAGGAAGGAAGGAAGGAAGGAAGGGAGGAAGGAAGGAAGGAAGGAAGGAAATGGTGAAAGGAGAGTACTAGCTTTGGAGTTTGAGGATCTAGGCCTGAACTCCTGTTCCAGTTGTTATCTGCAGACTCTGTGACCCTGTAAGTCACTTTTTCTCTCTGGGACTCAGTTGCTTCTGAGTAATTGTAAAATGAAGGAGTTTAACAAGATGACTTCTAAGGTCATTCCAGCTTTACATTTTATGAATTTGGAGCATCAAAGGCTGAAGACTTTTGCCAGGGGGACTGGAAGTAGGAGTGGGGAAATCTGGGTGGCTTGAAGAGGTCCAAGAGACTGATGGCTTTTGTTTTTATTTTTTTTTTAGAGAGAAACAGAGAAAATGTGACTTAGAAGAGGGGAAAGAATATCTTTTTTGTGGGTAGTCCGGGAAAGGAGGGTGAGCTAGGGTGAAGGATTGACCATGACAAGGCCCAGTGAGATCAGAGAAATCGGAAGGTCTGGCATGTAAAGGTACCTGTCAATCAGGTACCTGTCAGCCAGGGCTTAGTGAGGGAGCGAGGGAGGAGGAAACCAGGAGTGACCTGATACATCAGGCCCCTTCCCCAAATTCTCTCATCACTCCTTTTTCCTACCGAGGCCCTGCCCACCTTCAGGTGCCTCCCAGATCCTCCCCTCAAAGGGTGGTGGCAGCCGAGATTCAACACGAAGCAAAGGAGCTCAGTCTTTTCTCTTTCTGTGCCCTCTCCATGTCTCTCCCTGTAATTGGCGTCTTTCACATTCAGACAATCTCTTTGTGGTTGCTTGGATTCCCACCCACGGCAATTTCTCTGGCTCTGCCAAGCGATTATCAAATGGGTACATCACCAGGAATATTAAATCAGTCTATTTACTTATTAATCACTCCTGTTGTGTGACTTCTTGCTTCACTCCTTTCTCAGTGTGGGACAGCACAGAAACACAGAGAAAACAAGATAGAGACACAGAGGGAGGGAGATGATTCTTTTTCAATGTGTCTCTGTCTATTTTTTTTCTGGAGATTGTTTCAAAATAAGAATGTGTATTTCTTGTCTTCAAGGAGTTCCCAATCACTTTGGGGAAAACAGGAATACTTACCCATAAATACACAAATGTATATGTGCATACACACATATGTTATATATTATTGTACATAGAACATATATGTGTGTGTGCATACACATATATTATACATTAAGCAATTAGATGCCAATGTAAGTCAACATATGACCAAAGGCTAGAGTATGTGGTTCAAGAAAATAATATTATAGGACAGAAAGAAAGTTTGATGAAGTAACAGCTTAAATTTATATAACCTTTGACAGTTTGCAAAGCCCTTTGCTCATGACAACCTTGTAGTCTAGATAGCTCATGTTATCTCTGTTTCGTGGATGAGAAAAAGAAGTCTCTGAGAGTACAATGACAAACTCAGCATCACACCATTAGTTTAAGATTGTACTCACACCTAGATCTTCTCGTTCTCAAGTTCAGAGCTCTGTTCATTGGGACATACTTTTAGAATGAGATGCCTAGTTTTGTTTTACTCAAATACACATGAGAAGGTACAGGAGGTAGGAACAAGTCAAAAGCATTTTTTGGGAAATGACCATAATTTCTCTTTAAGAGTATTTTTAAAAAAGAAAGATTTCCCAGAGAAGTTGGGTCTGGAGGGCTTTGATTTGGGGATAGATGAAGGAAAGACCCCAGGTAGGGTGATGAAGGAACATCACAATCCAATAATGAAACTCTACTTGAAGGGAGCTTTTTCTTTTTTCCTTTCCTAACAAACTACCAGATGGTGCAAGGTATCTATTATTTAATATATTTTAATTTGAGATTAATATCTGTCTTTAGCAAAATCTTTCCAAGGAGCAGCTTGCAACCAATCCAGATCCTGTCCTGGATTCTGTCTCTGACTCCCCTTCTCCCCAACCCATTTTTCTGTCTCACTCAGTAGCTTAAACATACACCCTCAATTATGGTTATATCAGATTCTCCCATTAAGAGACTTTTACCTCTTGACCTGACTAGTACCTAGGTTTACTCTGGACTTTGTCCATGTGTGCCTTAATGGCTCTGCCTCACTCTGTCTTTATTATTCTCCCCTCACCTCCACCTGCTAGGTGGCTTAGTCTCTTTCCTTAAAATGGCATCTCTGGGAGATGCTGGCTAATCAGAGGAAAAGGCCACAGGGATGGAGTATCACACAGGTAGAAAGTAAGAGATCTCACAGAATCTTTCCCTTCCTTCAAGACAAAGCTCAAACACTTCCTTCAGCAATGCATCCTTTCTTGATCTCTCAAATTCCTGGTACCATCTCATTCAACTACCTTGCATTTATTATATATTTATTCTTTTTATGTATATCCTATGGATACTTATATATGGATACTTATCTCCTTCAAGAGAATGTAAACGTCTTGACAGGAATTACTTTTTTTTTTATATTTATATTCCCAGTGTTTAGCACAGTTCGTGGCACATAGTAGGCACTTATTAAATACTGGGTGATTGATTGATCAATTGACTTGCGCTGGGCACTGCTAAATACAAAGATCAATCATATTTGGACCCATTAAAAACAGGAACTTGCTCTGGGTTGTTCCTATTGCCTTAGCCAGTACTAAACTCAATGCCCTTTGACTGGATGATTTGACTTCTTGTGAGCTAAGCCCTACTCTTGTGAAATTGTTTCCCATACCTCAAAAGTCCAGTGATCTATAGAATGTTTTGAACTTCAAACATTTACTTCTGCTCTCAAGTCAGTCTGCCCCTACCCCTCCTCACCCCCTGCCCAAGCCCTGCTTCCCTACACCACATACCTCTACAGCTAAGGTAAGCCTTGGGATAGGTTTAGTATGGGGAAATTAGAGTAATAATACTTATATTTATAGGTATAAACATAGCCAGAGTGCCAATGAAAATATCTGCCCAGGATACAACTAAATGATTTAGGTTTTGACCTTGCTAATTTTTTGGACTTTTTTGTTTGTTCTGTTAATTAAAAAAAAGTATTGACATTTTGTTTTGAGATAACAGATACTTCCCAAACAAACCCCTTTGCAAAGTCAGTTTATCTTTTGCTAACAGAAAGGATGGATGGAGGCAGCCTTTAACTTTGGCAGTATGGTACTAACATTGACTCTTGCCATTATCCAGTCTGCTGTGTCTCCATAATGACCTAATTTACATTGCAGAAATCATTGTGTATATTGTTCTTTCAGTTCTGATTTCTCCAGTTTGCATCACTTCATACAAGTCTTCCCATTTTTCCCCTAATTCTTTTTATTCATCATTCTTTATGGAGTGTTAGTATTCCATTATATCCATACACCACAATTTGTTCAGTCATTCTCCCAATCAATTGACATATTTTTTGTTTCCAATTTCTTGTTATCAAAAATTATGCTTCTGTGGACACTTTTGTATATATGGATGTTTTCTTGCTATCAGTAACTGACTTGGGATATAGTTCCAGCAGCAAGATCTCCAAGTCAGAGTATAAACAAATATCTGGGTCAATGGATATGGACAATTTTGTAACTTTTCTTGAATAATTCCCAATTGTTTTCCAGTTGTCAAACCAATTCACAGCTCTACCAAAAGTGAATTAGTACACCTGTCTTCCCTCAACTCCTCCAATAGTATTTTCCATCTTTTGGCATCTCTGCTAGCTTAAAAGGTATAAAATGACCATTCAACCTAACCTTGCTAATTTTATGCTCAAATCCTAATATTCCTATAACACCCAGGCTTCTGAACCTCCATCCCCATAACATCTCCCTAGAATCACCTCATCAAGGACTTGGGTCTATCCAAATGTATGCAGCCCAAAGATGATGAGCCTCTTCCCCAAATCTTCCAGTCCAAACTCCTCCAAAATTCTCATTCTCTGGGTTCAATCTATGCTTTGTTTTCAAATCCCTACCACAAGTCTTGAGTAGATGTAGACAAAATATCTACAATTGGAAAGGATCTTATATATAGTCCAATTCCCTGAGTTTACATAAGTAACCTATCCAAAATCACACATATAAGAAGTGGCCAAGTGTGGACTTGACCTCAGGAACCATGGCTCCCAAGTTCAGCATTATTTCCAGTACACCAAGTTGCCAGGGATGCCTGGACCCTGACACCCACCCACATACAACCACAATACAAATCTCTGCTGTATGCCCAACCCATCATTCTTTGATTATCTCCCTCCACGTACAAGGACACTTTATTCCTCCACATGGACTGAAAGCCCATTTCTCAGACAAGGTCCTCCCTTTTATGCCTTAGGACAGACTTTTCCTGTTTTAAACCTTATACAACATCCCCAGCCCTCCATATTACTACGTCTTGGGACTCTTATCAAATTTCTTATTCCTTATTAAGGGCACTTCTAGTCCATATATCTCTTTGGTAGTCTGGTAAATCCTATAAACCCCTTCTCAGAATAATGTTTTTAAAGACATAAGATAAAATACTTAAGATTAGAAAGAAAACTATTTATATTCAAATACATTTAGCAAAATAAAAGTTTGTTTAAAAACTCCTGTGACCACATGTTAAGAACCCTGATCTAGCCACTCTTCCATCCCATGACAAAATCTAGATACCAGAAATGCCCTGGACCCAAGGAATATTTACTCTCTATTTTCTGCCTAGACTGCTAGCCCTACTTTCCTCTGTTTTCTGGTCCCTACTTCCCATCCCCTGAGGCTGTGGAAGACCTGGAATGCCAAGGGGTTTAATGGTAGTCAGTCAACAAGCAATTATTAAGCCCTTATTCTGTATCTGGCAGTACCAAGGCATGGAGATGAAATACTTTACTTCCTAATTGCCTTTCGGTTTTTTTTTCCTTAGTGAGCTGGAAGGTGCTTAGAAATAACCCTCAACTTTTAGGTATAATTGACCTAGACCCTGCCAGGATGAGTCACAGTTCTCTGTAGTCCCCTCACTGGATCAGATTATGTATATCCTGGGAACAGACATATGCCAATTCTCACTGTCTAACAGAATTTCTCACCCAGGATCTCACACTCTCCTCCTATACTCTTCTCCATATGATGGTTTCATGTTCACGAGTCTTGTGTTCCCAATCAAACTACAAACTTTCCAAGGATAGAGCCCATCTTAACTGCTCCCAATTTCATCCCAAATCCAACCTTAAAGATTATCTAATCTGAGCATCTTATTTCTAAAGTTTATTAACTCTTTTTGTTTCCCTAGTCACTTCCTGATATGGATAGATATGTAGATTTTTTTTAATTTAACAAAAGATGTTTACTTAGCCATAGCATGAAAAAGATATTAGTAAGGATACTGCAGCACTTAACTTGGGTAGTCTCAGCCTCCCCCCTCACTCCTTAACTCCATATGGAGCTGCCTCTGGACAGTAGGGCAGGGAATGGTGACTCATGCTACCTTGGGACATCTGCTGAATCTGAAGTGATCCAGATATATTTGTAACAATGAAGTAGTTCTGCAAAACTAACCAATACTAAGACTTTATCTTATGTGTATGTAACACTGTGACCCCCATATCTCCCATTTCTCCAACAAGGTAGGAGGGTGGAGAGACGGGATTCATCATGTATTCTTTGGGACTGAGGCTAGTCATTACAATTAATGAGAGCTCAGCTATCTTTCAGGGTTATTTACATGACTATAGTGGCTTTGGCTATACACTTATTCTTTTTTTTTTTACCTCCATCAGTTCCTATAAATCTTCCCATGTTTTTCAGAATTCAGAGCAAGTCATTTCATCAGATTCCCAAGAAGGAGTAGACACTCATAGGGAATCAGCCCAGAGGATTAGTCCCAAGGTGCTTATCACCCGCACAGCAAAGTGAATGGACTGCCTTACACAGACTGCTTCTCTTCACCCACCATCAGTAGGGCACTCTCTGAAATATGGCTCCAGCAATAGGCATGAGCTGCACAGAATCATCCCCACTCTTCCAAATGACAGGCACATCTAGGTGAAATGGAAGGATGGGGCAAAAGGCAGTTTGTAGGCACTTTGAGCCTGGGTCTGCTGGGGTCAGTGTCTGGTCAAGGTTAGGAGTCAATCTGTGGCTGGATCACATAGTCAATCTGTGGCTAAGATCAGGGTGAATTTGTCACCAAAGTTAGAATGATCACTCTGTTACTGGTGCTGTGGGGAGTCTGTGGCTGAAGTTAGAAAGTCAGACTGTGGCTGGAGAATGGCGTTTGTCTCTTTTAAACTAAGTGACTCATGTGGGTATTAACTCTATGATCTATGGGCTTTATGAGCAAAGAAAAATTGAAACAGCTCACAGGAAATGCAGGATACCCAACTTTAGAATATCCACCCTAAATGTTCACATGGACTATTTGTACGTGATTCTATGGTAGGGCATTCTGAACTTGTATTGGTCTGATCAGCCACAGTCGGACACATTAAACTTGACTTTATCATGATGATGTCATTTTGGTCCTCACAGAGAACAACGGACAACAACCAACCAATTCTGAGACCTGGACCTCCTTAAACCTCTAATCAGTGCGTGCCTACCCAGATAAGCTATTCAGATATATTCAATTACTGAGTCAGAGCGGCCATTAGAAAGGGAAGGAGAGAGGGATGTGATACCTGGGGGCTGCTCCATGGTCTCTTGTCTTTAGAAGGAAATAGTTATTTAAGTTCTTGATAATAACATAATGTGGGAGGGAGAGCCTGTTGCAAGGCAGGAGGGAGGTGTAAAGCCCATGGGAAGGGGAATATCAATCTCACTGAGGTCCTAGGGGAGGTGGTTCCTAAAATAATGAGACTGCAGCCATCAACCCTATGAGCAAGGATATCTTTGAATATCTTTGTGTTTGTGTGTGTATAGATAACGTGTGTGCATATGCAAACAAGTGTCTTTCCACACAGGTGGATCTCTGTGTGTCTGTAGAAACATATCAGTGGTTCTCAAAGGGTCTGTAAAGGCACATGACCACAGTGTGCTAGGATTCCTCCTTGCAAAGAATAATATTGTGCTGTGAGCAAAGAAAAACTTAAAACTATGCGTGTGCTTATGCATATGTATGTATGTATATCTACATTAAATGTATATATGCATTGTATATTTATATGTTGATATCTGTGAGTGTATGTTTCTTCAATGTGTGTAGCTCTGGGGGTAAAATAATGTCACTGTCATCATCATTGTGAAATCTAAGACCTTAGTTTAGAGTAGCAGCTGTTCCCCTGCCCACATTTCCTGGGTCTCCCTTTCTAACGCAAACTACCTTGACTTCCTTCAAATCCCTGCTATCCTACCTTCCACCCAGCGAAGCCTTTCCCAACCCTTCTTAATTCTTAGTTATAATCCATTACATTGTAGACTCCTTGAGGGCAGGGAGGGCCTTTTGCCTCTTTGTATATCCCCAGCTCTTAGTACAGACCCTTGGTCATCATAGGTGCTTAACCAATGTTTATTGAGCGATTGATAGTGCCTTTCCTCCGTTGATTATTTCCAAGTTAGCATACACACACACACACAGGCATACACACACACACACAGACACACACACACATTTCATATATATAATACACATATATATGAGTGTGTGCATGTGTGTATATATGTATATATGTATATGACTATATATACACATATGTGTGTACATATATATATATATATATGCACATATGGCTTGTCCATAGCCATTTGCACGATGTCTCCTCCATTGGATTGTGAGCTCCTCCATGGCAAGAACAGTCTTCTACCTTTCTTTGTATCCTCAGTCGTTAGCGGAGTTCGAAGCACATGATAGGTACATAAATGTTTATCGATTGACTGACTGACCTGATGCTCAATGCTAACCATTTTTCTCCTTCTGTGTTTCTCCTTGCAGATGAACAGGCCCATCCAGGTGAAGCCTGCGGACAGCGAGAGCCGAGGAGGTAGTAGCCATCTGCGTTGGCCCCTGTACCCAAAGGCTTATTTATCTAGGTCCCCTCATGGGCAAGGCCTTGTCCCATCGGCACCACCCTCACTGGCTCAGGTCCTGGCCCTTGAGCATCACTTCTGCTCACTCCTACCACACCAGGAATGTCATGTTGAAAGACCTGAGTACTAGGGCCCTGGAGTAGGTTGGACATTTGTGGAATTCCACCCACATCAAGCCTTTCTGCCTCATAGGCTAGGCTTGTCCCTAGCCATTATATCTCTCTTGCAAGGGACTAGGGGAGAGGAAGGTCATGTGACCCCTAGCCCGGGAAAGCTCGGAGTTACTTTGGCTTGGGAGGTTTGGGTGGGTTGGTGGTGGGAGGGAGATGGGAAAGTTTTAGAATGGGGGATTGCTTTGGAAAAAGAGAGGAGAGAGGTTGGGAGCCAAGAAGGGGAAAAGTTTGGAGTGGGGGATGGCAGATTGGGGTTGTGGAGGACCAAGATTTGAGACAGGAAGTGGGAGAGAGTTTGGGGCTTACCAAGAGTGAGCGGCCATGCTACCATAGCATCTGTGATTTCTGTGGGATGTTTGTGGCTTGGTCACCCCTGTATCTCTACCCTTTTTCTCCAGTCCTAGGTCTCAGTTCCCTACCCACTTACCTCCTCATTCCTCCCAAGGATGTCTAAAGGTAGCCTGGGAAACTACTCCCAACATCTCTGATGAAAAGTCTACTGTGATTATGACCCTAGGATCCCTGCCCTAAGCAAGAAAAAGCCTTTGGAAAGAGATTTGGATTAAGAATCAAGAGCCCTGAGTTCAAGTCCTTGATATGCCACTAACACTCAATATGATCTAAGATAAATCATGTCACTTTCTGGGCCTCAGTTTCCTCTTCTGTAAAATGGGGGATTTGAACTAGAGGACCTTTAAGTTTCCTTCCAGCTCTTAGGTTCTATGACTTGGGGGGATCATTTATGAGATGTTGTGATGGCGGCGGTTAGTACTGAGCCGGGCTGCATTAGAAAACGGATTGGAGTAAAAGATACTTTCCTCCCCTCAGACATACCTTGAGCATGTTTACCTAAAACTTGGAGGTAGGTTTTGTGAAGGGCTTTCAGAGGAGATGGAAAAGAACTGGAAAAGGACCTAGGAAGATAGAGCTAAGGTAAAACTGAAATAGTTGAGGACTGCATTCTGGATTAATAAAAACAAAGGTACACAGAGTCAGGGCCCATTACTCGAAGAAGGGGAAAGGATGCAGCTTTATTCTCCAAACTACCACAATAGCTGAGTCCCCACTATTCCCACCAAGTAGTTAGGAAGATGAACTTTAGACTCAGTCTTGGGTTGTTCTCCTTTTCAAGAAGAGCAAATTGAGAGAAGCTATTGCCCCAGAAGGAGATGTAGACTAGGAACAGAAATAGGTTTAGGAAGAATTCGAATAAAACCCTAGAGTAGCATGTACAGGTCAATGAGGGGAGCTGAGGTGTCAATGCAGATTTGTGAGTGGAGGAACCATGATCCTAGCTGACCTCAAACCATTCCTCAGATTCATCAAAGCCAGGATCCAAGTCAAGGGAACCTAGATGCTGAGTCCAGAGGCTAGTATGTTGGGTATATCCTAATCTCCTGTCTAAAGAGCCCTAAGGTCTAAAGGCTCAGTGACCTATCCAGGGTCAAAAGTGCTAATAAGTGCCTGAGGTTAGCACTCTATCTATGGAGCCAAGTGATAAATGTCTTCTAAACTATAAAACCTAAGTACAACAGGAATTCAGAGGAAGAAGAGCTCACTATCATTTCTGTCATCAGAAATAATATATGTGCTATATGTGATCCATAAACATATGGGACATAAAATCAGATGAAATATTTAAATCACTCTACAGACCTTCCAATGAAATATAAATGGTTGGTGTTGGTGTTGTCATTATCAGAAGGGACTTCCTGAAAGAGCAAGGCTCTGAAGTAAAACTTGAGAACGTATAAGCTTTGAACAGGCAGCAGAGAGATGAAAGGACATTCCACACTAGGAAATATATAATCAAAGACAAAAAGGCAGAAAAGCAATTATATACAAGTTGGCCTGCCTGCAAGGGAGGAAGTATCTGGAGAAACAATGAAAAATAAGGTGGGGGGACAGTTGGGTAGGAGGTTGAGGGCCAGAATGTAGATCCTAGAGTACCAGACCGTATTGGAGTTTGACTTCATAAAAAAGATCCCATCTATGACCATACATCTGGAGAGAATTATCCATAATCTCCTTTGTTAAACTGGGCTTCATCCTGCTCCAAACTAAATGCATCTTCTCTCTCTCCCCTTGGACACAAAAGTTTCTAACTTGCAAACCTCGTGTCTTTTCTCCCATATATCTATTGCCTCTGACACTTGCCCCAAACCAGATTAATCAGCTGTTTCTTCTTTGCTGAGAAAAAGTACATACACCAAAAAGGGGAAGGGGTGGGGGAAGAGGAGGGATAAAACCAAACCTAAATGTCTATCTATTAATTGTTTATTCAATATTTTAGTCAGATTGTTCTAAGTCAGCAGTATTAATAGGTTATTACCAAAAAAAAGACAAGGTGGTTTTAAAATAATCTAATATATAGTTAAATATTTTAAGTGAAAGGAGAGGAGATTATGACTAAAGGAGAATAAACAAAATGGAACAATTGAGGCAGAAGGGAGAACTTATGTGCTATTTGGGAAAAGAGTAAAGAAGAAAATGAGGGGAAAGAAGAGGGAGAAATTAAGAGAGGTAGGAGAGAAGGAGAATGGAAAAGGAAGATGAAAGAAGAAAACGGTAAAAGAAGAGGTCAGGCAAAGAATTAATGGAAGAAGAGAAGGTGGAATTGAAGGAGGAAGAAAGGAAGAGGAAATATGTAAAGGCACAGAGGGAGCAAGGGAAAGGAGATGGAAGGAAGAAGGAGAAAGTGGAAAACAGAACAGAATGAGGACACATGACAAAGTTGGGGACTTAGATTCAGAAAACCGGCATTCAACTCCCTTTCCCGCTTACTCGTTCTGTGATCTTGGGCAAGTCATATCATCTCTCTGAGCTGCAGTTTTCCTATCTATGAAAACGAGGGGACTAGAATGAAGGTGTAATTTAATTTAAGGTCCCTTCCAGCTTTAATTCTTTGACCCTTCTTGCTCTGACATATACATTCTTTAGCCAAGGGGATAAGAGAAAGGGAAGCTTCCCTTCACAGGTAGTCAAAGGTCAATGAGGAATTCAGATGTCATATTTGAGACCTTCCCATTCTCTCCATCCTCTCTATGAATGTTCAGTATGCAAATGCCTGAAACCAGCCATTTGGGAATCATGGAGCCATGACCTATACCCTAGCAACTTTATGACTTAAGGACTACTACTGCCCCAAGAAGGGATGGAAAGTAGCCTAACTCACTAGTCTTCCTTCCTTCTTTGTTGCATGTTTTTTCTTCCCCCAACCTAATTTTCTTCCCCCAACCTAATTTTCCTCGGGTCTGGCAAAGGGAACCAAGCCAGTCCTTGGCATCTAGGCTTGAATCCAACCTCTGAAGGCATAGGACCAGAATGGTCATGGCAGTAAGGTTTGTCTCCAATTTGATCTGCTTCCCTCTTACTCATCTCCCATAAGACAGGCTAGTGCCCAAAAGCCCCACTCATGTTGAGTGATTAGGAACTAAAGCAATGCAATGATGGTCTGTTGTTAGATTGCTACTTTCATGTACTTTCCATGCCCTTGGAATCTGGAGGAGACTGCTAGCCAAGCGTTTGTAAGCAAGTGTTCTATCTATTGCCAAGGGTGTAAGGTTAGTCTGTGACTGAGGCCTCTCTGTGGCTGATACCCAAGGTATCTGTGGAGAGAGAGAGAGGAAAAGTCTATGTCTGGGATAATATATCTTTAGTATCATAGATTTAGAGATTAAAGAAGTCCCAGAAGCCATCTAGTCCAAACCCATCATTTAATAAGAGAGGCAACTGAAGTTCAGGAAAGTGAAATAAGTGATGTGCTCAAGCATACACAGCAATAAAAGGTGGGGTTTGAACCCAAGACTTCTGACTCCAGAGTCTGTCCAATGTAGCATGCTGCCAGGGATTTGAATTTTTCTCTATATGAAGTTAACGAGCCTGGATAGGCATCTTACCTAAGACCTCGACCTCTTCCTCTGCCCTGAATTCTGATCCCTGTATTAATGGGCCCTGTGAAATGTGGAATGAAATTACTTTTTTCCCACTTACTATCCCGACTGGTTTGGGAGGAAGGTGGGGACTTTTCACTGATGTAAATATAAGACACTACAGAAAGGCTGTGGGGGCAAGGAACATGTCTAACTGGGAATGTTTAATGAAGTCCTAGAAAAGTCAGTACCCAACCCCTGCCTTATACAACTTTTCCCAAGAGATAGAGGAGAGTTGTGGCCTAAACCCTGAGACTCTTGGGCTCCAGGAACAGATTCAGCCAGCTCTGGAGAGCTCCCTAGTGAAGAATAAGTGGTTGGGCTTCACAGGGAATCAGCTGATTTTTTTTTAATTAAAAAAATGCAAGTTCTTTCAAGTACAGCAAAATAGTAATAGAGAGGCCACCCACTACCAAGGCTCCCATTGCCCATACTCCCTAGCCCATCTCCTGAGTCCAAGGTCAAGGTACCCATATTACTTCCTGCCAGAGGCAGAAAACACCTCCCACCCCCATCTGCACCCTCATTCTTGTTCCACATAAATCCTTCCCAGATTTATGATGGTGGCTTAAAACCTTGATCACATCAGTTATGACTAAAAATTGTTTTTATTCTTTCTCCTCTATCCTCACAAAGCAACCTCTGCTGAGCAACACCCAGAGTCAACCTCTCCCCAACCCCCCCAACTCTGCCCTTACACATACACACACACACACACACGCACATATACACACCAGAGCACCAGAACAACAGTTGCTTATCCTCCAGGGCCCTCAAGTATTAGCAAAACACAACCCAAAAAACACATACAATCCAAAACTCAACACAACTTTATGTACATACTCCCCAATATGCAAAAGTCTGACACACAACCCAACCCATACATCACACTGAGGTGACCTTAGGAAAAAATATGAAGTTGGAGGTACTTATACTCCTCCCCTTCTCTGTACCCTGTTACTGACTTTCCATAGCTCATCCTTCCTACCTCCAAAGAGCCCAGCTCAACCTGACCATGAGCCAAAAGAATAAAATTCTAATAGCAGAATTTCAGGCACCAATCACAGCTAAATTGGAAGCTGTGGATTGGTAGAAGCCTTTCCAGTGCCAAGATGGATGCAACCCCAGTGTAGTGTGGTAGGAAGAGCAATTGATTTAGACTTGAAGGACTTGGGTTTGGATCCCAGTTCTGTTCCTTAAAATCTGTGTGACCTTGAGGATGTAACTTCACCTCTTTCAGACTCAGTTTCTTCATCTGTAAAAAGAGGGGTTTGGAACAGATGATCTCTAAGGTCCCAAATTCTGTGATCCTATGACCATTCCTCCCCTAAAATAAGAGTCCTATATTAATTTAACCTCCTGGAAGCTATTCTAGATGGTTTATCCATTCCCAGAAACTCCAGTTCAGTTTAAGTTCAATTTATGAATATCCTCATCTAACACGCTTCCCCACTTTCTTGACTACATCTTAATTCTATGTGCAGGATAATGTGCTAGACACTTGGAGAGATACAAAGTTTAGGTAATGCACAATATTATAGAATGAATTCATTAGAGAGGTTTAGAAAAAAGTACTGGGTGAAGCTGGAACCCCAAAGCTGTTACTAATGGGGAGAATCAGGGAAGAGAAAGCTAGGACAGAGAGAATATTCCAGTCATAAGGAAAGGCTAAAGAAAAAAAAGAAGATGCGGAGTGGATTCAGGGATTCCTGACCTCAGAACTCTAATCCCTGTCTACTACATCACCCTTCAAAGTTCTGAAGATAGTTCTCATCTCCCCTAAGTCTTCCCTTCACCTAGATGGGCACTACCATGCTCCTTCAGTCCAGCCTGATGTGGTATCATTTTGAAGCCTCTTCCACACTACTCATTGGCCTCTAAACTCTCTCTTTCTTATCAATGCCTTTCCTAAAATGTGAGTCACAATATTTCTCTGCTCTTCTTTGACCCAAGAAGAGGACAGAGGAATGATCACCTGTTATTCCTAAGGGCAAGGCTTTTTAATGCCTACCATGATGTCAGGAACTTTCCTGGTTGCCATATCACACTGCTGGCTCACATTTGGGCTTATAGTTTATGGTTCCCAACTTTTCTCTACCTGTCATCTCTAGGTCTCTGCCTCTATCATATCCTCTCTCTCTGCCTCTCTGTCTGTCTCTCTCTCACTCTCTCACTCACTCTCTCTTTCTCTCTCTCCCTCCCTCCCTCCTTCCCTCCCTCCCTCTCTCTCTCTCTCTCTCTCTCTCTCTCTCTCTCTCTCTCTCTCTCTCTCTCCCCCTCATTGTTTCTCTTTTTCTGGTGACATGAAAAATAATTAGGTATATATAGACATACACAGAGTAAATGGAAGGAATCTGACTCTAACATTTGGGAAGACCAAGAAAAGCCTCCTGAAAAAGGCAAACTTTGAACTAAGTCTTAAAGGAAACCAGAGAAACCAGAAGGAGGAGGAGGTGAGGAGGAAGAGCATTCCAGGCTCGGGAACTAGCCAGTGGAGAGGTATGGAGAATTGTGCAGGCCACTGTAAGTGAAGAACTGAAAATGACACCAAGGTTTCCTGCCTGGATAACTGGGAGGATGCTGGTGCCTTCAATAGTAATAGGAAAGTTGGAAACAGAGAAGTGCTTAGAAGGAAAGATAATGAGATCTGTTTTGGACATGTTGAGTTTGATATGCCTATTGGGACATCCAATTCAAGAGGGCCAAAAGGCAGTTGGTAATGTGGTGCTGGAGCTCCGGGGAGAGATAGGGATTCATATATAGATCTCGGAATCATCTACATAGAGATGCTAATTGAACCCATTGGGGCTTACAAGTTAATCATACAAGAAAGTATAGAGGGAAAAGGGAAGCAGGCCCAGAGATGAGCCTTGGGGGAAGCCTACAGTTAGTGGGTGTGATGTAAATGAAGATCCAGTAAAGGAGGATGAGAAGGAGTAGTCAGACAGATAGGGAGGAGACACAGGAGAGAGAAGTGTTTTCAGGAGAAGGTGATTGGGAATGTCAAGAATTGCAAAGAGGGAGGATGTGGACTGAGAAAAGCCCATTTGATGTGGCAGTTAAGGGATCATTAGTAACTTTGGAGAGAGCAGTTTCAGTTGAAATATGAGATCAGAAGTCAGATTACAGATCCAGGGGCAACAGTGAATATTTAGAAATGGTGTATGACTCTTAACCATCACCTTCACCCTCATCCACCCCATTGATCCTTGGTGAGGTAATATGATTGATGTGACCTAGACTATGCACCAAATGGAGAAAGTAGCACAGACCCAACCCTGCCCTACTTCATCCATAGTTCTTGGATCCCTGATAGGGGATCTAAGGATAGATGGATAGGTCAGCATCATTGATGATAAAGGGATAGGAAACCACAAAAGCTTAAGTAAGGGATGAATTAAGAACACAATAGTACCTTTAAATATCAAATATATGAAGCTTCTTTTGGAGGTGGATGGCTGAGGGAATTCTAAATTGTCATTTCAGGACAATCTAGGAAGACTCCCTGAACAAGTATCTTGAAGGAACTCTCTACTTTAGCCAAGCTACTATCTTCTTCACTCTCTGCACATACCATGATCATTCTAACTTTTACTGCTTTACTTATGCTGTTCACTGACCTTAAATGCAGGCCTCTCCCTATCTAAATCCCATTCGTTCTTAAAAGGTCAATTCAAGTCCTACCCTTTCCAGGATGCTTTCCTAGGCTTTCCATTCTAACTAATCTCTCTCTACTCTAAGCTCCTAAACTTTGAATAACAGACTCTCATTCCTGATTATATTCTATTTTGTATTATTTTACAATCATTTCTTATATCTTATCTAGGGAAGTACATTTAAACTAGCTATGGGGAAATATGTCCCCTTCTTATTGTTGTAGATTTGAGGGTACTTCTGTCTGTATGGAGTAGGTGCAATCACAAAGCGAATTGGCAATTCAGAAATGAAATTGTTCCTCTTGAACTAGGTAGGATAGCTTGAATGTGGGCTATATGGGTGATATGTAGACAGAAATCTTGAATGTATGATGATGGATGGAGAAGATTCATAATGAATATATTATTGCTGATAGTAATATAAATGTTGTGCTAAAATACTGGGATAGGATAAGCAGGAACCGTTGGGAGGCAGCTAGATCTATTATTTTGATATAGGTGGGATGATGGGTAGGGAGATAGCTAATTGAAAAGGTGTGCAAGTTTAAAAGAAGAAGCTTTAGAAAGTGATTTAGAGGCTACATATCCTAAATAGATTGACCCCAGAAAATCTGAGAGGGCACCAAAGGAAGAAGTTAGAAAATATGGAAAACTTTAAAAGACTGGCATTCGCATTCAGTCACATGTGACATTTTTTTTTGTGTGTGTGTGTGTATATTTGCAATTTACCCATGTGCATAGAGTAACAACTCCACCCACCCCTCCGGGTCCTCCACAAATTCTAAGAAAATGCTTTTGTGCCCTGACCAATTGACTGAAAGTATGTTGGGAAGATAAGGCATCTCCTTCCATTCTCCCTCATCTGAAAAGAAGGGAGGGAAAAAGGCCAAAAACTGCAGGTATGTCTTTGAAGGAGAAATTCCACGGCCTTTGAGTGGTGATGGTGGCATATTAGCTGGCTGAGTACATCAACGAACCTTCTATTAAGGGTTGTCATAGAACCTGTCTTGTTTGCTCCCTCCCCCAGCATAGTGAGGTGCCACCCTACTTTTCTAGTCCCACCTCCTATTATTTTCATCCATATACTCTATAGACCAGCTAAATATTCTGCAGTACTCTCCTACCCCCCCAATCCTTGATGCCCTTCCACTCACCTTTGCTTTCCTCATCTCCAAGCCTTTGTTCACCCTGTCCCCTATGACGAGAATATACTCTTCTCCTTCCTTGTTGAATCATTTCCCATTCTTTAAAGCCCAGTTCTAATGCTACCAAAAAGGCTATCATGATTCTCCTAGTCAGTCCTCTGTAGACATCACACGGCCCTTTGCTGTGGCATTTATCATATATTACTATCAAGAATGTATTCATCTGCGATTTCTTCTTATCCCCCAACTAGAATCTAAGCTCCCTGAGGCCACAGACCATGTGGGCTCTAAGTTTCTCTCCCCTGGTACCCAGAACTGTGCATGCAGTAGTCACTTAATAAACATTCATTCAACTGAATGGCAACCAGTACAAGATGAGCAGTGAGCAGGCACTCAAAAAACATTAATTGATTAATTGCTTTCTCCAGACCCCTGAAATGGCCTAACTCAGCTCCCCACTCCAGTAACTATTTTTCTAATTAGTCACATGTCTGTACATGACAGAGAATAGAAGTAAATATGCTTCCACATTATGTGGTCACATGGGTCACACTTCGTACACCCTGCCCGGTATGTGTCTGCCCTTCCCAGCTCCTGACTCTCAACTTGATTTTATTTCTCTACTTGGAGTTGGGGAGCTGAGGCTGGCTGAGGGGAGGGAAGGAGAAAGGGGAGCAAGTGGTAGGGGAGGGGATTGAACAGACTGTAAGTCAATCAGTTTCAAATTAGGGGTCCCTGTGGCAGATGTTGGGTGAGTCATTTAGCCTAACGCAGTTCTTGAGACAGTTTGCTTCTTCCACCTCCGGTTCATTTAAAGGATCTTTGGAGGCGTATTTTCCCTTCTCACAATGTCTTTAACTGCAGTGCCGGCATTCCCGCTGGGCAGGCTAATGAGGTTGGACACAATGCCTGCGAACATCCCTTCCGAGGCCCTGTCCCGGAGGCGACATTCCCGCCCATAAAACCATTGTTTATTTAGTCCTCCTGGCCCCAGCACCATCTGTAGCCCCACCAGCTCCTGGTGCTTTTAAAGTCCTATTAAGTTTCCCCACTTCTCCTTCGAGCATTATTTTATTTCTAAACAGACACAGACAACTTCCTGTCAGCATTACTTCTTCAGGGAGGATGGAAGCCCACAGGCTCACTCCCGTGTATGTGTGTCTTTGTGTGTGTGTGTGTGTGTGTGTGTGTGTGTGTGTCCATTCCTACACATGCGTTTTGGGAGAGAGAGGGTGTGATGGTCCTGTATTCTTTTGTTTACTTTCTATTTCTAGGACTTTGGGGAGGAATTTGATACACGTGTACCCCAACTTATTTTTATTTGTTTGTTTGTTTTAGTATTTATATCCTGGCTTCCAGGCCTAGAGTCAGGAAGACTCATCTTCCTGAGTTCCAAGTTCAAATCCAGCCTCAGACACTTACTATCTGTGTGACCCTGGACAAGAAGTTAACCCAGTTAACCTCAATTTCCTCACCTCTAAGATGAACTGGAGAAGGAAATGGGAAACCATTTCAGTATTATTGCCAAGAAAAATTCAGATGAGATCTCAAAGAGTTGTACATAACTGAAACAAATGAACAACAACAAATCTGGTTTCAGAAAAAGCATTTCAAGGGATCTGTATCTGGAAGTGAAATGATTTGCCTTCTGACTACAAATGCAGTCTTCTTTCCACTACACTATATCCTAGAACCAGGGAATGATCCTAAGGGTACCCACATAGATCCATGAAAACTTCTAAGAGGATTCCAACCTTTAGGGTGCCCAAAGGTATCATGGAGACCCAGAAATCTGATCCTCAGAATATCCCCAATTCAGCTGATGAGCATTTATAACCCCCAAATCCCTCTAGGTACCTGGAGGCTCTGCCAGCTGAGAATGTGAACCCTGCCTCAGAGCAAAACTAGCAAAGCCTTCGGTGGACTCTAAGTCCCTTTTCTCCACTCCTAGCTGAAGAGGATTAAGGCTTTACTATGAGCTATCCAGGGTCCTGACCTGGTTGCCTGTCCTTCCCAGGGCTTCAGAATTTTAGAGCAAGAATGGTCATTAGAGATCATCCAATCTAGCCTCAATTCTCAATCAACAGATCTTTACTGAGTACACATTGTATTCATAGTTCATTGGTATTGGAGCCAGAACAGACTTTACAGGTCATCCAGTTCAACACTCTCATTTTACAGATAATAAAACTGAGGAGTAGGGGGAAAAGGTCACAAAAATAGCATGTGGATTCTAAATTTAGTGTCATTTCCACCACACCATGCTGCACCCAGTCTGTCTTAGGTACTATCAGGAAGGCAGGATAAAATAGAATTCCTTTCCTGAAGAATTTTGCTAGAGAGACAAGACTGGCACAGACAAGTTTATAATCCAAGATCCCCAGCTTCAGAGAACCAGAGATAGAAGACTCACTACCAGAAATTAATAAAAAACAGATACTGTGAATACATTCTCCATGCAAGCTTTCTTCTAAGTCTGCCTCATTCATTAACATCTTGGGAATGAGGTTATAGAACTCATGCCAATTATAAGTTCAGGCTGTCCTGAATGACCCAATCATCAGGTATTTTTATTGAACAAGACTCCCAACAAAGACATTCAACCTAAGCCCTCTGGTGGACGGAGTGTTAAACTGTGAAAGCTGATGTTGTCACCCTTGCACTTGATTGTCTCAGAATCCTACATTTTGAGGGCCTTGATTAACTAATTCTTGTCTCGTCCAATGAATGGCACGCTCCTACTTTTTGTTCCCCCAAACCCCTGATTCTGAGTTACCATGTCTAAGGTGAAAAACTTTCTCCTCTGCTAATTCTCTCCAAAACTTCATCCCTATAGTTCATTCCTTTTCCCTCTAATTCTGTATCTCCTCCAATATATTTTTCAGGGGCATTATCATTTTCCTAGTCATCTCACCCATGCCCATAACCTTAGAGTCATTTTTGACTTCTCTGTCTTTCCTTCACATCCTATCAGTATCAAGTCTTGTAAATTCTAGCACTACAACTTTTCTTGTACTTGTCTCCTTTTTCTAGTCACACATCCACCATTCTAGTTCAGTTCCTCATAATCCCTTACTTGGACTACTATAATGGCCTCTGTTATTGAGATCTTTCCCTTCTCCAATCTCTCCTATAGAGAACTGCCAAAATACACCTCCTAAAACACAAGTCTTCCAGGTTTATACCTTATTCAAAAACATTCCACAGTTTCCTTATTGATCTGGAGACAAAATCCAAATTCCTCAGCCTGGTCTTTATGAGAAATATTACACTTTGGCTGCAACCTACCTTTCTAGTCTTACTTTACCTTAGTCATCTTTACACACAGGACTTCTAGCTATTCCTCCAAAGTAGCATTCCATCTCTTACCCCCATACATTGAAAAAACCAATCCCAGTGGCTGGATTGAACTTCCTTTTATCTTTAGCTCTCAGAATCCTTATCTTCAATCAATCAGCAAACATTTATGAAACAATGATACTAGAGATAAATACAGTATACAAAACAATCTGTACTTTGAAGAGTGTACATTCTAAATTGTATAATATGGAGTTAGGAGGGATGAGACATAGTTGAGCTTAGGTTCCTTCTCCAAAACCGAAAGCCGCTAATGCACTCTCTCTCCCTATATTGTACTGATTTATCCATTTGTACGCTATACCTCTCCGATAAAGTGTAAGCTCCTCCAAGGTACGAATTATTCCATTTTTTCCCCTTCTTCCCTATTGCCTTTCATATCTTAGGTGCTTAGTAAATGTTTGTTGAATTTAATCATAGGATTTATAGTTAAAATAAAATTACATAGCATCAATCCCAACCATGAAGAAACCTAGACCCAGGGAGTACATGAAGTCACATTGATATTAAGTAACACAGTCAGGATTTAAATCTGGGCCTTCTGAGTCCAAATACATACAGTACTTTCTACTATAGCATATGTTGCCTATATATACATATATGTATATATAGTATGTATGTGTATATATATATGTGTGCATGTATATATGCCAAATGTTTCACTTGAATCCACAAAATAAGGGGGAAAGGAAGGAGGAAGGAATAAGCATTATGTGGCCCCTACTCTGTGCCAGGCACCATGCTAAGCTCCTTTATAAATAGTATTTCATTTGATCCTCACAACGCTCTCAGGTAAGTCCTATAATTATCCTCATATTACAGTTGAGAAATCTGAAGCAAACAGAGGTTAGGTGACTTGCTCAGAGTCACACAGCTAGTTAAATATCTGAGATGAAATTTTAACACATCTTCCTGACTCCAGGCTCAGCCCTCTACCCACTACATCACCAGCTACATCTATAACAAAGGATTATAAAGACAGAGGGTGGACCTGTGACTTCATTTGCATAAGTGATACCCAGGTGAGGAAACCCTGTCTACCAAATCAAGTCATTGCCTTACCTGGAACATAGAGAGGCTTAGAGAGTTGAACAACATGCCCAGGGTCATTCAACCAGGTATCATGTGAGAATTGGGTACTAAACCCAGGTCTTCCTGACTTCAAGGCCAATTTCCTATCCATTGTCTTCTATCTCATTTAAAAATAAAAGAGGAAAACCTCCAGTGCTTGGAGAGATCTACAGAGAAAAGTAAAAGAAAGGAATCCTACAGAATTTTCTAATTCATGAAAGGTTTTCAATTTACAACAGCCCAGGAAATGGCTACACCAATGAGATCACAGATCCACTATAATACTGTGGAATCTTTGACAATCTGTAATGCTCACAAAGTGGTTAACTACATTATTTTACATGATCCTCACAACACACTCCCCCCTTCTCACCCCACCCCTTTCATCAGGTCCTCTAGGTATCATTTGATCATCTCCATTTGTCAAATGAGGAAACTGACATAGCAGGTATTGAATGAATGCTAACTCTATATTTACTATGGAATTTCTGAGGATGGAGAAATCACTACAGGTGTGTGGTGGAGATGGCAGCAGGAAAGAGAAAGACTTCACTGAAAAGGAGGCACTTGAATTGAGTTTTAGAGATTTGGAGAGAAAGAGAAATGAGAAGATATTCTCTACAAAGAAACAGACTGAGCCAGGATGGGGAGGCTAAAAAACACAGAAAGGATATAAAGCTTCATGGCAAGAGTGGAAGGATATTAGGTAGTAGTAAGGGGATAAACTGACTAAACGTTTAGGAAACTAGATTGTAGAGGGCCTTGAATGATTGGCTGAATTTCTTTGTGAATAATAATAATGTTAATACGTAACAAGTATTTACCACTTTTGAGGCTTGCAAAGTAGTTTACATACATTGCCTCATTTAACCTCACAACAATCTTGGGAAATAGGTGCTGTTATCATTCCCATTTAGCAGTTGAGGGAACCAGAAGCTTACAGATTAAGTGAGTTGTCCAAGGTTATATATAGCTAGTAAATACTTTGGGCTAGATTCAAATGCAGGCCTTCTAGACCTCAAGGCCAGCACTTTTATCCATTTTTTCCACCCAGAGTGTGTCTGTGTTTATGTGGAAATAAATGTTACCCTACATCCTAGCTCCTACCAGGCTCCTGTTGGAGGAAATCTTCCCCAAACCACCTCTTTCCCATAACCCATATTGCAGATAATTGTTTCATAAGTCTGAGTACAATCCCTACTGCAAATTTTGCTTTACAGGCAGATTTTCTGTTGATTGGTTGGGTAGACAGCTACCAAGTGTTCCTCTCAGTCAGTCCTCCTAAGAACTGATTAACTTTCGTTGCTTGCCTCAGATTGGGATTTCCCTGTTGTTTCCATCACTTTCCTTTTAAAGAATAATGTTCTTCCAAATAGGTTAGTTCTCTCTGAAGTGAGGAGGGCTTAAAGGATGGGTAGGATTGGGATAGACAGGAAGAATGGGGGAAGAAATTCCAAATACTTAGAAACAACCTAAGCAGAAATGAGGAAACTAGGATGTACATTATCCACTGGGCTGGGGACAGTGCTAGTCAAGGAAAGCTTTGTGGAGGAGGTGGAAAGCTAATAGCCCATAAATAAATGCAAGGTAATCAACAAAAATTAGAAATCTTAGCCAAGGCCAGAACTATGGTCCATATGGAGTGACGGAGTTTATGGGTAAAGATTAAGGGGAGGCAAAAGGAAGGGAATGATCAGGATGGTTATTGCACTAATCAAGGAAGACTTCTTGGGAATGGGGGGTCCTTTATTTAAAAAGCAAAGAAGCAACCCCAAAAACCTGTTTCCAAGACAGCACAATGGGGAAATAAGATGATATTTCAGTGCTACTGTAATGAAATAAAGAAGGCAAGGACAGCAAGGTCCATAGAGAATGCCATTCTCTCGATCCAGAAAGGTACACATAGATTACAAATGCAGTTACAGCTCCTTCCATAGGTGTGAAAATGTAATTAACTGCAAACTGGCAGAGTTTAAAAGGACTTTTAGATTTTTCTGTGTTTTTAAATATGGGTTTATTATTTTTTTCCTCTTTCATCCAGAAACTTAAGTTGAAATTTGTGGCTACCCCCCAAAACTCCCTCTGGACAGCTAAATTAGCACAGGATTGTTACAGAGGTCTAAGGAATTAATCATTGGTCACCAGGTCCACAGATGATATTCAAAATGCACCACATCATGCGTTCCAAGAGTAGAAGGAAATCAAATTGGGCCCTTCTTGATTGGTGAACCTGGTTCCCACTGAGCCCCTTTGTAGAGACCTGTCCTGGCCACACCAGGAGTGCAGAAGAGGAAGGAAACAGTATCACTTCTATGGAGATTTCATTCTAGAGAAAACACACACACACACATGCACACACATGCATACATGCATATGTATACCTGCACCCCCATGTAAGCATGGGATAAAAGACATCAACTTATTTATTCCCAATATCAGACTAAGAGATATGGGGAAGGTAGAGAGATATAAGACAGCTCCTGCCCTCAAGGATCCTATAATCAACAGAGATAATGCCTACCCAAGAGACAGTTCAGTGTAATACCAAGGACACTAGGTTTAGAATCAAGAAGGCCTGGGTTCACTTGCCCCTTTCTACTTGTGTGACCACAGGAAAATCACCTCATCCCTTTGGGAAGGGAGCACATTGACTTAGACCCTCTTTCCTTTCTCTGAAATTCTGCTTCAACTAGACTGGGCCCCGAGGAAAGTATTAGCATATCCTTATTAATTAATTGGTGATGATAATGACAGATGTATTGATCCAGGATAAGGCATTCAAGGGACCAAATTCCTGGGCCTGCCTTATAGTACAACTGGAATTTGGGGATTCAGGAGTTGGGGGATGGGTTCCCATGTTTCCCTGTATCATTGGTACCATCTGTAGCTAGAAGCTTTGACGTGGGCAGCTCTTCCCTGGCACGAGATTCTGCCTTATGTTCCTGGTCCCTTTGCCCACCTGAATCTCTAACTGGGAAATGTTCCCCCTCCATCCCAGCTGCTCCCCCCAAATGCAGAGCCTGATAAGGAGACCCCTTCCTCCAGCAAAGCTGTTGGGAAGGCAGGGTGCGGCTGACATTGGTATTCTCCTTGCAGTACATCTTAATAATTTAATGCCCATTAGCAGGACCACTGTGGTGGAGGGGGAAAGATTTATGGAGAGAATTCACTCCAGGTTAGGGTTTTGTCTTCCTCTGTTTTCTTGGCATTTATCATGCATGTTTTAATTTGGATCTGAGAGTTGCCACCATCTGGCCATTATTGCAAAAAAATATTCATTTTCTCTGAGTGACATAGGCTTCATTCATCACTGAGCTCACTGATTGCCCCTCAAGTTCGGGGCTGGGTTTTCCCCTTCACTTGAGAGAAAATCAGGAGCTACTTAACCAGTTCCTCAGGGCAAGCTGGCAACATCTCCCTCCCTTAAAGAGAAGGGGAAAGGTAGGACAATACAGAAATGAGGGTTGAATTCAATAATTTCCTCCATCCTCTCCATGTCCTTCACCTGAATTCTTCTAGCCTTGGATTGAATATAAACTCTTAATTGGCCACTATCCATATTGGGTTCAGATTTTCATCTTTCCTGTTTTTGTACCCTGGGGCAGGGAGAATGGGGAAAGTGAGAAATTTTGTCTTTCCCCTTGCCTGACCCTAACTTCTTTCTGTGTCTTATCCACCTTACCCCCGTCCTAATTCCCCTGTCTTGTAAGTGTCCAGCACCTACCATCATGGAGTCAGAAGGAAAACTTCAGACTCATAGAAAATGAGAGGGGGGTAATAATTAACCTCAAGCAGTGAATCATTAAAGCACAAATGTCACACTCTATGATAGGTTACTTGGAGAAATAATTTCTCTTGGGAGAAAGAGGACCTTCTTGGTATTCCAATATTCTGGAAGTAGTTCCTGACCCTCCCTTTAGGTAGTTTGTGTCTGTTTCATATTGTGAATGTAGAGAAAGTGCTGGCATAGCTCACCCTGTCCAGAAACCAACAAGGTACTCCAAGTGTCTACTGAAGGCTTCTCATTGACAGTGGTGATGGAGTTGATAGACAGGAGGCCTAAGAGAAGAAATAATTCAAGAACTTGAAAAAAGATGATCCCAGCTTTAAAGAAAACTTAACATGCAGAAGAGAGGCAGCCTGGGGTATTCGATATAGAACCAACTTCAGAGAAAAAAAAAAAAACAGGGTTCAAATTCTGTCTCTGACATATACTGCACTAGCTATGATACTGGGAAAGTCACAACCTTGTGGTGTTCCAGGCAACTGCTTAAGACTAAAAATGGCAAACCTACATTGTTAGGGAGTGTCTCCTCACCAAGGAGCTTCTTCTACCAATAAAATCACAATCCACCCCACCCCCAAATACCAAACCCCAGAATGACAAACCACAATTAGAAAGTGATTCTTCACTTTACAAAAAGATACATAGCAGAGATCTTTTCCATAGTGAAACCTCTGTGTGTCCTTTAAACATCAATCTAACTTTTTAAGCCACCATACTATTCACTACAGAGGACTGAAGAAAGGGAGAAGACATAGCCCCAGTTTCAGAGACAACATTTACACACACAAACCAAATAAAGAACACAGTGCAAGATGACATATAATTAAGTGTTAGGCTGTAGTTTGAACACAAAATCCTAGAGAAATCCAGAGAAAGGAGAAATCAATTAAGGGTGTCAGAGGGGAAAGGAATAAGCAATTATTAAGCACCTACTATTGCCAGACACTGTGCTAAACACTTTTGCAAATACTAACTCATTTGATCCTCATGACAATATACTGGTATTCAAGTAAGTCAAGCAAGGTTCCTGGCAGAGGTGGGAGGAAAGTAACTGAGCTTGATAGAATTTGCATCCAATTTGTAAGAATTCAGTTTACACATACTCTGTGTTTTCAGGAACACAGAGACTGGGTAATGTCAGGTCAGCCTGTAATCCCATTCATCCTCCCTGTTCCCAGACTTTAAGGGCTGGGAACTGGAACTAGAGACCAAAGTTTTATATACATTCAAAGTTCCAAATTCAAAAAACCCCATCCATTCTTGTGCTAATGGAGAAATCCTTGATCGTACAAAGGAAACTCATCCCTGACCAAAGAAGTAAATGTCAAAGCTCTGATGGTTCTGCAGGTTGTTCCTCTGGTTCCTTTTCAGAATTTCTGGAAGCTGTGACAAGTTCACAGACACCACAGTTTTTAGTTCAGTAAGTATTTGCTGAATGTATGTTATTGTGTGGCTAGCCTGGGACAGCGGTATGTTATGGGGGGTATAAAGGTCTCTAAGACTAGGTCCCTGCCCTCAGGAAACTTCCAGTCAGGTAGGAGAGACCGTTTCCACACGAATAGGGCATTTCCTTGTGTATAATCAGGACAGACTGTCATTGAAAGACTCCTACTCTTCCAGTTTCTCCATGCTGCCTTGGATGGATGCATGGAGGGGAAGTCAGTGAATGAAGAGTCTAGTTTCAGTTGTGATGGTCAGGGAGAGATTTTGGGAAGGAGGTGAGGCCTGAGCTAGACTTTTTTATGACAGATAATGATATCTGTTCACATTTACAGACTGTCTTGTCATTTGCAAACATGTTCCTCACAAAACCCAGTACGTAGGTGGGCCAGAATGGTTACCTTTATTTTACAGATGAGGAAACTGAGGCACAGAGAGGTGACTTGACTTGCTAGAGTTCACAGAAATAATGACATGACAGAGCTTAGTTTCAGATTGAAGCCTTTTGACTCCAAAGCTAGTCCAGGAAGTTTCTCTCTACCACAGTGTTGGTTAGTCTGCTGATCAGAAGTTGAATCACAGAAGTGGGCAGGAGGAGAATATCCCTGTGAGTGGTATGGAAAGAGGTCAAACAGCCTGGCTGGAGCCACCTGTGTACCTGAAAGTTGAGAGTGAGGGTGGGGCCTTCACTCCTGTAGCACTTGAATTACCAATCTTGCACTTGTTGCATCATCTGAGGACTGGCAACATTCCCCTGCCCCTCTACCTGCCCCCTAACTAAACCCATGATCATAAGGCCTCTTAGCCATAGGGAGCTGAAGGCAAGCCTGCAGTGAGGAAGCCACAGATGTTTGCCAAGCGATGGGGAAATTGTGCCTTCACCCTCCCCACCCCCTCCCAGCTCTTCTCCATTAACGATGCCACCAAGTGTTGTTCCTTTCCTTTGGAATTCATTTCATGACACCAGCGGCATGGAAACATCTGCTCCCTCCAATCCAGACCCGCAATTTGAATAAATTATCCTGATCTGGCAGCAGCCTATTATTAATGGCTCGAGTTTTATAAGATGCTTTAGTTTAATAATACTGTAGCTCACTCTGGCACTTCTCCCAGATATTTTTGTATTTTGTTCCTCCCCCCTTGCCATTCCCCCTGCTCCCCATCACCCCCATTACTCCCCCGATGGCCTCTCCTTCTCCCCCTTTCCACACCCTCACAGTTGCATGCTTCTGCCACCTGCTAGGTTTCTCTGCAAGTACTCTAGGCATATGAATTGTTTGGGACCCCAGAGTCCCTTCAATCAAACCCACACCCAGCTGTTTGACCAGGGCTGGAGACCTGTCCTAGACAAACCAACGTTGCATGTATTCTCTGGATCGAACTCCTCTGGGGAGCCATGTAGCCACCTGTCCCCTGGATGCCCCCCTTCATTCCTGGGAACAGAGGACTTGTATTCCCCCTCCTTCTCCAGCATCTCTCCCACCAACTAATGACGCAGCGCAGTCTCCTAGCCCAGCTAATACCGGCCGTTTGTCAAATGCCACATTGGGGGCCGGGACGGCACCACAGCCCTTCACGATGATCAATTGGCACCAACCCAGTCGGGTGATCCATCTCCGTTCTAAAGAGCCTCCTCTAATTGCCCCGTTAGACTGGGCCCAATTTGACTGCCTTCCACTTCTTCCAAGCACACCCCAAACAAAAAGATATGTTGGGGGGCAAGAAGGGAACAAACAGAAGGAGGATTGTGTGGGAGATCAACACAGCAAGGTTTTCCTAGAATCTTAATCTCCCTCATCCACCCCCTTAAAAGGTAACCTCAAAGTGAAAGTCATTGGAACCACACCATGGGGGGAAAGGGAGAGGAGAGGAGAGGAGAGGAGAGGAGAGGAGAGGAGAGGAGAGGAGAGGAGAGGAGAGGAGAGGAGAGGAGAGGAGAGGAGAGGAGGAGAGAGGGAGGAGGAGAGAGGGAGGAGGGGAGGGGAGGGGAGAGGAAGAGGAATCATTGCTTCAGAGAAAGTTACAAAGTTGGAGAGTTGAAAGGGAACTTAGGGTTTAATCTCGTCTAATGCATATGCATATGCTTCATAGATGAGGAAACTGAAGGAAACTCATGAAGCCAAGTTATTTTTTTCTAAGGCCATATAGCTAGTTAGTTGCACATCTGGGACTTAAACTCAGGTCTTCTGGCTCCCAGACCAATTGCTTTATCTGTGACATGCTCACCACAACATTCTCACCATTCAAGGTAGTTCCAAATGCACTCTCAGAATTTATGTATGGAAATAATTGCCACCAGATGGAGAAAAGGGGAAAAAAAGGTAAGGGTGCAGGAGAATGGAGGAAGAGGGCTGGTGAGGTGAGACACATGTTGGCAGACTCCAAATCTCTCCAGAAGTATTATTCAGCAACTAGCTGACCAGCTGAGAACCAAGAAAGCCAGGCTTTTGCCACAAGAGGTTAGCTCCAAGATAGGGAATTTTCTCAGGAGAGCTGCATACTCCCCAGGAAGGAAAAGCAGGGAATCTGATTTAAGAACTTTGGGGTGGAGTACACTCATCCATTTGTCTATTAAAAACAGTTACATGTTCCTGGCAGAAAGGGAATAGATAAGATTATCCCTATGTACCCATCCATGAGACTCCAACAGGAAAAGAAGCTCTGATTGGCCTTTACCCCAGAACAGATGAGGGCCCTTTTTCCTAATCGAGACTAAATGAGAGCTATGGGGAAAACAATCCAGAGACTAAAAAAGAGATACTTTGACAAAGATGATGACTGCTATGGTCCCCAGGGTAGCAGAATGTTGATTTGTATCTAGCTATTTGTTTCATTATTACCTTGATCTACTTATTCGTTTATTCATTTATTCATCCACTTAAAACATTTTTGAGCCCTCACTGTATTCCTGAGTGCTGAGGGATAACAAGTAAAACCCATCCTTCAAGGACTAACTCTAAATCCCACCTCTTCCATAAAGCCTTTCCTCATTATTTCAGGCTACAGAGATGTCTTTCTCCTCTGGTCTCTTGCAGCATTCACAGATCTTGGACAAGTCACCTAGGTGCTCTGGCCTTCAGTTTATTCACATGTAAAAGAAGTGAACTGGATAAGGTGTCTACCAAGATCCCTTATAGTTCTAAATCTCTGACCCTATGTTTAAACCTCACAACTTGCCATAGATCATGTCATCTTGTAGAGCCCTTTAAGCCAATCTTATGTGGGAATTTGTCTCCTCAGTTGGTATAGTGTAAAGAACCTTAAAAGGTGGTTTAAGAGACTTGATTTCTAATCCTGCAGCCATTAACTAGCTGTGTGACCTAGAGCGAGTCATTTCATTTCTTTCCCTCATATGTAAAATGAATCACTTAACCCTGTTTCCCTCAGTTTCCTCATCTGTAAAATGAGCTGGAGAAGGAAATGGCAAATCACTCCAGCATCTTTGCCAAGAAAACCCTAAGTGGGATCAGGAAGAGTCATATATGACTGAAACAACTAAACACCAAAAACCAAGGGCTGGACTAGATGATTTCAAAGGTTCCTTCTATTTCTAAACATTCTATGACAGTTTTTAACGTAGACACCATGAACTTTTAACATTTGGATAATTATTTCAATAAGTGGTTTTTTTTGTTTTATGCATCTAATAATATTATTTTGAGAAGGGGTCCATAGGTTTTGCCAGACTGCCAAAGGAGTCCAGGACACACTAAAAAGCTTAAGGATTTCTGTTCAATATTCTAGGAATTAGACTGTAAGTTCTCTGAGACTATATCTTCCTGAGACATCTCTCGTAAAGCCTTGCATAGGGCTGAGCATACAGTAGGTGCTTAATAAATATTTGTAGAAAGACTAATTGCAGATGCTCAATAAATTAATTTTAATCACTTATTTGTTCATTCAATATATATTAATTATATAAGGTACTGTGATAATAAATGAGGAAAGAATGAATGAATTACAAAAAATACAATAAAATAAATCAAATGGTTGATAGCTTCTATTGCAAGGGGTGGGGAGGGCAGGGAGTCTGAACTCATAATTTCATCCATGTATGAAGCTTTTCGTCAAGAAACTCCCTGATCAATGCAAATGGAAACTCTTCTACAACTTACATGATATAGTAGAAAGAACACTAGCTCTGGAGTTAGAAGACTTGAGTTCAAATTCCATATCTGATTCTACCCACTTATCCGACTGTAAAAAAATCATTTCACCTTCCTAGAACTCAGTTTCTTCATCTGTAAAATGGGGCGGGTGAATTAGATGCCTCTGAGATCTACAGGCCAATGATCTTAGATGATTTTCTCAGGACCACGCAGCCAGTACATGATGGAAGAAGACTTGAACTTAGCTTGCCTGACTCCAAGGCTAGCTCTTTATCCCCTCTGCCCTTCACTGCTCTCATGTAGGTTTATATAATGCCAGATAACCAGTCTAACTCATGGTTTTTCTAAAGTTGCCATTGTAGGTGTGAACTCAAGGTACTCCAAAAATAAATAAAACAATACCCCCCAAAAAAAGTCACAAAAGGAAGGGAGAAGAGAAAGCTCTACCCTTGTTGGATCAAAAGACAGAAGAATTATGAGCCTGACTGTGGGATTCCTCCCTCCATAAAAAAGTGTATAGCAAATGGAAAGCAGAATCATAGATCATAAGTGATTCAGGTGGTGAGAATTCTGAAGAATCACAAAGCTGGAGGCTGGCAGCCCATATTATGGGAGATTCCACCGGGGTTATTTATGCTACGTTCACTTTAATGTGGGCAGAAAATGAAGTCATTTGTTAGCAGGAGGGCTGCTCTACTCTGTGCTTCATTGACACAGGCCAGGCAGTCCTGTGGAGGAGTGGAGCTTAGAGATGCCCAGAGCTCTTGGGGATGATTGTGCCTGTAGTCTAATTAGGATTTTCCTTGTGTTGGCTGTTGAAGAATATGTAGATACTTAGAGAGAATCTACAGGTGAAGAGACCTAGCATGAGGTCTGAATGCAGCCTGAATAGAGACAGTTGGTATGATTAGAGGGGAATCAAACTGGGAATCAGGAGGCTTAGGTTCTAGTTTGGCCACTGCATGATTCCGCTTGTCACTTTGCCTAATCTTTGGTGGTTAGTTTCCTAATCTGTAAAATGGACTTAAAAATGGTTATTTCCATAGGCAACAAGCTGTTGAAAAAATTCTAGAGTTGAAGTCAAAGGAATTAGATTTTAGATTTAGATTTCTACTCTGCCACTTACCTGGCAATGTCACACCTTCTCTGAACCTCATCTTCCTCATCTGTAAAATGGTGAAGGGGCTTGGTCACATGACCTTCAACTGTCTTTCAAATGGAGGTGCAAATTGTCCACAGCTTAAATTATTTCTTGGATCACCAAGTCTATATTTCTCCTTTCCCCTTAAATGAACCCAGAAAAAACCTTACTCCATTTATTTAGGATCTGTGAGAACCAAACTTAAATGGAATTAGTTACATTCTGTTGTCAACTTTCTCCCCCATCCCCCATGTAATGGGCTTCCCTACCAAAAATGGCGCACAATCACTTCTTCCTTTATTTTCCTTGAACACAGTAGGCAAGGACCAAGGTTGTATCTGGCCAAAAGTCACATTAGTGGTTCAGTTTAGGACCACATCTCTCCCAGCTCTTCTTCCATACCAATCCCATGCCGAGCATGTTATACTATAGCATTTTCTATCTGTCTGCTTGTCCTTTTCACCCTGTTACATTCTCTCTCTCCTATATCTATCTTCCTTTCTCATTTTGTCTTTGTATTCGTTATCTTTCCCCTTTTGTCTCTTCTTCTCCCCTTCCCTACAATTTCTCCCTGTCTCTATATTCAATATCTATTTATCTTTTACTTCATATTTCTATTTTTTCTGGAAAGGAACATAAAATTGTCTAATTCAACTCCATGATTTTGCAGATAAAGGGAGTCAGACTTAAAGTGACATAATGAGTTAGTGTCAGAAACAGAGCTACAGAGCTAGAACTCAGTTCTCTCTCTCTCTCTCTCTCTCTCTCTCTCTCTCTCTCTCTCTCTCTCTCTCTGTCTCTCTCTCTCCTTCCCCCCTCTTCCTCTCTCCCCCATATATCCCACATCGCTATCTCCTCATTCTTGCTTTTTCTTCTTCATCTCCACTCCCTGCATCACTTGACCTCTGACTATGTCTCCTGTTATATTTTATTTTATTTTATTTTGGTATCTGTCACTGCCCTTTCCACTCAGTCCCTCTGGATCTTAATATCTCAGTTTCACAATCTTTCTCTGCCTCAGTCTTTTGCTTCAATCTCTCTAATTCAATTGCTGTGTCTCTTCTGATCTTCCTTTTGGTGACCCTGTCTTACCATCAACATTTATCTGCCTGTGGTTCTCTCTTTACTTTCTACTCCACCCTTTCAAATGACACATAACTGTTGTGTGGAGGAGGGGGGGTGATGTAAAAGAGTACAAGAGTCACTAACCATTGAAGCTAGCCATGTCTCCTCAGATAGTGATTCAGCACCACGGACAGCAGTGCACAAAGTCTTCTTAGCAAAGAGTATACTAGAGCCCTTCTGAGGAATTCACAGACTAAGAAAACACAAAAGTCAATCCCTATAAGAATGTCCAGTTTTTTATTAGGTGATGGAGGAGAAAAATAGCCCTGGCCCTCAAGAGGTTTGCAGTCTAAATGGAGAGATAAAAGTGATATGTGGAACAGTTACAAAGTAAGATAAGATGGTATATTAAGCTGGGTTGTAATGGAAGAGCACTGGATCTGGCAGAAAACAACCTGAATTTGAATCTTGGTTCTTCTGAGTTTCAATCTCCTAATCTGTAAATGGAGATATCTCCCTCACAGTGTTGATATAAACATAAAATGAGATAATGTAATTACTGTGCTTTGTACATTATAAATCATTATATAAATGTCAGTTATCATCATCATTATCCTCATCCTCATGCTGTAACATTTTCAAAAAGAGCAAAAACATTGTGTACATATGGAGGCTTCAAGGAGGATATAGATCTTCAACTGAACCTTGAAGAAAAGTCAGTTTAGATTTTAGGTACAGTAGGATTGATCCAGGGTTTGCCAATGAAGGGAAATAACATGTTTGAAGATCCAGAGGAAGGAATGATCATGGGAAGTGCTGGAGATGATGAGAAGACTGGTCTGGATTCAGTGGAGGACACATGTTGAGAAGGAGAAGAAAAGTAGGTTAGTTTGTTGTGCTTAAAGCCCCCATAGTTCCTGAAATTGAAAGTTTTTCTGACCTATGGCAGCATTTTAAAAATAAATTTATAGTGCCTCTGCCCAATTAAGGAAAAAGCAAGGAAAGTTATGATTAAGTCAATGCAGAGTATTCAGGGAATAAACAAAGAAATCTCTTGCCTCCATAGACCTAACATAATGCTAAATATCTGAGAGGTCTCCATGTGGATGGAGCAGATGACTTTGAGAAATAGTATCACCCCATCATCTATGTTTCTGCTCTGTCATCTTCTCTGTTTTCAGTCAAAGGGACTTGCAAGGTGCAGCAGGTACCTATAAGCCACACAGACAGTGGCACTATTAAAGGATCTCATTAAAAGAGAGAGATTAAAATTTGAAATCTAATAGGTAGGACTCCTCCTAGTCTTCTTCTCCTGCTCCTTTCTCCCCTACTCCATATTCCCCCCTCTCAAAAAAGGAAAACATTCTGTGAAATTGAAAAATGGTGTTCAGTGGAGGGTTTAAAGACATTTTGAATTTAAAATATATTTTAAAGGTCATTTTCAGCAGTAATTATGTTATAATGGTGGAGCTTTTAGCAAAAGCATAGTCCCAGAGTAATATCTGACCAAATGGAAAGTGGCAGTAGCCTCAGTCTCCTTTGGCACAGTGAGGGGGGTGACACATAGGGTCAGCCCATTTGGAGAATTCAATTCAATTCAGCCTGTATATACTTAATCCCTCCTGACCCAGCCCTGTTCTAGAAGTTATGTTTTGCCTCCCTTCTAAGAGTATGAGTTTAATTAGGTTAGAGACCCTTTCTTATTTATCTCAGTAGTTTTATTACTTAGCACATAGTAGGTGCTCAATAAATAATATGTGTTGAGTGAATAAATTAGATAATAGGAATAGCATAGTCCCTGCCCTTAAGGATCTCATGGTGTAGTTGAGGAAATAAGATTTACATAGACAAGAAAATTATGAGATAGCATATGACGGGGGTGTGAATCATTGGTTCAAGTTAGGTTCAATCCTGCTACAGCATGGAGTCCAACTCTATTCCACAAGTTCTTCTTCAGTATCTACTATGTGCAAAGTACTTGTGTTCAGTTATAAATGCTGTAGATCAGAGGATGGAGGGAGACGTGCACTGGAGTTTTCAAGGAAATCATCACAGGAGAGATAGGATATGAGTGACACTTGGATAGACTGAGAGGAAAAGGAAGGGAACTCCAGAGAAGAGAAATGCTGGGAGCAAAGGCAAAAAGCTGGGAATTAGGATGGCTTGTTTAGAGGATAAAGACAAGATGTGCCTAGCAGAGATAGGGTCCATTCTGGAGACCCTATGATCAAGTTGTGAAGGGCTTTGAATGCCAGGCTAAGGAGTTTGAACTTGATCCTTGCAAGCAGTGTGGAAGCACTGGAGATTTTTAAGTAGGGAAGAACATGATCAAAGCAATGTCTAGGGAGATTCATCTGGCAGCACAGGATAGATTGGAAAGGAGAGAGATAAGAGAAAAGGTCAGCTTGACACCTGCTGCTGCCCTCTTCTATGTCTCTCCTGGGGACTGAAACTAGCAAGTCTAGGATAACCTTTTGGAGGATGGTCAGGTGGTTGGTTTTTGTGTGCCCAGGGTCTAGGGCTCCTGGATTTTCTCACTCCATTAATTATCTCCTCCACACACAACTCACTTATGCTTTTTTCCTAAGTCGCTGTCTGCATTTGAAAATTTCTCCCCATTCCTCTCTCCAACCATTTCACTATCTATAAGATTTTAGAGTTCGAAGGGGCCTTAGACATCATTCAGTCCAAGTTTCTCATTTTACAGATGACACTGGGGTATAGAGGTTAAGTTCCCGCCTCCTTCAAAATTCACCTTCTCCAGAAAGTCTTCCCTTATTAATCCCACTGGACTCTCAACATATCAGTTGACTCTGTTTCTATCATATTCATTTGTAACACTATATAGGTATTTTAAAATCATTTTTTATTTTTATATTTTGTACCCCTATCCCTGTCAGAACAGGGTTCTCAAAGGGTAAGACTTGGATCTATCCCACAAGAACTCCTTTTTTCTTCCATGATACTAGGAGCTACCCAAGGCTGATCTTATCCTAGTCTGGGCACACACACACATGCATGCTTACGCGCGCACACACACACACACACACACATACACACACACTCACTCCTAATCTGTGTTGAGAAGGCATACATAAGAGTACTAAGTAATCCAGGATAAAAAGGATTATAGTGAATATTAGATTATCTGTACTATCTGTGGTAAATCTTAACATCTAAGTTCTCCTTACTATTGTCACCTACTCTATTCCTTTAGGGAGCTGTTCACAGTTCAGCAGCAGAGGTTAGAAGGAAAGACATTTATTTCTTCTCCACACCCAAACAAAAGTCTCAAACAGAGAAACTCTACTTAAGCTGGTACTTTGTATCAGTCTGAAAGGTGATATATTTTCTTTTCAGTATGAAGTGATGACCAAGAAATCATAGAAAAATGGGATTTATCTCCAACTCTGTTACCTGAGTTGTTGCTGTTGTTTTGCATTGGTGGCACTTTCATTTTCGCCTAAAATGCAGTGAACTCCCAAGATGTCAGATGAACACATGTTCACTAGCAAAACATATACAAACACACTCTAAAGTCACCATAAAATGACTTAAGAATTCTCTGTTGCTTTAGATTTCTTATTTTTTTATCTGCACTTTTGAGTGATCTACTATTATTTATAATAATTGAATCTCAGCCACATATAGACAGGCATGATTTTCTCTTTCAAAGAACAGGAGTCAACACTCACTTGCTTCACAATAAAAGAAGGATCAGAGATGAGGGGGACATAGAAGGGACCAGGAATTTCAGAGTAATAATGATAATTTCTGAGTTCCCTGGATCTTGAGTCACATTCAGGAGAGAACAGGATTGTCAGGATATTGCTGGAGCAGTGACCCCTGTGACATTTCTTTGGAGCCAAAGCACAGTTCTTGGAAATGACACTGCTCAGGAAGGTGCCAAAAGGAGCAATTCTAGTGAAAACAGAATGGATGGATTGAAGAGAGGTGATGGAGATGAGTGGTACATGAGGGCAGATTTTAATGATGAGACCACAAAGGTGAGGACTGAGAGGTGGTGCAGTCTTTATTACTGCAACAACCTCCTGACTGATCCCCCTGATGCCAAGCTTTCCCTATCCAAGCCATTCTGTGGGTTGCCTCCAAATAAATCTTCTTGGAACTGATTTCATCATACCACAAGTTCTCTTATTCAATAGTTCTCTTGTCTCTATTGCATCAAATGCAAAAACTAGCTCTTAAAATATAGGGATAATATCTGGACCTGTGATTTCACTGATATAGAGAAGTCTCCAATACGAAAACCTCCTCTTCCAATGCAGGTTGGAAATTTTTTTTGCATCTTACAGTCTTATAGAGTTTAGTGACTTTCTCAGGGTCATAAAATCAATCTATGTCAAAGGAAGGATTTAAATCCAAGCTTCCTGTGTCTGAGGTCAGCTTTCTATCAGCTATGTTACACTGCCTCTAACTTTAGAATATAAAGCAATTTGTTACATACCTATCTTCTAATGATCTTTATTTTGCTTTGTATATGGTAGTGCTCTCTCCCCAAGAGTTATAAGCTCCTTGAAGGTATAGCCTGGGTTTCATTCTTCTTTATATGCATGAAACTGAATGCATGGCACATGCTCAGGAAGTATATATCTATCAGCCAGTCAGATGATTTTAGCATCAAGAAATGTGTGATGTGATGTTATTTCTATCATTCCTCCAACCTTATATACTAGATAATTCCCTATTCTCACCACCAACCGTATACACATACTGAAGCTTTAAGAGATAATTTTGTCCAAGTCAGATAGAGTAGGCAGACTTCAGGTAGATTTCAACTAATCAACCAACCGATAAATATTTATTGTGCAGCTAAGTTTATGACCATGGGTTAGACTCTGTACTTAACCCTAAGAAAAGACCTAGGCTGGGAACAAAAGCAATATGAGTAAGGATTTAGAGATATAGATGGAGGATGGAAATCTGATAGGTCGTTCACAGGGACTTTGAGAAGATGGCAATGGAAAGAGGATCTTAGCCTTCCCTAAATGATCCGTCAGTATGCTTATTCAAGCCCGGGAAACAAGCACTTAAGGGACATCAGAGCTTATTCTGGAAGGAATTTCTGATGGGTTTATACCCCATCCTTCCACACTTCACTCTTGAAAGGGTCCCAAGGCCAGAGAGGCTCAAAACAAGGAGAGGTGCCCAAGCAGCCCTACCTAGTCAACCCTTCTCTTCTAAAGTTACAATCTCCCAGAGGCTTGGCAACAGCAAGCACAAGGCACTGAGGATGTGGGAGGAGGTGTCTAGAGATAGGAAATTAAAAAACACACACACACACACACACACACGCACGATGATGTATAGTAACAAGAGAATGCATCGTTTCCCATACTGTATCATAAATATCGTATTTATAACATTAATTAAATGCTGGAGACTTAAATCATTTATAATAGAGATGCAACCACTCAATGAACTGTTAGCAGAGTCAGCGCATTCTCTCTCAGGCAGGATCAGACAGAGAGCGATGGCTCCAGCTCCCAGCCCCTCTGATGAAAGCAGACCTCCCAGAGCAGAAAAAAAGTGTGGTCACAGAGCAAGGAAGCCCCTCAGGCATCCTCCTGTATCTGAGAGACAGCCCTGCTTCAGGAAAATGTCCCCTCCCCTCACTCCCTCTTCACCTTCCAATCAGTCAATTAAAAAGCATTAGCTAAATTCCTACCCTCCACCACCTACTCTGGCCTATGTTGAACAGTGCAAGGAGATGGAAGATAGAGACAGGAATAGAAACCAATGTGACTGGAGGACCAAAAGCCACATGCGTGAAAGCGTTCAAAAACAAGTCACCTGTTAGCAAGTCTTAGGGGTAGCTAGGTGGTGCAGTGGATGGAATGCCCCACCTGGAATCAGGAAGACTCATCTTCCCAGTGACCTCACAACTAGTTGTGTAACCTGGACAAGTCATTTAATCCTCTTTACCTCAGTTTCCTCATCTATAAAATGGAAAACCACTTCTGTATCTTTGCCAAGAAAACCCCAGATAGAGTCACAAAGAGTCAGACATAACCAAAATAACAATTTTATATATTGTTTGTGTGATGTTATGAGCCTATGATATGCTCAGTATCTGTTTCTCAGATTAATAGAGTCATGCTAGCATAGAGGTCTAATTGTGACCATGGTGCCAAGCTTTGAACAATGGGAGTTGGGAGGTTGTATGAGCTCCTCTGTATGGGACCATAGATTTAGAGTTCAGAGGGACCTGCGAGGCCATCAGATACAAACTGTTCATTTTACGGATGAGGGAATTGAAGTTCAGAGAGAGGTTAAATGGCTTGCCCAGGGTAACCTAGATAATAATAAATGTATTTAAGACAGAATTTGAACTCGTGGCTTCCTGACTCCAAGTCCAGTGCTCTATCCACCCACTGTGTTCCCTATAGATCTGTGTATGTTCTCTGTTGTTATTGAGCACATAAGAATTCCTCTTCCCCCTTCCTCAAGAGAATTCACAAGTTTTGGGGTACAGAAGGAATAGTAGTTTAAAGGAAAATCCAAGAGATAAGGACAGTGCCCCAAAAGAAACATTTAGGTTTTAGTAGATGACAATAACAGTGACAGATCTGTTTTGAAGATGCCAGCAGAGGGTCAGGGACCTCAGTTCAGAGCAGGGGGTTCTAGTCTTTTTTGTGTCCTTTGTCAGACTGGTAAATCTATGGACCCTTTCTCAGAATACAATTGGAAATTCATCAGAATGAAATATCTAGGATGACAAAAGATTCTGATTATATTGAAACAATGATACTTTCTGCCCATTCAAATGCACAGATCCCTTGAAATCTATCCACAGACCCCAAGTTAAGACTCAGAACAGAAGCAAAGGAATAAGAAAGAAAATTCAGATTGCTCTGGGACTTGGAAAATAAAGAAAAACCTGAAAATTAGTCAATTAAGAGAAGAAGTTTCTCAGGTTTCTCCTTAGGCAAGACTGAAGCTTTTTCTACACTGGGGCCATGTCCTGATGCCAGGAAGATAGCAAATGAGCTATTAATGGTTACCTTTCTCACTGAGAACACAACAATAATGACGTCAGCAGCAGCAATGACATTAAATATAAAAAACAATAAGCATACTGTTCCAGGACCATTTATATCCAATCTCCATCAAATGTGAGAGGAATGAGAATGAGAATAAAAACTGGAATTTATATAACATGTTATGGTTTTCAAAATACTTTATGTGTAATATCTCATTTGATCCTCTCTCTGTGTGGTAGATGTTAAAGGGATTATTATCCCCAGTTTAAGGAAATATAGCTTCAGAGGGGGCAAAGTGACTCGCCCCGGAACCACACAGCTAATAAATGTCAGCCAGGTTCAAACCCAGGCTGTCCTGACTCCAAGTCCAGCACTCTATGCACTCTGCTAGTTAAGCCAGATTCTGTGTTCATCCTTTGAGTTCGAAGAAGACCATGGCATCAGAGAAAATGATGATATAACTTGCACTTGACTTTGTTTTGAGTGAGGGAGGGCTGTGCAAGGTCACCAGTCTCACTTTGTCCTCCTGGGTCATCTGAATCCAGTGACCAGATATTCATCGGGATGAGTGGAGACAGCCCAGGGTGCAGTGGGAGACCTTGATCTATTCAGGTACTCACTTAGAGTGAGGTAACGCCCATTCAGTGAATAGGTTCTTTAAAAAGTAATCCGGGAATGGCCCCTTTAATGAACAAAAGGAAAAAAAAATAAGCAAATCAAGCTGAGAGGGAAAGAGAAACAGTTACTATTGATAATCACTCTGAAGCCAGGAGGATCCTGAAAAAAGAATCATTAAGTGGAATTTGGGCAGGGACCTATTGTTGTGCAACGTACGGTAAACCAGATTAGAGATGTCTTAATAAATTCTCAGTACAGTATCTTAGTGTCTTGTGGTCTGTAGTCAGTCAGCAAGTATTTATTAAGTGCTTTCTATGGGCAAGGCATTGTGCTAAGTTCTGGGGATACATAGAAAAACACATAGTAGGTACTTCATAGATATACTTTCTTTAAATGCTAGTGAAGTTCTTAAAAACAAGTAAACATCTCTGTCTCAGGGTGAAATAAGGGGAGAGAATTGGCAAGACTCAGGTGGACAAGGACCAGCAGCAGCAGCAGAAAGAGCCTGGCCTCAGCCCCTGGCAGATGCTGAGTGAAGGGCCAGGATGGTGAGGACAATAAAACCCCAGGTCAAGTTGGCATTGGGTCTCAGAGACAGCTGAGAGAATTTGCCATCTCCTTCTGCCCAGGGTCCTGTTATCTCCTACATGCCTCCCTCAGGGCTGGAGTGTTCAGGATCTGGTAGAGAAGAAAGACAGAAGGAAGGGAACAGGCAAGAAGGAGAAAGGAGGGGAGGGAGATGAGTCTGGGACTGTGATTCAGGCCTGGCTAGGTTCCAGAAATCTCTGTGCAATCAACCAAAGAAACACATTTGAGAAAACAGAATTGTAAAAGTAACTTTGAAGACTCAGTTGCCATGGGAACAGATCTGTAAATACTTAACTGCAAACATTAAGTGACATGCAGCCGCGATTCCGGCCTGCACAGGGAAGGGATGGTAAATTTCACCCACTCTTTAAATAATCAACTCTGATGTTTTCTCTGTCTCTCTCGGCCTGCTCCCTCCTCCTCCCTTATTCCTACTCCTTCTCCTTCCCACACTCTCTCTGTCCTTGCTCCCACTCCATTTTATCTCCCTCATCCTTCTCCCAATCCCCTCCCTTCACATTCTCTCCTATTTCCAGATCCCTTCTCTTTGTTCTCCTGGTCTTCCAGAGAAGATGGAGCCTGGACCCTGAGTGCTTTTGTCAATCCTGGGCCCACCTGGAGGGGTGGAGGAGACAGGGGGAGGTCCCAGTCTGATGGGGAAGATGCCTCTCCCCATCTCAGCCTCTAATCTGATGAGGGAGAGACAGAGGGCAGCTACTTTGGAAGGGACAAAGGGCAAAATTCTACTAGTGAAGTCCTGGCCTTTCAAACATGCTTAACCAGAGGGCAAGATGATGATAAGTAGTACCCCTGCTCCTGGCAGGGGTGTTCTGCATGAAATCTGTCATCTTCTCATGTTAGTGCCCCTTCTGCAGGATTAGAATCAATCTCCCCTGGGGGTAAATTATCATCTTGTAGGCTGGGGAAAGGGAGAAGGGGGAGGTGGGAGTTATTTGCAGGTCCTGGGGGAATGGGTTTGCTTAGAGTGGAAGACCAAGGTCTGCAGCGTGTTTGTGGGGAGTGGGGGAATGTAGGACAGAGGGGTGAGTCCTCAGCAGAACACAACTGCACCAGACTGATGCCCATAGGACCAACGGCCAGGATGAAATCAATTCAAAAAGTACAGTGCAAGGACACAGAAAAGGATACTTGTAATGCCAACAGCCACGGCCTAGGGGGCAGAGTCTGAATGACTCCGGTTGTAGCTCATCAGGAACCAGGACCAGCGAGGGCGGGGTTCAGATGCCTCTGGAATATCTTGAGAGAGGAACTCCCAAAAAAGTCACTTCCCAAGGAAGGTAAAGCATACTCTAGTCAAGGGGCCAGAGCAACTCTCCAAGTAGTGCTTAGGTTTAAGACGGAGGATTCATCGTACCCAGCAAATAGGTGACTGTGACTCCTCTGTGACAATCACTGTTCCTACACTCTTTAAGTGATAGAAAATGCCTTAAACTCCGAAAGAGCACCAAGAGCCAGGCTAGTTGGGCTCCCTTCACTACCCTGGGGAAAGCCTTTCCCCTCTCTAGGCTTCAAGGTCCCCATGTGGAAAACGAGGGTGTTGGACAAGGTGCCTTCTGAGTCTTATCATGGGGCTACCTTAGAATCCTTCTAGCTATATTTTCGTTATCAGGGTACTCTGGGAACAGCACAGGATTTGAAATCAGATGGCCCTAGACAGAATGGTGTAGCAGAGAGAATACTAGATTCAGCATAAGAAAGACCCAAGTTCAAATCCTGCCTTGGACATTTAGTAGCTATGTGACCCTGGACAAGTCACTTGCGTGGCTTACTCATATATGTTTCCGTTTCCTCATTTGTAGAACAAGAGAATCAGATTAGGGGGCTGCTTTGGTCCCTTCCCGTTCTAAATCTATGAGTCTATCACCTGGATTCAAGTCTCAGCTGGCTCTACCACTTAATGCTTGTGTGTGAGCCATCCCAACGATCTAGACTTCATTTTTCTAGAGGACCTCCAAAGCCCCTCCCAGCTCCAAAACTCTGAGAATGTTATCTTGGGAGTTGTTCTGCAGGGCTCTGTCAGAAAGGGCCTTCCAGTGTTTCTAGAAAGCGGCTAAGTAAGGAAAGCACGCCCCCTGCTGGATTTTCCAGGTGGTGGCTTCAATTGTCTGAGCTCTTGACGGTTAGAAGGAGGCAAGGCAAATCCCATGGTTGACAGAGGATGCTGTCATGCCCAGCCAAGTGGCATTCATAGCCAGAGAGGCTATGAAGGTACCTCTTTCCTTGGCATCCCATGGAGAAAGGACTCAGGGAGGCTTCCAGAAACACCCTGAAAAGGAGATAACAGTGTGGTGTGGTAGAGAAACCACTGAATTTACAGTCAGAGGGCCTAATGTGGAGTCGTGGTTCTGCGGCTTCCAAGTCACCACCTCTCTGGTCTGCTTCCTCATCTGCAAAAGGAGAGACATGGGCTAGATCAGTCAAGGAAAGAATAAATGAATGAAAGAAAGAATGAATGAATGAATGAATGACAAAAAAGTTAAGCACTCACTTGTGTTAGCTGGTGGCACAATGGATAAAGTGCTAGGCCTGGAGTCAGAAAGTCCTGAGTTCAAATCCAGATACCAACTCTCTTTACTTCAGTTTTTTCAACTATGAAATAGGGAAAATAACTACCTCTCAGCCTCCCAGGGTTGTCGTGAGAATCAAATAGGATAATATTTGTAAAAAGAAAAAAGAAGTATTTATTATAGTCCTAGCACATAATAGGTGCTATGTAAATACTTATTCCTTTCACCAAGGGAAGTCACCATGTACCAAGAATTTCACTAAATGTGGGAATTCAAATATATAAGTGAATATACTCACTGCCCTCTGAGAGTTTACATGCTAATAGAGGATATATCTATATCTACCTATCTACAGGTAGCTATCTATCTACAGATAGACAGATATAGATATCTAGAGAGGGAAGCAGTGGCAAGGAATGAAGTATTTTGGTTTGAAAGTTTATACAGAGTTGGTTAATGGAACCAGAACGATGTAGATGGGCACATTCTTTCCAGTTACAATGACAATATTGACTTCATTATGGTTCCAAAATTGGAAAGTGGATGGAGAGGGGGAAGGAAAAGAGATAAGAGGAGAGGGGATACGTGAAGAGGGCACCTGAGCAGTCAAAGTGCAGCATGACTAGAGCCATGCAAATGGGTCACCTGAGCCGCTGACCAATCAGAACAGTGACACCCCAGGGTAGGAAATCAAATTGGGAAGACAAGACTCCTAAACAAGAAACAGAGATAGTCTCTAAAGTCCCTCCTGGCTCTCAAATCAGTGATCTATAAGCTGGCTCTCCAATCTTGGTAGCAGTGAAAAAAGTGCCAAACTTGGAGCCAGGAAGACCCAAGTTCTAATCCTGACTCAAACACTTCCTAACTGTGTAACCCTCACCTACTTAATGTGGTTGATGTGAGGATAAGATTAGATAACATCAGAAAAGAGCTTTGTAAACCTTAAAATGCACATATAAAAATTATTATTAATTGTCATCATTATCTGGCCTAAAGTGGAGCTACAAGGCTCTTCTCTCTTGCCAAGAAATCAGCCTTTGCAAGTTGGTCTGAGAAGACTGTTACAGGTAGCTTTGAGAGGATGTTTTCTATAGTGTTCATGGTAATTCTGTATACTGAGGACAGCCCATGGAATGTCAACTGAGGCAAGGTGGGTAGGGAAGGATGGGGGAGTGCTCTGTTTCCTGTTCAGGGTCATATCTTCCCAGTTTGATCATGCACTTTGCCAGGTTAAAGACTGTCTCTTCCCTTGCCCTCTCCCTTCATAGGGTTCAATAAATGTTTGCTGATGGATAAATCATTCTTTATCCATATGCATATGTGAGATAGACCAGCACAAGCATTTATTGCAATATACCTGGCACCATGTAAGCATATTCATAGGTTATGTCTCTATGTGTCTGTGTCAGTGTGTGTGTGTGTGTGTGTGTGTGTGTGTGTGTGTGTGTCTGTGTCTGTGTCTGTGTCTGTGTCCAAAAGACATCTTAAAAAGGATGGTGAGAATGGGATTAGTAAAGGAGGTCTGAATCAGACCAGATTAGAAGTAGACTTGCCCTTGTGTATGGTGGTAAAATCACAGGAAAGACTGTCAAGATTGCCTCCACCCTCCTAGTTCAGATGCTTAAAATCCTAATCCCTTTCATATAGCCCTTTTCATACTGGTTATGGAATCCAAGTACCTACAAATAAGAGATACCTCTCTAGGAGAACTCAACAGGGCCTGAGACCATAAAGAACAACAGGTTAAAGGAAACCCTAGGGGTCTGGGCAGGAATTGGAAGGCAGACCTAGGAAGAGATACTAAAGATCAAGAGACTTTTTTGAAGGTGAGACAGCTCATTTTCCCCTTAGATGAACCAGAGAAAATCTTAACTTATCAGGGAAGTTGGACCAGAAAACCCTGGGCCAGAAATGGACTGGCCTTACAGATTAAAAATAGACTCCTAGATGTGAAGGGTTTCTAAATGCGGTAGGATTCCTGAGTGGAGCACAGCTGGTCTCTCTTTAGCCCTATGTCACTGCCCTGAATCAAGGCTGGGCCTGCTCACTGATCAGGCCAGGACCCAAAAAGCTTTTGCTATACCAAAACACTGAAAAGGTCTGGCTATTAAAGACTCATTCTAAGGAAGAGGCAGTAAGAGCAAAGGAGAAGCACTATCTACAAGGCCAGAATCTTGGGGAGATAGATATAAAGGTCAGGAATAAACTGAGGCAGCCTTTCAAAATCTTAGACTATCAGATAGATTTGGACTCTTAGGTCCACTTCTACTTGCTGTGTCTATCAGTTAACAAGAGCCCCAGTCAATTATGGGAAATGAGATATCCATCAGTCTTGTATTTCCTATCACATAACAATACCACAACTAAGTGGTACAGTGGATAGCGTGCCAGGCCTGGAGTCAGGACAACTCCTCTTCCTGACTTCAAATACATCTTCAGACACTAACTAGCTGTGTGACCCTGGGTCAGTCACTTAACCCTGATGGCCTCAGTTTCTTCACCTGTAAAATGAACTGGAGAAAGAAATGGCAAACCACTCCAGTATCTTTGCCAAGAGAACCCCAAATGTGGCCATGAAGAGTCAAACAACTGAAAATGATGGAACAAAATGTTACTACAAATTGAACAAACTCAGATGCCTTGAATCTAACCTAACTAGTCTTCACTTAGCACCTACTATGTGCCTAGCCCTTTTCTGGATGCCAGAAGTGAGAGAGGCAGAAAACTTGGTTCCTATCCACAACAAATTCCCAGTCTATTGGGGGGATATTTTGCATTTTTGAAACAATCATAGGATAGTCTTGGTGGGATGTTGATGGTCTGTAGAACCACTCAAGAGAACAAAACCAAATGTCATGGTCTCTAATGGGACTGAGTAGGACTGAAACTGGGGCTGAGGCTGAAAGTTCTATTATCATTATTTTTTATAGTTCAAGACAATTTAGACATAACTACCCTCCACCTTTTCAAAAAATACCCATCCTTAGAGCTAGCTCAGGTCCTACCTGCTTCATGAATCTTCCCTTGACAACTCCTATCTGAACGGATCTCTTTGTTCTCTCACCACCTACAGTCTACATGGTCTCAAGTATACCGTCCGTTCCTTACTATTCTCCAGATTGTTCTCTGATTCTTTAGATTTTGTGAATCCTGACTCTTCATAGCCAAGCCCAGCACTGAGCTGGACACACGGATCTTTAATACATATTTTCTAGATTGAATTGAATTAGCAGCACAAACCCTACCGCCTAAGGCCATTCCAATAGATGAGGGAAAAGTTTCTGTGTAACTGGATGAAATTTCTGAAATGCTACCAAAATGGAGCAGATCTCATTCTTGAACATGTCCTATTCCTGTATTGAAAGCTCCTCAGATGTATTAGGCAGTGAAGTGTTACAGGTACACTGGATGCTAGATTTTGAATCAAGAAGACCCAAGCTTAAATCTTGACTTGGACACTCATTAGCTGTGTAAAGGGACCTCAGGTCCCTTCTGACTGTAAGAACCTATGTACTGTCTAGTAGACATTCAATACATGCTTGCTAAATATTGAATGATAACTCATTCTGGAGTGCCAGAGATGAAAGGGACCATAGCAGCCACCTAATCCCAACTCCCTTATGTGACAAAGGAGGAGACTGTGGCCCAGAGAGCTGAACAAGCTTGTCTAAGGTCACGTAGTTAGCTGGTTCTCAGGTGTGTTGAATCTAAAGCCCAGGTCTTTCAACTCCTCAGTGAAAGCACTGCTCTTACCGATGAGTACAACACCCACCTTGTTTTCCAGGGTTTGTGGGTGTCCAATTCTGGTTCTTGCTCACTGTATCTTGGATATTATCTTGAATGTCCTGAGGCTTGTACCTCACGTAATTTGTTACTCCACTTATGAACAAGACACCAGGCTTTTGTTCCACTGGTGCACACCACAACTCTAGCACACAGGAATGCATACAGGAAGTGCCAATCAACGTTTATTGCTGATGACCATAACACTCTTGATGCTAGTAATGAATCTGAATTTGGGGGCAATAGGAGGAGAAGGGAAAGGGAGGGAATAAGCATTTATGTAACACCTACTATATGCCAGGTACTATGCTAAGTGCTTTTTTCAACTATTTTCTCATTTGATCCTTACAATAACCATGAGAGGTAGGTACTGTTATTATCCTCATTTAACCACTGAAGAAACTGAGACTGGCAAAGGTTAAATGACTCACCCAGGGTCACACAGCTAATTAAGCATCTGAGGTTGGATCTGAACTCAGCTCTTCCTGGCCCAGTATTCTATCTGTACTGTACCATCAGGTGCCTGATGGTTTTCATGTAGCCTGTGTCATGGATCACTATTTGTAGATTCCAGTTCTGGGTAGAAAACTTTTCATGGTCGGGGGTTATAGGTATATAGATTTAGAGCTAGGAACACAAATGTCATCTAGTCAGATCCCCTCATTTTATAGACTTAGGAACTGAAGCTAAGGAGGTTCCAAGGTCACACAAGGCAGCATGGGATAGAGCTGGGCACAGTGGGCACAGGACATTGGGTTTGGGGTGAGGGCAAGCTGACCTGGGTTCAAATCCTCCTTCAGGCATTTCTAGCTGTATGACCTGAGTAAGGTACCAAACTTCTCTATCCTTCAAATTCCTCACCTATAAACTGAAGGGGCTGGACCAGTGACCTCTAAGAAGCCTTCTCACTAAAATCTATGATCCTCTGCCTTCAGATTTGGAGCCTCTTTCACCATATCATACATGATACATATTCTTTGCAAATCCTAACCTCCAGGAGCTAAAATTCTGAAGGAAAAAAAATCTGGTCTTTGCAGGTGTGAACCTCAAGAATCAGAGGGAAGGAAAAGCTGAGAGATAATTTTTTTTCTAGGCATGTTTTCCTCCAGAAAAGACAAGGGAAAGGAGAAAAACTCTACCTCTTTCCATTGAATATTTCCATTTTTCTTCCCCAGGCTTTTACACCTCCAAATATACCAAACTTGGTTATTTTATGTGCAGATCAAGTTACATAATACATAGTATGTTCGTAAGCTAGTAAAGTAACTAGATCTGCAAAGAGTGATAAAAATAAATATCTCACATATTTCAGTTTTATCCACAATTTCATTTTTAAAGGAATCTTTTTTCTGTTTTTCCATTTTCTAATTAGAATTTCTGGGAATTTTATACTTCTAGCCTAGGATTAGCCCGGCAAAATTGAGAGCGTTTTTGCCCCATTCCCACAGCTTCCCAGAACCCCCATTGAGGCTCTACCCAAGCTTCTCCTCCCCAAGTAGAGTTCAAGGTTCTACAATTACTCTTCCCTCTTCCTCTCCATCATCAAAATTCCCATTCACTCTGGGCACAGCTCTACTTAGTTGGCATAGAAAAAACCAACCTGGTAAATGAATCTACTTATGTATTCATGGCTGATAATATCTTAATGGTAGCCTTCCCAGAGGAATTTACATCTTAAGAAAGGATCCCAAAGGACCATGCATACAGCTAAAGAATGAAGTACAAAAGGAGCATTCAAGGCATGGTGGAGCAGAAGGAAGGAGGAGAGGCACACAACCCTGGCTCTGGAGTGAGGAAGATCTGACTAAAATCCTAGCTATCTCCTACTTGCTACCTATGTGACATCAGGAAGTCACTTATCCACCCAGAGCCTGCTTCCTCATCTGTAGAATGAGGGAATTGAACAAAATGGTCTCTATGGTACCTTACAGCTCTAAATCTCTGACGATTTAAGGGACCTGCTGATCATCAACTACTCTGTTTCTATGAACAAGAAAAAAGGATATTTTGAATTCTCAAACTCCACCCCTTTGTCTTTACCTTCTTTCCGTTTGCCCATTTCTCTCTCCTGTCTCATCTCCCTCTTCCTGCTGCTTTCTCATTCACTGATTCTAATTTCAAGCTAATACCCACTGGATCAAATTGTTCTTGGTGAGCTCCTGAATCCTTGACCCTGTCTAGGAAAGACACATGAGATTATCAGGAACATTGGAGGAGGAAAGAGAACTAGTACAGAGGGGAAAGCTCAATATATGATCCAGCAATGGGTCAGCTGAGGCTCAGACCTTCTTCTTTATTGAACCTGAAAGATCATAAGAGATCTCAGAGCCTCAATCTACACTTGATCCCATCTACAACAAAACTAACAAGTCATCAGAGTTTTACGTACTATAGTAGAGAGGCACTGGATATTAAAGACAGAAGAACCGAGTTCAAATCCCAGTTATACCACGTGGAAAATCATTTAACCATTGTGGTTTCTTCATCTACAAAAATAAGAGGTTGAGCTAAAGAAATGCTTGTGTCTTTTCCAGATCTAGATCTATAAATCTCTAAAGGCAGCTCAGAAGACCTCCTCTGTCTTGCAGAGTCCCTCTCCTGTGCTCACTCACTCCATTCAGTTAGCTCAGTCATCATCATGCACTAGGCACTTGCCATGTACTCAGTCTTTGCAAGGCTGGGCTGTAGAAGAGAGGGGAGAAAGGGAAATTATTATCTTTGCCTGTTGGTGAGCTCCCAGTCCAGTTGAGAAGATAAGACAAATACTTCTAAAATAATTTGAGACAAGTACAGGAAAGTATGTGATTAAGAACAAAGTTGTATGGGTCACAAGGTGTTGTAAGAAGGAGAGGATAGTGTAATCTGAAGGAGGTGAACTTGAGATGGATCCTAAATGATGACCAAGATTTGGATCATAGGACTTTAGAGCTGAGCTGGACCTTTATCTGGTCTAACACCCTCATTTTGTCAATGAGGAAACTGAGACCCAGAGACTTTAAGTGACTTCCTCAAGCTGATTAATGGCCAAAGCAGGACCAAAACCTAGACATTTTGGTGCACAGCCCATTAGGCTTTCTACTACATTATAACTAAACAAAGAGTAAGAATTGAATTGGGGGGTGAAGGGGAGAGGGAGAATGAAATGAATAAAGGCAGAGAAACAGAAATGAGCATGGTATATGCCAGGAACTAGCCTGGCTAGAGTAGAAAGTCCATATTGAAAAAAGGAGGGAAGGACAGGGTTGAAAAAGGAAGATGGGGCTTAGAGAACATTTTAATATGCTTGTTATAACTGTCATTGTTATACCTCATGTTTCACAAAACTCATATTCACTCTCTAAATCAATCCTCACACTATTCCCTTTAGGTGGGCAGAATGGGGATAAGTATCCCCATTTTAGAGAAAAACTGAGGCTCAGAGAAATTAAGTGACTTGCCCAAGGCCATCCCATATGTCAGTGGCAGCACTGAAAAGAGAACCCAGATTTCCCAAACCAGTTTCCACTACACTATTCAATTCAACTCACCAAATATATATTAAGAATCTACAATGTACAAGACACATTGAAGAAAATAATAGATAAAGAAAGATTAAAAACAACATATCCCCTGCCCTCAAAGACTGCAATCTACTTGGGGTAAAGGAGGGACATAAGACACATATATAAATAAATATAAGATAGGATTAATAGAGACAAAGACAGAGATCTAGACAAATTTTTTAGGAAAATTGGTGGTGGAGTGGGGAGAAATCCCTTTTAACTGGTTCAGAGAAGACTTCCTGGAGAAAGTGGCACCTGAACAGAGACTTGAAGGACAAGACTTCAAATAAACAGAGATGAGGAGGAAGTGCTTTCTATGTTCCTGAGAGTGGCCTGGATGAATGACAGTGGTGGTAAAGGGCAGGATAATATCAGAGAGTCCAGCTTGCCTGTAGCAAAGGCTTGCATGAAAGAAAACACCATGAACATGAGGCAGAAAGGTAGACTGGAGGCAGGTTTGGAAGGACTTCAAGTGCCAGGCTGAGTCTGTGTTTTATTCTATGGGCAGAAGGGAAACAGCGATGGGTTTTGTCTTGGTTTATTTAGCAAGGAAGTAGCATTGTCAGACCTGTGAATGACAATGATGATTTTTGTAGCTGTGTGAAGAGACTGAAGAGGGAAGAAATTAAAGGTATTAAGACCGGTTAGGAAGCTTTGATCACAGTCCAAGCAAGAGGTGATGAGAGCACGAATTAGCCTAGTGGTAGTGTGAGTAGAAAGAATAAATGAATGAAAAGGCATTTATTAAGTACTTGATACATATGGCAAACACTGTGTTAAAGCTGGGGGGAGGGCAGTTGGGAAGGGAAATGGAGTTACAAATACAGAAGTAGAAACAGTCTCCGCCCTCAAGGTACTTACAGTCTACAGAGATAAAATTATATAAGGGGGAAAAACATATACAGGCTAATAGTATTTTAATTTGGAAAATTATAGGGATGGTAAGTAGAGTCACAGGGGAGTAGATTGACAGACCCTTCCCAGTAAAAATGACAGTATGGATTTGGTTATAGTTCCAGAACTGGAAAGGGAATAGGGCAGAGTGTACACTGGACGATAGAGAGGCTGGTGAAAAGAAGCTGGGTGTAAGATAGAACATAGCTAAGGCTGTCTAGAAACAGAGGGCGTTGGACCAAGGGGGCAGGGGCTGAGAGACTGTCAAGAAAAGAAAAGAGATAAACAAGAGATAAGAAACACTGTGGAAGAAGAAATTAATGTGATTTGGCACCTGATTGGATATAAGGAGCAAAATAGAGGGAAGAGTTAAAAGATTTACAAAATTTCAAGCCTGGGTAACTGGAAGGAAGCAAGGAATAAGCATATGTTGAATGCCTACTATGTGCCAGACATTGTGTGCCAAGTGCTTCACAATTATTACCTCATTCAATCCTCAAAACAACCCTGTCTGATAGGTGCTATTTTTATAATACCCATTTTATGGCTCAGGAAACTGAGGCAGACAGAGGTTAAGTGACTTTCCCAGGGTCACATAGCTAGGTATGAGGTCTGATTTGAACTCAAGGTTTCCTGACTCTAGCCCTAGCATTCTATCCACCATACCACCTAACTGCTATGGATTAGGTGGTGCAATGGATAAAGTCCTATGTGGCAGATAATAGTACTCCAACACAAATAAAGAAGTTGGAAAGAGGGGCATGTTGATGAGAAAAGATGATGAATTCATTTAAAGATGTCTGAGGAGAGAACTAAGAGGATGTGAACAGCAGACAGTCAATGATGCAAGACGAAGGCTCTTGGGGAAATATCGTAGATGGATATAGAGATTTGGGGAGCCATCAACATAACTCCATCTGAGTGGAGGAGATCATCAAAGAGGGGAAGGGGGGGATAAAGAAGGAAGAAGCCAGAGAATGTAGGCTGGATGAATACCAACATTTGGGAGGTCAAATAAGGATAAGGAATCAGTAAAAGAACTTGAGGAAAAGTAGTCACATTTCTATAGTTCATGGAATATATATACCATGTATCATATATGGAGTATATATGATATATATATATATATATATATACACACACACATATACCATACAGTATGGAGAATTAAACTAATGACATAAACAAGGACAGCCCACCCCACCCCCAAATTGTGAACAGTTTGAAAAAAAATGAGAATGCTAATATTGTTTATGCTTATGGGTTAAGTGTGTGAGGAAAGAAAGAAGTGTCTTCTTGGGTTCTGTCTGTATCTACTAAGAGTGAGTGGTTGAAAACTTGCTAATTTCTAACATTCAATGAGTTAGCAAGTTTACCAGCTAGAGGAGTGGGGTTAAGCAGGTTCCAAAGCAATGCTTTTCCAGAGAGTCATCAACCCAGGAGCTGCATGAACAGAAGCAGAACCAGGTAGGTGGGGGTGGGGGGAGGGGGTGGCTAAGCAGGGTGACTGGTTCATCTAGATAGGAAGGAATTTGGAAGACAAGGGAAGAGTTGCAGGGTAGGGGCTATGTTTATGCCACTGCCAGAGACAGTCACCAAATAACCATGCAAATACAAAAGTCTCTTGGTTGAGAGGGAAAGTGAATGTGTGTGAAGACCACCTCTTTACCTCTGATAAACCTGATTTATCAGAAAGGTTCTTATCAGAAAAGTTTTGGGTGGGAAAGAAAAATATTCAGAGGGAGTGAAAGGGGGTGATGTGCACTGGAGGGAAAATGAAGGAGAAAAACCAGTGCAACCAAGCTCCTCTTGGACAGGGTGATTCTAGACATTCTGAAGAAGAAACTTCTTAAAACCCTCAAGAGGATTCACAGGCACCGGTAAGTGGGTGGAATCCTGTGACCTCCCTCACAAAGAAGAGATGTATCCCTGTAATTGCTGATTCCCCGCAGAAGGGCACACAGGTATGTAAAGCTGATATGCTAATCAGGATGTGTGCTGTCTTCCCAGACCATGTATCCATGAAGTGGTGGAAAGAATTCCCCACCACTGTCCACTTCTGTTGACGAACATGGGAATAAATGATGTCATCAGAAAAGAAAAGAAACTTGAACCACATCTCTAGATACTTTGAAGTTTTGATTAGCAAATGAGAAGTCTGGGGAACACAGCAATATGAAGGATGGGCTGGAAAGGGCAAATATTTTATGGTGTAGTGGAAAGACTACTAGAGCTGGAGTTACAAGATGTGGGTTCAAGTCCTTGACCTGCCACATGCTGAGTGGCCTTGGGCAATTCACTTCCTGTCTCTGGGCCTCAACTTCCTCATCTGTCAAATGAGGGGGTTGAACGAGATGATCTCTAAGGTCCCTTCCAGTTCTGAGATTCTGTGACTCATCTCTTCTTTCATTTGAAGGTCATGACTATGGACGTGAAAGGAGGACGAGGGAAGTAAATAGCTGGCTATATAGATGGTGTCAAAGAACAGGATTTGTTTTTCTGGATCATTGCCATGGAAACCAGAAAGGTGAGCTCCTGGCAATAACAATAAGTAACAATAAAAATAATACTAATACTAGCTCACATTTGAAGGTTTGCAAAGCACTTTACTCCCAACAGCAAGTATGATTGTCCCTATTTTACAGATGAGGAAACTGAGGCTCAAAAAGGGGAAATGACTTGCTCAGGGTCACACAGCTAATAAGTATCAGAGCTGGGACTCAAATCCAGGGCTCCTGACTCTGAAACCAATGTTCTTTCTATTACACCATGCTGCCTGCTTGATAAGAGGCAGAGAGTGCCGCACGAGGACTGGGGAGGATGTGGCTGGTGCACAGCTCTGAGACCTCCCAAATGAACATTAAGCAGAAATTTGAGTGGGAGGGAAAAAACTGGTTATTATGCAGAAGAACATGTGTGGCATAGAAAGAAACAGTATAGCAGAGGTGGTGCTTGATTCTTGGAGGAATGTAACGAAGAAGCTAGTTTGGAAATAATGTTCATGTTCTAAGATGTCTGTATACCAAAGTACAGAATATGGGTTACAAAGTCTCTAAGAAATTTTATCATAACATGGTAAGTATGACTTCATGGTATATGGAGTGTGGCAATGGGAGAATGGGAAGAGATGCCTTATTCCAAAACCAACAGATCTGCTCAAGTTGAGATGGGTGGGAATAGCACTGCATCTCAAGAAGGCATGTGAATTCATCAGTCTGACGTAGGGAGCACGATTAGAGAATTTGGATAGGGATAAAAAGAGAAGTTAAAAAAAGGAATATCATTGTGGGAGTATACTACAGACCACCAAGCCAAATGGAGACAACTGAAGATGCTTTTCTATAGAGAGTCCCCTGGTATGGAAACTGCCTCCACTGAACAGGTCAGCAGCTTCTCTGTCACTTTCAATTACCTCATGCTCTGAGAGGTTTTAACTTGTCCACAATCACACAGTATGTTTCAGTGGCAGGACTTCAGCCCAAGTCTTACTGCCTCCAAGGCCAAGCCTTTAGCCATGATGGCAGGCTGTCTCTTTTCCAACACAGATTATAAATCTAGTTCAGAAGCAGTCATGTTAATGTTAGGGGTTTCAACTCTCCTATCATCTGCTAGAAGTTCCATTAGACTGAAATGGTAATTTTTTGACTTGTCCTGCTAACAATTCCATCTCTAAGAAAAGTCATTAATGATATGAAAGGCATGGATACTTAAGAGATTGGGACTATGCCATTTTAGAGAGCATTACAGCTAAGAAAGGAAAGACATACCAGGAATAATCATACATGTTCCCTAAGTTGGAGACAAATAGCTTTCAATAAAATGTAAGCTTCTTGAGGGCCAGAATTTGTTTTATTTTCTGTTTGTATCTCTAGGGTCTGTAATTTTTATTTTGGACCTGAACTTCTGTTTTCATCAGTATAGGGTACTCTGGGTAAAGAAATTCTCTCTGTCAAGGCAGTTAGCACTGCCATTGTAGTCTTAGAGATAGCCATAGATGCTAAGAAGTGAAGTTACTTGCCAAGGTCACACAGTTAGTATGAGTCAGAAGTAGAACTCTGGCCATTTCAGAGCTCTGAGGCCAGCCCCAATCCATTAGGTTAAGCTGCCTCTCCTCTGCAATATATTAGGTACTTAATAAATGCTTGTTGAATGAATTCTGGACCACCAGGTTCAGAGGCATGAAGGGTAGGGGTTTATGATCAGAAACTCTAAAAGGAAAATGGACTCAGTTCAATTTGAGTCTTAGAACCATGCACAGATCTCAAACAAAAGAGACTGTCTTCCATGTTCAAGGCCACAAAAATTAGATTTATAATCCTTGTTCTCCAGGAGTTTACAAAATAAATAAAACATATCACTGAAAAATTATTACACAAATATTATAGCTGAAATTTTCAAACATAACCCTATGATGACAGGGAAGAATTTTGGTCAGTCACAATATGAGATATGCAGCCTTGGTTGTATTTGACTTGCCTTGTCATCACATACTAACCCTTCATGGTAAATGGATCCAGTTCTTGGAGGCAGGGCAGACTAAGCCTCTTCTTCCCTCCCCCCACTCTCCACTTCTTTCCCCCAGAAGATAACACAATTACACTTCCAGTCTGCCTTTTCACAGGTCAGTGCATTGGCTATGACACAGAGAAAAACACCCACATAAAGAAATCCCTATGGGAGACCTAGAAAATGCAGTGGGATCCTTCCTGAGCCCAAGGAACTTACTTGAAATTGATCCTCTCTCTGCTAATAGCCAGATCAGTCCAAAGGGCCAGCCTTTCTGTCCATCAGTAGCGGTCACTATACTTTCTCTTCAAACATCTCAGCTAAAATCTCTCCCTATACAATAATAGTGGGACTAATTACTAGTTAAACTAGTAATTTCCCTTACCTGTCATGCCAACGTGCAAGACTGAGATAATCATATAGAATATGTCAAACACAAAGACATTTGGGATGGCCTTCTGACAAGACCTGACCTGTACCTCACCTCAAAGGCAAGAAAACTTTCCAACTTCTGGAGTGATGGAAAGAATTCATCCCCAACATGGGAGACAGTGTGGAAGCAAAAGTATGGAAGCATCATGAAATTAGGGGAATGGTTAACAATTTACTTTAACTGAAATATTGAGTGCATGAAGAAGAAGAGGGTGAAATAAGGTCCAAGAGAAATGGGAGTCTCTAAAAGATAAGGGAGAAGCATCTGATGAAGGTTTTGTTACTGTACAGGGAGTCTCAGAAGAACTCATGTTTTTAAAAAGTCATGCGTGAAAAATAAGTCATGTGACTGAGGAAAGGATGCAAAAGAGTGACATGAACCTAAAAGAACAATGAGGAAGCCCAGAATGAGCTGACACCTGTGAAACACGATAGGGAAAATCAAACAGGCACATACATACATACATGCAAATACACACACATACACACTTATATGCATATATAGAGTAAGTTGTTGAACAAGGAAGGGGGAGGCCCACAGACTGGGGCAAATGGTGTAATGCTAACCCATGATAAGACAGAAGAATTGCTTGACCCCTTTTCTTCCATTTTCTTGATCAGGGAGATGGATGTTCAAACTAGAAACAGTAAGTCAAACACCCTAGAAAACGGTTTGAAGCCCAAGACAGATGGAAAGATAAGGGAGCCTCTAATTAATTTGAATATTAAACTATCCATGCCCAAGCAAATTATTATCCATGGTGCTAAATGAAAGGGAGAAATGGTGGAGTGGAAAGACCCGGAACTGATAATCAGGAGATTTAGATTCTGGTGATGGTTCTGTCACTAACTAACTAGAGGATTCGAAGAAAGTCATTTAATCTTTCTATGCCCCAGTTACTTCATATGTAAAATGGAGGGGTTGAACAAGGTAACTTCTTACATTCCTTTTAGCTTCAGCATACTAGGAACAGGCATGTATGGTCACACAACCATTGTTGATCATTCTTTCGGGGGACAGGGGAAGAGGAAACAAGCAAGAGACCAGCGAAGGACCAAAGGAAAGAGAACAGTGATAGATACCAGAAAGTACAAACCAGTCAGCTAGATTTCAATCCCCCGCAAAATTTTAGAACTAGGAATTAAACCGATGATTTGTGAACACTCAGAAAGAGAAAGCAGATCACTAGGAGCCAGGGCATGTTCACTAAGAGCAAGTCATCCAAAGTAACTTCATTTCCTTTATTTTTTAACAAGATTATCAGATTGATAAATCAGGGGATTGCCATAGATAAAGTTTGTCTGCATTTGACAAAGAATCTTGTAATATATCTGTGGACAACATAAAGAGATATGGGGTCCGGTTTAGGTGGATTCTCAGCTGGTCAAATTAAATCCAAAGAGTGACAATGAATGTATCACTATAGACCCAGAGAGACTTCTATAGTAGCAATACCACAGGGCCCTGTCCTTAGCCCTGTTCTTCTCAACATTCCTATCAATTCCTTGGATAAAGACATAGAAAACATGCTTATCAAATTTGCAGAAGGCATGAAGCTAGGAGGAATGGCTAATATGATAGTTGATAGGATCAAGACTCAAAATGCTCTCAACAAGCTGGAACACCGTCTGAAACCGACACAATATAATTTAACAGGGATAAATCCAGAAGGCTGCACATAGGCTCTGCGAGGGGGAAACCCTGGCATCTACTATCACAGTCTACAATCTCTGACTCTCCCGATCCTAAATTCCCACCTCTCTAACAGCCCTCAGGTTATGCAGCTTAGTTCCAGGTGTTGAAGAAGCTGTTGCTGCTGCCACTGCCGTGTCTAAATAGGATGAGGGTCCTTGATTCCTCTTGTTCTCTTGGGCTAAGAAGGAATTTTTATTCTATTCAATTCAGTCAACATGAAGTTGGATTTTTTTATTACTAAAGGAGCTTTTCCTTGTTACTAAAGGCAAAAAATAAGATCATATTAATTACATGAGCACAGAATACACGTCTTATTCTCAGATCACTAAATATTGACTAGAGTTATGGGACATTACTCTTCTCCTCTCCTTCCCAAGGAGCCCTGAGTGAGGAAGCCTATCTATAACCCAAACATTTCTCTCCTGCCCTTCACACTACCTGTCCTAGTACCCTTCTTGACTTTTTTGAAAGTCTTAGTAGTTCCTGATTCGGCAATCTTGTGCATTTCCTGATTCTCCCTCCCCCCACCCCCATCTCTCTCTTTCTCATAGTGTCTCTCCTTCTGTCTGGGATACCCAGCTTACAGTACATACTCTAGTCAGCTGATAAGACTGACTTTATCCTGAAGTGGAATTCAACTTCCTGCATTATATAGACAAGTGTCTACATGGCCTTGTTGAGCCCCTGCCATTCCCTGAAGTCTATCTGAATTATGTGTCCTTATGTGTAATTCTTTTCTCTAATTATCAGGTCACATTCTCTTTCAAAGCATCATGTTAGATGTCCCACTAAGTTCCTTTTCCTGGCTAAGGGACACCTTCAGTAATCAGTGCATTTGCAGAATAGAGATGACTGCAAACCAAGCCAATGAGCAATCATCTCCATTTCATTCTAAACTATCCACTCCACCTACTTCTCCAAGTCCTCATTGATGCCTCAGGACTCCCATGTCCCTCAACATGGTAATTTTCTAAAATTCCATCATTACCATTTTACCATAGAAAAAACTATATAGTGATAGATGGCTGTTAATACTAGAAAAATAAGACTAAGTAATAATAAGCAAGTCTTTTTTGACAATTCCAATACTCAAACGGATCAATATGAGTATTCCTCCCTATGATACAGATCATACCCCACCTTTGCCTGCACATCCTGTGTCACTTTTGTGTATGACCTCCCATAAGTTTGCCATAAGAGGTACACCCAATTTGTTGGGGCCCTTCACTCTTGCCAAGTGGCCAGCCTACATACATTTTTTTTATAATAAATTTCTTTCATACATTTTTCACACTACTTTTCCTATGTATATGTTTTATAGTATGTTTGCACATATACATACCTATTTGCATGCATATATGTATGTTTACATGTGTCACACACCAATACACACACACACACACACACACACACACACACCCCAGTGTGTGCTTCCCTCAACTGGCATACCTCTGCTTGAAAAGCAGATTAAATATTTACTTATTAAGGAAGTTTTTAGGTTATTTTGTTCTTCCTTGTCTGTCAATTGATTCACATAAGTTAAATTTTCATATACATTGATTATAATCAGTATCAAACTCCTTTCTTCTGTCCACTTCATTTTCCTTTTCTTTCTTTTTTTTTTGGTATTGATAGCTTGTTTAAATATATCATATAGAGTTTTTTTAATTGAATTACATATCTTCTCATGATTATTCTTTCTTCTGATTTGGTTTCAGTTTGGATCTTTGCTCTGATAGGTCTGTTGCCGGAGTGTACACAGACAGCTGATTCAGGAAAAAGTTCCACTTCAATAACAAGCCATTTCCAATCTGTTAGAATATAATCGATTTCCTTTTATCGTGATGTTATCTGGCACTCTCCATGTCCAGAATTGTCTGATTCTTTTCTCAAAGAAAGTATTAAAGATTTATATGAGTGAGATTTCTATATAATCTCTAAATCTTATTCCTCTCATTCTTTACCTCTGAACAGTATTTTCATATATATGTGTGTATGTGTATATATGCATACATATTTATACATATACCAATTTCAATCCCTATCCCTCTTTTTTCTGACCTTGCAAATGTCACCTTTACATTGAAGTCTCAAAGTATTTGTCCATAGAACTTCTTTACATCATCATCCTTTGCAGGGGAAATGTTTGCGACTAAGCTGCAATTACTTGCATGGTGGTCTTCTTGCAGATACCTGTGATAAGCAATGTAGATTTAGGCCAAATATAAGGAAAAACATCCCAATAATTGGAATTTTCTTAAAATGAACTAAACAGGCAGTGGTGGAGGATAGATGTCTACTTAGAAGTTACTGTAGAGAACATTCCTGTTCAGGATTGTTTAGGGATAGATAGGCTCTGAGGTCTCTTCCAGCTCCAAGATTCTATATCCTGTGCATTTGGCAACAGTTCATGTGGGGAAAACAAAAGCAAAAAGCCTCAGGGTTTTAGTGAACCATGAGCAATTAAACTATAAGCTCCACAAGGGCAAAGTACCTAATAAGTGCATGTCATTAATTTTTACTTGTGAAATTAATAGGAGCCAGCAATTTAATTATGATGGAAGGAAGGAAGGAAGGAAGGAAGGAAGGAAGGAAGGAAGGAAGGAAGGAAGGAAGGAAGGAAGGAAGGAAGGAAGGAAGGAAGGAAGGAAAGAAATCTTAAGCAGTATCAGTAGAAGGATAATGTCCAGAGTCAGGTGGAATTTTATCCAGTCATGATCAGAGAAAGAAGACAAAAGTAGTGGTGGTTGGCAGTTCTCTGATGACAGATAGTAAACACGTAGAAAGAACAGAGACATCTGCTATCTTCATGGATGTATCCATTCTGGACCTGAAGGAGAGCCCTTAAAGAACTATCAAAATTGATGACCACTCCCTACTTCTTGTGATTCATATGGGAAGAAAAGATATTGCCAGAAGGAACATAGAAATTTTTGGCAAGGATTATGAGGTCCTGAACAAAAAAACTAAAGACCTTGAGCATCCAGGTGGTGTTTTTATCACAACTGCCAAATGAAGCTAGATGATTCATAAAAGAAAGGCAGATTTGGGAAATAAATGACTGGTGGTAAGAAGGTGCTGTCTGAGAATAGAATTTGGCTTTCTATACCCCAATTCAAAATATTGGAATAAGGGCTGGTAAATATATATATACATATATATATATGTGTATATACATATACATATATATATACACACACACATACACATACACACACAAATATGTAGTGAAGATTAGATTGAAGCACTTCCTGTGAAACAGAACCTCTTCTAGTGAGACAAGATCTGGTCCCTTGCTAAAGAATATGTATCACCAGAGGCTCTTGATTCATCCCTTGGTTCCCCCTGATGACAGGGGGAGGGAAAGGGAGATAAATACTGTATCAAAGATGATTGACATATGAGCTAGGAAGAGATGCTCCCTCTTCTTTTCAGAACTAAAGAACCAAGTGTTGAAAGTACCAAGGGACCAAGCATTCCAATCCAAAACCCTGCTACACATATTTGCCTAGTCTTGCAAATCTAATCAAGGGAGTTTAAAATTTAAAAGGGAGGAGGAGAGAGAAAATTGCACATAGATTTGATAAGCCTGGTATTACATAGAATAAGAGGCACAACATAGGAAGAAAAATAGCAGAAGACAGGTAATTCATGGGAGATAATATCCAAGAAGAAAGCTAGCAACAAACCCCATAGTGTCAGATATCTATACAAATGCACAAAAGCATGGATAATAAATAGCAATTGAATGTGTAGGGGAAAGGGGACCTGCCTAAGGAGACCAACATGGATACACACAGAACTTAGCAAACAACTCAGATTTTTAAAAGGTATATAGAGAAGAGGAAAGGTCAAGTAACTGATGATGAACACCAAAAAAAAAAACCCTTGTCCTATAAGTAGGACTAAAAAATAAATAATATTATTTATTATATAAATAATACTAATAATTATGATTATGATCATAATTATAATATATAATATAATCAATACTATTATTGATTAATTAAGCAGAATAAATTTAGGCTAGCAATGGATGCTAAGTGTATCCATACATAGGAGGGAAGTGGTTAAAGTGATGTTGGGAACAAGAGGGAGATGGCAAAAGGCACAGGACCACTGCTCTGGGTAGATGTGATGATGATAACAGACAACAGAAAGAAGACTCTACTACTTCACTTATTTTGATTGTGTTTTCTCTTTTAAATAAATGGATGACCTTTGAACTTTGAAAAAGAGAACAAAAATGGTTAACAGGTAGCAAAAACTAAGGATAGTGACTGGACATCAATTTAAATCAATAGTCCTAGTGCCCAAGGGAGACTAAAAAGAAACAGGAGATGTTATGGCTGAGCAGCTGGTGGTGATCTTTAGAGAACTGGATAGTTCCTAGAAAAGCATTTGTCTAGTTGGCAAAAAAAATTACAGAAACCCAGAAGACACAGTGGGATCTGCAGACAGTAGATCAATGAGCTTAACTTTGTCTATTCCTGGAAAAAAACCTAGAACCCATTATTAAGAGGATAATTTGTCAACACTTAAAAAGATACGTGGTGATAACTAAGGGCTTCATCAAGAATAGGTCACACAGCATTTGGAGGTAGTTCAGGGGAAAGGTATCAGCCTAATAGATTTAGATTTCAGCATTTGACAAAAAAAGCCTCTTGCCCTGTACTTGGTTATTATCTATAGAGATGGATCTATTATCTATAGATCTATACATGATAGGATGGTTAGGTGAATTTAGAAAAGATGGGAAAGTAGTCATTAATAGGTCCATGTCAATTTAACACTTAAAAAAACTCTTGCCTTACCCTTCCAGGAATTCTGACTGGACTCTTGTTTGAGCTACCTTCTTTTTCTTTCAAGCTTTGACTGTGGACGTCTTTAAGACATTCTTTTCTGGAGTTGCGAGCTCCCCTGTCACCCAAACAGCTCTTTTCGCTGGATTCTCCTCCATTTCTCATTCTTGCCGCCTCCTTCTTTGACTCCGGACTTTGCATTAGCCCTGGGCTTCTGGGGGAGATGTCCGGCCTGGACTTCTGCCCTCTTTCATTCTTCTGCTGCTTTCACAGTTCAGGCTTGAGCGGGGGCAGGGGGCAGGTATGAGCTTTCAGAGCTCCTCAGATGATTTGGTCTGCAATGATGACTGCTCACTGCACTATAGGGGCAAGCTCTGGAATTTCTTGACCCAAGTTTGGGTCTGTGGGCTTGTCTCTGGTTGGGAGTTTAATAGATCGCTGATGGATTCAGCTGCTGTTAGCCTGCTGGGTGGTGCTGCAGGTTCAGAACAGGCTCCCCTTTGGCCTGGCACTCCTGTCCTGGTTATTCCACTGCAGGCTTCCATCCTGGATTGGAAGAGAGCTGAGGTTCGCTCTACTCAGAAATACACAGCTACTATCTACTTCCTTCCTCTGTACACAGGTAAGGTCCTCCAGGGACCATTCCTCTCCAACAACCCCCTCTCTCTCAGTCCAGTCTAGAATTTGATGGTCAGCTACAGAGCTGCCAGATGGCACTTATTCCTATACCCTGTACTAGTTCAGAAATCCCCTGGGATCTCTTCCTGCTCTGCTGCTTCCCAGCCTAGCGTCCAATCTTGACTCTTTCAGTCCTTGGGCTCTGAAATGCCTAGTATACAGTCAGACACCCCCCTCCCAAGTGTCAGCAGTATTCCCTGTCCATTACACTAATTGCTTTGGGCTGGAAAAAATGACTCGTAACTTTTTTCTTGGATTTCCCAATCCAAATTCATTCTGGTACATTTTCTAGATCTTTGTGAAGGAGTAGAAAACTAGATTATACTTCTTCCTCCTACTTTCCCATTTTTGACTCTGCCTTTCTTGTGTCAATTTAGAAGGAGGTCCCTAGTGGAACATCCCAGAAATCTGTCCTTGGTCCTGAGCACAAGGTTTTTATCATAACTTGGAATAAAGGTATGCTTGTCAGATTTACAGATGATATCAAGCTTGGAGGGACAACTAACATATTGATAGAAAAAAATCCAGATCCAAAAAGATTCTGACACAGTAGAGCAAAGAACCAAATCCAATAAGTGAACATTTAAAACATTAATATAAAGTTTTACAGTTGAGTCACTTCACAAATACAGAATCCCATAATTCCAAACTTATCTTAACGTGCATTTCCCTTTTAGAGTGTTCCTCTGTCCTCCTGCCTTATCATTATGGGGCTGCTCATGTTAGCCTATTATCACCTTCCTATGCCCACCCGTGAATCCACAAGTTATCCCCACCTTACCACACTCCTCACCTCACCCCTCCAAACTGTCTGGGCTGAAGGAAGCAGCTCACTCATCTGATAAATTGGGTTACTTCTTATAGGCTAATGGCAGAAGTTTAGCAAAGATCACCTTCATGGTTACACATGCCCCAGAGACAGTGATCCCTCCACCCCTACTGCTGATGTTGTTTAACCCAGAAAAGTGACATCAGAAGTGGACATTCCTATCTGCTTAAGAGAGAGAACATTCATTCCTTTGGGTTAATGCCAGTTCCCCTGAAAAAACTAAAACTTAAGCCTTATCACTAATACCTTTGTTGGAATGCCTTATTCAGATCTTTTTCTAAAAGTTGGACTGAGAACTTAAGGGACAGATGTCGGGAAATAGAGAAAAGTAACAGAGGGAAAATTCTAAAGACAAACTGCCCCTTGGAGTTTTTTCTGGGTTCGGTTCTCTCCCCACCCCACCAGCAGTCAAGGTCCTATCTTCCACATATCAGTGATTTCCTCCTCTCCGTCTAGTAGACAATCCTCTGATTGTCTACTTGTGACCCAGGCACCGAGCGATCGGTGGGACTGTGGAGAGTTAAGATGGTGGTGGGCAGGAGGTTTGGAAGGAGGGTTTGGAGTCTGAGCACATTCATCTCCATAAGTTTTATTACAGCCTGCCAGTTTAAACCTAATGACTAATTTATCGTATAAAATACCACCAATATATTTTTTTGATTTTGCTAATTAATTATCTCAAACAAAGGTGATATTTATAAAACTGTCCAGAAATGGTGTGCACAGGAAAATTGCCTTACAGCAGGAGATGAAATTATTACTAATATGGGATCAAATTATTGCTGTATTGACTTAGTTACTTTATGACTTTGTAATGGATTTCTTCATTATTTTTCCTGGATTGTAGCATTCGTGATTGCATTAAAGTCTGTTAATCTATGCAAATATCATTAGGCACCCCATTGCAACTTTCCTTAGTTTTGGGGACTGTGCTAAGTACTTGCATTCCTGGTTTGAGTGGGTGAGTTCTTTCCTGGTTAGAGGAAGAAATGAGAAATTGAAAGAATCTAGGGTGATGATCCCATCTAGGACATTTCCATGGAAACAGAGCAAATAGTGGAAAAGGTGGGATACCCAGAGATTTTTAACTAGGGTGGGGTGCGTGGGGATTGGTCCCAGGGTATTGAAATTTAGAGGGTGCTGATAGCACTTAGTAGGTAGAATTTACTGAACTTAGTACCTAGTTAGGAGTAGTAATTAGTTAAGGAGGAAGCTACTAGATGATGGGCTTTTTCACCATGAAAGCAACCCCTCCCTTGCCTGTGCTGGCCCTATTCCCTTCCTTGGTTATGTTCTCAGCAGTATCCTAGTGTCTCTGCCTGCCCAGATCCTTGTGTCCCAAGACATGCGGCTTATACCTAAGGTGTATATTCCCATAATTGAATTTGTCTTAAATAGTTATTTGAGGTCCCTTTTGATTCCTGTTGTTCTGGGTGGCAAAATGACTGGTTATGGTTCTTAGGTAACTTTCAGAATAAAAGGTAGTGTTGCACATTTTAAAGTATACTGGATTTCAAGTCAAAGGACCCAAATTGAGAACACAACTAGGTATTTAACAGCATGCAAATCACTTAATTTTTCTGGCACTTAACTTTTTCTTCTGTAAAGTGAAGAAGGTGGAACCCCCATCTAGCACTAGAAAGACCCCTTTTTACTGAAAATGTCTCCCTTATCACCACATTACAAAGACTGAAATTTTACATTACCAAACTTCCATCTTTTGGAATGAGGCACTGAAGGACCCTGTTAGAATTCAAATAACTTTGAAATGTTTTCCACATTATCATTCTATTAATATCCCCATTAATTTATTGTGGTCACTATGTGTAGGAAAAAGTAGAGGCTAGTGGGAAAAGATACAAAATTAATATGTTTTCATGAGGATAAGTAGGAAGTGACCATGTACTTCCTGAGGTGGGCATGCCAAGGTAGGGGCAAGGGATGCCAGCAGAAGGTACCAAATCTCATAAATGGTGTACACCAAGAGGGGAGAAGAAGAGGGCATTGACAAACTGATTCACATGTTTGCTGGACATTGCACCAAGGTTTACAATTCCATGCAGGGATCTGTGGTTTTCTGATCAACCTAACACAGCCCCTCAGATTATATGTTTGTTACTTCTAGCATTGCAAAACACTGTCTTCAAAGCAATACTTGTGATTGCACTGACTGAACTATGATAATTCAACATGCAAAAACTAGAGAAAAAGAGGTTCAGAGATGGGTGGTGACTTTGTCCAGGATCACGAAGTTTGTGATGAAGCTAAGGGTAAAACCCTAGTGTCTAGATTTTAGACTAAGAAGCTTTCTGTTTCTTATGCTCTCACCCCTTAAAAACCATCCCTAAGTATTGTGGATGAAGAGTGAGGGAGTGAAATTGAGAATCACGTCTCCAGCAACATTCATATCCACGAACCAATGCTGTGGTAGTTTGCACCACACCCCACACCCATTGTGAGGAGGCAAAGGCACATAACCATCCTAGGGGCTCCTCATTAGGCACAGAGCTCAAAACCCACAAGGTTAAAGGCTGTGGGAAGGTAAATGTGTATGACTTCATCTGAGAGCCATTTTTTTCTTCTGCATCATCAATACCAATAGTATCATCATCATCATCATCATCATTAGCACCATCATCATCATCATCACTTTTGAGTTTTTATTAAGATATTGAGATGAGGTGGGTCACTGAGGACCATTAGGAAGCCAGCTCAGCTGGTGCTTTACTTCCCTAACATTCTAAAGTGTTTCCAAGGCTCCTTGGCAAACAAGGCACTTGAGATGAGTTAAGTCACTTCTGCTCTCCTCTCCTCTGCTCTCCCAGTCTCAAGGGTTTTCTGCCTTCTCTTTCCTCCCACCCCCCCCACTTCCTACCTCCCCCCACTCTCCACCTCACTAATTCAGTGACTCACTGGGGGATAGGCTGGTCTGAATTTGGGACACATATGAATAAATTGTTAGTGGGTCTATTATTTTCAGATCCCTATTGCCCTAATAATACCTCGCACACTTACACAGTGCAAAGCATTTTGTCTTTTTCAAAGTGCTTTTATAACTAGTCTTGAATTTCATTTCCATAACACTCCAGTGAGGTGGGTACACCCCTACCATACAGTTGGTAAAACTGGAGCCCGGAGAACTTCCCAATGGTCACACTGGGAGTCAGTGGCAGAATCAGGAACAGACTGTAGATCTTGGGGCTCTTAATATGTAAGCTTTTTATTAGCCCATCCTATCACTCTATGATTTGAGTTATATAGTAGAAAAATATTATCAAAGAGAAATCTTAAAGCAGGGGGCTGCTTTAATCCATCAATCAAAAACCAAGAAGAATGTATTACATGCTTACTATATGACAAACACTGACTTAGGGATACAAAGACATTTTTAAAAATTACCCCCTGCCCTCAAGAAGCTTATCTTTTAATTGGGGGGCCACACACAATATTTAAATAACCAAAAAGATAAAAGATATGTGGAGTGAATGCGAAGTAATCTCATGGGGAAGTCAATAGCTACTGGGGGGGGGGTGCCAAAAAGTCCTCCAGAAAAAAGGTGAGATTTGAGCTCTGTCTTGAAAGAAGTCAGGGATTCTCAGAGGTGACAGAAAGGGGTGATTCCTTTGGGTTTTGCTTTCTCCCTTGTTCTCTTCTCTTTCTCTCTCTATGTTCTAGAAAGTGGCAAACTCATCTACTGACTACCACAGCTTCAACTATGATGTATATCTATCTATACCAGATCACTCTCTCCAACCTCTCTCTCCCTCCAGATCCAAACTCCAACTACTTTAATATCTCCACATAGATGATCTGCTGCCGTCACAAACTCAATACATTCAAAGTCAGATTGATTTTTTCCCCAACTCTGCTCCCCTTTCTGACTTCACTATTCCTGTTGGAATAACTGTTCACAAGGTCTTCAATGTTCATGACCTTGGGATTATCTTTGACTCTGCCATCTCCCTTACCTCCCACATCCAATCAATTGTAAGTCCTGTTCATTTTCCCTGTTATCTCTAGGATAAAATACAGACTCCCATGTCTGGTATTTAAAGCCCTTCACAAGTTGGCTCCAGGGTACCTTTGAGGCTTATTATACATCACTCCCTTCCATGCCTTTTATATTCCAACCAAACTGGCATCCTTAACATTACCTACATGCAACATTTTGTCTCCCATCTCTCTCCCTTTGTACCAGCTGTCTTACTTTCCTCCAATGTATTCCCTATTCACCTCTTGGAGTCCTTCAATGTTCAGTTGAATCATAGCCATCTTTCCTGATACCCTCTCACCCCCAGTACTCCCCCTGTCAATGTGTGAGTGTATTCAAAATACATACAAAGAAACTTCTAGACAGAAAAGATTAGACCCAGGCACTGGAAATATACAAATATAAGTAAGACTCACTTCTTGCCTTATAGAACCTTAAGGGAAATGTCACATATACAAATAAGCATGACAGAATAGTACTTGATAATAATGTCTCACATTTCTAAAGCATTTTGGAGGTTTACAAAGTGCTGCTGTCCTCACCACAAACTAGCAAGGTAGGTAGGAGAAGTATTAAATTCCCTATTTTACATAGGAAGGAACTATATCTTGGAGAGATTGTGACTTGCCCAGGACCACACACCTCATCCATGTCACATCTGGGATTTAGACCCAGCTCTCCTTTCATTCAACATGTGTATGTAAAACACTCTGCTACTCCCTGGAAATACAAAAACAAAACATCCCCTGCCTTCTAAGAGATTATGTTCTGCTGGAAGTGAACACAAACACAGATGTAGAACAAATGTATATATATATATATATATATATATATATATATATATATATATATATATATATATATATATATATATATGAAGTTACAGCTAAGGAAGGAGTAAGAGGAGATAGCACTTGACCCAGGTCTTGAAGGATGCTAAGGATTTTAAGAGGTGGAGGTGATGGGGGAGCACATTCCAAATATGGGCCAGAGCCCATGTCAAGACTCAGAGATGAGAGAGAGAACAGCAGGTAATCTAGATGGGATGGAACATACAGTGCCTTCTAAATCCAACGTGACTCCCTAAGCCACATTGCCCCAAAATTCTGGAGAGGGAAGCAGTAGGAAATAGGTACACATCCTTTTCCATCTTCCTTTAAAATAATTTGTTATTGAAGGGCAAATGCCCACACTGTTTGGAATCAATATGGTGAGATCTTAGGGGTCAGGTGTGTTAGGTCAGAAATAGAACAGGTCAGATCTCTCTTGCTGATCAATAATAGGATTGGACCACTGCGTAGTTGCTACTCTTCTAGACTAGGCAAGATGGTTGAACTCAGTTATATTTTTTAAGTTTGCTCTTTAAAGTAACTGTCACCCTGCAGTCATACTGGCTTACTCAACAGCCCCTTTTAAAGCAAAGCTGTAGTCTAATTGCGATTTAATTATCTCCAGTGCTTATCTCAGTCACAAAGACCTCAACCCTTAACACACCAAAAATCTTTATTTTTCCAAATTTATTAATTTATTTGTTTCTAGTTTTAACAATTACTTCCATAAGCTCCAAATTTTCTCCCCCTCCCTCCCCAAGACTGCATGCAATCTTATATGGGCTCTACACATACATTCCTATTAAACACATCACACCAAAAAATCTTTGCCACCAGCCTGCCCTGATGCCTGAAATTCAGCCACCTTTGTAATCAGAGCAACAGTGGACCATGTACTACCACCTGTTAGCTTTGTGACCTTGGTCAAGTCATTTGATGTCATCAGCCTCTGGGTCCTCATACGTGAAATGAGAGGACTGAACTAGGTAACCTCTGTGATTCTAATTTTCCACCTCTTGTTCTAGGAACAGTAATGAAAATTAACACTACTAACGCTTCTGGAATGGTTGTGTCAATTTTCTGCCCTATAATTCCACCCACCATCCAAGTGACATCTTAAACCAAAAATTCATTTCCCTGTCTACCACTTCTTTATATATATGGTATCCTCTAATGGGAATACAAATTCTTTGAGAAAAGCAACTATCTCTTGTATTTGTATCCCCAATGGTCAGCACAGTGTCTAACCCATAGTAATCAAGCACTTAAAAGTGATTTTTCATTTATTTTCATTGATTCTATAAAAATACAAAATTCCTTGAAGTGAGGAACATAGATTGTTTTTGTGTTAGATAAAAGGTGAAATGACTGAGAAAACAAAGGTTTGAGGTTTGGAGCATATTTCCTTATGGAGCAATGCACACCAATTGCCTAACAATTCCACCCCAGACCCTTCCTCAGCTTGGGGCTGGACCTCAAATAGAAAGAGCCAGACTTTTATGTATTAAAAGCAATTAACTAAATAGGACCAATTAATTAAAAGGAAACAACAATCACAACACATAAGGTAATCTGATTTCTAATTGGAGGAAAGATTAGGGACTTTGCAAATTGGGAGGGAGAGACAGAACAGAAACAAACCAGAAAAAGAGGTGTCCCGCTCTTCCCCCTTCCCCCGCCCCCCTCAAGTGTCTGTGAACAGTCAAAGGAACATAGAAACAATAACTGATTGTTCACTATGGGGCCAATTTTCAGATAAGACATATGGGTTTCTTGAGATGTGTAACTGTGAGAAAACTTCTTGCATCAACCTTTGGATCTGACCAGTTTCCTGGTCACAGTCAGGTGATTCCCATTCCTCACCATGGAGCACCTGTGAATTGTCACAGACACACAGAATGAAAGGATCTTAGAATTAGAAGGACAAAGGCCACTGATGACAAGTCACACTTGAACAAAAATCCCCTCTGTTTCCAACTTGGTAAGTGGTCGTCCAAGTAATCAAATTTGCCCTTTTCTGATACAGATGGTTCTCAGGAAGCTTTTTTCTTACATCAAAGCTAAATCTTCCGCCATGAAGTTTCCACCTATTGCTCTCAATTCTGCCCTCTTGGACAAAGCAAGATCATTCTAGCCCCTCTGCCATAGGATAGGGGCTTAAAACACTTGACCACACTCATTATGTCTACATGAAATCTTTTAGTGTTCTTTATCAAGATCTTCTTAAAATCCTGACTACCCATTCCAAATTGTGTCAATCTGCCATTTGAGTTCATCTAAGTCATTGATTACAAAAAACCCCAAAACATTAAACAGAACAGAGTCAAATACAAATTCCTAGGGCACTCCACTGAAGACTTCTTTCTAAGTTGATGGGAACCTATTAATGGCTACCATTGGGTCCAATTATTCAACTGGTTCCAAATCCAATTAATTTTACTATCAACTAGCCCAAATGTCTCCATCTCATTCATATGAATAACATGTAAGAAAGACTATTAAATGCTTTGCTAATATCTAGGTAAACTGTATAACATTCCCCTCTTTTATCAGTCTAGTAATATTAAAAGCCTTGATATTAAGAATTATTTCATTCTTTTTATTTGCATATCTAGTGCCTGACAGTTCCTGGCAATAGGCATTTAATAAATTCTTGTTAATTGCTTAACTGAAAAAGGGACATGTTGTTGTCTAGCACGACATGTTCTTGATACTGGTCTTTGGTAATCAATATTTTCTTTTTTCAGTGTTCACTAATCATCCTTTTAATAATATATTCTAGAATTTTATCAGAAACCCAAGGTAAACTTGTCAGCCTATACTTTGCAGCCTCCATTTTCTTCCCTCTTTTTTTTTTTGTTTAGAATTAGCACAACACTTTCCCTTCTCCAATCCTCCAGTATTTCTCCAGTTCTCCACAGTCTTTCAACGATCACAGACAATGGTTCAGCAATAAAATCCACTAATTCCTTTAGCACCTTAGAATATAGTTCACCTAGCCCAGGTTGCCTTAACTCATACAAGGCAGCTGGGTGCTCTTTTAGTATTGGAATCAACTCTATATTAGCCATTTTTGTTGTGTCCTTTGTACCCAGAGATAATTTTCTTTGACAGAGAAAAGAAAATCAAACTAAAAGTTAAAGGAGCTCTGCCTTCTTCCCATCATCAGTTATTATGTGCCTATTAACCACAAGCATTGTTTCTATCCCTTCTTTGATCCTTCCCTTTTCACCATAAAAACCCCATTTCATAAGCTGAGAATCTTTCATTGCCAGCCTCAATTCATCCTAGGCTTTAGCACTCCTGACACTACTTTTATAGAGCTGTGCTATGCTTTCATATTCACCCTATCCTTGCCCTTATCTTCTGTGGAATGTGTGTGTGTGTGTGTGTGTGTGTGTAGCTAAGTTGGTTGATGAGTTGCTCATGTGTCCACATCAAGTCTATTCAGATACTTCCCTTTTTTCCTCAACACAATTGTTTCTCTTTGTATCTTCAGAATTAATATTCTTGAAAGATTCTCATCCTCCCTGGGATAACTTCCCCTGGAGATTTTAGTCCATGAGATGCTACCAAAAGTATCTCGTAAGCCGGGGAGTGCTGGAATCAGCTTGTGAGAGCTGAAAAATTTTCATTGTGAGCATTTATATTCAGAAATTGGCAAACTATACAATGCAGGGTTTGATTTATTGTTTGGTTGATTGTTAAGACCCTAGAAAGTTATAGAGAAAATGGTAGTAATGTATATTAGATTTTAAAGTGTTTCATTCACATTTTTCCTTTTTTTGGAGAGCCAGTTGTGAAACACTTATCAGTGCACCCTGGTTTTTAAACCTCTCCCCAAATCTAGGATATATCATATAGTATTCCCAGCTTCCCATCCATTCTCTACTACAACATCCCTAAGAAGGAATAATTACTTCTTCACTAGGTTCCCATGATTTACACCCCAGCAAGCACTTCCTCCTTGTTGCTGAGAATTATCTCCAGAATAATATTTCTTCTTGTTGGTTCTTCCACTTTTTAACGGATGATATTATCGTTAAGGTACATAAAAAGATATTAGCTGGCCACCTCCTCGCAGAAAGAGTACTTCAGGATGTACCTGGAAAACTGAAGTTCTTCCATCATCACGATTTCACGACAGCCTCCTTATTTATTTCCTAAATTCTTCATCTATTTCCTCTTTCTGATCAGGAGGTCCAGTATATTTTGATGATAATATCACTTCTATTTCTGCCTCCATTAATCTTCAGGCAAATGTTTTTCTCCCTCTCTGGCTCCAGGATTTTGTCACATGGTTATATATCCTTGATATTTAATACTATTCCAACGCCAACCCTTCAACACATGCAGACACACCCTATACTTTCCTGTTCTCTTTTGAAAAAGACATATCCTCCTACAAGCCATAGTGCAATCATGGGTTTTATCTCACTATATCTCATCATATCACAGTGATCCCTATAAAGTTAAATTTTCTTCATTGAATTAGGATGTCTAGTTCACCTTGGTTATTGCTCATATTTTGTATTCTTTGTGCTTTTGTGCATAATTATCTGAAGCCATGAGTTTTATCACTAGTTCCTTCTTGAGTTTTATGAATTTCTGGAGGCTGAGTATGAATTTCTACTGCTATTTTTCTTCCTTTATTGTAGCTATCACTCTGCTATGTTTCTGTGTAGATATCCATAGCCATCTCAAGTTGGTGCACTCCATCCTGATTCAGGAACCTGCCATTCCTATAATTTAAACCATGGTCCAGAAATCTGACTCTCATTCTAAAGCACCATTTTCTCAACTGGCTATTCATAAGCAGCTTTCAAAGTATGTTGACACTTTGGTTTAAAACTAAACTTGGAACAGTCAAAATTAGCAAAACATGAAAGCATTAGAAAGTATTTGTGAGATCTCTAGGATCTGAGAAGTCAAGTTGGCTGCTTTTCCTGCTTTTATAAAGATAAATCAAGTTGATAGGCATATTTGAATAGAAGTTTATTTATGTTGCTTAGATAAAGACTGAGCTAGTAATCCTAAAGAGCTTTAATCAAATCAATTGCTGGGAGGGCGGTGGAGGGGAGGGTTAGGAGGCGGGGAGAGAAGACAGACTATGAGGATAAAAAGACAACAATGCAACTCTCCTTGCCCTCAAGGTGATGATATTCTACTGAGAGGATACTAGAGAAATACAGGTGAGTGAGTACAAGAGATTAATTAAGGAAGGAGAGAGAGTAAAACAATAACTCCTACAGTTGATAGATGGGGTAGGACATGAAGGTTGACTGGCTTGGGCTGACTAAAGATAAAGCATGCAAGTAAAAGAATCTCCCTGTACCAAAAAAGAATGAGAAGGAAGATGAAAGGCTATCATAGGACCCTAACCTGGGAAACTAGAGAGACAGTATGGGAGAGGAAGGAAGGAAGGAAGGAAACAAGCATTTATTAAGCACCTACTATGTGCTAGGCACTTTACAAACATTCTGTCATTTGATCCTCACAACCCTGGGAGGTATATGCTATTATTATCTTCTTTTTACATTTGAACTCAGAGGAAACTAAAAGCAGGTTAAGTGACTTGTCCAGAATCACACAACCAGTAAGTGTCTGAAACCAGATTCAAACTCAAGTCTTACTGACTCCAGGCAGAAGAAACAGGTTCTAACTGAACTGATTAGAGGAATAAGTCCAGAATTAAGCAAAAACCCCATTAAGAGTCAGAAATTACTTTGGATTGATAGGTGACTTTCTAACCATTATCCTCATGAAACTTCTTCACATTATCCTCCGTGAATGGGAAAGAACAGAAAAGGAAAACCCAGGGCAGAAAAGGAAATGTGTTAACCAGGGTTACTCAGTCTTCACAACCACAACTTAATTCTCCCATTGCTTGAGTCATGCAAACCCAGAAAAGGAGATGTGGTTGATCTCTGAAAACCATGGCTTATGGGATGATAGACTCTGAAGGAGGAGAATTGGTGCACAGAGCAGAAGAAGGCTCAAAGCTGACCGTGGTTTTTCTCCACCACTCCCCAGGTCTGTGGAAAAATAATCAGGGCATTCTCCTGAGGCTGGTGACTGGTGGAGTAGGCCTGACTAGGAAGCTAGGTCATAGAATATGGGGAGTGTGGAAGTCAGATGTAGACAGAGTTAGTGTTGTGACGAGCATGGTTACTACCATGAGTCAGAGAGAGCAAGCAATTAGAGAATGAGAGGCTGTGTGGAAACTGATGCAATGTCATACAGTGAGTGTGTTTATGGGTATGTCTAGGGGTAGATAATTCTGCTTTGTGACACCCCCTCCCCCACATCCTCATAATACCATGGCCAACCCTATCCATTTGTGGTAGCTTTTTACCTTTGCTGAAATAAAACCCTTATCTGTCTCCTTGAAAGCTAAAGACAAACTGGCCATAACATGTTATATGAAAGAAGAGGATAAAAAAACCACACATTTACATTATGCTATAAATTATCATGTGATAGGTGAAACACCAGAAAATATGCCAGATGCCCGTGGAAACCCCATTAGACAACAAGGTTCTGTGGCAGAGAAGTTCTCACAGAAATTTTGAGGGGCTTGCTGTAGACAGTGTGCCTGGGAAAGATAATGTAGCATATAAAATTTATAATCACTCAAGTGGAGAGATGAAATTCATACAGATGCCCCCCCCACACACATACACACACACACACACCAAAAAAGGTGACTTCCATTTATAATGTCTACATTGTCTAGTATACCTTCCTGATTTGTACTCATGCCTATTTTCAGCTAAGATGAGATTGGAGATGATTGTGGGTGTAGGGGTGAAAGGTACCAAAAGGATGGGGATGGAGATATTATCAGAGATCTAGATAGAAGATGATAACATCTCTGCCTCCTGAACTTTACTGTCATGCCCCTTGGGTTCAGGGAGTCTTCCAGCCTCTAGGAACAATGACCACCACAATCTTTTGTCAGTGACTCACAGCATTTAAACTCAATTAAACCGTAAAACCTCATAGTAGGCACTAGGGATCTAAAGAAGAATATGATCTCAAGGCATTTACAAATAGGAAAAAGGATCAGGACAAGTATAGGTTGGCATCACAGGGCTAGAGAAGGGTGAACAATCCAGTTGCAGTTCACTTAGGTATCTCCTTGAGGGTCTAGCCTCTGACACTACTTCAGTATCAACCCAGGGCCTTGGCTCTTCTATCTCTCCTCTGATTGTCTCATCCCTTCTTTTCTCTATCTGCCATCCCTTTCCATGTGTCTCTCAGTTTTGTTGCTTCATGGGTTTCCCTCTCCTTGGCTCTCTATTTTTCTGTGTGTCCCTCTCTCCCTTTACATCTCTAGTGATTAGATATAGTGACTACAGGCTAGTCTATCATAAAATTATAGAATATTGGAAGTTCAAAGACACTTTAGAGGTCATAGGGTCATAGATATAGAACTCAAAGAGAACTTAGCTAAATCCCCTAATTTTACATACGGGGAAATCGAGACCTAGAACTATATGGGCATACAAGCAATAAGTAGAAGCTGGGATTCAAACCCAGATCCTTCTCAGCTTAAATCCTTGAGAAAGCTGTCTACAGTCAATGCCTACAGTTCCTCTCTGTCTTTTAAACACCCTGCAATCTAGTTTTTCAATCCCATCATTCAAATTGAACCTGCCCTCTCCAAAGGTACTCTTAATAGTCTCTTAATAACCTCTTAATAGTCTGTCCTCAATCCTTCCTGACCTCTCTGTAGACTTTGACTCCCACATCTTTCTCTTCTGTAGGTTTACATGACCCTGTTCTCTCCTGGTTCCCCCTCTTACTTATCCAACTCCTATTTCTTGGTCTCTTCTGCTGGATCTTTATCCGTTTCATACCTATTAACTGCAAATGCCCCCAAAGGCTTTTGTCTTGGGTGATCTTCCTCTTTTCCATCTTCACTATCTCACATGATGACCTCATCAGCTCCCATGGGTTCAACTATGCAGATGATTCCAAGGTCTTATATCTTCCCCTAGCCTCTATCCTGAGTTCTTCCCCCTCTTTCTATTTTTACTTTTACTATCAAGGGCACCATCATCCTCCCAGTCTCACAAGCTCAAAACCTCTGTGCCATCCTCAACATCTCACTACCTGGTATTGGGAGCTGTCCCTGACTGATGAGTAACTGCTGTCTTCCCTCAATAAAAGCTTACAGCCCCTCCTTCCTTTATCCAGGGTAGTCAAGCAACTCCCAAGTTTTGCTTCTCTTTCCAACTTCCTGAGAAGTTTGGATTCTCCCTCTGGTTCTCTTGCTTCTACTCTGAGTCTAGACCAGGGGTTCAGACCCCAAAGGAATCCATGGATAGATTTCAGGGGTGAGGGTCCATGAACTTGGATTGGAAAATAATTTTTCATCTTTATTTCAGAATAATTTGTTTCCTCTGAACTCCTCTGTATTTTATTTTATGCATTTAAACACATTCTGAGAAGGGGTCCAGAGTCTTCAGCAGAGTGTCCATGAGACCCAAAAAGGTCAAGAATTCCTGCTTTGTATTATCTTGTTTATCTCATCATCTCCAAAAGGTTCAATTGTCATCTCTATGTGAATGATTTTTATATCTATATATGAATCCCTAACCTCTCCCTTGAGTTACCATTACCATTACCATTACCATTACCATTACCATTACCATTACCATTACCATTACCATTACCATTACCAACTGCCTTTTGGATATCTTGAATTGAATATCTCATAGGCATCTCAAACTGAATGCATCCAAAGCAGAATTCATGATCTTTCCCTAAAACCTTCCCTTTTCCCCAACTTTTCAATTGCTAGTAAGGATTACTCCCAGTCAGATAGACTCAAAACCTCTGTGCTATGTTCAGCTCCGCACTAGCCCCTCCCAGCTTGATTTATATTTTTTCTTTTCTATTTAAAGGGGCCATCCTCTGACTACTTTTAAAGAGACCTATTCACTAAATGGGCATTACCTCACTTTAAGTGAGTGCCTGAAAAGGCCATAGTCTAAAAGGCCAAGGTCTCCCAATGCATCCTGGGCCATCTCCAATCATCCTCATCACTGGATCCAGATGGCTCAGGAGGAGAAAGTGAGGCTGGTGACCTGCACAGCCCTCCCACACTTAAAACAAAGTCAAATGCAAGTCATGTCATCATTTCTCTGATGTCATGGTCCTCTTCGAAAACAAACGTAAGTACTCATTCCAATATTCCATTTGTCAAGTTACTTCCACCTTCATAACATCTCTCAGATAGATAGATAGATAGATAGATAGACAGACAGATACACACATATATACATACATATACACACATTCCCTTCTCTTTCCCCTCACACAGTTAATACCACAATACAGTCTCAATCATTTTCTTCTTAGACTATTACAATTGCTTTCTAATTGGTTTCCCTGCCTCTCCTCATTCCAGTCTATCCTCCTCTAAGCAACAAAAGTGAGTTTCCTAAAGCAAGGGTCTCATCATGTCACCTTCCTGCTCAATAAACTCCAGTGGATCATTTCTTCCAGGAACAAATATAAAATCTTCTATTTGTACTTAAAGTCAACCTGGTCCCTTCCTCCCTTTCTTGTCTTTGTACAGTTTACTCTCCATCATTCACTCTACAATCTAGTTACTCTGACTGTTTTGCAGTTCCCTATATATAATCTTCCATCTCCCAACTTTATACTGGCCATCCCTCAGACCTGGAATGTTCTCCCTCCACATATTGTTCCCTTCTGGCTTCTTTTCCTGAAGAGTCAACTCAAATCCTACTTTCTGTAGGAGACCTTACTTAACCCTCTGGCTGCTAACACCTTCCCTCTGATTTTGCCTTCTCTCTATTCCCCCTCTCTCTCTCTCTCTCTCCCTCTCTCTTTCTTTTTGTCTCTCTCTGTCTCCACCTCTACATATGCATATACAAATATGTATATGTGTATATATGTATACATATACACAGTAAGTACATACTTATAGGTATATATACGTATGTATGTATGTCTGCACACACATACATACATATGTGGGTATCTCTATCTACCTTGTATGTACTCAGTTGTTTAGATGTTGTCTACTGCAATAGAAGATAAGTTTCCTTAGGACTCTGTCTTCCTTTTTGTGCACATAGAAAGCACTTAATAAATGCTTGGCAACCAAGTGAGTGACAAGACCGGACTTGGTGTGATCAAGGGCTAATGTTCACGTGGTTTAGTCTCAAAATATGAGTTTGTAGGAGAGGACATGCGAGGGGCATGCCTCACTACTGGGAAGCCTTCCTAGAGGATGGAGAAATATGAGCTAAGCCTCGAAGGATGAATTAGACTTAGTTAAGGGAAAAGGAGGCAGTGTGGAATGATAAAAAGGATGTCAGATTTGGTTCAGCCAGATCTGAGTTTGAATCTCAGCTCTGCTCTTCCTTCTATGACCTTGGGCAGCTTCCCTGGGCTTCTCTTTTTTCATCCGTAAAACAAGAAGGTCCCTTTCATCTCCAAGTAACATTACGATCCTAAAGAAAGAAGTAGTTTTGCCTAAGGAGAGAGGTGGGAGCAAAGCCACGGAGGTGAAACCAAGCATGGTTTCTGCAGGACAAAATCTAGGAAGCAGCCACTTCTCTTGCCAAAGGCAATACATGTATCTGGTCTGCTTTTCCCCCTCCTCTCCCTTGCCTTCCCTTCCTTATTCCTGCTCGCTCACTTGACCAGAATGGCATGTAGGGTGACTATCCCTGTGCTCCAAAATGGTTAAAAGGGAGCCTGAGACTTCTCTGGGTTTTGTTTTGGTTTTGGTGGGGCAAGTGTATGAAAGAATGGTAAAGAAGGCCTGTGACCTCCTTTCTGTTGATCTCTACAGAAGAGAAGAGAACCTCTGGGAGAAGCAGGGTAGGAAGTAAATGATGATGAAGGCCTATAACTTCTCCAGGTCTATGGTGGAGGCAGGGGGAGGAGAGAGGGCACTGAGTGGACATGGGAGGAGAAGATAGTGAAGGCACTCCTGGCCTCTCTCAGTGAGTGGGGTGGGGGAAGGCTTATGCATATGGATGTGGCTTTTTCTGTTTCCTCCCCTCCTCATCTCCCCAACATCAAACAACTCCAGATACAGCACCCGACAGATCAAACAGCCCAGCCCAGCCTGCCCCACTGGCTGCCTTGGAAGGACTTGAGTGAAAGGCCTCATTTGCATCCTGTGTGTGTGCCCAGAGAGATACTGCCTCCCCAGCGCAGGCACGCGTGCGCACAACCCCCCCCCCCCACACACACTCACACACCACACACTCACACACACACACACACACACACACACACTTCCAGGCAGCCCTTTGATCTGATTTGATGTCTCTTTCAGTTCTTCTTTCCAACCAAAAAGGCTTTTATCCTCTGAAACCTCCATCTCTCTGGTTCTCTCCACCCCACTGCCCCCACCATTTTGTTCCTCTATCTCTCTCTGTCTCTCTCAGCTTCTCTTGTCTCTCTCTCCCCTCTCTGTCTCTCTCTCTCTTTCTCTCTCATTGTCTGTTTATGTGTGTGTCTCTCCCTATGTGCATATGTGCGTGTCTCTCCTCCCTCCCCCTCCCTTTCTTCCTAGTCATAATAAGGGCAGAGCAATTGCATTATTTTAATACTTTCATAGATTCAAGATCTCATTGATCTCTCTGCCCAGTGCAGATCACTATTTACCCAGGCTATCTCATTCTTGGTGATTCTTATCCTTATCTTCTCATGAATTCTTTTTTTTTTTTTAATTAAATTGAATTTTTTTCAAACAAAGATTCACCTTTTCTCTCTAACCCATGCTTCTCCCCCAATGGAGAAAGTAAGAAAAATAAAACTCCTGTTAGGAACATCTATAGTCAAGCAGAACACATTTCCGTGTTGGCCATGTCTCCTCAAAGAGTGTCTCAATCTGCACTCTGAGTCTATCATCTCTCTGTCAGGAGGTCCTTCTGTGACTGCATCATAGACAGTGTATTTGCCCCAAGCATTCTTCACAGGGTCCATGAACTTGTCTTTAGAAAGAGAACAAATATTCAATATAATTTGTTTCCTTCATAGTCCTTGTATTTTATTTGATGCATTTAAGGATATCATTCTGAGAAGGGGTTCATAAGCTTTACTGGACTGCCTAAAGATGCATGATTCACACCAAAGGTTAAGAATACCTGTCTGTTCAATGCCCTGGAAACTCTCCATGAAGTCTTTTACCATTGCTGGGTACATTCAGGCCGTCCAGCTGTTGTCCTTCTCTTTGGCTACAGAATGTGTCCTTGATAATGACTTTCACCACTTCTTATATGGAAGTCATTGCCAGTAATATGCTGCAGACTACTTACCCCTGCCTTGTATCTTTCCATTGACCTTAGGGTCACCTGCAATTCTGAATCTACTGAGATTGTTATGTTCAATGTGTCCCAGCCATATCTAGCAAGATGGGGAGAATATTGCTGTGAAAAGAGATGAGGTTTTGCAAAAGTGAGCAAATTTTCTTGGTGACTAATGTGCAAATACATTGGCTTCACTATTTAGAGTATATAGAAGTCTAAAGTAAAGGCATTTCTGAGGCAAGTTACAAGAAGATTCTTGGATTATCCATTTTGATAACCACCTGAGAAGGCTTTCTGGAGGAGGAGGAGGCTGACTGGTGTTAGGAATACATGTGTAATGCCATTCTGGCTAGGACATATCATGAACTAGAAATCAACTGATTCCTCAGCAGTCTAGGACACATTCTTTTGCATATACCCTTCCCCTCTGGTGAGGCTAATCTCACTACCCTCAGAAAGGTAAATAGTCCCTCTCACCTCTGTGCCTTTGCTCTCGCCATTTGTTTTCTTGCCTGGCATGCCTTTCTACCTCCTTATCGCCTAGACAAATCCTAGACATCCTTCAAGTTGCAGCCCATTTCCTACTGCTTCCATTAAACCCTCCCTGACCACTCCGAATCCCATTGATCCCTCCGTTTCTCTGACCTACTGCAGCACTTAACCTGAGCTGTGCAATCTTGGATTTAATCAATCAGTCACCAAGCATTTATTATAAACTTATTCTATACCAGGCACTGTGCTGATACGTGTCTTAATATCACACTATATCTTCTGTCTTGCTGTTTTGTGTATAGAAGTTTTGCCTCTCTCATTAGTGGGAGTGTCCACTTTAGAAGGCTCACAGTGGGTCTTCCTCTGTTTCTCTAAACTTGAGTAAGAACAGGCTTAACCGTACAATAGGTACTCAGTACAGGTTCTCAGGCTGGCTCTTTACTGACTGCTCACTTATGCGCAGGATAGGAATAGTAGAGGCTACTGAGGTAGATGCCTTTGAGGGCTCTGCTCCCCCGGCCTGTTCTTTGAGACCCCCTGCATATGCTCACCTGGAAGATGACAAGCCAGGATCAGAATGGAAAATGTGTATGAGCCCACATATTAAGTCAGTTGACATAATGTATGTAAACAGCGCAATCTTCCCATTTCCTCCTTAATGCAAATGCTTATATAAACCTACCATTAGAGTACATTGGCATGCTTCACACCTTCCCTCCCCAGTGCCAGAAAGTGGCTGCCTAGAAGCTGGGACCATCAAGACCCTTTACCTGGCCATTGGGCAACCTAGTCATTGGGAGCAAATCAAATTATAAGGGAGATCAACAGCCACTAACTCCTGTAAGGCCATCCCCTCCCCTTCTCCCTCCTCCCTATGGTAGGGTCAATACAGGCCCAGGAGGTACTATGTGCATGAACTTCAGGCTACAAGAGGACCCCCAGGGCAGGGACCCCCAGGGCAGGGACTCCCAGAAATCCCCTCTCTGGCACCAGCCCTTTCTCCTTCATTTGTGGTTCCCTGACCTCACAGAGAGATGAGAGCTGACTTCCCACTATGCCTGATCAATGAGAAAAGCTGGGACCATGAAAAAGCTAAACATTCAATCAATAATAATAGCAGGTCTATTATGTTATTATGTAATATATGAATGAATAAAGAAGCATTTATTAACTGCCTGCTATTTATCAGACACTGTACTCATTATAATTGTGATGAAAGTTAGTAGAGCAGAGTAAATAGACCCCTGGCCTCCGACACAGGATGACCTCGGTTTAATTCTCACCCCTCATGCAGACTGGCATTATGAGCCTCGAAAGTCACCTCACATCTCTAGGTGCCCAGGCAACTCTCAAAGACCATAAGCTGCAGCCTCAGTATTGCTCTGCATTGGGAGAAGGAGTTTCTCATTGGCAGCCTCTAATTGGATGAAATCATAAGTCTGGTTAAAAATGTTGATGATGATGATGATGGTATTTTTATAGCACTTTTGAAATTTACTCCTAGTGCTTTTCTTACAACAGCACTGGGAGGTAGACAGAGCAGGTACCATTTTCATGGGTGAGGACTGAGGTTCAGAGAAGTTATATGACTTGTTCATAAGCACACTGCAAATAAGTGTTGGAGGGAGAATTTGAATTCAGGTCTTCTGACTGTCCAACTGTCTTTCTACTACACCTATTGCCTCCTTCTATTCTCTAAGAGAAGAAATTCTACTTGCCAAGTAACAGTATTTGGCCCAGAAAGGGAATTTAATTTTTTAGAAATCCCTAAGTAAATATCTGGACAATATCAACGTTTTCAAAACCTGAGCCAGCTCTGAGACCCAAGAATCTATCTTCCAGGAGTCTGTCTGGGAGTCCATACAGGAGGAAAAGCTGAATTCATCCCCTTTTCTTGTCCTTAGCTCTTCCCCCAACCTTTTAACCTATTGCAATGCCTAAGATTAAACTATTAGAGGCCCATCCCTTTGGATCAAAGTATTGAAGGTCCCAGCTAAAATGGAAATGCTCCTAAGAAAAGTAATTCATAAAATCTGGGTTGCTTAAGCTGCAGTCCATGGATGCCCCAAATGGTCTGCAGATGGCAAAGAAATTGGATGGCAAAAAAAGAAAACCTTTCTTTTCACGAATTTCACCTGAAATTGAGTATTTTTTCCAACTATTTAAAAACATTATTCTGAGGAGGTGACCATAGGTTTCATCAGACTGCCAAAGGGGTCCATGAGACAAAATATCAGTTTAAAAAACCCTGCCTTAAACCTTCATCCTTTAATTAGCTGACACATTACCAGAGACAAATGAAAGATGTTTTAAATCCTAGGATAATATAATTATGATCCCAAGGGGACCCACCATAGTGAGAGGCAGAGTCAGGTAGCTCAAGGTGCACTGTACTTGGAATGAGAAGGGGAAGGTTTGAGGGACCTAGAGCAGAGGTGGTGAACTTCGGCCTTGAGGCCACATGTGGCCTTCTAGGTCCTCAAGTGGGGCCCTTTGACAGAATCTACACTTCATAGAACAAATCCCCTGAATAATAGGATTTCTATTGTAAAATCTGGACTCAGTCAAAAGGCTGCACCCAAGGACCTAGAAGGCCACAAGTTCTCCATCCCTGCAAGTCACTAAGACTTAATTTCCTCATCTGTAAAGTGATCTTAATGATTCTTGCCCAAATTACCTTCCAAGATTGTCAGAAAAAAAGTCTTCATGAACATTAAGTTGCTATATGATTTAGCATAATTAATCATTTAAAGACCAGTGAAGAGGTGGGGAGGGAAGGGAGAGGAGTTCCTCCATAGGAGGGACCTTAATAGTCTCTACTTGTGGCTAATCACAACCCAGCTGGCCTCTTCTGGCTCTTGGAGGTGGTGAGTTAAAATCCTCCATCATGCCTCTTCTGAGGGAAGAGTAGCTCCTTCACTGGGTACTGGAATATGGCCCAGGTTGGGAAGAGGAATTATGAGTGGGTTGGCTGGATGGGAAAAGACACCCTCACTCACATAAGCACAAAGCTTTTGTCCAAACTGACTCTGAAGGTTGTTTTTCCAAGACAGATGTGGGAGGTGGATAAACACCTCACATCACAGGTTCATAGGCTATTAGCTCTGCAAGAGACCCTAGAGATCTAGTCTAACCCTTTCATTTTGCAGATGGGGAAACTGAGGCTCGGAGCAGTGAAGGGACTTTGCTTAAGATTTCATGTGCTTAGGATCCTTGCCCTATCAGAGCAAGCTCACTCATGCCAACACACAATTCTCCCATCCCTTCTCATTCCTGCTTCTGTAACTGTTGTTGTTATGCCTATGCAAAGTATCCAAGACTATAGGTTCAAATCCTCCCTCCTTTAAGGTGTTATTTGTCCTCCATTCTTGAAGAGGACCATGATATCATGGAGGTAATACTAGGACATGCAGGTGGATTGGATTTAAGTGAGGGAAGGCTGTGCAAAGTCACCAGCCTCACTTTTTCCTCCTAAGCCATCCAGTGGTCAGAAATGGATCAGGAGATAGCCCTGTACCTTCTTCATGAAGCCTTTCCTGACTACTCCAGTCCAAACTAATCTCCCTCTTCTCTGTCCTCTGACACTTGAAGCTAGTAGCTGATCTTACACCATGCTCTATGATTCTTTCCCTGTTTCGGATGTGTGAATTTTGTATCCTAACCAGAGAGTTCTGTCTCCCCAACCATTTAGCTCAGAGCAGGACTGAGAACTGGAGGCACATACATGGATGAGAACAAACTCATTCCTTAGTGAGACAGCTAGGTGGGCTACTGGACCTGAATTTAAGCAAGACCTCAGGTCACTTAACTTCCTTGGGTTTCATTTTCCTCATCTGTAAAATAAGGAAAATGGACTTCATGGCCCCTGATGTACTTTCCAGCTCTAAATCCATGATCCTATTAATAGAAATTATGAATATGTCGCTGGAGCACAGATGGAGAATGAGAAGCAGAAGTGACCCAAGGCCTATGAACTGACCTTTCAGGGATAGGGCCAGCTGGGGCCACCGGATCACATTCTGTAACCCCCGTCAATCTCTCCGTCTCTCATTCTCTCTCTCTCTCTCTCTCTCTCTCTCTCTGTCTTTCTCTCTCTCTCTCTCTCTCTGTCTCTCTCTGTCTCTCTCTCTGTCTCTCTCTGTCTTTCTCTCTGTCTCTGTCTCTCTGTCTTTCTCTCTCTCTGTCTTTCTCTCTCTCTCTGTCTTTCTCTCTCTGTCTTTCTCTCTCTCTCTGTCTTTCTCTCTCTCTCTGTCTTTCTCTCTCTGTCTTTCTCTCTCTCTCTGTCTTTCTCTCTCTCTCTCTGTCTTTCTCTCTCTCTGTGTCTTTCTCTCTCTCTGTCTTTCTCTCTCTCTCTGTCTTTCTCTCTCTCTCTCTCTGTCTTTCTCTCTCTCTCTCATCTTTCTCTTTCTCTCTGTCTGTCTTTCTCTCTCTCTCTCTCATCTTTCTCTTTCTCTCTGTCTTTCTCTCTCTCTCTCTGTCTTTCTCTCTCTCTCTGTCTTTCTCTCTCTCTCTGTCTTTCTCTCTCTCTCTCTGTCTTTCTCTCTCTCTCTGTCTTTCTCTCTCTCTCTGTCTTTCTCTCTCTCTCTGTCTTTCTCTCTCTCTCTCTCTGTCTCTCTCTGTCTCTCTCTCTCCCCACTTTGTTACTCTCTATCATTGTTTCTCTCTGTGTGTCTCTCTTTGTAATTCTCTCTCTCTTCAGTCTCCCAGTGTTTCTCTCTCAGTCTCTGTCTCTCTCTCAGTCTCTCTCTGTGTATCTTTCAGTCTTTGTCTCTTCCTTTCTATCTTCTCTTTCTATCTCTCTGTCTGTCTGTCTGTCTCTCTCTCCCCCCCCTTTCTCCTCCTTTTGTCTCTCCCTGTTTCCTATCTGTCTCCCCACCTCAAACCCAGCATTTTTTTCTATCTCCTTCCTTTCCCACTAGGATACACTGGCCTAGGCTACCCAGTGGCCTTGCTTGCTGCAATATTATTATGGCTTGCAGGGATTTATGAGGACGCCTTGTCAATTCCTGCAGACTGCCCCATGCTGTGAGTTATGCAATAGGCCATTGCCTTAATTAAGACAAATGGCCTTTACTAGATCTGTCCCAGGGAAAAATTACTCCCTGGGCTCCCTCTTTGTAGCCGAGGCATGACAAATGCCTACCCAGGCAGGTGTGGTATAGTCCTTGTCCCTGACTCACACGGCCTCCACCTCATCAAGAGCCTGTCCCTTCGTTCCCAGGCCAAGCCCCAGCCCTAACATTCATAGAGGTCCTGGCTTCACCAGTAGGACCTAGGCAGTGAGCTATAATGGACAGTGCACAGGCTGAGAGTTAGGAGTCCTGAGTTCAAACCCTGCCTCTGTCTCTCTGAATCTGATTTCTTATTTGTAAAATAGAACTAATACCTGCAGTACCTGCCTCACAGGGATGTTGTAAAACTCCAAGAGAATACAAGCAAAGCACGTTGTATGCTCTAAAGCACTATATAAATGCCAGTTGTTATCCAGTTATTATCTGGAGTTGGAGGACCCACGTTAAAATCTTGCTTCTCCCCACAACCTTTTACCCCAAAAACCCCCAAAAGGTGACTGTGGTCAGTCATTCGACTTCATGGGGGAATTTAGACAGGATCAGAGATGAGGTACCTGGGGCCTTGAGACCACATATGGCCCTCTAGGTCCTGAAATGCAGCCCTTTGACTGAATCAAATTTCATAGAAGTCCCCTTAATAAAAGGATTTGTTCTGTAAAACTTGGACTCAGACAAAAGATGGCATCCAAGGACCTAGAAGACCACATGTGGCTCTGAGGCCACAGGTTCCCCACCCGTGGACTAGACAATCCCAGACTTTCCTTCCCACTCTAATGTTTTAAGCACCCTCAGCCAGACCTTAGAGAAGGCTGAGGAGACAGCCGCATCCTCGGAGGTGATGCTTTTAGTGCTTTCAGAAAGTCCTCCCTCCTCCCACTTGCTTCTCAGTGTTGAAAATTCTTGTCATGGGACACAACTCATTATTCCCCAGTGAGAGATCAGGCCAAAGTACAAACTTCCTCAGCTTAGCAAATGCAGTGGCCTACATTAGTGCTTTTCTAGACTGGACCTGTGACATCTTTGTTGCATGGAACTCCCAGTGAGGAAATTTCCCAGTCTACCAGAGCAGTTCAGCGATGACTCTGCAACTTAGAGCCCCAGGCTTGGAAGGGTTAAAAGACCCACCAAGCATGGAGGAGCTTGGATGAGTCTGAAGGAGGACTTTGAAACCCAGGTCTTCTGGCTCTGAAGTGGGCTTGCTGCTGACCTATAGAAGTGCATGAGGCAGTCTAGGGAACTTGACAAGATGTTCTTATAATCTACATTATACTGAGGTATAAATGACTGATGTCAGAATGTTTCCAAAGAGTAGGATGCTTGATGTAAGGATGAAGGTACCACAGAGAAATGAAGGGGGGCTGGATCACTACAAGTAAATTTCACTTCAAAATATTGCTGTGGGGGTCTCCTTCAACCACATGGAGTCAGTCACCTCTTCATTCTCCCCTACCTTAGGAGGGAGAAGATATTTCCAATTTAACAAATGATCCCTTAAACAGAGAATTAATAGGGGTTCTAGAATTTTAGAACCTGTTTATGCAAATTTCAACACAACCAGACACACACACACACACACACACACACACACACACACACCTCCATTCCTAGATAAGTATGCATCCTAATTAGGAGTCTATCCCAGCTCAATTTGTCAGTGATTTCCCCTCTACCACTCCTCATCCTACACTTGGGAGAATGGGAATCCTGAGTACCTAGTGTCCCCTGAGGAAAGGCAGACCTTCCAATAGCAAAGGGGGAGCATGGTCAAAGACTGGGGATGAAGTTGTACTTACCATTCTCTCTCACTTTTTTTTCCTATTGAAGAAGAGATAGGAGAGAAGAGTCTAGTTACTTCTCAGTTATCTGTGCTGGTGGATGGGAGCACCAAAACTGATAATTGCAATGGTGGAATTTTTTTAATAGCCAAAAGCAAATAATCACAAAGAAAAGAAAATCCAAATGCTGGTTCCATTTGAGCTTTATAATGTCTGTCTTTCAGTTCATTTCAATGAATTAACTGTTCTTAAATATCAGAGCCTAGGCTGCCTTAGAGAAGACTCTTCCTGACAGGAACAGAAGAGCTCCCCAAAGGTACAGCTGAGGCTCCCAGCTTTCCCTATTACTGTTGGCTTCCAATGGTTCATGGCTCTGCCCTGTGCTCTGTCCTCAGGGAATGGAATCCCCTCTCCCCTATCTTTCTGTCCTGGAGTGCTTCTATCAGCTAGAACACTAGAAGCTCCCATAATTCCAGCATGAGAAAAGACTAAACCCCCAGACTCCATCCCATGATGTATCACAAGACCAAAGAATAACACAAAGTCCAGCTGTGTACATCTCAGAAATCCCATCTCAGCTGTAACCAAGGTGGAGGTGACTGGGATGTTTCCTAGAGTGCCAAAATTTAGAAGGTACTGACTACACCTGTAGTCCTTCTTCAGTATAGAAAGTTTTCAGTGTCCTGGGTACTCTTTCTCCCCTACACATACCTTAAAGATGGAATGATTTCCTCAGCTAATTCCCAGTCCACTCCCCCAGGCTAGCAGCCTACCTATACACATACAAGGACAGAAGAGAGGGAAAATACATTTAGTAGGCTCCAAACTATGTGACAGGTACTAAACACTTTACAAATATAATTTCATTCGATCCTTACAACAATCCTATAAAGCTGGTAATGCTGTGATCCTCATTTTACAGTAAAGGAAAATGAGGTAGACAGAGGTTAAATGACTTGACCAGGAACATTCAACTAGCGTGTATCTGAGGCAGGATTTGCATTCAAGTCTTCCTAACTCTAGGCTCAGCACTCTATTCATTATACCAACACCTGCCTCCCCATAGTTCATGTCCCTCTCCCTGGAAGCAAAAATTCCTAGATCCAGCTCTTTGCTGAAGTTGAGAAACCTCTGTACAATCCCTAGCTCTACCCCAGTCCTCCATTATTTGTGGCCTTCTCTACTGAGATTCTCTGTCCTCTTCCTCCAGAACGTCAGCCATCCCTGACTGTCCCTCAAGAAGCATTCAGTGGCTTTGTTCCCTTAGCCTTAGCTCTATCCCAAGTTGAGTCCCTGTTGGGCCTGATTTGTTGGCTCTCCAAGCTTAGGGTTCCTCAGGTCTCTAAATCTCACAGGGCTAAAAAAAAACACAACCTATTTCCTCCAATCATCCCCAGCTTTCCTCCTGGGTGCCTGGATTCCCCCTGCTCTCAGTTTCCCCTCTGCTCCCCAGGCCTCTTGCTCTCTCTCCTCCTCCTAGGATCTCACCCCTGCCTCCCTCTCTCCCTGAAAGCACAGCAGCTGGAGGGGAGAGAACAGTAAAAGTCTATTGCAGCTATAAAAGGCATTAACCATCTGAGCACTCGTCCCCATCAGGCAGAGCGGCCCATTCATACTTAAACAGGAAATATTGTTTAATGCCCATGGTAATGAGCGAATCAAATTTTGAAAATTAAACCCGAAATTGAGCATTAGAGCTGGGGCGCCAGCATTTGGCAAACCAACTGGCAATGCTGCTGCCCACCCACAGCTCCCCACCCCCCTTTCCCTGCCCCTGGGCTTGTCTAGACCCATAGTCCAGCCACACAGATACTTCCTACATGCTATGATGAGAAAGGCCATGGAAGACTCCCAGACAAAAATACTTCTGCCTACACCAAACCTGACATGATACCTGAAATTCGACCATTAGTATCTCCTTTCTTTGGGGCTATCATTGCTTCCCCTCTCTCTCTCCCTCTTTCTTTCTCTCCCTCTCTCCCTCCCTCCCTTCCTTCCTCTGTCTCTGTCTCTGTCTCTCTCTCTCTGTCTCTCTCTCTCTCTGTCTCTGTCTCTCTGTCTCTCTCTGTCTCTCTCTGTCTCTCTCTCTCTCTCTCTCTCTCTCTCTCTCTCTCTCTCTCTCTCTCTCTCTCTCACTGGCTAGCTATTTTATAGGTAACTCCTTCTAGGAAGGGGAGTGAATGAATTAGACAGATTTTCTCTATGACAAGAAAGAAAAAAAATAGTATAAGGGCTCTAAGTACCTGTGAAGAAAGAAGGGGAAACGCTTTGGAAAACCTGAGAGGAAGAAAAGGGATAAAAAAAGAAGGAATGCACAGGGCAAAAGTACCAAAGACATGCTTCACCAATTAAGTCTTAAAATTTCCTCTTCCGTAAAATAGGCCCTTTCCCCATGCAGTCAGATCCAAAGTCAGAGGTGGGAGGGGATCACCTTTGACCAGAATCCAGTTCATCCAAACTCTTAGTTAAACAGAAAAATGTTATCAGAGTTGGATGGACCTCAGAGGTAATCTGCCAACTCAAACTTGCCCTCTATCAAGAATGCTTTCGATAATACCTCTGACCAGCTTCCACATGAAAACCTCCAATGCAGGTCATTACATGTAACATCACACATTTCTCTGATGGCATGGTCTTCTTCAGCAATGAAGGACAAACACATACATACACATTACACATAAGTGTCAGGAAGTTTTTCTTACAGTTTTCTCTTCCAAAGTGTATGCACCCTGGCACATAAATCAGCAGCAAGGCTTCTAAAAAGGTGGTAGTCATCCAGCTGCCACTGACAAGGAAAACTCACTCTTAAAAAGAAAAATTTATGGGATTATTAATACTATGATTAATCATCATCATAAATAATCTCTTACATATGTAAGGCTCTTTATAGTTCTTCAGTATACTTTCACATTCATTAATTTGTCTGATCTCACAAAATTCCTCCTGAGACAGTTAGCACAGATGTTCATTTTATAGATGACAAAGCTGAGGTCTAGGGGCCAAGTAACTCACTCAGAATACACAGAAAGTCAGAAGCATCCGCTATGCTAGAACTCAGGTCTTCTGCCGATACCAACTCCTCCTCCTCTTTCTATTACTACTAACTACTACTACTGCTACTACTACTACTACGAACTACTTACTATTAGCTAACATTTATATTGTACTTTTTAAGATTCAAAGTAATCTATCTTTTACTCCACATGTTTAAATATCAATTGCCCCTTCAAGCCACACATTGAAATGAAGTAGGGTCTAACTGAGGAAATCTGAGTGCTACTAAACCCTTTTTAAAATGGTCTTTTAAAAGTTGTTGTTCTTGACCTCTCCGTAGCATTTGGCACTATTACCCCCACCCCACCTCCTGCTTGGGCCTATGCTCGATCTTTGTTCCTTCCTCAGATTCTCTTACTTCTCTGACTTCTTCCATCTCCTGTGCGGGATATTTCCCTTACACATTAAAGTAGGTATCCCCCTAAAGCTCTGTCTTGGACTCTCTTTTCTCTCTCTATTTTTTCTCTTGATAATCACAGCACCTTGAGTGGGTTTAGTTATCATCTTTCTGCAGATGACTGATGACATGACTGACGGCCTTGAGGTTCAAACCAGTATAGTCACTGAATACATCAAGCTGTCCATCCTATTGACATCTCAAACTCAACCTGTCTAAAATGGAACTTCTTTCATCTTCCTCAAACCAAACCTCATCTAACCCTCCCTATTTCTATTGATGAGACATCCTCCCAATCAGCTAAGTACACAACTTTAGAGTCACTTTTAACTTCTCCCTAATTTTGTTGTGACTTTTTCTGCCTTCCTCCTTGCATTCATATAGGCTGTCCCCCATGTTTGGAACATACTTCCTCTTAATAGCCATCCATTGAAAGCCTCTCCTTTCAAGGCTCTGTTCAGATACCACTGGCTACAGAAAGTGTTCCCTGACGCCCTGCTTTCCTAAACTTCTTGAAGACAGGGTCTGTGTCTTCTTTTTTTTCTGCCTGCAGGGCCTAGTCACTTGATACATCTTGTTGAATTAAATTCAACCCTTATTTTGCTTACTTTGGAGAATGATAAAGTACAGAAACAAAGGATAAGGTCAAAATCACCCCACCCCAGGTAGTCCTGATACATGTATCACGTGAGAACACATCTTAATTGCTTAGCTAGTGACAAGCAGAAATTGGTAATCCATCGTTTGGCAGCATACCCCTGAGAAAGAGGTGCCTGGGAGAGGGGGAGAGGGAAGGGGAAGCAGGAGATAACCTTGGTCTTGCTTCCAACTAGATACCATAGGGTATGACCAAATTTCTCAGCTAATTCACACAAAATATCTATTTCACCTAGGGAGGTATTCAGACCTCATTCACACTGAGTGAACAATAGGATATGTTGTCAACTGATAAATGTATCTGCTATACTCGGTGGGGGGATTGGGGAGGAGTGATTTTGGTTCTATCTTCACATTACCACAGATATCCCTTTGGAGGTACAGTCAGATTTTCTCCAGGTCTCTAGATCATTGGCCACCTAAAATGTCCCTCAGTGGATCCCTGCTGCTGTAAGGGCAATTCAAATGGAGTTTCTAACCCACCCTTCACTTGGACAAACTGATCATCTTAAAGAAGGAAAAAAACTCAGAAAAACTTAATAGAGTCTTAAGCCCCTCGAAAAAGGGATTAAGCACTTAGGGTTGATTATTACAATTTTTTAGGCCAAGCTTATCCTAGAAATCTGTATTCCATAAAAGATCTCAGACAAGCTGTTTGGAGTCATGTCATCATAAGACAAATATCCCACATCTTAAAAAGAAAAATATAAATGTTTATGAGCTTTAAGAGTGTGTTCTAGACAAACTTCTAGAAACTAGTCATTCAGGGATGCAAGAATCCAAACTTTTCTTTTCAACCTAACTATAAATTCTTGTAAAGAATTCAGTAATATAATAGATAGTAATACGTGAACATTCCAGCAATCAAAAGTTATAAAAAAGAAATTGACCTGACTTTCAAGTTAATACAAAAAAACCACACAAACATATAATAGTAGTCTATAATAAGAGGGAAGATAGCTTGAAAATGAGGGTATCCAGTAACAAAAGCCCAGAAGATAATCTCTCTAGTGGGTTCCCACAAATGCAAAGAGCCCAATGCTTCTTCCACATGATTCTCTGTCCCCTTTCTGTAGCACATATAGGCTCTGGCATTCCATAGTAAGGGAGCACCTGTCTGTCTTTGGTAAGTTCAAGTCACAAAGTACAAAAAAAAATAGCCTTTCAGGGTACCAAAAAATCAGCAAATGTGAGTTTTAGAAATTTTTTAGGCCAAGGCAAAGCTTATCCTATAAACCTGTATTCCATAAAGATTTCAGATAAGCTGTTAGGATTCATGTCACCATAAGATAAGCATTCCATGTCCTCTTAAAAAAGAAAAAGGAAAAATATGAACATTTATGAGCTATAAGAATATGCTCTCAACAAACTTCTAGGCACTAGTATTTTAGAAATGCAAGAATCCAGGTTTCCCACATCAACCTAAATATAAATTCTCAGCCACTGTCACTGATCTTTGAAAAACTGGGGAGTGGGAGATTGGCCGCAGGATTGGATGAGGACGAATACTGTCCAGATGTTCAAAGAGCAAAAGAATGGAGCCTGAAAACTGTAGGCCAGGGAGCCTGACTTCTGAGAGGTAAAATTCTTGACTCTATTTTTAAAGAATAATTAATGAACATCTAGAAAAGTAAGGGGTGATTATGAAGACACGACGTAGTTCAATTCAATTCAACAAGCATGTATGAAATGCTTTCCAGGCTAGGCCCAAAGGATACAAAAAAATGAAACAATTCTTACCCTCAAGAAGCTTACATTCTATTGAGGAAAACAACATGTAAAGCACTAAGTAAATACAAAATACATAAAAAGGAATTTCATGAGCAGGTGTGTATGTGGAAGGGGTATTAGCAACTGAGGAAATCAGGACAGGCTTCCTGAAGGAGGTTACCTAAACTGAGCTTTGAAGGAAGCTAGGGGAATTCTATGAGGCAGAGGTGAGGAGGAAGAGTATCCCAGATATTAAAGGACAGTCTATGCAAAGGTATAAAGTCAGGAGACAGAATAGCAGGGAGGAGGACTAGCCATCCTAGGATATCAAGGGATGTAAAGAGGAGATTCTCGTTGAGCCTAGAGTAGATTGTGAAGGGCTTCAAAAGCCCCAGATAAGTTTCTATTTTATCCTACAGACTGTAGGGAGCCACTAAGCTGCTTGCACAGTGGAGTGACATGGTCAAACCCATGCTTTAGGCAAGGGTATACTGGTAGGTGTTTAACAACCGGCTCTCTCTCCCCCAAAATATACACACAGCACACTTTTAAGCTTAATCTGCACTATTAACTTTTTTCTATCGCTTCCTTAAGTCTAGAAAACCAACAAAGTAATAAATTAACTCTGATTTGTAGCATTTGCCAGTTTCTGAGTTGTAAGTGCTCAGACTGAAAATTTAACAACTGGCTTTTGTGATCCAGTATGATCCGGTATGATCCAGTGTAATATGTTGGTTCCAGCACATTGCTGGCTTTAGAAATAGTCACTTGGTCATTGTGTATACAGAAAGGGACAAATGTGGAATATACAGGGGAGACAGAACTGACAAGACTTAGCAACTAATTGGATATGAAGGGAAAGGGAGAGGGAAGAGTTGTGGATGGTTCTAAATCTGAGTGTCTGAACAGATGGTGATAACCTCAACAGAAGCAGAGAGGGTTTGTGGGGAAAGGTGATGAGTTCTATCTTGGACATGTTCAATTCATTGAGAATAGGTTGTACCCCATTTCTCTTTTTGATGGGTAGATGAGGGAAATGCTGTTAAATGTAGTTTATGTAGATTTTATCCCAGCATTTGACAGTCTCTCATGTTCTTGTAAACAAGACAGCAGTACCATTAGATACTCAAGAATAGATAGACTATCTGGAGCAGAAATGTGGTCATCCATGGTTCAATATCCCCTTCCTGGAAAGAGCTCTCTAGTGAAGTGTCCAAGGGATCTGTGTTAATAAACATTTTTATCAGCTACTTAAATTACTATACAGCTAGCATGCTTATCAAATTTGCAGGTGACAAAAAAGCTGGGAAGGAACGCTAGGTACCCTAGGTATCAGAATCCAAATCTAAAAAGATTTGACAGACTAGAACATTGGGCTGACTCTAGATTAAGATGACATTTAATAGGGATAAATGTAAAATCATACACTTGGATCCAAAACATCAATGTCACAAGTGTTAGATGAGAGAGGCATGGCTAGATAGTGGTTCATCTGAGAAAATGTCTGGGCATTGAAGCCAACATCAAGCCCAAGATGAATCAACAGTGCAGTGGAAGAGCCAAAACACCAATGTGATTTGAGACTGCTTGAAAATAGCCACAAGATTCAGGCCTAGGGAGGTGATGCTCCCTCTGCTCTGATCTTTTCACCCCATGTAAGGTACTTTGTGACCATTTTGGGGCATCCCATTTAGGGAGCTGAGTAGGTCTAGGTGAGCCCAACGAGGACTCCTGAAGGGCCCTGAGATCATGCCATGTGAGGATCACCTGAAGGAAGTAAGAATATTCAGTCTGAAGGTCAGAAGATCTAGGAAGGACATGATAGCTGCCTTTTTTTGGAGGGGGTTAAGTGACTTCCCTAAGGTCACACAGCTAATAGGTTTCTGAGGCTGGATTTGAACTCAGGTCCCTGTGCTTTATCACACTGTACCACCTAGCTGCCTCTCTGATAGATGTTTTCAAAGGTCACCATGTGGCAGAAGGAATTGTCTTACTGTTTAGCCTCAGAAAGCAGGAAAGCGTGGTCCCATTGCTCCAGGCACAATAGAGAAATTTTAAAAGAAGTTAATTTAGGCTTGAGGTAAGGAAAAATGTCCTACCAAACAAGCTTTCCAGAAGTAGCACAGGCTGCTTTGAGAAGCCATAGGTTTCCCCCTCCCTGGAGGTTTCTGAGTAAAGGCTGGATGACCATTTGTCAGGTACCTGGTAGAAGAACTTCTAATCCAGCCACAGGTTGGACTGGATGGCCCCTAAAATGTCTTACAACTTTGAGATTCTGTAATTTGATGAGTTCATTCGAAACAAGGTGATTTGGGACATTGGTAGCTGTTCCTTTGATGTCTTCTTGACCCAGGCTGAGGGAGCCTGCATATATGTAAATGGAGATATCAAGAATAAGAGGCCGGCATCATCAGTTCACCTCTGTCCATGTTTGCACTGAATTAACATTTGGCATCTTTCATGTAAGGTCATAACCCCTATCATTGTGAAGTGGACTTTAAACTGAATTTCCAGGTGTGGGGATGTATTATACTGAACCATCCCCCAGTGACGAATGACTAAGGTTTATGTGTCAGTCAATGGGGTTAAGGGGTTAGATTATGCCCAGGATTAAGTGGGTCAGTCAGTAACTGAGATCAGAGATGCTCTGAGCCCAAGGAATGAAATTTTACTGGGCAAGAAATTGACTGATAGGGATAGAGTTCAAATCCCAAACTTTGGCCTTATTAGCATCATTCATCCCAAGGCACATGTGTGGCTGGTGTCCCTAGCAGTGTGAATTAAAAGAGGCACTGTTTTAAAAGGAGGGAATATGAAGGTTGCCCACCTTGGGTTCTTGATTATGAATGAGGAGAGGTCCTGGCTGCCATGATTCTCTTCCCCCAGCTCCAAAACTCCCCAAGGCTGTGTCCATTCCTAATATTCCTCAATAGACCAGACCAGCCAGAGACAGTTTGCCTTCCTCCCTAGCCATCCTTGGCCTTAATCCCCGCCACTCTGAAACCTTTGAGGAAGACAAGTCCCCAACCTTAGAGAGTCCTCCCATATGGAAGAGACTTCCAGCACAAGACATAGGAAATCTTACACAACCGTCTACAAACAATGCATGCAGAGTACCAAGTGATCACACTGGGGATATCAAGAAGAGCAGTCATCAGAATGGCAGAAGCATTAACCAGGGAGGCTTCCAGGAGGAGGACCCCTTGAAGCCAGGTTTTTTCTGTGAACAATCTTCTGTAAAGAACTTTGCGATGCATATCCCTGAAGAGTTCATGGGCAGGAGGCAAAGGCCCAACCCTGCCCCAAATTTAGAAGTGCTTCCAAGAAGCACTTATATATAAGCACTTAATATACCTTTATCAGCGTATTAGGCAGGTTTGGTGGGGGTGGGGTGAGGGTAGGAGTTAAGGGTGGAGTAGAAGAGAGAGTTGGCAAAAAAAAAAAAAAACCTGGCAAAAGAGAAGTGGCAATGTGGAGAGGAGCGTGTGGATGAATTTTAATGCAATCAGAAAGCTGTAATAATGATAATAAAGGAATATATTCAGACGTCAGGAGAGGGAGAAGGGGACCAGGCTGCAGCTCCAGAATTTAAATCAGGCAGAGGCGGAGAATTCTCTCTTCCCTTTTTTCCTTTCCTTTTTTTTCTCCCAATGAAAGAAATGGAATTTTTAAGCAGGAGGCCTAGAGATTAGCAATTGGCAGGTTTTCACCTCTTTGTCTTCCAGCAAATCCCATTTAATCAAGGACTTTAATAAAAGGAGGCTTTGGCCCCAAAGGCTGGCCGGGGCATTGGGTGAGAGGAGAGTCATTGATCCCTGGGGCTGGGGAAAGTGCATATCCATGCCATACACACACACACACACACACACACACACACACACACACACACACACACACACACACACAGTTTCAATAACCTCCACTGAAGTCTTTAAAAGCCCAAGTTTAATTTGATCTGAAATGTCATCACCACTTCTGAGAAGGAAAATATGTTGACTTTTTCCTCCACCTTTGCCTCTCTCTCTCTCTCTTTCTCTCTCTCTCTCTCTCTCTCTCTCTCTCTCTCTCTGTGTTTCTCAGTTTCTGTCTCTGTCTCTTTCCATTCTCCCCCCCCAATTTCTTATCCTCCTTTTTCATTTCCCTGTTTCTGCCTCTACCTCTATTTCTTCTCTTTATATCTCTCCCCTCTTTCTATCCCCTCTCTTCCTCCAGCCTAGTCTCATCACCTGCATCAGTTCATTTCTCTGGCCATCTTAGCATTACCCTGATATGGGTAATATCTCAAAAACCAAGCCGATCTGAGAATTGGGAAGGAGCTTAGAAGATGCCCAGAATGCTAATGGTCACTTTGGCAAAAGGCTTCCCCCAGCTGATGTGTGTGTGCTCCATTCCCTTCTACCAATCTAGCTCCAAATTCTCATTTTCCATAAAGAAAACTTTCCTGATCCCAAACCTGAGGAAACTGGAAGGGAATTCAGATTTCTAAGGGAGCCTGGAAGAGTAGGTCCTGGACAAGGAAGCGACTGGCTTTGAGAATAGGACACAAGTCTCTAAGGCTCCAGGGATTGATACCTCCTGAAAGTCCACAGCTGGTCTCTGTATCTCTCTCCTAGCCACACTACAGTTCTAGACTGAACCTGGGTTTGATCCTTGATTCCCTCCTCAGATCTGGGATGTAAGGGCTTCCACTGCGAAAAGGCAGCAGGTTTGAGAGCATGCACCTTCCCACAATTCACCCAAGGAGGAGAGAAAAGGAGGAGAACTCCTATCCTTCAAGCCTCTAAGGAGAATATATCTCTGAGGCCTTAGCGTGGGGCAAATAAGCACCACAGCTGCTGGGGGAGGTAGACTGGTACAGTGGAAAAAGTATTGGCTCAGCAGACAGAGGTCCTCTGATATTGATTACTTGTGTGACCTAGGGTAAATCACTTAACAACCTTTTACTCCAGTTTTCTCATATGTAAAATGAGGGTTGAACTAGAGGCTATACATAAGGTACAAAATAAAAGTCCCAAATGGCCAAAGGAAAATATTAAGGGGGTGGGGGTCAATCAGAGATGGCTTCCTGGCAAAAAGGCAATTGTGAACAGGGTTTGTCAGGAGAGCAGGTAAAGGAACAAACACCTTGTCTTCATTTTTTCCATCATGTCATTTTGAACTGGCCTCAGTCAGTGGATCTAATATGATGGATGGATGGGGGAGGAGAAGCAGCATTCAGGTGCTGAGACATATGTGTGTGCAAGGAGTGAGTGCTACCTGCGAGGAACAGTTCCCAGTGGGAGAAGGGTGTGTGCCTCTGAATCCTTTGTATATACCCATATGTCCATCTGTGCCCCTGTTTGACTGTTGATGTATATATGTTGGGGTGTATGCCCTGAGTATATGCTCTTTATGTCTTTTGGAGCACATTTGTAGACCTGTGTATATGGGGCACATTTTTGCATGTTTTTGCATATGTTGTATGGGTATTTGCAGGTAAGTGTGCATGAGTGCATTTGTATATGCTTGTGAGTGTACGTTTATACAGGTGGAATAAAGCCTTCTCAGCTCTGAAGGCTATATTTGATCACTGTATCAGGCATCAAACTACACTGGACCTGGGTTTCCTGGGGAAAATGTAATTCTATTCCATGTGGGAGGGTGGTGAATATGCCTGCACACTAACCTGGACATGTCTGTGCATGTACACATGCATGCTTGAGTGCATACATGTATGTATGTATGTGTGAGAGAGAGAAAGGTATGTAAAAATGTGTGTTTGAAGGTCTATCTTTTATTATCATGTTTGAAATGAAGGAATGCTAATCCTTGTGCAAAGCAGTGTGGCAGAAGTGAAGGTGATGGTGTGGTAGGGTGCATTGAGCCAGGAGTGGTGGGTGAGGGAAGGAGACTCTGGAACCTTTAACCTTGTAGCACTTTTCCCGTGGTGTGATCTAAGTTCATCCATTTGCTTTTTTCATGAAGTTTCATAGCCTTCTCCACAGAACAGGTGGAGGTGTGAGGTGGTCTGAGACTGAGAATCTCAAGTATCACACCTCCTGCCTCCTAAGTCAGTTCCCCTCAGTCCTCTTAGGGCTCCCCAGTCGGAACCCCGGTAAGCATCTCCTAATTTTGTTCCAGAAGACAGAAAACTCTTTGTTGGCATGCTCAACAAGCAACAATCTGAGGATGACGTCCGCCGGCTCTTTGAGGCCTTCGGAAACATTGAGGAATGCACAATCCTCCGGGGGCCAGATGGCAACAGCAAAGGTAGGAGACGGACCAATCTGATGAGGGAGAGGTGGTCCCCACCTTTAGGGGTTCCTGCTATGCAGAGAGAGAGATGGAACACATCTGGAAAACCACAGGCAGAATCCACTGCTGCCAGACTGAGCCCGGTGGGGGGGCTTTGTGGTAAAGGGTTTTCCCTGTTGAAGCCATGGGTGGAAATAGGTGAGGGAGGCTTCCTGAAGGATGAGAGAGAACAGATTTTAGAAGAAGGAAATGCCTTTGTCCAAGCTACCAAGTGACAGAGCAGGGGTAATGGGTCTGGAGCTGACATCAGCTAGAGCCTCTGCACCCTCTGCCTCTGCCTCCATCCTGTCTCTTATCTCTCCCTATCTGCTTCTTTCTCCCTCAGTGTCTCTTTTCCTGTCTCTGTAGCTCTCTCCATATGTATCTCCCAATGCCCTCTTCTCCTCCATATCCTCAGGGATCAGGGCCAGGGTTTGGAATGAATGGGGTCCAGAATTCCATTTTCTCACCAAATCATTATTCTCCCACACAGGGTGTGCCTTTGTGAAATACTCCTCCCATGCTGAGGCCCAAGCTGCCATTAATGCCCTGCATGGCAGCCAGACCATGCCGGTGAGTGAAGATCTTCAGGTTAGGGTGAAGGGGAGGGTATCCTGGAAGCTAAGAACACCTGGTCCCCAAACACATGGCTTTCCAGGGATCCAGAATCCTATCTGTCCCTTGAATACCAAGAATTAAAGTTTACTTTGTTTGTGCTAATTCTCTTTTGGGTACTAGTCATGACTGGGGGTCTTTGAGTTTGGGAAGGCTGTATGTAAGGAATAAAGTAATGGGGATGGGGGCACAGTATGGTGTACAGTAAGTGGGTGGGACAGAAGCTAAGTACTCATGATAGCTAGCAAGGAGAACTTATCGTGAATGAACAAGTAATGGGGGATAAGTGCTGGGGATGGGGGCTTGGGACTGAGGAATAAAAAAAGCCAGATGCAGGGGCTGTGTCCACAATGATGCAAAAGCCTTGCTCATGGGATCCTAGAATTTAGTGCTAGAAAGAACCACAGAGATAATCTAGGCCAGGAGTAAAATTCTTTACCCCAGATCAAAGAGGAAGCAAGTGTCAGAGTTAAGATTCAAACAAAGATCTTTTTTCTTTTCTTTTTTTCATGAACCAGGCTTTCTGCACAGTTTTTTATGTCCTGTGTTGTCATAATCTCCTTTCTCTAAATGTCACTGAGTCCTAGAACTAGAAAGGACCTCAGAGATCATTTATGCAGTCCAACCTTCTCAGTTTATAGATAAGGAAATGAGGGGGGGAATTAGCCTGCCTGAAGTGGCATGGGGAGCCAGCCTGTAGCACCATGCCAGAACACAATAAGCACTTAATAAATGCTGGTTGACTGACTGAATGGTATTCCAGTTCAGCATTTTGTATTACTGTTTGTTGTCTCCATGCCCCAGGATGCCTCAGTTCTGAATTGGTTCCCTGGTCCATCTGGGGTGGGGTGGGGGGAAGAAGGAGGATTCTCTCCCCTGAGATATCCAGTGGTTGTTTTTCTCCATCCGCTTCTTGCACCTGGGTCACTTTCTACTCCTTATCATTGGAAAATACAGTTTACAGTTCTGACCTTACCCTGGTGTCTCTGAAACACACGTGTACCTTTTCTTTTTTAGTATATTTATGAGAATTTTCACTGTTAGACGTTGTAGGAAAATAAGGATTAAAGTAAAATCAATTGGAGATGTTTTATATATTTTTTAAAAAGCCATTACAGTATAGATGCTCTTGGTCTTCATGGAAATGCCCACTGGTTTGGGCTTACTGGTTCTAACTGACCCATTCCTTAAGGGCACGAAGAGCCATTCTTATCCAAGGCTTCCTTTACTATCTGATATTCCATTGGGCCCATAGGATTTGCTTCATCTCAGAGGGTCTCCAGACACTTTGAAAATCCCCTCACCTGAAGACATTTCCTCACAGGTGGGGTTTTCAGTGTTAGTGATGGAGATCCAAGAGCCAAGGATAGGGACAGAGTAAAGGAATAAAGGACTGAGTTTTGCATGGAGGAGGCTGAATACTGATGATGAGGCCTGAGTACCAAAAACCAAGATAAAGACCTCAGTGTCCAGAATGGAGATTATATATTAAGGAGAAGTGCAAAGGATAAAGACAGGGGCCCAGTGTGAAGGATTCAGGGAAAAGGTTAAAAAGAGAAGCTAAAGATTTCGATAGGACCTTCCAGTCAGGGATCAGGTCTCTATGTGAGGAATGAAAACTAAGGATTAAAAATATGAGCTAAGGGTCAGGATGGGTGTTCAATGTTAGATATAGGGACTTAGAACAGGGGCTCTTTCTTTGAGGTGGGGAGATAAGAAGTTAAGCCTTTTAAAAAAGGGCAAAAAGCAATCAGGTTTATCTCCTCCACACTATGCAATGTACAATTTGGTGGGTTTTGTAACCCACAGGCCTAACACAGAGTCTGGCAGTTAGTAGGTTATTGGAGAAGTAGATTGAAACTCAGTACTTGGAAACTTAAAGACTTTCTGAATGGGAATCAATGGAACAGCTCAAGTTTCTCAAGTATTATCTTTTTGATTTAAAAAAAAAAGAAAATAGCTATATTTTTTTAAAGTACAGAAAAACCAAAGGTGACTTTAGGTGTATGAGTGTCTGGTATATTGTACATTGGGTAATTTTGTGCATGATTATTTGATTGCATTGTTCTATTATATTGTGTGTACATGCACACAGAGAGGTGAGAGTCAAACAGCTACTAATTTGATCGCTCAAGAAAGACCAGCACCTGCCTCTCCTAGCCTCCATCAATACCATAAGCTCAAGCTCTCCCAGGGAAGAAGCCATGTTTCTACCCTGATCTCCTCCATCCAGGCAGGGAAAAGGGGCAGGTGCTTGGATAAAAAAATCAAACAGACAAAAAGTAACACTGGGGCAGGATCTTGTTTGGGATGCACTTGTATGAGGGAGACTCACAAGTTTCTAGAAACACTTCTCAGAGGCTAATGGAACATCCTATTTTATCTGCCCAGTTCTGTCCCTTGTTATTTGGACAAGTCATTTAACCTTTATGAAGTTCAGTTTTTATATCTGTAAAATGGGGATAATGAAATCAGTGATTCCTAGTTCACAGTGTTGTAGTAAGTTTTCAATGAAATACTGGATGTCAATACTCTGGGAAATTCCATAAAAGTTCCATAAAAGTCACATTGAAATCAGCATTGGAAAAGAGCTTAAAAGGTATAAAGTTTATCCTGTACCTGACCCAGAATCTGCACCTCACACAACCCCTAACTAAGGGGTCATTCAGCCTGTGCTTGGGGACTTCTAGTGAAAAGAGAATCGGTCCTGCTTTTGGACAACCCTGATTGTTAGGAAAGTTTTCAAGGAAGGTAAGGAAGATTAGGATGGTATCTTGAGCCTAAATCTGTCCCTCTACAAGTTCTATCTATTGCTCCTAATTCTGATAAGGAAAAACACCTTAGAATTGGAGAAGCCTTAGAGTTTCAACTCCCAGCCCAAGTTAAACCCTTTATCATCTCCACAAATGAGGAAACTGAGCTTCAGTGAGGTGAAATAACTTGCCAAAGGTCACATAGGTTAATAAGTAACCCTGCTCTAATTCCTAATCCATCTTCCTTCCCACTATACATGGTACCAGTTGTATTCTAGTACTCTAAGAATTCTCTGTTGCTGATATACAGACATAGACATAGATATAGATGTGGGCATACATAAACGGAGATGTAGACAGACATAGACATAGATGTAGGCATAGATATAGACACAGACACAGACATAGGCACAAACATGAAATGATAGGCCCGTTCTAACCCCATCCCACCCCAACTCCCATAGATATTCATTTTTATGGAAATGCAGATGAGATATAACCAGACCTTTGATTACATGCACATAAGAACTCCCAAAGGAACTTACTATACCAACACAGAATAACACATTCTCTACAAGTAAGTCTTAGGGATTTGCCCAAAGCACTGAGAGGTTAATTACTGTATCCACTGTCACATAATCCATACAGGTCAAAGGCAGGACTTGAACCCAAGTCTTCCTCTAATTAAGAGTCCAGCTAGATATCCATTGTGTCACAATGTCTCTTAGATAGGTAAATAAATATCAACAATAAATAAACAGACAGAACACAAGTAAAACAACCAGTGTTTATTTCTAAGTTCATAGTTAATATACATACATATGTGTATGTGTATGTAAAAACTTGACACTAAGAAATAAATCCAAGCTTACCTGTGGTATGGGATTTGTAAGAGAAACATAAAGTTAAGCAGAATCCAGGTGTCTAGATTCCTCACCTGATGTCCTTTCTACTATGTCATAACAGCTTTTCTCCATGCAGGTGAATCAATCAGTGAGCTAGCATATAAGTGCCTCCTCTGTACCAGGCACTTGTACTAGGCTCTGGGGATTTAACAAAGACAAAGAATAATACAGTCTCACCTGTCATAGAGCCAGGCCTTGTTGGCCATAAGTTGGTCAAAGAGATTCCCCAAGTGTATGTCCACATACAGCAGAGTAGCTGGGTAGAGAGGGCAGGGGTTAATGGAGGGATGGGAGAGGAAGGGGAGCATTAAAGGGGTAAGAGGAGCACAGACAGACTCAAGACCAAATCAGGGAAATCAGAAGACAGACCCAAAGGAGAGTCCACATGATGAACCCACAACAAACATTTTGTAATATTCAGTCCATTCATCCTTCCACTCAACAAACATGCATTAAACACCATCTGTACATGGAGCTCTGTGCCAGGTGTTGGGGATACAAAATTTAGATAAGATCCATTCTCTGCCCTTGTGAAACTTACACTCCACTAAAGGAAGCCTAGTTAGTCGAAAAATCTAGAATAAGTGTTCTTAATATTTTTTATGCCATTCTGGTAAAGTCTATGGACCCCTTCTCAGAATAATGCTTTTAAATGCATAAAACATAAAAGTTTACAAAGGAAACCAATTATGTGGGAATACAGTTATCAAAACACTAAAATAAAAGTTCATGAATCTTAGGTTAAGAACCTCTAGTTAGAGGCAGTGTGGTATAGGGGATGGGCTGCTGTACTCAGAGTCAAGAAGATCTAACTTCAAGTCCTACCTCAGACGCTTAATAGCTGTGTGACCCTATACAAGTTAATCAGCCTCTCTGGGACTCAGTTTTCTCATCTGAGAAAGGGGAGGGAGGAACTGGATTCGATGGCCTGTACAAGCCCTTCTAGCCCTAATGCTTTGATCCTATGATCTGTATGTGACTTATAAACTAAGATGTTTGGGGCTTACTCCACCCTCTAACAGTGTTATTTCACTTTCTCATTCTCCTAATGGGAGACCCATAAATAGCACCAGAGAGCACCCCTGGCAATGCGACTTGGGCATGACTCAGAGAATCACAGACTCACAGATTTAAGAGCTAGAAGAGACCTTAGACGTTATTTAGGCCAACACCATCATTTCACGGGTTAGGAAACTGAGCCTCCTATTTTCCCTCACTCTTGTTCCCATCCTGGCTTTTAATTCCTATCCCTGAAAAGTGGCTTGACTAACAGATTTGTGATCCACAAAGTGAGAGAGATACATGAGGGCAAGAGCCAGTCAGGAAACAACAGAACCAGACAAAACAAGAAGCTTTTGACATGTTTCCTAGGGTTCCTTACCTTGAGATTTCTCTTCCCCTCCAGCCCCCAGGACTCCAGAATAACCTGGGACTATTTCCTTAGGTCTAAGACAAATTAGCTTTGTTTGCCTGTTGTAAAGAGTTTCACCAAGTACCTAACAAAATGCATAGAAACTGATGGTTCCCTTAGTTCAGAGATCTTGTTCTATTCTCCGTGTGCTCTCTCATAGCTCCATTGGGTTTAAAAAGGAGCCGTTCCCCCCCATTCCTATTTACTGTCTGATCCAGTCCCACATTGTATACATCTCACATTTTAGAGCATTTCAAAGTTTATGAAGCACTTTGCTCACAACATCACATCTCTTCAAGGTAGGAAGTACAAGATCTCTTGCTCAGGTTACAGGTGAGTAAACTGAGGTCATGAGAGATTAAATGACTGTTCATAATTACATAGCTAGCCAGTTGTTAGGACTAGAGTGAACCTGTGATCCGGTAAAAGCCTCTCTTCTTTCCTTCTCTTCCTACTGGATTCAGGTCTAGTGTCAGCACCCATCCCTCTGGCCATTAGCCAGTAATCTCTTTCAGCCAGCCTTGCTCATGACCTTTTCCTCTCAGGGTCAACCAATACCAACCTATCCTCAACAGCTAACATTTATCCCTGACTTTAAAGTTTACAAAGCACTTTGCATATATTAAGTCATTTGATCCTCACCTCAACCCTAGGAGAAAGGTACTATTATTATCCCCATTAAGAAACTAAGGATGAGATGGTTGCCCAGAGGTCACAGAGCTATTAAGTGACTGAAGCAAGACTGGAAATTAGGTCTTCCTGTCTTCAAGTCTACTTTATCCACTATGCCTTCCCATTTCAAAATCCCTAGCCCAATACTGGACCTTCCATTGTCCAGTGTCCTATCATAAGGGGTGCTGCTAAGTGTCCTATTAGTAAGAGAGCTGAGATGATGGACATATCATGAGACCAGTGGATGGAATGCCCCCACCTTATCCAGTCTAGAGTGCCAGATCTGACAAGCACCTAGGTAGCCTTTTGACAGTTCATCCTTAACATTTAACATCCCCCAATCTTTACTAATGCCCTACAATACAACAGTTCCATCAAGTGGTGCTTACAAGATACATTTTCATCATAGGCAACGGTTTTGCCAGTGCAATATGTTCTCAGCCCTGTGCCTTGGCTTTTTAATGTTTGAAAAGTGGAACTGACCTGAGCAACTTTGATAGCTCTGCTGCTCAGTGATTCTAAGATCCAGAGCCTGGAGCAGGGTCAGAAATGGATATTTACCAACAATTGGCATTAGCAAAAATATTCCGGACCTTGGGCTGGCCCCAAGGAAAATAATGATGCCATCTTATGTTAAAGCTGGAGAAGACCTCAGAGGTCACTGCCCTCTTCATTTCCCAGAGGAAGCAACAGAGGCATAGGAAAAAGTGACTTTCCATATCTCCCTACTGTGGTCTTACACTACCAGGAACACTTTAAGCACCCAAAGTAGAGATATGTGGTCGTAGAAGCCCAGTTGTGGAATCAGGAAGACCTGGATGAAAGTCCTGCTTCTGACCCATACCATGTCACTCTGCACAAGCCAATGAAGCTCTCAAGGACCCCAGGCAATGATAAATTAGAGAAGTTGACAATGAGCATTGGTGGAGGGAGTTTCCATATAGGGAGCTTCTCAACTGAAAAGATATCACAGGTCTGGACAGAAGAAGAAAAAACAAAGCAGAACAAAAACCCTACTCTCACACTGGTTGTGAAGAAAGTTCTATGTAAATCTTTGTCTTTAAATATGAGATAATTTTTTTATTGGGGGGGCAGGAAGAGAAAGGATGTAGTTGATAACTCACATTCTTTCCACACATAATTTTCACACAAATCATTTTCTTCAAAATAATCACTTCACTCATAAGTTAAGATATGAACCTAGTCTCCTGACTGCAAGTCCTGTTCTTTTCACTGTACCTAGAAGCTTCTGCCAGTTTTTCAAGAGTTGAAGGTCAGATTTCCCACTCAGTTCACAAGGGGTTGGACTTTAGAAAGACTTTATTTCAAGGCCACTGACAGGTCAGGAAATTGGTTTTTACCACTAAGGCCCCAGAGTTGGGTACTGGGGAAAAAAAGAGAGCTCACACCATCCGCTCCCATTCATTTTCTTCTCTTTGCTAGGTAAAGGAGGAAGACAACCAGGCTAGTGTAACAGGAGGGTTCAACTGAAGATAATCCATATGACACACTCACAGTGTACTTCAATACACACACATATATGCACATGCATGTACAGACATGTGCGCACACACACACACACACATACACACACTGCCAGGAAAGTAGGGAGAACAGGATACTTCAGAAATTAGAGATAGAAGAGAATGCTGCTCAGCCTTATGTGTTCCCTTCCCCTAATCCCAGTGGGGCACTGTGCTCATCTTGAAGGGAATGTCACCATGGTTTTTGAGGGAGTCAGAGAATAGGAAGAGAAATGAGTTACTTGGTCCAGTCTACTCATTTAAATTGTACCAGTCAAGCTTGTTTCCAATTTTCTTTCCCTAAAGAAGGCTGCTTCATGAGCATTGACATATATGTGCACAAACACTTCATACATAGATGCACATGTGTACACACACCCCCACACACACACATTCCCACACAACTACAAACAAATCTGAAGAGTAGAATTCTTCATAAGTCTTGGAAGAAGGAAAATCTGTCTATGGGAAAGGCCTTGCCCTGTCAGAGCAAGAAGGAAGGACTGAGACTGAGTGGAATGGGGGAGTTACGGAAGAATTTCAGTATTAAGAAATGGAAGGGGAGAAGAGGAAAGGGTGGAGGTATGGTTGAGCTAGAGGCAGGAAAGGTAGAAGGTAGGGTGAAGGCAAGACAAAGAAGAGGCTTGTCAAGGAAGGAAGGCCTGAGGGAAAGAGAGGGAGCAAGTTCAAATGAGTCTTCCTCTGCCCTGAAATGGTGTAGGCCATGAGCAGGAGATCCCAGCCCAGTCAGTTCCCCTACAGTAGTGCTGGGCTCCACTCATTGTGGTGAATGACCCAGAGTGTGTCCATGCTACAGACTCATTAGGGTCCATGCCCAGTAATCATTAGCAGGAATTGTGTGCATTAGGTAACTCACTGGTCAAAGAGCCATAATTAGGAGCAGGATCTGGGAGGATCAATGACTCTCCCACCTCCAAAATCCATATGTTTGCCAAGAATGAAAACAACTAGAAACTGGAAGGGGGGCAAGGAGAGGCAGATGATGACATAATTCCCCTAATCTGGAACTTCATATCACAAGAAATCCTTCTTTCATACTCCCTACCATAGCTAGACTCTCCGGCCCATCCTCCAGTACAAATCTAGGGATCATCATGATTACCATCAATACAGAGAGGCAGGATGTTGTAATGAAAAGAGTGGTAGATTTGTATTCCAAAGACCTGGGTTCAAATCTTACATCCACTACTTACTAAGCTGGGTGACCTTGCCCAAGTCACTGTCCTCAGTTTCCCAACCCATAAAATGAAGGGCTTGGCCATTGGTGATTTCCAAGGGACTCTTCCAATTAACTAAAGTCTATGATCCTACCTCAGGTATAGCTTCTTCTACTTTCCAAATTATTTCATGTAATTTTTCAAATTTGATCCCAATAACTCTCTTGGGAGATTTTACAGGTGGGACAAGTAAGGTCTAGAGATGTTACATGACTTGGGCAAGATCATTTAACAAGTGACTAATGTGTGAAATTTTATATTATATAAGGGGATAAAATGTTGGGCCTGGAATCAAGAAGACTCATCTTCCTGAGTCCAAATTTGGTCTCATACACTTATTAGTTGTGTGACCCTGGGTAAATCGATACTTAACCCTGTTTGCCTCAGTTTCCTCATCTGTGAAATGAGCTGAAGAAGAAAACAGCAAACCACTTCACTATCTTTGCCAAGAAAACTCCAAATGGGGTCATAAAGAATCAGACAAATTGAAAAATGATTGAACAACAGAAACAAATTATATAATTACTATTCCATAGATATACGTGTTTATATGTAAATTATGTATATATATGGACATATATGTGTGTGATATGGAGGAAGGGGTAGATAGAGAGATAGAGCAAAGACAAAGAAAGAAATTCAATTTACTGAGCACAAGGTGCTTTGCTATTGGACTAAAACTCAGGGCTCCCGATTCCTGGTATAGGCCTCAGTCTAGCATCTTTCAGTAAGGTTCCTCATTCTCTGTTGCCTTGGGTGGGGCTGACAAGTCCTGAGCAGTAATTTGGAAGCAGGGAAAGGAAAAGACAAAAAAGTGGCCAGTCAGATGAGTAAATGCTTAGATGAGCTCTGAATATCGAGCGTGAGCATCCTATTCTCTCATCACCTTGTTCCTTCATTCTGAGTCCAGAGAGATCCTGACATCACTGGCATTCATTTTAGCCAGATCCATATGATTTTAAAGAATGAAGCCTCTCCCAGGTGTCTGTCCCTGTTGGATTTTTTATTAGTGGGGTTGTAAGCCCTGAACTCTCCTCTTCTCCACACTTCCTCTTATCCCACCAATGCTACTATTGTGCTCACAGAAAGCACAATGGTGTCTTTTATCATTTTAATATCAACTTGATATTAGCCTGAGACAGCCAGGGTAGTACGGTGGAAATACCACTGGATTTGGAATTAGGAGACCAAAGTTTGAATCCTGCCTCAGATACTTATTAGCTGTGTGACTCTGGAAAGTCATTTATACTCTCTGGACTTCACTTTACTCATCTGTAAAATGGGGTGACACGATTAGGGAACCTCTAAAGTCTTTTCTCCCTCTGATGGTCTATGAATCAGGATAACCAAATTTGCCATTGGAATTGCTCTAAAATTAGAGGGGGCTGGGTTGTTGGGGAATTTTGATGCTACAGTTGATCCACTCCTGTTTTCTCTGTCCAGATAATAGGAAAGATATCATAGTTTGACACAAGACATTCTCTAGGATTCCCAAAATCCTAGAGAAAATAAGAATTTCCCCAACACAACCCATCTCAACCCAGTCACCAGAAAAGAAGGGAAAGGAGATGTTTAGAACCAGGGGCATAATCCATGTCATGGAGAGAGATGCTCATGCCTGGGGGAAGGAGACAGGAAGGGAGGGAAGGAAAAAGGGAGGGAGGGAGGAGGGAGGCCCCAGCTGGAATCTGTCTCACAGTCTCTCCTCCTTCACCCACTTCAGGGAGCTTCATCCAGCCTGGTCGTCAAGTTTGCAGACACGGACAAGGAGCGCACAATGAGGCGGATGCAGCAAATGGCAGGCCAGATGGGCATGTTCAACCCCATGGCCATCCAGTTCGGGGCATATGGAGCCTATGCACAGGCAGTAAGTGTAGAAATGGCTCAGGGGCAGCAGAGGTAACAGCCAGGATAGGGGTGGATAGGGGGAGTTACTAGGACCTATCCTGGGCCTCCATGTCTAATGCTCTGGAGAAGAGCTGGAGGGAAGAGGAGAAACAAGGGCCCTAACTTTAGGAAGCCCCCGCTCTGTTACTGGAATTAAAAAAGAGTTCATGATGGAGGAAGCCTTAGACTGATGGGAAAGACAGAGCTCCTGGTCCAGTGAGGCTCCAGTTCTATTTTGCGGGGGGAGGGATAAGGGAGTAAGGAGGAAGAAGACTGTCTTTGGAGAGTCCCTGGTTTGTCTGGGCGAACAAGAAAGTCTCTCTCACTCTCAGGGAATCAAACAGGTAAAACAGTGCAAATGACTACAATGCAAACAGATTAATTAATTGAAGCTTTGAGAGACGGCCTAAAGAGGTGATTGAAGTGTGGTGGGGTTAATCAGGGCAAGATTCTTTAAGGAGGGACATTTAATCCAGTGATTCAATATAACATTTATTATGTCTACCAAGTAAGAAAGTATTTTGGTAGCTGCTGGGGATACGTAGAAAAAAGACAAACAAACCAAGACAATCCCTGACCTGCCTTCAAGAAGCTTACATTCTTCTAGGAGCAACCATGCTGAAGAGGAAGAACATGGATTGGGGGAAAGTGGGGGGAGAGAATAACCCACACTGGGGAAGACATTCTTCCAGAAGGAGTAGCATGGGAATTACAACTCTGCCCAGAATGGTATATTAATTACCTCAGTTGGAAGAATGTATTAGGGAATCTAATGAGAAAGAAAACCGAAGAACCTGGAGGCTAGGTAGGTATATATAGATGGTGGATGTCAAGGAAAACCTGTGGTCAGAAACCTCATGAGGTTTGCAAGGCAGGGATTATTATCCCTATTTTATAGATGGGGAAACTGAAACTCAGAAAGATTTTTAGGATCATTGTGTTCATTCTTCATTTCCGAAGAGGACCATGACATCAGAGAAATGATCACATGACTTGCACTTGACTTTATTTTGAGGGAGGGAGGGCTATACAAGGTCACCAGCCTCACTTACTCCTCCTGAGCCATCTGGATCCAGTGACCAGATATTCATCAAGATGACTAAAAAAAAATTTTGTTTTTTTTAGGATCATAGATTTAGGTTTGGAAGAGATCTCAGAGGCCATTGAATCCAACTCTCTCATTTTACAATTGAGGAAACTGAGGTCCCAAAGGAGATGAAGTGACTTGCCCAAAGTCTCATGGCTAGAAAATGGTGAAGTAGGACTAAAACTCAGGACAAGAAAGAAAAATCATCAGTCACTCCAAACAACCCCTTTTTATATCCTCTTCCTTTCTTCATATTAATGTTCTCTTTTACGTGCCCAGGACCTCTCTCATTCTCTACCTAATCCCCTTATAAACTCATTCACATCCAGGTACTGATGACTGATAAAACTAGGCATGTGACAGCCCCCTTTCCCATACTCCCATCCTAGGAAAATTCACATTTTAATGAATGGCAGTATCTTAAAGGAACACAGATATAACAGTTGGAATATCAGGCCCCATGACAGGCTGTGAAGAAAACATTTGTAGTTTCCTTGCGACCCTCTTATAGCAGATAGTCAAATGTCTCCTCTGCTAATCAATAATAGAGACAGGTCAACTAAAAGGGTTGGGAGGGAGGAAGTCAATCAAATGGGGAAACATAGTTTTCTTGTTAATTAGAATGAGAAAAGTCAGTGTTAATTATTTCATTGTCCTTATGGACAATTTTACTCAGGGTCTCTAGATTCTATAACCCTGCAGACATATAAAGAATTCCTTCTAACACTATCATGCATCCAGAGAGGTCTTCTAGTATCCTGCAAAGTGTATGAGGCTTAGAGGAAAGAGAGACTTGGGTTCTAGTACCACTTCTGACACTGAATGGCTTGTACCACCCTGGACAAATCATTTAATCTCCCTCAGTCTTAATTTCCTCATCTGTGAAATGGGGATAGTACTTTATAATGCACAGAAATGTGAATAGCTATTATTATGTCAGATCTTAATTATAACCCAATAATTCACAAGCAGGAATATTGAGTAATAGAGTTGAAATTATCCAGGAGGGGAGAAATAGCTGTGTGACATAGCTCATCTTGTTACTGGATGACCTCAGTTTTCATGTCACTGAGGATATAGAGACCAAAGGAGCCTTTGAGGCCATCTATTCTACCCTCTCATTTTACAGATGGGGAAACTGAGACTCAGAATGTCACAGTGAGGGTTACAGTTAGGAAACAGAAGACAGACTGTGAGTCCTAACGCTCTTTCTAATGGACCATGCAACTGTGAACTAGAGATCAGAAGTACAGAGCCTTTTGAGATCAAAAAATCAAACCCCTAGGTCCTAGACTTGCCAGCTTTCTTTAGTTTCCTCATGGGTTCTACCTTTCCCTTCATCTTCCTCAGAATAGGTAAGTCTCATTGTAAGGGACTGTGAGGATACAAAATGCACACACTTGGAGCATCCCATAAGTAAAATTCATGTACTCAGCTGGCTAGTCATGGGACTGGGGTGATCTTACCACAGTACAGACCTAAAGTAGTCAACAGACTGCTGGCACAAACTGTTGTCACCACACTCTCCCTTTGGCTTTAATATCTGAAGTAATGATTATTAACAAATATTTATTAAGCACCTATTATGGGCTAGGCACCATGCTAACTAAGCATCTAACTTCTACCTTCTAGTCCTTGAGAGAAACTCTGCCTTGGTCACTAGGGAGCTGTGAAACTTTGGACAAGTCACTTCCCTTTTCTGAGCCTCAGTTTCCTCATCTGTAAAATTAAGGAGCTGAACTAGATTTCTAAAGTTCCTTCCAACTTCTAACATTCTATGCGTTTTTGAGACTGACCTTAGGCACTAGTCACTGGATGTGTAAAGTTTCCTTCTTGCTGTTTTGCGCTCTCTCTCTCTCTCTCTCTCTCTCTCTCTCTCTCTCTCTCTCTCTCTCTCTCTCTCTCCTCTCTCTCCCCTCCTCTTTCTCTCCCTCTCTCTCTCTCCTTCTCTTTCTCTTTCTGTGTATGTCTCTGTCTCTCTGTCTCTATCTGTGTGTGTGTGTGCATATATCTCTGTCTCTCTGGCCTGTTAGAAAACCTTCTCAAGCCTTTTCCTTTTTCTATATCTAGATGGAAATATACTAGGGATTCCTCTTCCTTTTCATATTGTTCCTGTGTATCTTTGTTGATAATCCAGCATGTTTATCTCTCTCCTCTAGCCTGCCCTTACTTTCCCCAAAGTATCTCCAAAGATATTCCTAACATCATTTGCCCAAACAATAGCCCACTGCTCTGCCAGCCTAGGATATGCCCCCTTCTTCCCCCTCCCCAACCTGTCCTATTCCCATGTACCTCATCTCATCCCATGTGCAAGAATCCATATCTGCACTTTTTAGGATATCCCCATTTCCTAGGACTATAATTTTTAAAACACAAAAAAACCCTCAATTTATAATTTAATAGAGATAATTCTTTTCTGTTTCATCTCCTGCCCAAACTTCAATCGGTGTAGTTGGAGGGGAATGATTTCCTCTAATTTCATTTTGAATGGATGACATATAGTCTTCCTCAAGCTGTGACCCATAGGATCGCAATTTCTACCATGGCCCCCACCCACCCAGGCATTTGTGGAGAGCAAAAATTATGCTTCCCATGAAGTTGTGAGGGCCAGAGAGAACTATGATACCCAGGGATGAGGGACTATACTAAGGGGAGTCATGATCCCCCAAAATGGTGGGGGCAGCCCCACCTGGGAGCGCGTGATATTTTTTCCCCGTTCCCTTTGCCCCAGCTGATGCAGCAGCAGGCGGCCATCATGGCATCCGTAGCACAGGGAGGCTACCTGAACCCCATGGCAGCCTTCGCCGCAGCCCAGATGCAGCAGATGGCAGCACTCAACATGAACGGCCTCGCGGCCGCCCCCATGACCCCAACCTCAGGTAAGTTGCTCCACTTTGGAGGTCCCATGGAAGGGGAGAGAGGAGCAGTGTCAGAAAAGGCATGAGGGTCTTTCTGCTCATCAGAGGTGACTAAACATTGGCTTAGGACAGCTCACCGGGAGAAAATAGTGCTGCTTCATGGGATTGGCTCCCCTATGGGCCAATGTAGAGACAGAAAGGCTATTTTAAGGGGCAGACCCTGAACTGTGATTGAAAGGAGGTAAGGGACTAGTATTATTATTGCCTCTGATTGTTTAGATAAAGTCCACCATCTCTATCCCCATCATCATCATCGTTATAGCTCTATCATTGCATTATCCTCATTACAAGTACATTGCCGTCATTATCGTCATCAGAATCAGTGTGAACATCATCACCATCTCCACCATCATCATCATCACAGCTATCACCATCCTCATCACTAACATCACTGTCATTACTATCAGTACCATTGCTATTGTCCCCATTACTGCCTTCGCCATCATCATTACTATCATGCTGACTACCAAACATCACTATCACCACTATCTGATCTGGGTCTGACCTATAGATCATTCCTGTGGGATAACACAAACCATGAAGGGAATGGGGATGTCCATAGTTAGTTTCTGTATTGACTTCTCAAAGGCTGTCTACCTGAGTGGTGAAAGCTCCATCAAGGGAGATGTAGAACAGCATTCAAAGAGACCCAGGTCCTTACTGAGCACCTAATATTCTCCCAACCTTGTGCTGAACCATATTGTGATTCAGAGGAGAAAACATGCAGACAAGCTTCACAGCCACTCACCAACAATGCCAGACTGTGTATGGCCACATATCATATTCCATTCAGATCTTAAGTGTTGTAGGAACTCAGTGAAAGGGAGGTCAGTGGGCTTAGTTACTCAGGAAGAAGACTTCCTGGAGGAAAGGGAACTCAATTTGAAAGTTGAAGAATGGGTATGATCTGGATAGAGGAATTAGAAGGGCATTTCAGGTGTATGGGGGGATGGGGGAGGGAGGAATATCACAAGCAAAAGCTCAGAGGTTGACCTGAGCCTGGCATGTTGAGGGGACAAAGAGGAGATCAGACCGAATCTTTCCTCAGAAAGAGGAATGCCAGTGAGGAAAGGTATTATACAAAGTCTGGGATCCTTCACCTTTGCTGTGCCTGTGTTTCTCTTTTTTTCTCCTTCCCACTATTCCCTAGGTGGTAGTACCCCTCCGGGCATCACTGCACCAGCTGTGCCTAGCATCCCATCCCCCATCGGGGTGAACGGATTCACTGGCCTTCCCCCACAAGCTAATGGGCAGCCTGCAGCTGAAGCCGTGTTTGCCAATGGAATCCACCCCTACCCAGGTAAGGTGACTCCCTGAACCTTCATTCCCACAACTTGAACTTCCCTAATCCCCTGCCCCCATACTATAGACGTTCCTTCTCAGTCACAAAGGAATAGACATAGCACGAAGAAATGACCCAGACGGGATGGCAGACAGCACACACAGCTGAACTCATGCTCACATTCACTTTCTTTATTCACTAAAAGGCCCATGCAGAGGTCCTTCCTTTCAGCTTGGGGGATATCCTAAGTCACTCAAGATCTTAAAGCAGGCAGAGAATGAAAACCTTTCTTCTGTTGACCTTACCAAAACATGACAGGACTGAAAATAAAGGATTTTAGGAAGGTAACTAGGAAGACTACATCAAGAAAAATGTAGGTGAACAAGATAACAAAGGCCTAGAATTGCTAGGTCATTGAGTCCTGCCCGCCAGATGTGACCATTCCTCCCCTATTTACTATCACCTTTAAGCATCTGTTCTTCATCTCATCATCCCCTTCTTAACCCTTAAGGGAGAAGTGCCTTCAACCACATACCTGTCAGGTATAGTACACATCATGAATAGTAAAGGTTTTGACTTGAGATCCTTAGGAGATCCCTGCCATCTCTTTCTAAGGATCACTTAGAGATTATCCCCTACACAACCTGGTGTGAGGGGTGAGAGAAACCTAGATTTAGATTATAACTAGAAGAAAGACTTCTAAAATTCCTTATTCCAACCCCTACCCCAAAGCAAAGGTCTGATCTGCAATATCCTCCACCAGGAGTCATTCAGTCTGTTTAAAGCTTCCAGCAATGGGGAGCTTTTTGCCCAAAACGGCCTTTTCCGCTTTGGCCCAATTTGAATTGAATATTAATATTTTTTACTCATGTTGAGCTGAAATCTGCCTCTCTAGAAATTCTTCCCTTCAGGGCCAAATGGAACAAGCGTAACCTTTATTTCATATAACAGCCCCCTAAATACTTCAAGATCCCTATCATACACACCTCACTACTATTACATCCTTTACTTTATAATAAATAATTGCTTGGTAAATACTTGTTCCGTATGGTTCCTAATCACACTTATCATCTTTTATTGGAGTCACTCCAGACTATGAATTTTTCTCTAAAATGTGGCTTCTAGAACTTCTGCCAGAATGATCGGTCCAATCAGGGCCTGGTGACTTAGGTCCATCACCTTTTTTGCTCAAGATGCAAGAATTATAATTCCATGAAATCAACCTAAGAGATGAGATGTTACATTTTCACATTGAGTTTGCAGTTTACTAACACTAACAGTCATAGGACTACAGATTCCAAGGCCAAATGAGACAATATTTGTAAAGTGCTTACTACATTGTCTGGCACACAGTAGATGTGGTATAAAGGCTTATTCCCTCCTTCTTCAAGCTAAAGACGCTATAGAGATACTTATATATAGGTAGAACTAATCCAAACTTCTCAATTTCCAAATAAGATTTTTTTCCACATAAATTGTTTCCTAGCCATGCTTTTCCCTGTCTGGATATACTCAACTTATTTTCACACCCAAGTATCAGACTTACATTTATCCCTGTTAAATTCCATCTTTACAGCTTCAGTCCAATGAGATGTTTTTTAAATCCCAATTCTATCATCCAGCATTTGCTAATCCTTTAAACTTTGCGTGAACTTCAAATTTAATAAGCATGCCATCTATTTTTTTTTCTTTCATCCCAGTCACTGGCAAAAACATCAAGCAAAACAGTGCCAAAGACAGAGCCTTGAGGCACCCTACTAGAGACCTCCTCCAGGCTGATATATTAATCAACGCCATCTAGGTCCTTTCATTTGGCCAGTTCTGACCTCACCTAAATTTAATTTATTTTGTATCTTCCCACCTTGTCTCTGAAGATAGGGGAAATGTCATCAAATCCCGTGCTGAAATCAACGAAATTCATAGACCTAGGTCTCAACCCATGGATATAAAAGGGAATTTGAAGGTTAACTAAGTCATTCCTCTGGCATTATCTAGCAATTAAAAAAATAAAAGGAAATAAGCTTGGTCTATTGCTTGGTTCTTAATGAACCCATGATATAGATGATCACTGCCTTCTTTTCTAAGAGCTCACAAACTATACCTTCAAATCCATTTCGGAATCCAACTAGGTGGTGCAGTGGACAGAGCACTGGGCCTGAAGTCAGGAAGACCTGAGTTCAAATCTAGCCTCAGACACTTATTAGCTGAGTGACCCTGAGCAAATCGTTTAACCCTGTTTGCCTCAGTTTCCTCATCTGTAAAATGAGGTGGAAAAGGAAATGGCAAACTGCTCTAGTACCTTTACCAAGAAAACCCCAAATGGGGTCATGAAGAGTCAGATATGACAGCAACAACAATAAGAAATGAAAGTCAAATTCATCAGCTTATTCTTTAAAGTATTCACATTCTAGGAAGTCTGTTATCCTAGAAAGAACACTAGATTAAGAATCAGAAGAAACAGGAGTTCAAAACTTCCTCTTGAATCTTCCGATTGCATTTCATAACATCTCATCTCCTCTTCTACATAATCTATTCTTCTTGAACAAGGTATGGCCTTCAAGTCAGAAATTTCATCCCACCAAATTACACCAAATGAGGGGCATTTGAGAGTCATAGCAATGATATCCCTGGAAGCAACATCTGAGAACTTGAATGAGGAAGAAAAAAACACATAATAGGAGAAAAGCAATTCCTTCATACATTGCGTAGAGGCTAAAAGGGATACAGTGCTTGGCTTTAAGCCTTTATGACCCTCTGACAATTTCCTGGAGTAGCAGTTACTTCTCTTAGAGTTAGTCAAGGAAACCTTACCTTCAGCTCTAGTGGCTTTCACTTCTCAGTCCTGTCCTGATCTCTGAAGCCCTAACCAAAGTACTGACCCTCCTGCACCTTCTTAAGTCTTGAGTTAATTTCATCGCTTCAGTTCAGAGTTCTGCCTTCTCATTTCTTCTATCCTCTCTCTAACGCTATCCTCCCAGCTGTCATTGCTATTACACATTTTCTATTACACATATCTAGACCATGAGTTGTTTTCTAGGGTTTGGTTTATAAAGGAAAAGAGAATATACATATCCATAAATCATATACCAGTATAAGATAATTAAAAATGCATATAAAAGAAATCTACCTGGTCTCAGAGTAGGCAGACCTAAATTTCCTAAGTCATCCTATACAATGTTTTCCTAAGTTCAGTCTGGTCACCCTTGATTCCCTCTCAGCTAAAAGTGGCCACTGGATCTGCTGCTCATATTGCCTCTAATAAGAATAGTATTTTCTCTTCAAAATATAAGTGACACTTAAGGATTTCTCCCTCCCCTCCAGGCTTTCTGGACCACCAATCTACTTGATCCATTCTTCTAATACCAGGTGTATTCTCATCCAATCAGGATGCTTCCTGTTGGTATGGAGGACTTAATGCACTCTCCCCAGAGTATTACATACTCACTTAGCTAACTAGATACATTCAACTGATTCACCGAAGGATCAAAAAAAAAAGTAACATAAGCAGATAAATAAATAAATATAATAAATAAAACAAATAAATAAGCAGAATAATCCCCTATCATCTTATAATCAGAATTCAACCTGAAATGCAGCTCACCCCAGAAATGCACAAGACAACTACATCATTTCCATATGAGCTCAATGATTTTAGAAAAACATGGAGAGACTTGCATCAAATAACGAAGGGTGAAATGAGTAGAACCAAGATAGCATTATATACAGTAACAGTAATATTGTTTCACGAACAACTTTAAGCAAACACGTCATTTTGTCTCTCCTGTGCCCTTGGAAACACTAGTCTAATGGGTGGAGAGGAGCCACAAACCCTGCCCTTGGGTTCTTTCAGTCTGACAAGGACAGAACACAAATGCAAGATTCAGTTAATAAGCAACTGTAGATTAATTAGATATAAAGAGATGACCCAGGATTGAAGGAATGATCATTCTTTCCCAGTGTTAATCAGGAAAACTTATCCTGGAGTATAAGATTCTGGTTCATAAAGAGAGAACTCTGAATAGTCAGTGTGGTCAATGTGTGATTGTTCTTAGCACTGACAAGTCTGTTCAGAACCTAGGACAGCTCAGTGAGGACTTCTGACACCCAGGAGGAAAACTAGAAGTTCATTCCTGGACCATTTCTTCCATACTAGATACAGATTCATCACAGGAAAAACTAAATAATGTCTGGAAACATCTCTACTTTCCATTCAGTATCACGAAAAAGAGAGGGTCTGAATTAAAAGGGCTCACTGATTGGTGGAAGTAGCACAGCATAGAGGAAAGGGAACTGGGCCTGCAGTCCCAGGCCTGGTTCTGACACTTAGCAACTACATGACTTTAGGCAAGTCATTTTATCTCTGTGGCTCAGTTTTTTCATCTCTAAAAAGAGAATTTTAACTAGATAAGCTTTAAAGTGCCTTCCAAGTCTAACATCCTGTAAATCTATAAATTTATCTATGCTCCTCTCCACTCTGTTTAGAATAAAAATATTAAATGAACAACCTTTAATGTATGAATACCTTTTAAAAATGCTTTTACTTTCATTGTCTCATTTGATTCTCACACACAACTCTGAGAAATAGGTAGATGTCATTGTGTCCATTTCCCAGGTGAAGAGGAACGATGCGGCACTTTAGTAGGGGAAACAGTATAAAAAAATCTTTAAGTACTAAATGAGCATGGTCTATGTGGAGAATACTATACATAATACCCTGTCTAGAGAGAAAAGTGAAAAAGAAGTTAGAGTAGGAGAGTGAGGAACAGAGGTCAGACATAGAGAGAAGGATCAAAGAAGCTCAGAATCTCTTGGGAACACCAAATTTTCATCTAGACTCATTCTGCTTCTCATCCCTCCTCCCTACCTCCAAATGTGAACTCCACTGCCACTTCCAAAAAGAGGCAGAGAAACCTCAGGATCTGATTTAAGGTGATAAGTATGTTGAATGTTTGGTTCTGATTCAAGTCCCAAGAAGCTTTTTTCTTTCTGTAATTGCTTCAGGCAAGGTGCTTTGAAGAGGCACAGGATGACCTTATTTTTGTCACCCACATATGTGTATACATAAATGCATACACACATACAGTCATCTACCTCTCAGTTTACTTTCTCAAAAGCCCAGCTCCAGCTACATTTGGATGGTTTCTCTTCCTTTTCTGCTCTGGCAGACTACCCCTTTGTATCTCCTCTATCCAGAATGGCATATCCATTTCCTCACCCCTTTTTGACTTCTGTGAGCTACTTCATTACAATTTGGAAATGTTCCTTTCCCACATTTGTAGCAATCTGCCATATTCTATAAACCATTCCCTGTTAGAGTAGGAGGGTGAAGGGAGAGAAAGAGAGAAGAAAAGAATGGGAAGGGGGGTGGAGTAATCTAGCAAAAAGAATTGGTTATCTTTAAATGTGATGTTTAGAGCCATCAAAATAAATGAGAGCCTTCAAGTTCTCAAAGTTTCAGGCTTTTTTCTTAATAGATTATTAAATATATAGTATAGAAGAATTTGGAAAAGAAGGCAGTGTATGTATAACCTATATTTAATTGCTTACAGTCTCAGGAAAGGGGAAGTAAAGGAGAAAGGGGGAAAATTTGGAACCCACAATTTTTTTAATGGAAGTTAAAAATTGTTTTTACATGTTATTTGAAAAAAATAAGATATACAAATTTTTAAAAAAAATTTTTAAAGAAAAGAAAGCAGTGATTACTAGGAACCAGCATAGGTTCCATGTAGCAACAAAACCTGACAAACTAATCCAATTTTCTTTCTTGATAATAATGCTCAGTTGATCAATCAGGGAAACCTCACAGATAGAGTGTATATTAATTCAGTAAATAATTGGATAAAGCCATATCTTGTGATTACATGGAGAGATATGAGCAGAATTCATAGTTGGTTTAAATTTTGTACTCAAAGAGTGTTAATAAATATATTAATATCATTCAGGAAAGAAATATCTTATGACTCTGTCCCAGCATCTTTGTTCTCATAGTGTTCAACATTTTTAACAGTAACTTGTATGAAGGCATAGAATTAAATTTGTAGGTGACCCAAATTTGGGGAAAAAAATAACTAATTTGGTAGATAAAATTTGCTAAAATCCCTAAAATCTCAAAAGTTTAGAAAGGTATACTAAAAGAAACAAAATTAAACCTAAATGTGAAGTCCTACATTTAGGTTTAAAACATTAATTGGAAAACTGTATTTAACAGAGACTCATGCTTTCACATAAAATCTTTTTTTTCTGTTCTACTTTATACATGGAAATGTTCTTTTTTGGAGTGTTTGTTAAATTTAGAACAAAAAAAGAAAAGAAAGAAAATTAATTGCAAAAGAACGAGATGAGGAAATCTTAGTAATTGGGTGGGGTGGAGAACCAAGGGCATTTAGCTGACTACAAGGCAACTGGTGGCACAAAGGGTAGAGTACTGGGCCTGGCAACAGGAAGACTTGGGTTCAAATCTGAACTTAGACACTTCCAAGCTGTGTGACTCCCAGCAAGTCATTTAATCTCTGCTTCATTTTCCTCATCTATAAAATTGTATGGTAATAATAATTTACCTCCCAGGGTTATCATGAGGGTAAAATGAGATAATATTTGTAAAGTACTTAGCAGAGTGTCTTACACACAGTAGATGCTTAATAAATATTTAAATATGCATAACATTATACTATAAAATGTATTAAAATATAATATATAATGAACATAGACACACATACACATGCCAAAAGTATCTACCTCATACGGCTATCAGATGAGTATCAGATGAGAGAGTGTATATGAAACTGCTTTTCAAATTGTTAAGTCCTATACAAATGTGAATACTATCTAAATTATTGAAAAGCTAATGTGATCTTAGATTGAATTAATGAAGTACGGTCCATAAGTCTAGTCTTGACTTTTGCTCTGGTCAGGCCCCAGTTGTATTGAACCTAATTTCAGATGGCACATTTTAAGAGGGATATTGATAAGTGGAGCAAATCCAGAAGAGGACATGGAAATATAGTATCACTATCAAACACAGAGTCATGGAAGCCATCAGCTACTCTCAGTTCCAACTGGGGAAAGTCTGTGGAAGGAGGAAAAAGTGTTTAAAAAAAGATTCTGAAACAGTATAGAATCTGGGGAAGCTAGGAAAGAGGCTAGGAGGATGCGGGAGGATTCAGGGGTCATATGGGAGTTATTGACTTCTTTTTTTTTTGCTGTCTCCCCCAGCACAGAGCCCCACGGCGGCTGACCCCCTGCAGCAGGCCTACGCAGGAGTGCAGCAGTATGCAGGTCGTTAGTATTGACGCTTTCTCCCAATAACACTTTCCTTAAGTCCCTCTTTCTATCCCTTAATCTTTCCCTCATCGTTTTCCTATCAACGTTAAGTACAGAGACCACCCCAGCAGTCCTTGCACTGATTCAAGTTCTGAGAGGAGGGATGGGGATGGCAGAGTATTTCCAGGATGGAAATTGGAGAGGAGGGGCTCTGTTTAGAGACAAAGGATTGAAACTTTGCTATTCCCTAACTACCTCCTCCCCAGGAATGACCCACCCTGAACTCTGGTTTGGGTGAGGGAATGCCATTCAATCCAACAGAGTGACTCAACCTCACTACATACCCAGCCTGACAGAAAAAAGAAAAGAGGCACATGCAATTCATCCCCTTGGAAAGTTTATAGCATAGTCAGGGAAATGCAACACACATATCAAATACAGAGCAACACAGGAGAGTGTCTGGTCAAGTGTGAAATTGTGGAATTGTGAGATTCAGTCCCAAAGTACTGAGAACGAACATTAGAAAAAGATGATATCAGTGTGAGTGGCAACATTCACAGAAGGTTTCATGGAGGAGGAAGGACTGAAAACCAGACATTGAAGGATAGACAGTATTTGGACATGAATATGTAGAAGGAGAGAGGAAAGAAATGAAAAGTAGGGAGGGGAGGGGAAAAGAAGGGAAAGGATAGGAAGAGAAGGAAAGGGAAGGAATAGAGAAGGGAAAAGAGGAAAAATAAAGAAGGAAAAAGGGAAGGAGAAAAGAAAAGAAGGAAGGAAGGAGAGCAAGAGAGGGAAGGAAGTAGAGTATATGTTGGGAACTGTAAGAGAGACAACTGATGATGCAGGGAGTTTACAGCATAGTTGGGGAGACTAGATTCACACATACAACATGTAGGAAACAACAGAGAAGAATATGTGGTTCAAACAGTGCTGGAGGAGACCAGAGTGAACCCAAGTAAAGGAAAGAATTCTCTTAGAGCCCTCTCCATCCCTCTCAACAGAACTTGCTCCATCCCCCAACTCCCACCCTAAGTCCAGCCTTAGGCTGACAAGGAAGGACATGGCCTAACTTAAATCCTTTGATGACCACCAACTCCTCCATACATGTCCTTCACTCCGTTGGGCAGGGACCACTTCAGCTCATTTCTCCCTTTAGGCTGGGCACAGTCAATTCTGGATTATCTGCACTAAAAGACTGAAACAGTGGCACAAATAATCCAAAATAGTACATGATGAAAGCACTGAAAAATGCAGCAACCACCAGATATTCCAAAACAGTGGCTAATACAAAAGAATGGATAAGTTCAAACAAATTCTTCTCCAAAAGTCTTACTTTTTTGGTTCTGAAATTTTTGTAAGCAACCAAAGATTTTCCATCCTAATGCTATCTGGTTCAAAGTAATAAAACACACACATACATGCACATGTACATGCATGTGCACACAGAGTTTGCTTCTGCTTAACAAGTTCATGCTAATGAACAGACAGGTTCTTAGGGGGCAAGATGTGATAATTAAGTCACAGAGAAGAAAAGAAAGAGTATTGATATTTGAGTTATCTAGATTGGGGGAATGAGTAACTCATTAAGACCCCATGTAACTAACAACTCATATTGATGTAGTCCTTTAAGTGAATGGGAAAATATTAAGTGTTCACTGCTAAGTATTGGGGTTACAAATATTAGCAAGAGTTTACATTCCAATGAGAGACACAACACTTCTAAAGAAGAGGTGGCCAGAGAGGGAGAATAGTAGCAACAGAGTTGATTTTCTCCTACTCTGGGATTTAACACTGGAGGTGGTGAAAGAAGAGTAGAAAGGGTATCCAGGACGTTGCGGAGGTTGTAGAGGAGATGGCAGGAGAAGGAATGAAGGGAAACATGCCTGAGACTTTCCTCAAGCAGTGGTCTGAGAGAGGCTATCATCACTCAGGCCAGCAGGGGCCCCACAGTGTAAACTTTGATTATAACGTACACCCACATCAGTGCTCACAATGAACCCTGCACAGAGAAATCGTAGGTCAATATCTGCAATGTGTGATATGAGTAGCAGGAGTCCTGGTGTGCAAAGTGTCTCCTCCAGTTGCCTACATATCTTCTTCCACCCCCGTTACAGTTCCTTCCCCATGGGATAGGCATCGTCCCCCGCCAGGGTCCACTTTTTAAATGAAATCTTCCCCTGGTCGGGGAAAGCACATTCAGTCCCCAAACGTTTTCACATACATCTCCACCAATTATGGGAAGGTGATGGTGGTATAGAGAATAAGGAAGGAGAAACCACAGGAGCAAGGGATCAAAACAAACTTTGTTGATTTGACTAACCCTGTTGATGCCAGTGTTTTTTGCTAAAATGTTCCCTTTCTCCTACCTTAGCTAACTTAACATGAAGATGGAGACAGAGAAAGAGGAAGTCAGAAAACAAAAAGATCTAGGGAGAATTACACGAGAGAGGATAAAGGGAGACTGAAAAGTCAGAGGAAAAGGAAGGACAGGAGAAAGAAGAGGAAGGGAGAGAGGGAGGGGAGGAGGGATAAAAAGGAAGAAGAAAAGGAGGGAAAGAGTTCAAGAGGAAGAGGAGGGATATGATGTGGAGAAAAAATGAAAGAGGAGATAGAGAGGAAGAGATAGCGGAAAAAAGAGGCAGGAAGAGGTAGCAAGAGATAGAAGGACAGAATGAAGAAAAGAAGGAAATGAGGTCAAGGCAGAGGGAATAACAAAAGGAGGGGACGAGTGAGAAAAGATGAAATAAGGAAAGAACAGAGAGAAAGGAGAGCAATAGTAAGAAACAGAAGGCATGTGGGAGGAAAGATAAGACACATGGAGCAAAGGAAATAGTGAGACAAAAGTAGACTGGGAGAGGAAATAGAATAACAAAGGGGGAGGAAAAGGGGGAGAAGGACAACAGAGAAAGAAAGGAGAGCAAAAGACAAGGAAACAGAGCAGGAAGCAGAGGAGAGGGACACAGAAAGAGAGGGAGGTCCAGAGAATTCCTGTGAGTGGCAGAGGAGTGTGTTTGCTCTTCTTGAAGGGAAGGGGGATAAGAAGAAGGTCCTTCCTTTTCCTATTTCATCCCATTTCCCTGTCTTCCTTCACTTCTTCCCCTTGCTCCTAGGTGTAGACATTACACACTAACATGTCCAGTCTCCTGACTCAAACCATATCACCAAGGGAGAAGCAGGCTAGTTTGAGATAACTCAAGGCAACACCAGAGGTAGCACTAGGCAGAGACAAATTATGGAGTACTTGGACTTCCTTCCTCTTCCTAAATTAAAGGGCAAACTGGTTTTTAGCACTGTTTCTACAGCCTGGAACCCAAAAGAAAAACCAGGACCCCCTTCCCTTAAGCCCTGCAGCCCGTTCTCCTGCCTGATCCTGACTGGCTAGTCACAACTCCCATCACTCAAAATAGGGAAACTAAACACCTCAGCCTTGGTCAAAGAACGACAATAATGTACTGTGATCTCCCGGTTGTTTACACTAATAGGACATGTATTTTGTTGATTATCCACAGCCTGTATTTATGTAAAGGATGGTTTCCCCTGCCTACCCCATCCCATGGTTTCCCTACCAACACCATTTTTACACAAGTCATCAAATAATTCATTCATGATGTCAGCCTGTTGACAATCTGATCAAAAAAAAATAAATCTGCTCAGAGAAAACATCACATCATGCATTACAAATGGTCTGAGGTTATCCCGTGCTTGAAGATTACCTACCGTTTTGAATTATCTCTTATTTTGGATTATTTGTCATTTTGTATGAGGCATTGTTTGGAATTCTTTATTGTTTGATTTTATCCGCTGTTGATATTTTCTCTGCTGCTGCTTCTCTCCATTGATGCAGATAATCAAAAGTTGGCTTTATCTCCAATGACTGAGCTGAAAAGTGCATTTTGGCTTGTTTGATTTTGCTGCCTGATACTGAAATATTTCTCTGTCTCTCATTCTGTTTCTCCCTTCTAGTCTCTGTCACCCTCTCTCACTCTGGTCTCCCTCTCCTTTCTTCCTCCAACAGCCGCCTACCCTGCTGCCTATGGTCAGATAAGCCAAGCGTTCCCTCAGCCGCCTCCAATGATCCCACAGCAACAGAGAGAAGGTAAGTCTGCGAGCTAGACTGCCTGGATCCCCAGTCCCAGAACCACCCCACCTCCCTCCACTGCCCCTCCCCAAGCACAAACCCTTTAACTAATTGTCTAAATTAACTAATTTAACCCTTAACCATCAAATCCATTGTCTGTTGGGGAAAAAGAGAAGGGGTTGAGTTTTTTCTACGATGCAAGTATCATTTCTCTGTACAGATGTGTAGTCTCTTTCCTGGCTGTTTCTGAAAGCAGTCTAGCCTGGAGATAGGAGAGTGGATGATACGTCCTTGAAATTACTCTGTTCACATAGTAGTTTCTGTGACTGTAGTGGAGCCAACCTCCAATTTGCCTCTCACCTTTGCTCTTCTACTCCCAGTCACTAAACCATCAACCTAAATTTCCTTCCTACCCAGGAGGGGAAACATATTGAACTGGGTCAAGGTAGGATTTCCTTCAAGGGCAGTGTCTTCCCTCCAAAGGTTCTTGTCTTCCCCTCAGTGTGCCTAAGGTGCTACCTAAGGGTGGCTTACAGAAGCCACCTTTCCTATCAACTCTTTTCCATGGGCAGAAAGACAATCACAAGTCTCTTTAGAGTAACTTAAGTGAGGTGCCAACATGTAAGAGTATGAAATTTCAAGACTTCCTTTACCTATCAAAAGGTGTCATTTTCCATTCTGGGATGAAAGAGGACCTTCCCTCTTCCCAAAGTGAATCTAATTGTTAGCTACTACAGGGAATTTGCATTCAATGATTACCTTAGCAACAAGCCACTTTAATAAGTTGTCTCTGACACATCTAAAAGTAACAAATATTTTCCATGAGAACATTTAAACAGAAAATCAATTAGATTTAAACAAAGACTTAAAGGGCTTTCACAACAAAGAGATATGGTTCACATTCCTGGGGTGTCCCTAGTCCAATGGAGGAGACCTGGCTCACCCTTAGGGAATTTACAGTGTAACTGGGGTAACATTGAAGAAGGTGGTACAATGAACAGGATGTTGAACATGAAGTCAGAGTACCTGGGTTCAAATCCTGACTCTCACATTTACTACCTGTATGACCTTAGGCAAGTCATCTAACCTCTTTGAGCCTCAGTTTTCTCATCTGTAAAATGAAAAGGGTCAGACGAGATGGCTTCTAAGTCCCCTTCCTATTCTCAGTCTTTGATTTTGTGAATGAGTGGTAGACTTTATAGTGCTTTAGGAATTACTGAAAGAAGTGATAAAGTTATCTGGGAAAGTTTCATTGAAGAACTGCTCTGGGCTTTTAAGGACAGGTAGAATCTAGAGAAGAATGGGGCAGCTATTCCAGGTTGACGAGCAATCGTACAAGGAAGAGAAGAGGGAGGGTGGGAAGCAGGATCAATCATGGAAGGACAGCCAAGAGACCTGGGAATAATTACAATCAGTCCTCACTCTGGTCTGGTTCATTGAATAACAGTGAGGGTTCTCCAGTAGTAGCAAAGATCTCTTGTAAAAAGACCTGGTAAGCAGATTGAATTCAGGAAATAGTGAACATCAACCATTCTCCACTGCCAGTAAAAGTTCAAAGATGAATAAATGGAAGAAATACTTAAAATTTCATAAACGGATGATACAGTATAGGCAGAATTCATCTCTACTGTCATCATCAATTCACAGGAGAAGCCTGAGGAAAGTCCAGGCAGAAAGAGGGCCAGCTAGATCCAATCCCCCTTGGGGTTTTCTTCCTTGACTCACTGTCTTACCTACCGTTTCACTGGCTGACACCCTAAACTTGTCAGACCATCATTTCCATTCTATTTCTCTCTCCCTATATATCAAGACTCTTGCCTGGTCCCAAGAGGGATCCAGTTCCTTCAGATTCTCTTAGCTTAAATGTGAACCCTGTCTTCCCTGTCTTCCCCTCAACGAATTGGGACCAGGATTGGGTAGTGGAAAGAGCCTGGACTTGTCAAGATACCTGAGCTCCAGTCCCAGCTTTGACACATTCTAACCACTTGACCTTGAACAAATCACTTTTCCTCTGTCCATTTGTTTAATAGGCATAATTACATCTCCTTACCTCACAGACATTTCATGAGAAAAGTATTTTAAGTACTATAAAAAATACTATAAAAATGAGAATTTTTTTAAAAGAGCTTTAATGCTTTAGGTGGGCTTGTTTTAGGAAGAACTACAAGAAAGGAGGATCAATTCCATCAGGGAATAAAAAGGAAGATCTAGACATAGCTCTCTCTGTATTTTCATGGAACTCTTGAGTTAACTTTGAAGAATTTTCTAATATTGTCATTTTCCCCTTTTGCTTGTTATTTTAAACCCCAGTATTTCCTTATGGGAGGCAGTGTAGCATGAAAATCTCAATTCAAGTCTTTTATACTAACTATAGGCCCTTGGGGAGATCACTTAACTTTCTCAGAGCACTAAGGCATTCTCTAAGTGTTATAGTAAGTGGGAAAATTGAGATTTTTCTCCTATGGTATAAGACAGGGTAGCTCTGAAGAGGACAATTTACAGCCTGGTAAACATATAAGAGTACTGAAGAGCCAAAATATTCCTGCCAGGTCATTCTCCCCTTATATGTATCTTCCCTTATGAAAATATAAGCTTCCTATAGACAAGACACTATCTTTCTACACACACACACACACACACACACATCTGCATTTAGCACAGTACCAAGCACATAGTAAGCATAGAATAAATGCTTTATCATTCATTCATAAATGTAGGAGAGGCACCATGTCTGGATTCCTTCCCTTATCAATAAGCCCTAGGGAGTTTCCTGAGACATACAGATGTTAAGTGACTTGGCCAAGGTGACTCAGCTAGGAGACATCAAACGTGAGATTTTTATCCCAGGTCTTCCTGACTCTATACCCAAGAATCCTAACCATAAGATTATACTGCTACTACTTACACAAGTATATCAATAAATATGATCCAAAGTACAGTGTGAAAAATATCATAAGAAAAGGATAGAGTACATTAGGAGTACAGAGAGAAGAGAAATTACTTCAAATTGGGGAGAATCTGAGAAGGTTTCATCTGAAGTGGCATCTGAACTGACTGATTCCTGCTAGACAGGTAGCACTTTGAGAGGCAGAGTTAGAAGGGAGGGTATTCACTGAACCATGGATCTGGAAGGGACTTTAGAGCTCACCTATTTCAACACCCTCATTTTACAGACTGGAGACCTAGGAACCAGGAAGACCTAGCCAAGGTCATACAGGTTTTAAGTGGCAGAGCCCAGGGCTCCAGGTTCACTGACTAGAAATCCAGTGTTTCCCCCACTCTAGCCCACTGGCAGGTGAAGGGAACAGACAGAGCAAAAAGCAACTAGAAAATCCTAAGTTGTCTCATGGAACCAGGGACAGACCAATAGAGCTAGAGCAGAGAATTCATGTAGAAGGGGTGGGGGGCAATGATGAAGGGAAAGATGGGACTAGATTGGGCATGAAAGGTCAGGCTGATGTCCTTAGTGTGATGTATAATGGGCACATAAAGCAATGAGGAATTTCTATAAGCTCCAAACACATACAAAATGGCTCTTTGGTTTGCACCTTTAGGGTCCTCTGAAAATCCACTCCTATTGAAACACAATTCCAATTTCCAGAGGAAACTAAAATTTTCCTCAACTGGTGCTGTCAGAAAGCCAGCCCTGTATGTCTTGCATGTATACAATAACTCACCTGAAAAATCATATTAGAGAACAGATCCATTCCTGCATTAGCCTCATTTTTCTGGATTGCTCATATATTGTGAATGGAAGATATAAGAACCTACCCTTGGAATCTTCCCTGAATGGCACCAGAAGGAAAGATGCAGCCCCCTAGCTCCATGAAGCCTGTGAGCTGTGGCGAATCATCACTAAAGGTCATTCCACTTTTCTTTATAGGCAAACACCTCAGGTTATTGCTCAGAGCCTATTTAGACTTATTTTACAAACCATTCTAACTACCTTATTTGTATAGTAGATTTGGAAAAAGCAAATTAGAATGGGCCTGGAGACTGCTAGAATTTGGTACAGAAGAAGTTAGAGCTGACATCCCATCAGCAAGGGAGGAGTCAGGAATATCACTGAGAACAGACACAGGCGCTGGCAAAGCACAGCAGTCAGAGACAATTTAATACAGGGGCAAATGCCTAAGGCAGCCTGATCTAGAGCAGGAGTATCAGAATCGAATAGAAATGGGAGTCACTAATCTGGACAGAAGGATCCCTATGGGTCATGTATTGACTTAGTTTGAAAATGTGATGCTATCTATGCTTTCTTATGGTTTTTTATTTATTTTTCTAAATATTTCCCAATTACATTTTAATCTGGTTTAGACTACACTCCCAAGATTTGGGCCATGTGTTTGACTCCTCTGGTGCAATGCATAGAGAGCTGACGTAGGAGTCAGGAAGACCTAAGTTTAATGTCTACCTCTCACACATACTGACTCTGTGACCCTGGGCTTCATTTAACCTCTGAGTGCCCCAGAAAGATCTCTAAGACTATAAATTGCAGAGCAGTTGCTAATTTGCATTGGTGAAGATATTCCCTCCACTGGGAATTCAATACCTTTATGAAATCAGAGGCCTGGTTCCCTCCCTCCCAAAACATGAGTAATTCTGGCTGCTATGGGGTGGTACTGTAGCACCATGGAAGGAGGGCTTGATTTTAAGTGAGGGGCTAGAGTATGCAGGGAAGGCTGCTTGGAGACTGTGGGATTCAAGACGAACCTTGAAAAATGGTTAAGATTTGGATGAGAGGGAGGAGATGGAGAGTGGTGAGGAAGAAGCCATTCCAGATAGAAGGTAGGATATGAGAAAAGGTGAAGAAGCAGCAATCATCATGGCTGTATGCAGAGGTTATGAGAGGTTATGAAATACCTTTCCCAAAAGATCCAAAGAGTAAGGTGTGACTTTCTCCTTTTGAGACAGTAGAGGTGCAGTCCTATAAGAAATGACAGGAATGTATGAAATATCTGGGTGATCCTCTTCAGCTGGGAGGTCCCAGAAGATACAAGGGATGGAAGCGAATATTGGATGATCCCACTCTCTTTAGGCAGGGTGTCAATTCTCTCCCCTAGCTGGTACCCACCTACGTTTGTTTCTGAAGCTGTATCATGGAAATGGTCACTACCGTCTAAAATGACAATCCCTATGTTGGCACAGAGTTTCCTGTTTTTCATATCTGCTATCTCATCGATTCTCACAGAATCTCGGTGAAAATGGGAACCACCCAGATTATCATCCTCATTTTTCAGATGAGGAAACCAAGGACACTTGGGTGAAATGCTTCTGCGGCATCACAAATGTCCTGACCCCTAATCTAGTGCTCTTTCCACCCACATACTGGCCTTCTTGTGTTCTAATTCAAAACCTACTCATTGAAATATTAATCTTGGATGAGCTGTTCTCTATCTCCCAAACTTTGCCCCACCCTACCCCGCTACCCTGGTTAAGCTGGAAGACTGCTCATGTCTCTTCTATCTCTGTCTGTCTCTGACTCTGTCTCTCTATCTCTCTGTCCCTATATGTCTCTGTCTCTGTGTCTCTTTTTGTCTGTCTCTGTTGGTATCCCTGGCTTTATCTCTCTGTCTTTCTCTGGCTCTTTCTCTGTCTCTTTGTTTCTCTCATGGCCTCCATGTCTCTGTCGCTTTCTCTCTGTCTCTCTCTGTCTCTGTTTCTGTCCCTGTCTCTCTCTCTCCCTCCCTCTCTCTGTCTCTCTCTTTCTCTCTCTCCCTTGTCCTCTCCTTCCTCAACCACAGGGCCAGAGGGCTGTAACCTGTTCATCTACCATCTGCCCCAGGAGTTTGGGGATGCTGAGCTGATGCAGATGTTCCTCCCTTTCGGTAATGTCATCTCCTCGAAAGTGTTTGTGGATCGGGCGACTAACCAAAGTAAATGCTTTGGTGGGTAAAGATAACAAACCAATTAGATTCACCTAGGAAAGGGCATTGCTCGCAACAAGTTACCATTTGCAAACTGCTTTTTATCTGCCTTCTTTTTCTCCTCCCTTCTCTTCCTTCCCCAGCTGTCTTTCTCTGATTTTCCTTCTCTCAGTTTCCTTCCGTGGATCTTCTTTCTTCTCTGAGCTTTCTGCCCCATTCTGAGGACTGGGTACAATGCCACAGCTGAGGGGGTCAGTTAGAACCCCTCCTTGTTCCCTTGACCCTCCCCTGCCAGTCCCCCTGGAAGGAGGCTGGAGGGATAGGCCAAGGCCAGGACATTGTGAGGAGGGAGGCAGAGATACTGTGGTGGGTGTAGGGTGAGGAGCATGGGCACTCCAGCCACACCCCACAGAAGATGACAGACAGTGATAGTGGTGCCAGGTCTTTTCTGGGAACATCCGCCCCTTTTACACTGACCCTTGAGGCAGAAGGGGTGGGGAATAGAAGTTCCCAGGGCCTTCTCCTTTCTTGATTTTAAAGAAGGATTTTTAGGGGGAGGTGCCCCTTCATCTGAGCTCCCTGGCCAATATTGGTGTCTGTCTGCCTCCTGCTCCTTCAACCTCCTGCCCTGCTAATCCCCAACAACCCAAGTCTCTTTTTTTCTCACTGATAATACTCTGAGCATTCTCAGTTTGCATAGTACCTTTCCTCATCACTCACTGCAACCCATTCTCCTCCCCTTCTACCATCAAATTTCCCTCCTCTCTTTCTTACTCACGTCCCTTCTATTTCTTTCCCGTTTCTCTCTCCTTTTCTCTCTAATTTCCCCTTTCTTCTCTCTCAATTGATCGAGTAGTATTTACTGATCTCCACCGTGCTCCTAGCCCTGAGCTAGGAGCTGGGGAGGACACAGGAGAAGCTGGCAGAAGTTCTTGCCTTGAGGAACTGGAAGTCTCCCTGGTGGAACAAAGATACACCGTGAAATAACAGTGAGCAGACACAAGGCAGTGCAGGGTTAAGTGTTAAACTGTGTGACAAAAGATAACCGCCAAAGGAGCTTGGAGGGAGTGACTTATTGGATCTAGATTGTTGAGTAATGCTTCATAGAGGTGGAGCACGAGATGGGTCTTAAAAGATGGGTAGGATTTCAATGACTAGAGGACAAGGATGAGAACATTGCAAGTGGAGAGTAGAGTCCAGAGGTGGAAATGAGCAGCACATGACGGATGGTACAGGAGCCTGGTTCGAGCTGAGGGGGCATGGTGAGGAGAAGGGGAGGATAAAGTAAGGTATCACAACATTAGAGAGGGCCTTGAATGGCAGAATTAGGAGTTTCAAGTTGATAAATGTAGGCACAAGAGAACCATTTAAAGTGATATTTTCGGGGTGGGAAAAGTGGTGTACATGATGGATTGGAAGAGGGAAAGACAAGTCAGAGAAGCTAGGAGCTCTCTATATCTCCCTCTTCAATTTCCCCTGCATTCATCCCTTCTGTCCTCTTCCTATCTTCTCCCTTTCTCCCTCCCCTAGCCACACTCCTTCCATCTCCACCAGCTCACTCTCTTCTGGCATAATTCTCTGAAGAAGTACCCTGCCCTGGCTGCCACTTAAAATACCGTGAGGCCTGACCTCCAGGTGGGGGGACCTGTCCCACTCTGGGGACTCTGGCTTTCTTCAGACAGTACAGTTGAGGCTAATTGTGGCAGCTGAAATCAGCTCTCTAGCCTCTTTCCATTGCAGGGACCCAGTATCAGTCAGAGGTACCCAGATATCTAGGTACTATTCCCCAGGGGCTGGATTCTGAGGCTGGGGTGGGGAGAGAAGGTTTGGATAGAGAGTCACCACTATTTCAGAAACTTGGAGTTGGGTCCTCTCTCAGCTTCACACAGGAACAGGAGAGGTAGGCAGATAGAGGGAGTTTGTAGAGTAAGAGCCCAAGCCACAGCATGTGGGTATAGGGGAACTGTGTGTCTCTGTCTGTGAAAATCTGTGCCCATGAGCTATTCCTGTGTAAGTTTGTGTGTACATGTATCTCTGTATTCAATTCGGTTCGACAAACGTATTAAGTGCCTACTATGCAATCCAAAGATGCCTTCAAGGAGCTTAAAATTTAGTTGGGGGTTGGGAAGGAGAAGAAGACATAAATTCCTATAATATAACTTTAAACGTGATCCCATGCTTAGGAAAGGTCAAATAAATGGCCCAGGAGACTCAAGGAAGGAGAGATCACTTCCTGGACCTCCTGGTGGGATGGGAAGGAGTGGGGTTGGGGGCGTCAGAAAGGGCCTCATGGAAGAAGGAAAACCTGAGCCGGGTTGTTGAAGAAGGGAAAGGATATCACTAAGTGGAGATCAGAAGCAGGGACTCGATTCCAGGCATGAGGGATGCACAGAGGCACGGGACAGCAGGACAAGATCTTGGAACAGTGAGTAGTTCACTTTGACTGGAGGGTAGTATATGTGGGCAAAGTGGGGGGAGTAATGTGAAATAAGTATGGGAAAATAATAAATCAACATTTACATATAACGCCTTAAAGTTTGCAAAGTGCTTTATATACATTATCTCATGAGACCTTCACAACTCTACAAGGTAGGTGCCATAGGTATTATTATCTCAGTTTTAGGGAAAAGGAAACTGAGGCTCAAAGATTAAGTAACTTGTCTGTGATTACTTGGCTAGTAATGAGTGGAGGATGATTTGACCCCAGGTCTCTTCTGACTCCAGCTCCACCAAGTACACCTTCACTGAACCACTGTGTCCCTGACTGATGTCATTCCATGTAGAGCCTTAGATACCAGCCTTAGCTTGTAGTTGTAGTCGGAAGGCAAGCTGGGTTTTATTCTCCTTCCTTGGAGCAGGGGAGTGACTGGTTCAGACCCGTGAATTGGGAAGATTACTTGTACATCTCCGTGAAAGGTAGATTAGAAAGGAAGGCGATTAGAAGCAGGTCAATCAGTCAGGAGGCTAGTACATTCATCTGGTTCACTGGTTCTCAAAGGATGGTCCAGGGACACCCAGGTGTCCCTGAGACCCTTTCAAGGGGCCTGAGATGTAAACTATTTTCCTAATAATCCTAATTTCTAAAACAGCAAATATCAACAGATATAACCCACATAAAGGCTCTTTTGGAGAGGTCCTCAATGATTTTAAAGAGTATAAAGGAGTCCTGAGACCAATCTAACCTAACAGATATCTATTAAGTTCTTAACCATGTATGTACAAAGTGCTCTGCTAGAGGCTGGGGATATAAAGACAAAGTGAAGACCAGTTTCTACCCTCAAGGAGCTCATATTCTATGAGAAGGGGACAACATAGAAACAGAAAAGTATTATACAGTGGGGTGCTGATAAATGTTTAAAAACTGGCTCTCTGAGAGGGGGTACTGTACACAGGACTCACTTTTAAGTTTAATCTGCGTTTTTGCCATTTCCTCCACCATTTTCTTAAGTCTAGACAATCAACGAAACAGTAAATCAAGCCCTGATTTATAGTGGTTACTGATTGGTGAGGTATAAATGCTCACACTGAAAATTTAACAAGTGGCTCTCTCAAGTCAGTTCTAGTCAGCTCTAGAACATAAGATCACAGGATATTAAGAGCACAGTTCTGGAACTAAAAGGGACCTTCGAGGCCACTGATTCCAATATTCTCACTTTACAAATGAAGAAACAAAGGTTTAAGGAGATTGTGACTTGCCCAAAGATCACATAGGTAAGTGAGAGAAAGCATTAACAACCAGGAATCATGGATGAGACAGCACATGAGCTGAGCCTTGGAGGAAGCTAGGGATTCTAGGAGGTGGATGGGAGGAGGGAATTGCACTACAGGAACAGAGGAGGGTCTATGCAAAGGCACGGAGGTGAGAGGTTGCATACCAACTTAATGGAATAGCAAATTTAGTTGGAAAATGAGGTATGAGGAGGGGAATAATATGAAATAAATATGAAAAGTAGATGGTGAAAAAGGAAACAGGAAGCTAGAGAAGGCTCAAGTGGTTGGGGGGCCAGGAAGGTCTCCTGCACAAGGTGACATTTGAGGAGAGTTGTAAAAGAAGCAAGGGATGTCAAGAGGCAAAGATGAGGAGAGAAAGCATTTCAGGGCTAATAGATAGCCTAGACCAAGGATGGGGAACCCGCAGCCTCAAAGCTACATATGTTCCTCTAGGTCCTCAAGTGTGGCCCTTTGACTGAATCCAACCTTCACAGAACAAATTCCCTTAATAAAAGGATTCATTTTATAAAACTTGGACTCAGATGAAAGGCCACACCTAAGGACCTAGAAGGTCATATGTGACCTTGAGGCTGCAGGTTCCCCAAGTAATCTACATGAAGGTAATAACTGCATGGGAAAGGATGGGATAACCAAAGGAGGACAGAGATAGAGTGAAAGAAAAGGAAGAAAACGTTTATTAAGCACCTACTATGTTCCAAGCACTATTCTAAGTGTTTTACTGATGTGATCTCATTTCCTCCTCACAACAACCCCTAGGGTATATGCTATTATTATCCCAGTTGTACAGTTGAAAAAACTGAGGCAAACAGACACTAAGTGGCTTGACCAGGGTCATACAACTAGCAAATGTCTGAGACGAGATTTGGACAGGCCTAGTGCTCTATCCACTATGCCACCCAGCTGCCTCAAGAAAAGAAAAGGCAAGAAATGATGAGGTTCTTAATTAAGGTGATGGAAGTGGAAGAAAAGCAGATGGACGCAAAAGATATTCCAGAGGTAAAATTGATAGGGACTGGAAAACTATTTCAATTTAGGAGGCAAAGGAAAAGGTAATTGGCAATAACTCCAAGGTTTACCAATCTGGATATATGAAAGAATACTAGTACTAGAAAACAGGGCAATTGGGAGTGGGAGGAAGATTTAGGAAGAAAAAGATGATGGGTTGTCCATATCAGAGTGGAGCTCAAGGAGAGGTCAAGAGCGGAGGCAAAGATTTTGGAGTCATTTTGCATAGAGATGAAAATTGTCACCATCGGCAGATGAAATTGACAAGGGAGAAAGTATAAAGAGGAAAAAAAAGGAGCCAAGGATGGAGGTAGGAGGGACATTTCTGCTGTCTATAATATGGCGAGATCTCCCTTATCTGTAAAAAAAAAGAGAAAAAAAACCTTTTACCTGACCAGACCATCCCCTCAAGTGACCATGTTATATCTCTTCCCTTTCACAATCAAGCTCCTAAATGTCATCATGGGTTGCCTCCTTTTTCTCACCTCCCACTAATTCTCAATCCCTTGCAATCTGACTTTTCTCACCCCACCATTAAGATTGAAATTGTTCTTTCTCCAAGGTTACCTGCAATCTCTCAATTGCTAAAGTCAATGGCCTTTCTCAGTCTTTATCCTTCTTGACCACTCTTCAGAGTTTGATACAGTAGGTCACCTCTTTGGGGATACTCTCTTGCCCCTGGATTTTTGTGATATTACACTCTCCTTGTTCTCCTTCCTTTCCTGACCTCTCCAGGCTCCAAGTCTCCTTGACTGGATCATTATGACTCACTCCCTTCTCTTGACTATCCCCTAGGGGATTCTGCCCCAGACCCTCTTTGCTTCTTTCTTTCTATTCTCTCTGGGTGAGCTCTTCATCTCCCAAGGATTTAATTATTATCTCTATAAAGATACTGCCAAATCTGTATATCCAACTCTGCCCCTCTCTCCTAAGCTCCCATATTAACCGTGTCAGAGCCAAGCCTAAGAAGCGGTCAATGGCTCCCTGTTGCCTCAAAAGTGGTTATAATACAGAGAACACTAAAGCATACAGCTCAAACAAGATACCAGGTTTCCACAAGCACATATTGTGTTTATGTATATATTTGTGGAGACAGTGATGCTTCAAGAATGTTTCCAGAGTTCCTCTCAGTACCCTGTTCTTGTCTATGGTGGCTGCCACCAGTGGTCTTTCATTATGGTAGCAGAGGTAGAGTAGTTTAGATCAGTGGCATAAAAATCAAGTAGAAATGGGGCCACTAAACCACACATAAAGATCCATGCGGGCTGCATGTTGACATAGAAAACCACATATTTATATTATCTGTTTTATTATACTTTTATTTATTTGATTAAATATTTCACAATTACATTTTAACCTGTTTTGGGCTGCATCGGGGAGTATTATGGGTCTCATGGGGCCCATGGTCTGCGTGTTTGACACTTCTGGTTTAGGTAAAACACCAATGTTTATCATAAAGAAAAATGCTAATTTAGAATCATGACATTAAATTCATCATTTAACTAGTGCCTTAGAGGTTTGCAAAGCACTTTACATATATTATCACAACTAGGCCTGACTACGACCTTGTGAGGTAAGTGCTACAGTTTTTGTTATCTCTGTTTTACAGTTGAGGAAATTGAAGCCAAGAGAGGTTAAATTATTTGCCCAGGCTCCCACAGGCAGGACTTAAACCCAAGTCTTCTTAACTCAGCTACACTCCCAACATAAAGTGTGTATAAAGTGTGTGTGTGTGGTGTGTGTTTGGTAGAGAGACAAAGTAGTAAATGTTGTGTCACTTAATGACAAAACGTCATCTTTCTCTACTTCAATGTGTTTTTTCACAGCTTTGATATTCACTATCCCAGTGTGTTTTTAGCTGGGAAGCAGCTGAAGAGTTAATGGTATTTCCTTGCTACCTGCTAGAAACAACAGTTTCTCAGTGTGCCCTGTTCAGTGCCAGTGCCCTCACTATGGGGCAAATGCTCTTAAGTGTTGAAGACATCCTTTTATTGGGAGTGCAGGACATCATTTGCCCCAGCTATTTCTGATGAGCTAACTGGGGAAGATGGGCATGGGGGAAGGCTCTGGGTAATGGACCCACTGTGATTAAGCATTTTTCAACTTAATTTGTTAAAAGAGTTAAACTATTTTTTTGGGAAAAAACCCTAAAATAATATTAAAGTTCAAACTAAAACATCCTAAATAATTTCATAAAATAAATTTCTTCTTTAAAAAAAAAGTTGGTTTTTTTTTTTGTTTTTTTTTTTTTTTTTTTTTTTTTATGGAAAGCAGCAAAATACAGTTAACAAGAGCACTGAATTTGGAATCGAAGGACCTGGGTTTGAATTCTGACTCTGCTATTTGCTACCAATGTGACATTGGGCAAGTTATTTAATTTCTTTGAGTCTTAGGTTCTCATCTGTAAAATAAAGGGGTTAGAGTAGGTGGCCTTTAATAACCCTTTCCAGTTCTAAATCTATGATCACAGGATCCTTGCTATCACTGACGGGATGAAAAAGTTTCTTTTTCTCTCTTCCTTCTATGGTTAGAAATCTTATCTAACCCAGAGAGCTGAGAAAAAAGGACTGCACGTGTTAGTAATCCATATCCATATATCAACACACACACACACACACACACACTCACACACACACACACACACACACACACACACACACACACACACACACACACACCCCTCTGTGTGCACATGGACCTGTGGAGAGTGAGGACAATAGGGAGCCATATAGAGGAGATTGGAAAGAAGTGATGTCATTCCTTACCCAGAATGCTTTCCATTATCCTATATACCCTCCTTTTATTCAGGGTCAAGGCCCAATAGGGACAAGGTTTATTCCACCAAGGCTTAGGAAATGAGAAGTGACATAGCCTCCTGGGTCCCCTGGGTCTCAGCAATTCCCCATACATACTGGGCTAGAACCCCAAAAAAAAAAATTTCCCAAAAGTTAGAACTGTGAGAATGGAGAAAAAGGAAATCTTTACAGCCTTCATTAATGGAATTTATAAATAGGGGAGATGATCCCCAGTTTTCATATTTGGGGAGCCTGTCTGCTGAAGGTGTCACGCTCAGGGAAATGCCTAATGCTATCTGATGGTGGATACACATGGCTCTTGAGGACATAAAACCCCAGAGATTCCTCATCATGTGAAATCCCTCCAAGTTCCTTAGGGCTTTCAAAGACCTACAAAGCCAAAACCTTATCTACTGATCTGCCTCTTCTCTTTTCTCCCTTCTTTCAAATTCTTCCTGAAGTCAGATACCCTGATTCTTATCATCTGTGGCTCTTATCTCTGTCTCAGATTCTTTCTCAGAATGTCTCTCTCTCTCTCATCTTAGGAATCTTCTCTACTTTTTTATCTCTCTTTCCTCTCTCCTCTGCTCAAATTTTGTGACTACAGGGAAAAAATGATCATTCAAAATCAGATAAGACTTTGACTAAAGGCCTACAGAAGGAAAAAACTAGTGGAGCTATTGTCTCTTCTGGTGCCCAAAATCCATCCAGTATTTGTACATGCATGTGTAGCAGTCAGGATAAATCAATCGATTAAGGAAAATGTCAGAAAGTAAACAAAACCAACAGCAAAATCCCCTGAATTGTACTTCTGTTTACATTTTTCTTCCCAGAGGTAACTGTAAATTAAAAGCTCAGCATTTGACAAAGATGTGATAATCTGATAGGCCATCCATTTCATAGCACCAAGCAGGTAATTCCATTTAGCAAAAGAAAAGGCTTCAGTGACCCAATTATAATTAGCCTATAGACTAGAACTCTAAACATTTGTACAATTCATGTATTTTATGCCTTTTCTTCCTTGCTACTGCTACAACACATTCAGAAGATAAAAATTTTGAATTATAACAAATAACAGATCATTTCAACATTTCTGGCAACTGACACACAGAGACATGTTCATCGAACTCTCAGCCTATTCCTGACATTCTAGCTTTTGTTCTTTCTCCTCTTGATTCCCCCTTTGGGGGACAAGAGTGCTGACTGCTGGTGAGCAATCTACCAAAGGAATATCTGGTCAGAAGGGCTCCCCGCTGCAAAATGCTAGGTTTCTTCAAAATCCTTTCCTGGGGTCAAGGACAATGGTTCCTTGGAATGAGGTCACAACAACCTCTAGGAAGGGAGCTGGGGATCCCAGGAGCAGAGGCCTTGGCCTAGACCTCCTGCTATGGGACCCTGGTACAGTGTTATCAAGAGGGCTGGGTCACAGAGTTCGGCAAAACTGCATTTGATGAAGTTTGAGTTTTAGTCTACAATGGCCCTGTCTGGGCCCTTTACTGGTTGCCTGCCCTATTAACTATATTACTAGGTACCTAGCACCCTCCTGCCTAGGTACTAAGAACTAAAAATGTTCCTCTTGGGTGGAGGGAGGAGTTACGTTTCAAAAGAGAATCTTGGAGAAGATCATACTCACCACAAAGAAATTAAGCAGTAATGTGGGAATTGCAGGCAGTGGGAGAGGGGAGAGATTTTCCCACAGAGACAACTTCTGGCCTTGCTCATAACATGCCACAACAGGCAGCTATTTGTTCTGCCTATGGGTAAGGCCAGATCTGGTATCTGAGCCCAAACTTCCTCAAATCCAAAGCAGGCTGAGGACAGAGGATCGAGGTTCCAATCCTGGCTCTGCTACTTACTACTTGTATGACCTTGGGTAAATCCCTTTACTTCTCTGGGCCTCAACTTCCTCGTTTGTAAAATGGTGGAGTGGGGAACGGACTAGTTGCTATCTAGGTTCCCTTCTCCCTCTAAATCCCATGATTTTATGACCCTGGAAGCTCTTCATGAGGGATGAGGAGGGGGAACAGGAAGGGCCGAGGATGGCCACTTTCGGGGCAGGATTTAGGGGGAATGCTTGTTCAGAAGTGGGTTGCACTAGATGGTCTCGGAGGCACCTTCAAACACTGAGATGAAGTGTGGCTGCTCCCTACCTGCAGGTGCCCGCCGAGGAGGTGGCCGGGAGGGGCACGGTCTGGAGTCTGGGAGGGAGGCCCTAGTCCTCTGGGTTTCTGAATTGGGAATTGTATCTCCTTCGGCAAAAGACACTGGCGGTGTCTCGGGAAAGGGTTCCAAGCGTTTGGGGCGGTGGGAGGAGAGGGGCAAATTAAAGGCTGGAGCCTGGAGGCTTTGGGGAAACGCGGAGCCCTGCTCTGGAGAGTCCATTAACGCGTGCGCGCTCCCTGCCCCACTCAGGGCACGGTGATGTGCCAGGGGGGGGTCCTGCCTCCAGGGAGCCTCGGGTCTGCCGGGGGAAGCCGTAGGGCCTGGGGATTTCAGAGCTGGAGGGCACCTTAGAGGTCATCTAACCCAACCCACAACCCATCCCCATTTTACAGATGAGGAAACTGAGACCCAGAGAGGTGAAGTGACTTGCCCCAGGTCACACAGGTAGTAAGTAGCAGAGTCGGGATTCTTTCCCAGGTCTTCTGACTCCAAATCCGGGGCTGTCTCCACCACCCAGACTGGACGATGGCCCCTCTGTGGGGCGCACCCCCGGGAGCGGGGCGGGGGGCTGCCTCGGAATCCCTCCCAGACACCTCATCGACGCCTCTCCCCGTCCCTCCCTTCCTTCCTCCCCTGCCCTCCCCCTCCGGCCCCCAGTGTTTCCCCCCACCCCGGGCGGAGTCGCGGACGGCGGCGTGGACGGCCCCGAGGCGGCCCCGTGGAAACCCCGGCCCTCGGTCTCCCCGTGTCCCCGCAGGCTTCGTGAGCTTCGACAACCCGGCCAGCGCGCAGACGGCCATCCAGGCCATGAACGGCTTCCAGATCGGCATGAAGCGGCTCAAGGTGCAGCTCAAGCGGCCGAAAGACGCCAATCGCCCCTACTGAGCGCCGGCGGGAGCGTCCCCCGGGGGAAACCAGGACTCGCGCAGGTAACTGGGGCCGCGAGTGGCCGCGGGGCCGGGCCCGGGGCGGGGGGGGGCGAGGCCCGGCCGCTCGGACCCGCCGCTGGCAGCCGCCGTCTGCTCTCCGGACCTACCTCGTGGCTTTCCTGGGACCCGCCGACCCGGTCCTGCCCGCCATCCCGTGCCCTGCTTGCCCACCGGGTGCGGGGTGGCAGGAGGGCGCACTAGCTTCCCCTGCTGAGGGAGGACAGGAGAGAGGGCAGCCGAGCTGGCCAAGGGGAACCAAGGCATCGGGGAACGGTGTGTCCCCGGCAATCCCCCAGAGGGGAGACTGGACCCTCAGGAGCCTGCCCTGGCTCAGGTTGGGGGGGAGTGGGGAGAATGTTTGGGTTCGAGTTAAACTGGGCATCTGCTCCCACCTCTATGACGTCAGGCAAATTCTCTCCCCTCCCGGGGCCTAAATCTGCCCAGCTGAAATGAGGAGAATTATTTCCACCGCTCTTTGTGCCTGAAGTGAGGCCGAGGCCCAATAGAGGACAAAGGGCAGGGTAGGCAGGAGAGGTGCCTACGTGGGACCTATGGGGAAAGGCCAGAACCGAACTGAGAGCTGTCAGTCAGAAGACAGTCGAGCGGGATGGCTGGGTTGATGCCTGGGAGCAGGGGAAGGGAGGGGGAGAGAGAGACACAAAATGACAGCAGAGATGAAAGAATGTTAGTTGGAGGATACATTCGCATTTTAAACACCTCAGTTATTCAAAGAGATGAAAGAAAGATTTGGAGTCAGGAGCACATGGATTTAAACCCTACTGTGCTCCTTACTGTGTATGACCTTGGGCAAGTAATTTACCTCTCCAGGACTCAGTTTCCTCATCTCTATGATGAGAGGATTGGCCCAGATTATCCCTAAGGGTTTTTCCAGCTCTAAATCTTTGCTCCAAGAGATTGTCAGCTTGTTGAGAGCAGGGACAAGTTATGCTTTTGCCTTTGTATTGTCAATGCCTAGCACATAGTAGGCACTTAATAAGTGCTTGTTGAACAGTTAGATGATCCTATGATCATACTTCTGGCAAGAGTTCAGTCCTACATGAACCCTCTCAGTAGCTGCCACAAAATTCTGAACTAATATACTCATAATTCCAACAATTTCCCAGCTCATAAACCATTAGTAGAAGCAGTGGTTGGTGATACTAGTAACAGGGATGCAGAAAGTGATAGTAGTAAGAAAAGCTAACCACAGTACTATTTTACTGAACAAATATAATAGAGGATCATAGTGATGATCTTAAGTTATCAGAAAAAATTAGATTACATTCAGTATCTTGTCTTTGCAGCTAGGTGGCACACTGCATTGAGTGCTGACCCTGAAGTCTGGAAGACCTAAATTCAAATCCGGCCTCAGAGGCATACTAAGCTGTGGGACCCTGGGCAAGTCATTTAACCCTGTTTGCCTCAGTTTCCTCATCTATAAAATGAGCTGGAAAAGGAAATGGCAAACCATTTCAATATCTTTGCTAAGAAAATCCCAAATGGGGTCTTGAAGAGTCAGGTACAGCTAATGGACGAAACAACAGTCTTGTCTTTGATAAGTCAGGAATACATAATGCCATGTTTAAGAGTTCTGTTTCAGTTTTGGCGTTTGGATGTAATACCTTTCAGGAATCTGGAAAAGTCATTTTTGTAGATTGCCTATTCCCCAAAGATGCTTAATAAATGAGGTGGCAGTGTTCTTAGGATGAGGAGGATCCCTTTTGAAACATAAATGAAATAAATTTAGGACATTTGAAAGGAATGCACACTTTATACTGTGAGTAACAAGCTGATGGAATTTATCCTCACCAAGTAGTGCAATTTATATTAGAAATTCAAATAGATCCTAAAAGGTTTTGGACAAAGTGACAGTTGTCAGGGTCATAAACAGATCCTTTCAGGTTCCATCATAGAGAATAACCAGACCCTTGGGGCCTTTGTTAGCAAACAGAATACTGGCCTGTTAAGGACAAGGTTCTGACCTATAGAGTCACAAAACTGTAACATCTAAGAGTTGAAGGAGTCCTTAGAAGCCAAATGCAGGCCCAGGAATACCTCCTGACAAGTGGTCATCTAGCATGTCAGAACACTTCCAGTGAAGAGATCCTGCTATCTTACAGGGCAGCCAGTCTAAGCAATGAGCTCATTATGGTGTATGGTGATTCCTCTGGAGAAGAAGGGCTTGGGAGTTGTAGCCATCACTTCATTCTTCTCAGGTCTTGCCTTGGGTCCTGCTTCTTTGGGTAAGGACAGTGCTCTGGAAGGTTCAAGTTCAGGGCCATATACCTGGGCTATAACATCTGGATTCAGATTCCTGCCTTGCAATACTTTGGTTGTTCAGTCGTGTCCAAGTCTTTGTGACCCCTCTTGGGGCTTTTTGGGCAAAGATGCCGGAGTTGTTTGTTATTTCCATTTCCAATTCATTTTACAGATGAGGAAACTGAGGCAAACAAGGTTAAGTGATTTGCCCAGGGTCACATAGCTGGTAAGTATCTGAGGCAATATTTGAACTGAGGTCTTCCTGACTCCAGGACCAGCACTGTAGCCACCTAGCTGCCCACCTAGACTTGGGCAAGTAAGTAGCCAGCTCTCTAGGTCTCAATTTCCTCATTCCACTCAATTCAATAAACATATATTAAGTACCTGAACCATATTCTAGACAGAATGCTAAGGGCAGAGCCTTTTTTTCGGCTGGTTCTGGGATTTCATCTATGTAAGGAACTCCCTCCAACCATATAGATAAGCAACCACTCTATCTGGATTGAGATGTAGAGAGACTTGTCCAGAGTCACACAACCTATACGTATCAGAGGCAGGATTTGGGCTCAGGTTTTGCCGACTCGGAGGCTAGTTTTCTGTTGACTGCTTCAAGTCTACCTCTCCTCTAGTCCATCAGTCAGTAAACAACTCTTTATTAAACACCTACAATGACAGGCAGCGGGCTGGGAGCTAGGGATACAAAGTCAAAAATGAAACGATTTCTGCCCTCAAGGAACTTATGTTCTACCAGAGGAGGCCACATAGGCATAAAGAAGTCAACATGCAGAATAAATCAGAAAAAATAGAGGCTCTTAGGGAGGGATCAGTGAATGCTTGGGATAGAAGATGGTACTTGTGCTGCATCTCGAAGGAAGTGAGAGATTCCATGAGGTGAAGGCAAAGAAGTATTTTCCACACATAGAGAATGAACAGAGGAGAGGCTGGAATATAGAGTATGAAGCTGAATAGATGAAGGGAGGCCAAGCCAGAAAGGGCTTTGAAAGTCCAACAGAGGAAAGGTGTTTTGTTTGTTTGCTTTCAGCCTAGAAGCAATAGGGAGGCATTGGAGTTTATTGACCAAAGGAGTGACATAAGCCCTATACTCAAGGAAAATGATTATGAGACCTACATGGAAGATGAATGGAGAGAAGCAGGGAGAGATTTGAGGCAAGGAGACAATTAGGAGGCCATTACAGTAGTCCAGGGCAGACATGATAAGAGCCTGAACTAAGATGTTAGCCGTGGGAGCAAAGAAAAAGGACTGAACATGAGAGATGTTGTGGAGGTAGAAATGGTAAGCTCTGGTAACTGATTTGGCCATGTGAGGTGAAAGAGAGAGAGAGAAGATAACAAATCTGGGAAGCTGGAAGAATGATGGTCCTTGTTAAAAATAACAGGTAAAGAGAAGGAATCTGGAGAAGCATAAATGGGTTTTGTTTTGGACATGTTGAATTTGGGATGCCTCCAGGACATTCACTTCAAAACATGTAATAGACAGTTGGCAGTTTAATACTGGAGCTCAGGAGAGACTGGGGCTAGATATATAGAGAAAAACCTGTGACTCATTTGCATAGAGATGATAATAAAACAATGGCAGAGGATGAAGAGTATGATGAAGGTGATGATGATGATGACAGTGATGATGATGAGAATGAAAGTCTAGAGGGAGAAGAGGGCTCAGACAAAACTTTGGAGTATGCCTACAGTTAAGAGGCGTAATACAGATGGTAAGGCAGCCAGGGAGACTGAGACAAGTAATCAGAGAGGTAGGAGGAGATCCAGAAGAGAATGGTGTTATAATCCAGGAAGAGAGGATGTTCAACAGTATCACGATAGCAGAGAGGTCAAGAATTAGTTGTGACTGTCAGTTTGGACAGTTAAGAAGCTGGAGAGAAATTTGGAGAGAACGGTTTCAGTTGAAGGATGTCAGAAGTTGAATGGCATAGGGTTGGAGACGGAGTAAGAGGAGAGGTCATGGGGGCAGCAAGCAACAAAAGCTTTTCTTAAGGGTTTGAGAAAGGGAACACAGATCTATAATTTGAAAAGACAGTATGGTCTAGTGAAGGTTGCTGCCCTCAAGTAGCTACTTTCTGCTAGGGACAGCAGAGGAGAGTGGCAACTCTCTGTACCCAGTTAGATGTGGATTTACATCTATCTTAGTTTGGATCTTGGACTGATCACTTAGTCTTTCTGAGGTTCAACTTCCCCACATGCAAAACAGGACAAAAATACTTATGGAGTCATGTGGGAAAAGCACTTCATAAATTCCAAAATAGTACATAAATGAGGCTTCGTATATTAAATGAAGGAGATGGAGTAGATTATTTTCCAAGGTCTCTCCAGCTCTAAATCCATGCCCTAAGTCCTGACCCAAATCTTCTGACTTAGTGGTTCTGCCTTTCTCCTTGAAACTCAGTGCATCATCCACTGTTTTCACTAAATCTACTCCCTCTAGTCCAGGGACTCCCAATCTTTGTCAGTTCCAGTATTACTTGGCTTTCAGTAAACTTCCTCACTTCATTCAATCTGAAAGGAAATAAATTCTAGAGTTTAACATGTACAGGCATACTTCAGAGACACTGTGGATTTGGTTCCAGACCACTGCAATAAAGCAAATATCGCAATAAATAGAGTCACACAAATTTTTTGGTTTACCAATACATATAATTTACACTACACTACAGTCTGTTAAGTGTGCAAAAGTATTATGTCTAAAACAACAATATACATGCCTTAATTAAAAAATGCTTTATTGCTAAAACAAAAATGCTAACCATCATCTGAGCCTTCAGTGAGTTGTCATCTTTCTGCTGGTGGAGGATCTTGCCTGGGTGCTGATGGCTGCTGACTGATCAGGGTGATGGTTGTTGAAGGTTAGGGTGGCTGTGGCAATGCCTTAAAATAAGACAGCAATGAAATTTGTCACATGGATTGACTCTTCATTTGAACACTTAGAAGCCATTGTACATTATTAATTGATCTAATTTCAATATCATTATGTTTCAGGGAATACAGAGAGTGGGGCAGTCAGAACGTACGTAACATTTATCAGTTAAGTTTGCCATCTTATATGGGTGCAGTTCATGCCAATAGTAACATTAAAGATCACTGATCGCAGATTACCATGACAGATAGAATAAGTGTGAAAAACCTGGAAATATTGCAAGAATTACCAAGATATGACACAGACACATGATGTGAGCACATGCTGTTGGAAAAATGACACTGATACACTTGCTCAACAGGGTTGCCACAAACCTTCAATTTGTAAAAAAAAACAAACCACAATATCTCTGAAGCATAATAAAGTGGAGTACAATAAAATGAGGTATGCCTGTATATGCAAATGAGAAACAAAACATATATTTCAATAGGATAATGCAGTTATTTACTAAGTATTTCTCATACCTCCCTGATCTTGCAAAGCTTTTCAAATCCACTGAGGGTAAATATCCCCTCGTTGTCAGCTCGTCCTCCCAAGTTCACTGTTACTGGTCTGAGGGCCACATCTATTTTCAGCTGGTTTGCAGAGCATAGATGATGATGTACACATGCTCATCCCTTTCCTAGCTCGTTAGCAGTCCCACCCATTATTCTAGCTCTTACCTCCATCATCTGCACTCACTACCTCATCTACCTAAAGGGAATGTTTTTCCAGAATCCTAGCACTGAAGGCTCGTAACATTTTAAAAATACAGTAAACCATACAGGTACCCTTACTAGTCAAGGGAAGTCCATTTTCACAACTCAGATGAGATTTGAAACGAGTTGGGTTGTACTCTTAACATGGTTAAATTGACCTCCGGCTATATTGAATTGGGTTCTGTGCTCTAAGTGAATGGTCTGGGTATTGGGATGGACTCCCAAGTCATCCCAGTTCTGGCTTGGGGCCTTTGCTAGGATTCAGGGCTCTGTGCCCAGCTATGATGTGGGCTCTTGGGCCCAGGCTCTTATCCAGGATTTGTGTTCTGATTGGGGCCTCTAAGTCTACAAATGGCTGTCAGTTCCTAGGGATGGGGGCCAGAGTAGCCTGTGGACTGCAACTTTCCAGGACAGCCTCATCTCTTGGAGTCAGATTCCTGTCCTACCTACTGGCAAAAGGAATCTCTCATTCTCTTCCAGCTCAGGGATTCTGATGCTAAGAAACAGATACCCATGGCAACAGAAGAGTTACAGAAACAAAGAGGGCCAGAGAGACAGAGAAAGCAGATGATAAAAGTAGAAGATATGGTGCCCCAATAACTAACATGACCTGTGAACAATTTAGCATTGACTCCTGGGGGAGAAATACATATGAAGAATGTGTGTAAGGGAACGTGTGTCTGGATGAAGAGAGAGGGGAAAGAGATGGACACAGAGTGAGCACATTGTGTGACTGTAACTGTGTATGAGTGTATATTTGTCCCATATATGTATATGTATATATATATATATATGTCCCTTCCAGCTGTAAAACCTATGACAGAATGTGTAAAGATATGTCTGTGAGTGTTGGGTGCCTGTACGCACATGTGCTTCCTACAAGGGGCTCCAGGTGAGCTGTTAGAAGAAGGTTACAGGAGAAGGTTACTCATTGTACTTTATTCAGACTTATAACACACTGCAGAGTAACTCTCAAGTTCTGTAGGTTAAAGCCTAGCCTTGAACCCAGGGACCACCATGCCTACATTCATGCCCTGGTTCAGTGTGGAAACTGATTCCCTAAAACCCCTTTCCACCAGTCTTTTGAATAGACTTGATTGACATAAGAGCTGGAGAAGGAGGTAACTGGGAATTGGCAAAAGAGGATAGATCAGAGTTCTTTTGGTAGGGTTGGGATTTTGTGGAGAGACAGTGTTAGAAAGGTCAGTGGGATAGGGCTAGTTATTAATGATGTGGGGACCTATATGTGTTGGCTGAGAATGAAGTCATGTGATGATGGACCAGGCCATCGAATGTAGGCCTGGCAAAAGAATTGATTCAGGCCTTCCACAAGCTCAACAAGACAGAAACACAGCCCTCGGGAAGGAGAGTTCAGCCCTTTCAGTACTATGGCCAGATTTTCTGTAGGGCAAAGGCTGGTTCCTTTCAGGCTTCATCTCTCTGTGAATTCCCTAGTAGCTCCAAGTAATGGCTTTCCATATAGCTAGCACATGTGTACACAGGCCATACTTATATTCACATCCCCTGAATATGTCAACATCCATGCTCTCAGAGCATCTAGAGGGGGAGAAAAAGAATCTTGCCAGGTCCCTGTGCAAGAATTTTGTACCAAATGGAGTCTTAGAAATATATAAGGAGTGCATAAAAATATAAGTAGAAGAATCCCTTCTTCACCTTTTCAGCAATGTTACTGGTTTATGGAGCTGTCAGTCAACATCAGAAAAGGACCTGGTGCTGATTCAAAGCTCAGCCAGCTAGTAACAGGACAGGAAGCTGCTGACTGAAAGCAAGAGGAATGTTCCAGAGAGCAGCAGTCTAAAGTTACAAAAAGTCTGTTCCTATACTTAAGTCCTCAAAACAACAGAAACCACTTGCTTCACTTAGGACATAGATGACACCTTTTATTTCACAAATGTTTGCTGAACACCCACAATGGGTAAGCGAATAAATTAGTGCCCTGTGGACTTGGGAGTGGGACTTTGGGCCTTGAAAACCATTAGTAGCTATGGGATATGTCTGTGGATTCTTCTAATAATTCCCTTAACTAATTTATTTCTAACACATTTAAAATTTCTGAAGTGGATCTGTTTTAAAATGAAGTGTTTTCTGTAATGTTCTGTGAGAGGAACCCAGGGCAGGGTGGGAAGACTGTCATGAAATCAGGTCATCACTAGGTTGAGACCTACTTAAGGAGGCAATACGGTACGGTGGAAAGAACACTGACTGAAATTAGAAGACTTAAGTTCAAATCCCATCTCTGATACTTACCACTTGTGTGACCTTGGGCAAGTACCTTAATTTCCTTAGGCCTCAGTTTCCTCATCTATAAAATGAGGAGGCTGGATTTGAGGGCCTTTCAGGTCCTTTTAAAGTTCTAGAACTATGAAGCCAATTCTGTAATATCTGCCAGGGGAAGACTGAAAAAATGAGACCTCAAGGGAGTAGTAAGTGGTGCCTCTGTGATCATTTTGTCTATTTATTTCTTCTACCTTCTCCTCACCCACCCACCCATCCTAAACCCCATCCAAGTCTCATCAAGCCAGATCGGGAACATGCGCCTCCAGCAACCACAGAGGAGCTGGGGAAGGGAGGGAGAGAATAGTTGTTGTGGGGGAGAGAAAGAGCCAAGAAGTGTAATAAATCAACACATCACTCATTGAGAACTGTGGTTGACAAAAGTGTGGTTTTCAGGGCTCTTTTGTATTTTTTCTGGCCTCCCCAACAAAACCACCCTGTTATCTGCTCTCCTCTGCCCAATGCATGATATTGGTAGCAACACTGTATGAGGTTCCTGCTACTGTTCACGATGTATCATGTGTCTGCATAAACAACCGTGTGTGTCCGTCTCTCTCTGCTGGCTTCCTACATCCTTTACTTATGTTCGTTTCTGTTCTCTCATGATTTGATTGCTGTTCTTCCATTAGAGCTTTTGGATTGATGCTGTGTTCTGGTGCTGTATATATAGATATTTTTTTCCTTTTAATTTCTTTTAATTTCTTCCCTATCTTTCTCCTTCCCCAACCCTACCTTCCCTTCCATCTTCCCTGAGCCCCAACCCTACTCCTTCCCTTGTCCTTCCTGTCTTTTCCACACTCTCTTTCTCTCATTTTCTCTCTCTCTCGTTCTTTCTCTCATTTTCTCTCTCTCTTTCTTTCTCTCTCTCTCTCTCTCCATATATATATATATATTATATATAAAAAAATCTTTTCTTCTTTTGTCATTCAATCAAATTCCAACAACCCAACCAGGGCCAGTCAAATCCACCACAGTCTCGCGCTGAGCTAGGAATAAAGTTCACGTAATCACATGAGAGTGGAGAATACAGTCCCCCATCCGTAAGTTCAAATCAACTCAAAGTTCACAGTGTGACATGATGGCGTCATGTAACAAGGCTAAGAATTGGTTGCATGACAATTGCCGTCAAGTTTCGTGGAGGTGCTGTGATTGGAGCATTTTTTTCTTGGATGTTGTACCCGTTGATGATTGGCCAGTCATGATCACACGTGCATTTCTTTGACTTTTGTGCTGCCACAACCTTTTTTGCTGTGCTCATTTTCGTTTCGTTCTTGGTGCTTGCAGTGGTTTTACTTTCTGTTGTTTGGTTTTTCTCGTTCAGCGTTTTTTATGCTTCTCTAGATGTCACTTAGAGAAAAAAAATGAAACCAAAAAAAATAAATAAAGAACCAAAAAAAATTAAAATAAAGATGGATTCCTGAATTTTCAGACATGGGATCATTTAACTGTGCAAACCATTATTTTTTTTCTTAAAATGAGGAAAAAGTTTAAAAAATATTTATGCGTGGTTGATTTCCTTGCACTTGAAAATATTGTGATTTTATTTTTTTCTGGAGATTTGGGGGCCTTTTTCAATTGACACTTTCCTGGGCTTGGGTTTTTATTTTTTCCCCACTTAGGCTATTTCAAATCTCACTCCAAAATGAAAAAAAAAAACTCTACAGTAACAGAATAATTTAAAATAATATGAACAAAAAAGCTAGAGTACAAAGCCTGAGGCCTCTGAGTGAGTGCCCCTGTAATAATTATAAGGTTTGTATTGTAGCCACCACCTTTGCTAAATTATTGGTTGGGAGTGGGTGGAGGTTGGAGTTCTGGGTGGGTTTTTTTGGTTGGTTTGGGGAAAAAAATAGTCCTTTCACAAAAGCAAAATGCATCTTTTTGTTTACAACTGAAAAAGGGTCCTTGACAAGTGTTTTTTAATTTTATTATTATTATTTTATTTGGTGTTGTAATTGTTTAGACTGCTGTGTACGGTTTGCTGTTTGTTGAATCAACAGTGTGAAAAACCTGCCAGCATGGATTGATATACGCATGACACTTGCCCCCATGGGGGCTTTGCAGTTCTAACTTTCTTGATGTAATTAGTCACCCCCATGTATAAGTGAAAGCTGCTTGCTAGAATGAAGATGACTTTCTTCTGCTATTATGCAATGATTAAGCGTTCTTCTTAAATGGTGATTCCAGTCAGATCATGATTTTTCTTTAAAAAAAAAGACTCCCCAAAACCACTATTTTTCAGATATTGAAAACTGTTTGAATTATTTGTCTCAGTTTTGTTATTAACTGTTTTAACTTCCTTTGCTTTCCCCTTCCTATTTCCTCAAACTCCCAAGTTTCTGCTAAATTTCCTTTCATGTAGGAGAGAAATATGTTTATGTCTATATAGATATCAACATATTCCATCTATATATACATATATGCACAGATATACACATGAATACATATATACTTATGTGCAGGTATATATATGTATACATAGCCTTGCAAACAGCTACCAGCCTAGTAAGGGAAGCAGCTGGTGGTTGGTGGGTGAAGATTCCAGAATGTTTCATTTCACTGGTTGATGTTTCTCCTCTTCTAGAGGGGCACGGTAGGGAGTAGGCTGCCAGAACTTTGCTGCTTTGTTTGCCAGGTAACTGTATACATATTGTATCCTCAGTAACTCCCTCACAGGGAACAAGTTAAATGAAAGACTCATTTTTTCGATTCTTCTTTTTGATAATACCCTAGCACTTCAGAAGAACTCAAATTGAGGACTTGGGCATACGGGTGGGACTTGGGAGGAACTGATGGATGCACACATTCTCACTCCAACTCCACATCAACCACAATCACCTCACTCCACCAATCCCCAATCTTTTTCTCACTCAAAATATAGGAAAGAACTTCTTTTTATTTATCATGATCATGACTAATTTACAACACAGGACTCCTTACCCTCCCACCTTCCTCAAAGAATGCCCCCACTTCCCACTTCAGGGCAGGGTACCTTATGATGTTTGATCTTTTGATGCCTTGTTGCCCTTGTTACTCCTGTCTCAGCTTAATTGCCCTGATTTTCTTCATTTTAGGGCAGGATGCTGAATGGGCTACATTAAAAAAAACAAACAAACAAACCTATATATATATATATAAATGAGAACTGTTGGATGACACCTTTGACATATCAGCCAATATCAATATCAATCAAGCTGAAGACTCCAGACACTCTCTTTGACTGTAATATTTCTTCAAGAAAAGGATCACGTCTATGGAGTTCAGAGGATATGCACTTGGGGAAAAAATATACATATGACTTAAAGAAGATGATGAAGAAGAAAAAACCAAGCATAAACATACACAAAAGAAAACTAACTTTAAAAAATAAAACAAAAATAGACCAGACAAGGAGGATGAAAGGCCAGAAATTGGGAAGAGATGCTGGTTATGGATCCATGGGCTTTTTCTGCCAATGGCGCCTCATTGGGTGAGGCAGGCTGGATGCCAGCCATTGGGCAAGGCGGGGCATGGTCCCCGGGTGTGGCCAAAATGGTGGCCACTGAGCATCTGTATCTGTCATTCCTTTAGCTATTTAGGGACCAAAGGACCAAACTTTTTATTGCAGACGTGTAGCTCTATATCAAATAGAGGGGGAGTGTGGGAGGGAAAACAAGCCTCCTTCCTGCCTCAGGGCTGTTCCCAAAGCAGCCGAGAGCGATTCTATGAAATATGTAATAAAAAAATACAAAAAAACAAAAAACAAAAAAAAAAACAAAAAAAGAAAAAATCTGCTTCAACGCTTTTAAACTGGCAAGATAATAGTTCTTTGATACTATGAGAGGCGCTTTGATGACCTTTATTCGAGTCTATGAACCTTTCCTATGGTTTTCTGTATCATATGTATGGATGGAGCTTTTAAGACAAGCAAGATGGATATTTGGGGAAAGCAAAATTTAAAAAAACCAATCTATAAATATCCTTGAGATGGGAGGAAACCAAGTAGTGAAACAAATAAGGGATATATACAAGGAAAGATAGTTGTTGTGAAAAGTCTGTAAATGCTTCTAACTCTTCCCCCACCCCTTTTAAAATCCTAATAGTTGTACAGAATTAAAAAAAAAGAAAAGTTTAAAATACCTATATAATAGAAGAAAAATTAGAGGAAAGAAAAAAAAGCAAAAAAAAAAACTATAGAAGTTAGCGTTCCTGCTAAAAATCCAAGATGTTGTAGAACTGTAACTTTTGTAGCGTTTAGACTGAGCATCAACCCCCTTCTCTCTGCCGATCGCTGTTGGACGCTGTTACTTGCCGAGAGGGACCCTGGCCCCTGCTTTCCGAAACTGCGAGCATTCCAGCTTCATGCAGCCGACGAATTGAAAGCCACCCAGTTCTCGTTGACGAGGTGGACAGACGGACGGACGGAGGGCACCGGGTGGCACGGGGGAGGCGACGCAAGGAAGTCCAGGTTGTCTCTGTCTCCGACCTCTTCCTCACCTTGAGACCCACAGCTATAGACTAAGTGCTTCGATCCCCCAGGAGCTGCTCTCTCTGCAAGCCCCAACCACCTTCTGCTTCAATAGCTTCCATGCTCGCTCTAGAGACTTTCAGGGCAAGGGAGAACTGGGAACTTTCATCTTAAAACGACACAAACAAAAACCTTAAAAAACAAAAACAAAAAAAGAAAGAAAAAAACACAATCTTTGAAGAATTTCTGAAACTGTTTACAAGGAATTTTGAAAAACAGGGATGTTTAAAATGATGCCGGCTCTGTTTTTCTGTAAATAAATTTGCATATTTTGTAGGACTTTTAATTGTAATGATAGAGAAAAAAACAAGGAAAACTATTTAATGAAAGCACGATATTTATCTTTGGTAAATGACTTTAGAGCAGTTAAAAAAGACATTGATTAAAAACTCAGAATCAGAGAAAAACACTGAATTATTTAAGAACACATATATTTTAAAGTATATCATATTTATTATAATTTATTTCCACCATTAGAAAGACTTGCTTTGGCGTTCTGCCTTCACTCCCTCCTTGCTTGAGTACAAGCCACCTGGTGTGGTGGGGGGGTGGAGGTTTTTTCTTCTCCAACTCCCCTGTTTTTCTGTACTTTTTGGTTTAGAAAATCAAGTTTCTCCTCTTCCTCTCAGGCCTCTTTCCTTTCTATTCAGTAGTTTGTTTGGTTTTTTGGTTTTTTTTTTTGTTTTTGCTTTCCTCTCTCCTGTGGCTCCTACTCTTTGGAAGTCCAGATGTAAAAAAAAAAACAGCTGCAGTTTGGTACAACTGCTCTTTTCACTCTCAATTCCCTAAAACTCCTTGTAACCTTCTGTAACTATTGGATGACGCTTTCTCCAGCTTAGCCCTAAATAAAGCACAGTTTAAAAAAATAAATAAAACAAAACAGGACCTTTCTTCAGTGATCTCTTCCTCTCGTCCTCCCGGGGCTGGTTGTGTCACCCCTACCCTTCAGCCTCTCCCACGCCTCACCGCAGGCTCCATTACCAATACTGTGTAAAACATCTGGGACTCTTCCAGTGAGTTCCAGTTGTCCAGGACTGGACATGTGAGCAGAGGAGTTGGTAATCTTCATGCAGTCACAGAAGAGAGACAACTCATCACCCACATCTCCCACTTTGGGCTGTAACATTGAATGGAATCCAGGAGAAGGGTTAGTCTGTCCCCAAACACATAGCTATTCACTTTAAAGATCAGAATTGGGAGGTTGGGGAGGGGCCTCGACATGACTGCATCTCTAGGGAAATCTCAGTTTTATGGAGTGAACAGGATGCAGGTAAGGATGCATCCCTGAATGAATTTGCATCCACCAATTTCTCTCTCGTTCTCTGCCGGTCCCCTCCCTGAGATATGCAGCACTTTCTCATGCCAGCCAATGAAAGCATTTAAGAGGAGAGGGAAGATAAACTGGCCCATAGACATTTTTGTCCTCCCAGGTGGTCATCTGAATGAAGAAGCTGATTTGCTTAGGGGTCGGATGTGGCAGGATAGTGTACTGAGGCAGAACTAGAACAGAGAGAAACCTTATTAGCTAGACTGCCCTGAACTGTTGTTTCCACTTTGAGGGGAAAGGTAAGGGGGTGCTGAATGATCACAGAAAAGAATTTCCAGCTGGAGATGGGAAAGGCTTTGTAGTCTCAGGATGATCTGTAAAGACAAATGTATAATTTCTCTTGATGCCAGCCATGTTGAAGGTAAGACTGGGTGATGGAGCTGCATTTGAATCAGGGCCCATGAATAGCCAGCTTGTCCCAGGGTAGCAAGTGCTCTTCCTTTTATCCCCATTCCTCTCCCTTGGAGACAAAATGTCTGGATGGAGGACTTCTTGGGCAGGCAACTACCTAGGGGCAAGGTTTTTTTGAGTGGGAGGCCTCCAGAAGGCAAAACAACATAGGGTGGGATTTGCTGAGTGTGTCCTTCCCAGAGTGTGAAATTTCATACTCATGGTGACTCTACTTTTTGATTTCCTTATGAAAAACAAGTTGTTATGCCATTAAACATTCCATACTCCATTAGGAATTCTTGTATGAAAGCAAATGGGACCATAACCCAGATGATTTGACCCTCAAAAGATGCCTCTTATTAGACAGAAGTGTCTGGGAGCACAAGGATGGACTCCAGAACAATCCCTTAGACACCCACCTCTTGTCACTCCCTAGTACTACATTTTACCCTTTTCCTCTCACCCTTACTCAGCTTTCACTTCTAGAGGACTTCCCTGACCCTCTGTGGTGATATCACTATGGCCTGATTATTTGAGAGGGAGGATATGTTAAGATTATCTATCATATGGTTAAGATCCTCTGTGAAGATCCAGTGCTCCATCTTGGTTTAAAAGTTATGCCAACAGAGACTGGCAAGTCTTATTAAACCAGGAAAACTTTCTTGTGTGAGCCCACCAACTGACCATGTGGTGGTTATCTGAGGACCACACTAGTGCAGACAGCCTTGCCACTACAATGTTAGACACCAGGTTTGGCCATAGAGACTTGTTAAACACTATGTATTAAGCATCAGAGTTGAGGACGTCCTCATTGTGATAAAATCACAAATCTTTGAAGAAATATTCAAATATTCTGATATCATTTTTTTCTTAGGTATTTTAATCTTTATCTAGAGAGCTGTAGGCCAGGAGTGGGACTTGAGATCACAGATGGGCATGCAAAAACAAGGAGAAGGGTCAAAGGAAATGATCTGCTGTTGACTAGGCCGAAAGCAACTGTATTATAGCTACAGCAGCAAGAGTAGAATCCAGAAGTAGGACGTCAGCCTGATGGAAGAAACTTCAATGGGCATATAGTTTTAAACTGAAAGCTCAGAATAAGAGAGGCTAGGAACACATCACACTGTCCTGACCAGTCATTTCATAATAACAACACTAAGAAGTTATAATCAAACTTTACCATGAGGTTGTAAAACCCCAATCATTTGCCAATGCTCCAAAATACATTATTCCTATGGAACTAGTTGTTCTTTGTAATGTTATTTCATTTAAAATGTTTTCATGGAACCAGCTTACAACATGAAGCAGGACATGTCTGTAGGCTATCAAAATAACAAACTAGTTACTTTAGCTATAAACATATATATGAATACATATATATGAAGAGGGAAACATAATTTGGAGCAAGATATAAAGAAATATCAACAGATAGGGGCAAGAACTTGATTTCTGATTAACTGAAATTATCAATCTCCTTTTTCCTCAAAACCTGCATTTATGTTTAAATTGCCTTTTTCTTATGTTAGACCTATTCGTTAGCTCCCCTAGCTAAAGACCTACCTGGGGCCTCCAAAATGGTGCTGCAGATATGACCTTTTCTCTTCTCATTCAAAACCATATAAAGAGAATAAAAGCTTCTTCCCATTTTCTCCATTCACTTAAGATGGTGAAACCATATGAACAAAATCAGAATGTTTTCACCTGGGAGCCAGACTTCTGAATTAGGGAATGCCAGACCTCCTTCCTCCTTTATAACTCCCCTCCTTCCTGATTCATCACTAAACATGTATTTAGTGAAACTTAAATTTATAACCCAGATCTGTTTCCAACAACTGCTCCACCTTCTTCCCTCCCCCCGAACTGGGTTCCTAAGGGAGTTGTCTTTTTCTTAATAAACGTTTTAAATATTTTGAACAGTCATTTAAAAAAAAAGTGTTTTCTTTCCTCTTCTCTGCCTGTCTTGCTATAGTACAGCATGTTGCTATAAGGTAACAGGATGACTGCCTGCTTTTTAACAAACATACTAACATTTACACTTTGCTAGTTCCTTCAGAGGAGTACCCTGGGATGCTGCATATTCATTGCGATTTTTCTGATGTTGCTCAAAACCGTTCTGGAGTTTTTCTTACAGAATTGCTTTCAGAGATAGACTGCATAATACTAATTATTCTGACTGAAGGAGTAATTTAAGCTTCCTTCTTTTCTACCTCTGCCCTCCTTCTACAGAGGTCCAGCAGGGTGGTTGGAAATCATGAGGAATTCCCCATACACACTTGAACCAGATAAAGGATTAAAGAGGAGTGTTCAGCTAAAATTCCCCAAACAGATTAAATTAGTTTTTATCCCCTTCTTCTCCCTAGTGTATTTCTTTAATAACTCAGGAAAGATGAATCATGTCCCAGTAGAAACAAACCTGTGCCTCATCTCACAGAATCTTTGACTCTATGACAATATACAGATATGTTCACAACACTCATGTCTCTCATCTCTTTCTTCTAGAGTCCCTGGATATCCTAAGGCCCTCCCTCTGTCCCTATTCTCCCTAGAGACATTTCTGGATCATTGAACCTGTTGGTGTTTTCAGATACTCCCCAGCTATCTCACAGGTCCTTCCTCTAAGAATTAACTAAGCCATAGAAAGTAGACTCAGAGCTGGAAGGAAACCTAGAGATCATTTAGTACAATGTCTTCATTTTACAGAGAAGGGAAATGAGGCCCAGACCTGTGAATTGACTTGCCTACGGTCAAACAGAAAAGCCTGACTTTGTTCAGATGATTAAATTCCTAGTACTAATATTAGTATCTTTCATATAGCAGTTTACATATGTTACATTTGATTCTTACGAAAACTCTCAAAAGCATATAAGTGCAAGTACAATTGTTCCCACTTGAAAAGTGGGAAATTAAGACCTAGAGAGATAGGATGAATTACAACTGGTAATTATTAGAGGCAGGATGTAAACACAGGTCTTCTGACTGATTTATTCTAAACTAACCTGCCTCCCTCCATACAGTAAACAGGACCACTGTCTGTGCCCCCTGACCCTGGCTCCCTTCAGATGACTATTCCTAAAATACTGCATCCAGCATGGCTTCTGCTGAAGAAACTTCAATGACCCTTTATCGCCTGCAAGAAAATGTCCAAACTCCTCATCTGACTTCAACACAGCCATCCACCTCTAGCTGTCACTGTTCCCCTACATGTACTCTGTTTCAGCCAGGTCAGTCTTGCTCATACACCATCTGTATGTCACACCTTTACATAAGCATGCACTTTTCTCATGCCCTTCGCCCCACTACTAGGCCCTTCTTTTCCCTCTCTGCCTCTGCAAGTCTTACTCAGTCTTTCAAATCCCACTTCCTCCATGATGGCTTCCCTGACTTCCAGGTCAGAGCAATACTTCTATTGTTTTTGAAATCCTATAGCTTCACTGTGTGAGAGAGTATGTCACTCATATTGGCACTCAGTTGCCATATATGCAGTTATTATGCATAAGTGTAATACATAATATAATATACATAAGTACACATTTTTTCCAGTATTTATTTCATGAATGAAAGACTACACTATGAGCTCTGGATGGCAGAGACTGAATCTTCCACTTTTGTAATCTTCTACGTAGCCTAGTGTAGGACAGCCAACCGATCAATCAATAATAAGTATTTGTTCTGTATAAAATAATTGGGCTTTCTCAGCTGTTGAGGATACATTGGGTGCTACACCCAGTCAGAAGGTGGACTTCTTCACAAAATGACCTTTAGGAAAGCTTAGTGGGCAGAGACTTGCCAATAAGGAGGAATGATGGCACCTATAGGCCATAGCTAAAAAAGGTGGAAGCAGGGAGTTTGAGAATCCAAACTTAGATGCCAAAAGGAATCAGGAGGTGGGAGGGATGAGATCAGGAAGGGAACATAGTCTGATCAAGGTCCTATAATCAGTTGTGTATATTTTAGGATTTAATTCCCATGCCCGCAGGCTCAGTTGCTTTATAAGACTGATTTTATTTTCTTTCTTTCGGCTGTTGATAAAGTCCCCTTGCAAATCCCAGCCTTTGTCTTAGGTGAGCTGAGGGGTGTCCATTCTTTCAGCTAGAACCTGAGGGAATTGGAATGGCCTGAGGCCTGGCATAGCAGTAGAAAAATACAAGGAAGACCTGTGACCCGCAACAGCTTTAGATGACCAGCAAGAACTGAAGTCAACAGAAAGAAAATTAAAATTAAAATGAAACAACGGGAGGATGGCGTTGGAACCAGCTCCAAAAGCCAACCTGCTTTTTCTCATCTGCTCATTTGGTCACTGGCATCCTTGGCTCCAAAAGAAAAGCAAAGTACCATGGAGTTTGGCTCTCCCCTCCCCCGCTTCTCCCCCACCCACTTCCCCTCTCAGGGGCCTGCTACCTTCTAGCTCCAAAAGGATTTACCATGACAAACTCACACTCAAAAATTGAAAGCTGAATGGACATCCTCTGGGTGGGTGAGGGTTTGAAGGTTAAAAGAGGAGCCAGGTACTACAATGGTGGAATTTTAAGCACTTTAGAAAGCTAGTGAGTGGGCTGAAAATATGTAGGAGACAAGAGGATCTTCCCAGGACTGCCCACGTCATACTATGTAGGTGGGCAGCTGCCTACTCAGCCTACACCCTGGGTGAGAGCAATAAAAATAAAACTGATGAAAGAACAGCCCTACAAGGGCTTTGTTCCCAGCCTCCTCCTCTTCTGCCCTACAGAAGAAAGGGGGCATGAGGTGAGGCCACCAGCCTATCAGGTGAGTGGATTTCCCTTCATCCCCTTCTCTCATTTTCTCATCCTTCAGCCCCCAAATCTCATCAGAAAGATCAAGGGGTAGAGAATAAGGGGAGAAGAAAGGCATTTAAATTTGTGCAATTTGAAGGTGAGAGAAGTCTTCTATCTGGATTAGCAGAATCCTGGGGCCTTCAGAAAGTTCAAATATCCACTTTTTTGAGTAATGATGAACTAGTTTGCATTGATCTTAAGAATTTGCTTCTCATTTTCCCTGGAGTTCACTGTTCTAGGAAGAGCAGAGCTGACACAGCTCAAAAGTTTTATGAACCTCAGGTAGCTGTAGAAAAGGAAATGTGAATAAATATTACATTTATTTCAATTTAATTTTTCTCCTTGTTAATAATAAAAGCCAGGCTGGGGCTGAGGGGCTTTTTGCTTTCTCCCTTTCCCCTTACACTTGCTGACAGCTTCTGGGCAGGGGAATTATTTAGCTATTAACTTGATTTTCTGTAAATCATCACTCATTTACCTTCCAGAAGCCCCTGAATCCATCAGGGGTGATTGGGGAAAAGAAGGGGATGTGTGTAAATCAATATTGATATGTCCATTTTTTAAAAAGTGGATGTTAAATTGCAGTTATTGAGGTCAAAATATCTGTGAGAGAGAGGAAGAAAAGAGGAAAGGGAGAAAGAGAAACAAAAGGAAAGAGAGAAAGAAGATGGAGATGTAGAAAAAGGAGGGAGGAAAGGAGAAAAAGAATACAGTGAGGATGAGAGAGGAAGAGGAGGGGAAGAAAAATTCTTGAGGGTAAGGGGTGTGTGTGTGCGGGTGTGCGTGCGTGCTCATGTGTTTCTTGAGTCCCCTTCTCCAAGCACATAGCAGTCAATAAACATTTTGTCACAATAACAATCCAACTGTTAAATGAACTCACTCTATGGAGTGAGCCTCCAAATGGGCATCAGGTGGCCAGACAGAAGCCACTGTCTCAGACACCAGAGTCATCATGGACTGGCCAGACACTTATTTCCACTATTAGGGTTTTCCAGAAGACTAATTAACCTGCTCTACCAAAACAGATAATAGCTCTCTAGAGTCAATTCTTGCTCTCTAAGAGAACAGTGATGTGACAACCCTGCCCCAGCCCTGGACCAACCATACCAACTCACCCATTGGGAAGGGCTGGCCACTAAATTGCTTGTGAGGAGAAAACTAGTGAATGAGAGGGTGGCTGCAGTCACTTACTGCTAATGAGGATCACTGTAGGGAAATGACACAACTACCCCAAGATCAAGTCTACAAGCATTAAATTAAGCACCTACTCCGTGCCAGCACTGTCCTAAACTCCGGGAACACAACAAAAGGCAAAAAGAACTTTGCTCTCAAGGATCTCAGAGTCTAATGGGGAGGATAAAATGCAAACAATTGTGTACAAGCAAGCTATATAAAGGAAAAATTGGAAATAATCAATAAAGTGAAGATATTAGAATTAAAGAAAATCAGGAAAAGCCTGAGTAAGGTAGGAATTTAGCAGAGATTTTAGAGAAGCCAGCACGTGGAGATGAAGAGGGAATGAATTCCAGGCATGGGGGACAGTGGGAAGTAAGGTGTAAGAAAACCAGAAAGGTAGAGGGGGCAGGGTTAGGGAAGGTTTAGGTCAGATTATTGTAGGGCAACAGCTAACAATAAAGGAAGCTCCTGCTAGGTATTTATGACGTCAGTGTCACGCGGTGTTGGGGAAAGTTAGACCTTCGATCTTCCCAGCTGATCATTGGTGGTGGCCTCATCCATCAACCATCCTCCCATTTAGCACCATTCCTACAACATCAGCAACTGAGTTATTTAAAGTACTTTTCCCTTCAGGATCCCTCTACCATGTCAGGGCTGAAAGGCAAGACCTTTCCAGCTGTCAGTGACAGAACTGAGTCACTAAATGGGATTCTCAGACTGGTTTCCAGGGTCTGCGTGAGGAACACACTCCCTTTCCAGTGAGTCAGGTAATCTGGCGGTCCAAGATATCCTTAACTACACACTCAACTACATCCCTTATTTGACCTGGGAATTTGGTGGGGTAAGACCAGTTCCATGTATAACACACAGAAGAATATGTGTGAGTCCTACAACTTATATTCTCCACAAAGTAGGGAAGTCATTGTACAGATGAGGGAATGGAGGCTCTGAGAGGCTGAGGGAAGTATTGGAAATGGAATTCAAACCCAGCCTTCTCTGGACTCAGATTCAACATTCATATATACCATGCTGCCTGGGTGTAGGATAAAGATAGACACTTAACATACTACTAGGCAGTTTAGAATAGTGGAAAGAGCCCTAAGTCTGGAGATAGAAGTCTAAATCCTGCCGAGATATTTCTGCCTCTGATGTGTGACCTTAGGTAGGTCATTTCTTCTGTAGACTACGAAAGAGCTCATGTAGGGATGGTTGTTACTATGCCATCTGGGAGCTTTGTACTAATTGTTCTTGTTAACAGGTGCTAAACTTAGTGGATGTGAAACAATGGAAAGGGAATTGGGTCTGTAGTCAGAAGACTTAGGTTCAAATCCTGCCTCTGACATTACTACCTGTGTCACCTTGGGCAAATCACTTAATTTACCTAGATTTCAGTTTCCTCATTGGTTAAATGGTCCCTTCAAGCTCTACCTCTGTAATTCTATATACTGTCAGCACTCATTAAATTTTAGCACTCAGAGTCAGCCTCCCAATCATCTTACCCTACTTGAGGTTCAGGCAGTCAGGATGGTGAGGGGATTTGGGTGCATGTTAAATGAAGCTTAATTAAAGGGCCTATGAATGTTTAGCCTAGGGAAGATGTAGTTAGGGCAAGGAAGTTGTTTGCAAATATTTGAAGGATATTCAGATTCAAAAGTGTTGGATTTCTATATTACTTGAGAGAGCAGAATATGACCAATAGTAGAAAGTTACAGGAAAGTACATTCCATCTGAATAAAAAGAATAACTTTCTAACAATTAGAGCTGTCCAAAAATGAGGTGAGCTGCATCTGAGGTTGGGAGTTCCTTACCTCTAGAGATGGGGAGTGAATAGGAATATGAATGGAATCTATGCTTCTGGTAGGGCTTGGAATGGGTGGCCTACCTCAAAGATTTCCAATTCAAAGGAGACCTCTCCCAGTGTGCCACTCCTACTGTGACCCACAGGATAAACTGCTGACTAAAGGTCACCATTTGCAAGAGCAGCTAGAGCTCCCTCATCAAGTTTGGCTGTGAATCTCAGAACGCAGGTAGCTGGGAGCTATGTCACATCAAGCAGGAAAGGGGTTGGGATTGGGGGAGAGGGGATGAGGGTAGGGATGAGTAATCTTGTACAAATTTGTGAGAGGGAGAGAGTGCTGAGTAAGCCCAACAGCCCTTGGGCAGCAGCTGCTGCTCCCTCTCATCACATTCTGCCCTGCCTGTCTGCCAAAGCTAGTTTGCTTCCCCTGGAAAAACCCTCTGCCTGGTCTTCAGTCCCTACTTTGAAATCATCCCAAATACTCATTGAGCTATTATCTCCCTCTGGAAAGGAAGTTCACCTCCCTGGTCTTCTTCTGGCCTTCTCCTTAGGTGCCCCTTTGATTGGCCTTCCCTTAGTTGGAGCAACATACCTTGAACCTGGACCTAAAGTCCAGGGGCTTCACAAAAGCTGCTCTGTTTGATGCCAGCCTCATCATGGACTGCCTATGCTAGTTACCTCCCCAATCATATATCCCCTAGTCAAGTGATTCATTTGTACTCTTAGAACAGATAAATAGTCCCTGGTCCTTGAGAGGACCCTGATGTGACAGTCCTGCCCCATCCCTGTACAGGCCACAGTGACTGGGAAGGGTTGGACACCAAACTGCTGATAGAGAGAGATTCATTCAAAGTCATTTCAAACACACAGATTTTGCTCATTCAGTTTACATATAGAACAATGGAGTAGAAGACAATCGTATTTTGCCCCTCTACTACAACATTTTAGTCTGCCTAGTTTCCATCAACTAAGTGACCCAGTGCATATTGGCCCTTTCCTTCATTTTTATAAGTCTAAACCTAAATTAACCAAGACCATGTCCACTATTCTAAAGGCAAGCCAATCTGAATGAGCCATTAGTCAGCTGGTGTTTAATAAGGTCCTACTATGTATCTGGTACCATGTATGCTAAATAACGGGAATGAAGAAAGGCAAAAGAGAGTCTCTGCTCTCAAGTTCACAGTATAATAGAAGAGAAAACATACAAATAACTGTGGACAAAGGGTAAATCTGAGATAGTCTCAGAGGAAAGATACTATGAGGCAAGACTGGGAAAGACATTTTGCAGAAAGTAAGACTTTGGCTAAGACTAAAGCTAAAGAAGCTAGGAGGTAGAGAAGAAGATGGAGGGCATTTCCAGCATGGAGGACAGACAGTGAAAATACTCAGTTGGGAAATGGAGTGTCCTGTTGGAGGAACAGCAAGGAAACCTTTTGTCAATGGATCACAGAGCATGTGGAAAGGAGTAAGGTAGAAGAAGACTGGAAAGGTAGAAAGGGGCCAAGTTTTGAGGGCTTTGAAAGCCAAACATGGGGTTTTTATATTTGATCTTTGAAGTAATTAAGAGTCACTAGAGTTTATTAAATAGCAGAGGAGGAGAAGGTGACATATTCAGTCCTGCCTTTTGGGAAGATAAATTTGGCAGCTGAGTGGAAGATGGATTAGAATACAAAGAGATGAGGGAGAGAGAACAAGCGGCAGTCAATCTCAGTAAGTCCAGGCACAAGGCAATAAGGGTCTGTACCAGGGTGGTCACACCATCAGGGGAGAGAATGGGATACATATGAGAGAAGTTATAAATATAAAAATAACAGGACTTGGCAACTGATTGAATATAAGGGGAGGGGTGAGAGAGAGTGAGGAGTTGAGAATGATACGTAGGTTGTGACCTTGGATTATTGGGAGATCCTCAGCAGTAACAGGAAAGTTAGGAAGAGAGGAGGATTTTGGGGGGGAAGATAATGTATTCAGTTTTCTACACATTGAATTTGCAGTGTCTATGGACATCCAGTTTGAGATGCTAAAAGGCAATTTAAGAAGCAAGCCCAGAAGTTGGTAGAGAGGTTAGGGCTGAACAAACAGAACTGAGTTATCTGCATAGAGATGATAATTGAAATCCTGGAAGACAGTGAGTTTACCATGTGAAACAGTGTTAGAGGGAAAAGAGAAGGACCCAGGACAGTTCCTTGGAGGACACCTATTAACAGGTATCACATGGGTAAAGATCCAACAAAAGAAATTTAGGAAGAGTGGTCAGATAGGTATGAGAAGAAATAGGAGAAACAGTATCTAGGAAACCTAGAGAGAAAAGACTCTTGAGGAGAATGGGTGATGGATAGAGTCAAAAGCTACAGAGATCAAGAAGGATGAGGACTGAGAAGAGACCAGCCATTAGATCTGATAATTAAGAGATCATGTTATAAACTGTGTTAAAAATAAATTTAAAAAAAAGAGAGAGATCATACAACCAGCAATCTAGGACCATCTCTTTGAAAACAAAGTCTCTTGCCAAGGTGACAATCAAATGATTGTCAAATACCCTGACATCCACTTTATGGGGATCTGACGGGGTCCTAACTAGAGGATGATTAATGTAATTCCAATTTGCCTTTCCCTCTTGAGGGACCTCACACAGTAATAATAGCTAACATTTATGTTGCACTCTAAGACTCATAAAACGCTCGACATCCATTATCCCGTTTGATCCTCACAACCACCAGCTGTGTGTGCTAGCAAATGTTTAGCAACTGGTTCTCTGAAAGACAAAAAATTATATACATGATGTGCTTTTAAGTTTGGTCCACATTATTAATATGTTTCAGCACTTTCTTAAGTCTAGACAACCGACAAAACAATAAACTAAGCCCTAGTTCATAACATTTGCCAATTTCTGAGGTTCACAACGAAAATTTAACAATTGGCTCCCCAGAGTCTGTACATATAAGCTCCAGCATGCTCCTGTGTCAACCACCCTATGAAGTGGATTCTGATACTATCCCCATTTTACTGATGAGGAAACTAAAGCTGGAGGAGGTTAAATGATTTGGTCAGGGTCATGCAGTGAATATCTAAGGCAGGTTTCTGAGCTCACATTTTCCTGACTTCAAGTACAGTACTCCATCCACTATGTTACTTACCCACATCACTATATAACCATGAGAGTGACAGATACAACTATGCTATAGATGGAACATGGCAATGAAGAGAGGATATGGATGAGTCTACAGGCAGTCACCTGGAAGTATCAGAGTATTGTTAGGAGTGTTAGAGATATGCATTTATTAAGTGCCTGCTGTGTGCCTACACTTGTACAAATACAAATTTGGGATAATCCAGTAACAGGGTCCTCTTTACTCTTCCTCCAACAGGACACTCCATTTTCCAGCTCTGTGTCCATTTCATCTCTTGTCCCCATGCCTAGAATGCTCTTTCTCCTCCCCTTGCCTCCTTAGCTTCCCTGGCTTCAAATCTGGTCCTCACTCTATCCAATCAGTTGCCAAGTCTTGACACTTATACCTTTATAACATCTTGAACATCCATCCTTTTTCTACACTCACAGAGCTCATCCATGTCCTCATCACCTCTTGTCTCTCTGGTATTAGACTTTAAATTGGACTCCTGACTTCTGGTCTCTCCCCTCTCCAATATAGCCTCCCTTTAGAGTAGGTAGAAGAGTATAAAGTATAGGGCTGGAAAGGTAGGAAGGTTGTGAAGGGCTTTAAATGACAGAGAATGATAAAGGGGATGTCTTACATGAAATAGTACAGAGTGAGGTAAGCAGAAGCAGAACAATTTATACAATAACAATAGATTGGAACAGCAAACAGCTTGGAAAGGCTTAAGAGCTCTGATTAGTGTGGTGACCAGCAAGAATTCCAGAGGCATGATGATGGGACGTGCTATCCATGAAAGACAGATGAAGAACTCAAGATGCTGGATGAGAGGGATGTTTTTGGTCATGAACAATGTGGGAAGACGTTTTGCTTGATTGTGCGTATTTCTTATGTGGTTCTGTTTTTCTTTTCTTTTGGGAGATAAGTAGCAGGGAGAGAGATGATCTCTAAAAAAATGAGAACAGAAGGAATCACAAATAGAACACCTTTGAAAGTTACCTATTGAATTTATTATGTACTCAAAAAGCCAGCTTTTTTCATAATAGTGACAGTTCCATATACAATCCCTTTGTGTTCCACAATATACATGGAGATGCTGCTTTTATTTGGAATTGGAAGTTCAGAATCAAACAAAATAAAATGAAAGAGAAAAGATTGCTGACTTTGGAGTCAGACGTCCTGGCTTCAAATCCTGGTCTGATTGAGGTATGACTCTAGCTCTGGGTCTGTTTCCTCATCTGGAGAATGAGGGGATTGGACTAGATCTATAACACTCCCCTCTGGCTTCAGACCTCTGATCCCATGAAGTGCATTGGTGAAGCACATTACATTTTAGAAAGTGCTTTCCTCAGGAAGTAACCACAAAAGAGTCCTTTCTAATATTATCTCAGCATGACAACAGATGACTGAGACTTAGCAAGGCTCACACAGCTAGTAGAAAGCAAAGTCAAGACAGAGCTATGTCTTCTTACTGCGGTTTCTGTGGTGTTTTCAATCCATTGTATTAGCTCTCGGTGTATTATGGAGTAAGCACCAATTCAGGTCCCCTGAATTCAAAGCCTTGCCACTCAGCATGACACTATGTACAAATCATGGCATCTCTTTGTGCCTCAATTTTTTTATCTGTAAAATGGGGACAATAATCTCTGCTCTGTTCATCTCACAAGAATGTTGTGGAGATCAAAGGAGAGACTGTATAGCAAAGTGCTTTGAAAACCAGCAAGCACTTTAAAAAAAAAGTGAGGTTTTGTAGTATTATTAGGAAGGGCATCTACAAGTCCAGTGTATGTTTGTTGGTTAGCCCGAGGGGAGAAGGCTGAGAGACCTAAAAGGTTCTATTTAATTCCATAAACTTTTTAAAGCAGCTTTTATGTGCACGCTTGCTACTAGGGATATAAATGCAAAAGCAGCACAGTTTCTGATCTCAAGGAATTTACATTGGGAGGGAGGTGATGCAAGTTGTATACAGATTAGTCAATACAAAATATATAAAGACTAATTTTCTTTAAAGTAGGGGACTCTTCACAACTGGGGGATCAAGAAAAACCTTATCTAGGAGGTAGCACTGAATTGTACTTATCTATAGCATTCATCTCAAAGTTTTCTTATGAGGATCCAATGTATGTAAAATGCCTTGCAAGTTTTAAAGATATATATATATATATATATATATATATATATATATATATATATATATATATATATATTTGTATATGTATATTTCCTATTAACAGGGATGTCTTGGTGCTCTATTCTGATCAGAGACTATGTGACTGAGTGGATAAGCAGAATGAGAGGTGACTGGGATATTATGGAAGGGATATGGCTCTTGCTCAGCAAGAGAGTAGTTTCCACCTGACATGGCCCCCAGTTATAGGACTGTAGTTGGTGTTCAACCTGCCTTGCTCCTGTAGGCATGGGGTGGGGATATATATATATATATATATATATATATATATATATATATTTTTTCAGTGATTATAATTATTATGTAGTCTAAATATCTCATTTCACAGATGAGGAAACTGAGGCCTAGAGAGTTTAAGTGACTTGCCCAAGATCACATTCTAATTTTTAAAGAACTATTTTCTTCAGTGAGCTTTTGAATGTCCTTTTCCATTTGGCTAACTCTGCTTTTTAAAGCATTCTTCTCCTCATTGGCTTTTTGGACCTCTTTTGTCATTTGAGTTAGTCTATTTTTAAAGGTGTTATTTTCCTCAGCATTTTTTGGGTCTCCTTTAGCATGCTGTTTACTCACTTTTCCTGATTTTCTTGCATTACTCTCATTTCTCTTCCCAATTTTTCCTCCACTTCTCTAACTTGATTTTCAAAATCCTTTTTGAGCTCTTTCATGGCCTGAGACCATTGCATATTTATTTTGGAGGTTTTGCATGCTGAAGCCTTGACTTCCTCTGATGGTATGCATTGTTCTTCTTCATCTGAAAGGATGGAAGAAAATACCTGTTCACCAAGAAAGTAACCTTCTATAGTCTTATTTTTTCCCCTTTTTGGAGAATTTTCCCAGTCAGTTACTTGACTTTTGAGTCCCTTGTCAAGAGGAGGGTATACTCTGGGGACCTGTAAGCTCTCGGTTCTTCCAAAGTGGCACAATCAAGGGAGAGGAGTTCACTCCTCTCCTGGCCTATGCACTGGTCTGGGAGCAACCAAAAACTTTTCTGCCCAGAACCTGTGAGTAGAATTCCCTCTTCACAACTGCTTCCAGCTCCACCATGCCAGTGCTCCTCCTCACCTCAGGGCTGGGCTCAAGACTGAGATTCTGATCAGTGGTTCAATTCCCCCGGGTACTTAAGGCAGAGGGTTCCAAAAATGGATGGTATCTCTGCAGTGACTGCTGCTGGCAGTCCAGACCACGTTCCCTTCCCCTGGGTGAAGGAGCTTGGTCACTGACTTTTGAAGCTCTCTGTGGCATTTGTGGGTTGAGCATTCTGGGAATTGCTACTGCCAGTGGCTCCCTAAAGCCTGTTCCAAGTTCTGTCCCTGCTGTCCTGTGCGACCCATGCTGGGTTATGCTCTGCTCCACTCCTGGTGCCATAGACCTTTCTTTTTGGGCTTCCAGGCTATCTTGGCCTGGAAATCTCTTTCACTCTGTCATTTTGTGGCTTTTGCTGCTCTAGAATTTGTGTAAAGTCATTTTTACAAGTATTTTATGGAATGTGGGGGAGCTTCTACAGGTTTGTCTTTCTACTCTGCCATCTTGGTTCCATCCCCTCCAGATGAGCTGGGACTTGAACTGAGGTCTTCTGACATAAATCTGGTACCCTTTCCAATGTACCATGCAACTGTCCCAATAAGGGGAAGAAATTCCCCTCCCTATAGGGGAATGTCCCTGTTTTATGAACTTCTTTGGTCTAAGTGGGAATAAATTCAGTCATGACCTGAGATCCAGGATACTGAGCCAGGGAAGGACCTGCATGCCTGTAGGTGAAAAATGAGTCAAAGATAAGTGTTTGAAAAGGATTCTGTCTGGGTGACTCTTTCTAGATTATATCTAGATACAATCTTAGGATTGTGGACATGAGGGTCATTTTCATTCCTAATAAAGCCCTAGGTTTAACACCTCCTTTTGGGCTCAGTGGCATAGGATGCCTGTTGGTGGCACAGGCCACATTTCTCCAATCCCAGACTCTGCTCTGGCTGGAGAAGAAGATTTGTGTGATGCTGTGTTGGTTGGTTTGGCCTAACTCTTTTACTGAGTCACAAGGTAGGTACCATAGATGGAAAGGAGTTATATATTAGGTATATTTTATACTGCAGTGTAAAAAAAGTCATCAATAAAGTTTTTTTTTAATGTATGACTCAGAGCTAGCAAAGTATTTTACTTACATTGAAGAAAATACTACTCTGCTGACATTCTTGTGAGAGGTAGGAACAGCAGGCTGAGATGTCTGCTGGAGAAGGAGCCTAGATCAACGGATAGGACCTAAATCACCTTGACCTGGGCTCTGACTCACAAATCTCTTGGGTCCCCTAGTCAGATGGCAAAAGGAGATTGGCTGTGTTCTAACTATAGATGGTGACCCCAGCTCAACACTGGGTAACTTTCTGAATGCAGTAAATCTACTACTATTATTCTCCAACTTGATATAGTAAGCTGTGTCACTTTGAAAAGAAATACATAACTATATATTAGAGGAATCATGGATCTCCTCATTCATGCTTAGAACAAATTTATTACAATGTAAGAAAGCCTGAATAGCACGAATTTATTATAATGATTTAACACTTCTAGCACTTGAGTTAAAAATGCCCTGTCCATAAATAACTGTCCCTGGAAAACACAGCGAATTAATAGAGTTTACCATTTCCCAATGTTATATAAATCCAAGGGGCCTAAATCACCATCAGCTGGAAGAAGATTACTGAAATTTGGCCCATCATATCTCAACAGGTTGAAATAAGGACCAAGAAAGAAAATCTTCTCTCTTTCACCTTCCCTAGGATTTTAAGGGTTGCCTCTGAATTGGACCATGAAAGTGGTGTGGGGGAGAGGGATAGCACAGATCCACAATCTCTGCATTGAGGATAATGGGGAAGATCCCTTGAGAGGGGAGAGAGACTTGTGGGCCTGAATTAAGGAACGTTTCCTATTAATAGGGATGTCTTGATGCTCTAGTTTGATCAGAGACCATGTGACTGAGTGGACAAGAGGAATGAGAGGTGACTGGGATATTATGGAAGGGATATGGCTCTTGCTCAACAAGAGAGTGGTTTCCACCTGACATGGCTCCCAGTTATAGGGCTGTGGTTGCTGTTCAACCTGCCTTGCTCCTGTAGGCATAGGGTGGGGAGCAGGGTTCTCTTAAATTTTCTTCTCCTGAGATTGGTCTAGCTTTAGATTTGTTCAAGAGATGCCCCAGAGAGAAGTATTCCAATTCAATTCAACGAGCATTTACTGAATACCTATAGTATGCCAGACTCATTGTGCTAGGGACTTGGACATATAAAAGCAAAATTAGAATAGTTTTGTACTAAAGGATTTTACTTTTTACTCTGGGGACATTGGGAAGTGTTCAGAGAGGAGAGAAGAGAAACAGATACACAGAAAATAGGGATGACCTGTAATTTCAGGGGGATAGGACACTTAGATAAAGAAATATCCTCTACCAATGCAGGCCTGTGCTTTCCACCCAATCTATAGTCTGAGAGAGCTGCTTGGACCACTGAGAGGTTAAATGATCTGCCCAGGATCACATAACCATTATGGGTCCAAAAATTGGATAACTATATATGCCAAATATAAAAATTGGGTTCAGAATTTTCTGATTTTTCAGTTTGTATTTGAATTTTTTAAATATGTCAGTAAGACAGTTGGCTAACCTAAAATATAAATTCTCTGGTTGAAAGGTTCCCAATTTCATGTTCTAATAGTAGAGCTAACTCTACTGCTTAACCTGGTTATTAGCAAAAACCGATTTAAAAATTGCACTAAAATCTATTTTGTAAGAAATTTTTAGCAGGAAAGGGGATCTCTACAAGATCTCTGACTTGCTAGAAGCTGCTCTGAAGTGCCACCAATTCCAGTGTGCCTAAGAAGAGATCTCAAGAGGAGCAGAGAAACAGCCAACTGTGAGAGATGAGACATCTCAGCCTTCCAATATGATGAACTGATGACATGGACAATTTTACATTTTTACTATTTACTTTTCCCCTATGCACTTTTTATCTTTAAGTTCTGCTTACCTAATGGCTCATGTCAATGCATCAGTCCATCTCTCTCCCTCTTCCAACTCACAGTGTTTCCCATCATAAGCTCCATAGTAAAAAATTCTTTCTGAAGCATTTATTCTATCAGTTATGATTTACTGACTCTCAAAAGTATCAAAAGGAGACAAATAATTATTAATAGCCAATTATTAATATCAGAATTCAAGGGTTTTTTTTCTCTTTTTAATTTTCTCATTCAAAGCTCAGTTCTTGTAGGTCAGTCCTTCTCTGAAGGACATGACTGGCCTAGTCCTTGGGGAACATTGTCCTCAATCTTGGGCAGACGCCCCCAACCAACTAGGAGAGTTTATTTCTGAATAAAGTGTAAATAAAATCTAACCTAGGTGAATTCCAACCCTAAAGCATTAGGCTCACACCCCCTGAAATCCCCAATGTTCAGCCTAAGTGGTCTGGTTGGAGATGGATGCTTGTCCAAATAGCTAAAGGCAGTTGAGTCTCATGACCAAACCATGTTCTCAGCAGGAAACTTTCAGTCCACCTCCACGTCCAATTCCTTATTGGTTGTTCACCAATCAAGGTTGATCTCTATCAGGGGCACCCATTTTTCCAAAGGTATCTAAGCATTAGATTATCTCCATGGTTTGCTTTTGTTTACTGAGAGAGACCATTGACCATAAATTTATTGATTTGCTAACCTAATTAATAAATTGGTTATTAAATACCCTGAAACTCTGTCTTTCAGGCTATTAATTTGTCACAATTTCTTTTTTTTAATTTTAATTTACTTATTTAACTTTTTACATTCATTTTCACAAAATTTTGGGTTCCAAATTTTCTCCCCTTTCATCCCCTCCCCCCACCCCAATACACTGAGCAATCTAATTTTCCCTATCACCAATCTGCCCTCTCTTCTATCCTCCCTCCCTTCCCTTGTCCCCATCTTCTCTTTTGTTCTATTCCCCATTGACTGTATTTCTTATTTCCTAGTGGCAACAACAATACTAACCAGTTGTTCCTAAAACTTTGAGTTCCAAATTCTTCCCATCCCTTCCTCCCCACACATTCCCTTTGGGAAGGCAGGCAATTCAGTATAGGCCATATCTGTGTAGTTTTGCAAATGACTTCGATAATAGTCGTGTGGTGTAAGACTAACTGTATTTCCCTCCATCCTATCCTGCCCCTCATTGTTTCTATTCTGTCTTTTGATCCTGTCCCTCCCTGAGTGTTGACTTCAAATTGCTCCCTCCTTCCATTGCCCTCTCTTCCATCATCCCCCCACCTTGCTTATCTCCTTCTCCCCCACTTTCCTGTATTGTAAGATAGGTTTTCATACCAAAATGAGTGTGCATTTTACTCTTTCCTTTAGTCGAATGTGATGAGGGTAAACTTCATGTTTTTTTCTCAGCTCTCCTCTTTTCCTCTCCACTAAAAAGTCTCCTGCTTGCCTCTTCTATGAGAGCTAATTTGCCCCATTCCATTTCACCCTCTCTCCTCCCACTACATTTCTCTCTCACCATTTACCTTAATTTCTTTTAAAATATGGTCCCATCCTATTCAATTCACTCTGTGTTCTCTGTCTCTGTATGTGCGTGCATGTGTGCATGTGTGCATGTGTGTATGTGTGTGTGCGTGCATGCATGTACATGTGTGTGTGTGGTCCCACCAACTAGCCAGATACTGAAAAATTTTAAGAGTTACAAATATTGTCTTTCCATGTAGGAATGTAAACAATTCACTTTTGGTAAGTCCCTTCTGACTTCTCTTTGCTGTTTACTTTTTCATGCTTCTTCTCATTCTTGTGTTTGAAAGTCAAATTTTCTTTTCAGCTCTGTTCTTTTCATCAAGAATGCTTGAAAGTCCTCTGTTTCAATGAAAGACCAAATTTTCCCCTGAAATATTATCCTCAGTTTTGCTGGGTAGGTGATTCTTGGTTTTAGTCCTAGTTCCTTTGACTTCTGGAATATCCTATTCCACTCCCTTCGATCCCTTAATGTAGAAGCTGCTAGATCTTGAGTTATCCTGATTGTATTTCCACAACACTGGAATTGTTTCTTTCTAGCTGCTTGCAAGATTTTCTCCTTGACCTGGGAATTCTGGAATTTGGCCACAATGTTCCTAGGAGTTTCTCTTTTTGGATCTCTTTCAGGTGGTGATCGATGGATTCTTTCAATACTTATTTTGCCCTCTGGTGGTAGAATATCAGGGCAGTTTTCCTCGATAATTTCATGAAAGATGATGTCAAGGCTCTTTTTTTGATCATGACTTTCAGGTAGTCCCATAATTTTTACATTGTCTCTCCTGGATCTATTTTCCAGGTCAGTTGTTTTTCCAATGAGATATTTCACATTCTCTTCCATTTTTTCATTCTTTTGGTTTTGTTTTGTGATTTCTTGGCTTCTCAGAAAGTCATTAGCCTCCATCTGTTCCATTCTAATTTTGAAAGAACTATTCTCTTCAGTGAGCTTTTGAACCTCTTTTTCCATTTGGCTAATTCTGCTTTTGAAAGCATTCTTCTCCTCATTGGCTTTTTGAAGCTCTTTTGCCAATTGAGTGAGCCTATTTTTCAAGGTGTTATTTTCTTCAGCATTTTTTTGGGTCTCCTTTACCAAGGTATTGACCCGTTTTTCATGCTTTTCTTGCATCTCTCTCATTTCTCTTCCCAGTTTTTCCTCCACCTGTCTAACTTGATTTTCAAAATCCTTTTTGAGCTCTTCCATGGCCTGAGCCCACCCAGACATCCCCTTGGGATGTCTGGGATACAGAGGCCCCGACCTCCACATCTTTCCCTGATGGTAAGAATCCTTCCTCATCATCACAATTGAAAGGTGGGAACATCTCAACCCCATCAAAGTAGCTTTCTATAGTCTTATTTTTCTTCCCTTTTCTGGGCATTTTCCTAGCCAGTTACTTGACTTCTGAGATTCCTGTCCACCCCTGCCTAGATCTGCCCAGCTAGTGCTTGAGGTCTGAGATTCAAATGGGCTTTCCGCGGCAGGCATGGCTGCTATTCAATGTGAGCTTAAGTTCTGGTGCTGGTGTGGGGGCAGGGCTGCCTCCCAGGCTAAGTTCCCTCAGGGGCTTTATGCAGAGATCTTCAGTAATGGGGCAGGTGGGGGCAGGGCCACCTCCCAGGCTCATTTCCCTCAGGGGGTTTATGCAGAGACCTGAACTTCTGCCTGCTGCTGCCTGCTGTCCTGGGCCACCGCCGCTGCCTCTGTCGCTGCCCCCACCACTGCCCCTGCCGCTCCCTCTGCCGCTGCCTCCCGAGGGGGCCCGAGTCACCGAGACACCCCGCTCCCCTCTTGGCCAGCCCAGACGTCTCTCTCACTGACCTGTAGAGTCTGTGGGCGGAGGGACCTTCCTGGCCACCGGAGGTTCCGTCCCTGAAGCCTGCTCGGATCTGCTCCTCTCGGCCGTGTGGCCAGGGCAGCTCAGGGGTGGACTCCGCTTTCCCGGGCATGACAGACCCTGGGGATGGCTCTCCAGGGCTCTCTGGGATGGAAATCTTTTCCACTGTGTTTCCGTGTGCCTTGCAGTGATCCAGAATTTTTGGGGAGTTCTTGCAGGAAATATGTGGGCTGTGGGTTCGGAGCTAGCATACGTGAATCTTTCTACTCCACCATCTTGGCTCCACCCACACACCCCTGCCATCTTGGCTCCACCCCCACAATTTCTTTACTATTCATCCATGGCAAATGTTCCAAACTTATTTCACTCTCCTAGATAATCTATCTCATCTCCTACTTTTTCAGATTGAAGCAATCCAGCATCAATTATTTCCATATCCTCTTAACAACTCAATAATTCCATACTTACACTCATTCTTGGCTTTTTCCATTCATAGCAAAGAAGAAATCTTCTTAAGAGCTTGGACTGGACAGTACCTGAAGTCCCTTCTGGCTCTAGATTGGTGAGCCTTATTATATATCATCCTTTCCAAAGCTAACTCTTATGTAAAATAAGGGATATAGACTAGATGGCCAGTGTTGTTTTTCAGTCATTTCAGTTGTATCCAACTCTGTGACCCTATTTGGAATTTTTTTTTTGCAAAGATACTAGAGTGGCTTCCCATTTCATTCTCCAGCTCATTTTACAGATGAGGAAACCTAGACAAACAGGGGTAAATGACTTGTCCAGGGTCACAAAGCTACTAAGTGTCTAAGGTCAAATTTCAACTCAGGAATATCAGTCTTCCTAATACTTTCACTCTACAGACTTGTACTCTATAGACTATGATACCACATAGCAGCCCATATATGATCACTACATTTCCTTTTCACTTGAAATCCTCTTTTTTTCTTTTTGGACTTTTTTCCATACATTATGTATTTCCTTATTTTCAATTTCTTCTTGATGTCTCAGTTGGATTTTTCTCTTTTTACTAAACACATTCAAGGCTTTGGTAAGACCCTTCACTTGACTCTGCAAGGCCCTCTAGGTAGAATCCCATTTCCTTTTTACAGAGAAATCACATCCATCCATCCATTGTATCAACTTTCTTCACCACCCAGTTCTTGAATACACTGCCACCTGACTTCCAGCATTTACCACTAAACTGAAACTGCTGATCTTAACTCTTTTTCTTTCTCCTCCCCATATCTGATCTCTCACTAAGTCCTGTCAGTTTTTTTCTTTCTAATGTCTCACATGAATCTTTTCTTTATTCCCAATGTTTCCTTCATACCTACACTATTTTTGCAATGACTTCCTAACAAAAATCCTTGCCTCTAGTTTCTCATCTCTCAGATACATCCTAAAACAGTCTATTAAGTTGCTCTCATGCTCAGAAATCTTCAGTGGTTTCTTAAATGTCAAGGATAAACATGTCAAACATCTTGATATGGGACCAGATTATGAAGGACTTTGAACATCAGACCTACCTCTCCAGGTATCTGATACTACTTCTTTTCCTTTGTCTATGCCAAGGGAAAACTGGACTAGTCAATGTTCTTCAAATATACTTTGTTCTTTCCATGTTCCAAAATGTTCATGACCTTCCCCTAGCTGAGATGCTTTCTCTTTTTCTTCTTCATTATATAAATACTATTCATTCTTTAAAAAGCTATTTTTACAAAAGTAAATTGTATTGATAATTTCTGTCTTTTATATCATCATAGTTTTCCCTACTATTCCTATGACCTCTACTCCTAGAGAGCCATCCCATGTAGCAGATAGTATTTTTTTAAAAGATGAAAAAAAGAGGAAAAAAAATCAGCGCAACTTATTAATACACTGAAAAAGTCTGAAAGCATGAAATGTGCAGCATCTGTGAAAATCCCACCTCCACAAAGGATATTCTCTCATATTTCTTCCTGAGTCATGCTTAATCTTTTAAATTTTTTTATATTTATTTTTGGTCTTTTTAATATATGTGGTTGTTCTCTCCATTTACATGTTGTCATTGTGTAAACTGTTTCCGTGACTTCGCTTACTTCATATCAGTTTATGTAGATCTTTCCATACTTTTCTCTATTCATTACACATATCATTTCTTAAAGCGTGGTAATGTTCCATTACATTTATGTACCACAATTTGTTTTGCAATTCCCTAATCGATGCACATGTACTTTAATTCCAATTCTTTGATATCATAAAAAGTGTTGCTATACATATTTTAGTGTACATGGGGACTTTCTTTTTATCAATGACTTCCTTGAAGTATAAGCTCAGCAACAGTCTCTAGTTAAATGAAATTGACATTTGAATCACTTTATTGGTATAATTCCAAATTGCTTCACAAAATAGTTTTACCATTTCACAACTCCACTAACAATGTATTAATGTGCTTATCATTCCACAACCATTATGAGATTAACTGTTGCCATTTTTTTGCCATGTTTGCTAGTTTCCAGGGTATGAGGTGAACCCAAAGAATTGTTCTGATTTGCGTTTCATTTATTATTAATCATTTGAAACATTCTTTCATGTGGTTATGAAAACTTTGCAATTATTTTTTTGGAAAATTGTTCAAATCCATTGACTATCACTTAGGGGAATAGCTATTAGTATATATACATATATGCTTATATATGTATATATACTTATATATGTTCATATATATACATGTGTGAAATATATATAGTGTGTTGTGCATGCCTGTGTGTATGCACACACATATGTATTGTATATGTATTGTTTCTATACCTTAGATATTAAACCCTTATCAGAAGGATTAATAAAAATATTTTCCCCCATTCAACTATTTCCCTTCCTATTCTAGATGTATTAATTTTATCTGTGCAGAAGCATTTCAGTTTCACATAATTAAAGTTATCTATTCTATCTTTTGTGGTTGCCTCAATCTCTCATTTGGTTAAATATATATCTCCTACTCATAGCTATAAGAAGTATATGTTCTGCTTCTCTTCTAACTTTTTAATAGTATTATCTTTAGCATGAAGATAGTATATCCATTTAGAATGTATTGTGGAATATGGTGTAAGGTTTTGACCTCAGCCTAATTTCTGTCAGACTTCTTTCTAGTTTTCCCAGCAGTTTTTATCAAATAGTTTTTCCTAGGTAATTTATATTTTGTATTTTATTCAATACTCTTAATGAATTCTATTGTTTCTTATTCTACTTTGTTTACTTTATTCTATTGATCTATTTTTAACTAATAACCATCTGGTTTTGATGAATTCTGCTTTATATAACAAATTCTGCTTTATGCAATTAGTTTGCATTCTGGAAGTGTTATTCACCCTTTATCCCCATTTATTTTAATTATTTTCCTTTATATTTTTGATCTTTTGTTTTTCTAAATTAGTTTTGTTATTATTTCATTAAGTTCTATAAAATATCCCTTTGGTAATTTCATTGGTAAACCATTAAAAGTGTAAATTAATATTATTATTATTGTAATTTTTATTATATTGGCACAACCTAGCCAAGAAAACTGAATATTCCTTCAGATATTTAAGTTGGTTTTTTTAGTTTTCTTAAGCAATACTTTTTAATTGAATCATACCAGTCTTTTGTGTGCTTTGGCAGATCAATTCATAACTATATTAAGGTATTATGCAATGACTTAAAATGGAATTTCTTTTCTATTACAGCTTCTTGGGTTTTATTATAATTATTATTATGAAGAAATGTGATTGATGTTTTTAGGGTTTATTTTGTTGCTTGCAATTTTGATGAAGCTATTGTCTCAATTAGTATCTATGTTGATTCTCTAAGATTTTGCAAGTATACTATCCTATCATCAGCAAATAGGGATAGTTTTATCTTCTCTTTATACTTTTGCCTTCTTTCTCTTGTCTTATCACTGTTACTAGGATTTGCAGGCCTATAGCTGTCTGTTTGTGTTCGTCCTTCATTCTCAAAGAAGACCGTGACATCAGAGAAATGATGACATGACTTGCCCTTGACTTTATTTTGAGTGAGGAAGGATTGTGCAAGGTCACCAACCTCACTTTCTCCTCCTGAGACATCTGGGTCTAGTGACCAGATATCCATCAGCATGACTGGAGATGGCCAAGGATGCAATGGGAGACCTTGGCCTTTTTAGGTACTCATTTAGAGGGAGGTAACATGCATTGAGTCAATAAGCCTTTTAAAGAAGTAGTCAGGGAATGGAATAGTGGGAAGAGTGGGTATCTTTGCTTTCCATCTGTATTTACTGAAAAGATTCTAGTGTGTCTCCATTCTATATGATACTTGCTTGCTTTTAGTTTTAGTTAAATGCTTCTTATGATACTAAAAAAGATTCCTGTATGACTATACTTTGCAGAGTTTTAGTATAAATTAGTGTTGTACTTTGTCAAAAGCTTTTTCTGAATCTATTGAAATAATTATTGGTTTTTAATGTGATTATGTTGGTTACTTCCCTAATGTTAAGTCTCATTTATATTCCTGATATAAATACAACTTGGTCACAATGAACAAATGAATGAATTGATTCAAATAATTCTTATTTGAATCGTTGTAGTCTGACAGAGTTTTGTTTGCAATTTTTAAATTAATATTCATTAATGATACTGGTTTTCCTTCTATGTTTTATCTTTCCCTATTTTAAGTATTAGGACTTTATCTCATATAAGGATCTTGGTAGGGTGCCTTCACTATTTTTGAGAATAATTTGTGTGCTAGTTGTTCTTTAAAAGTTTGGTAGAATTCTCCTGTGAGTCCTTGAGGACCAGAAATTTTCCCCCCCACCTCACCCCAAATAATTCCTTTACAACTGGTTTTATTTCCTTGTGTTAGATTGGGTTATTTACCTCTATTTGGTCCTCTGACAATTTGGATATTTTATGTTTCTGAAGGTACTTCTCTATTCCTTTTGTGTGCTCAGTTTTGTTAGTGAATGTATTTCCTCATTTTTTTACGTGTGTATATATATATAAATATATAATATATATTTATATGAAACTATGCTTATGTTGATTATTTTTCATTTCTTACTTTGTTGTGACTTTACTTGACTCATTTGCTATTTTATTGATTTGTTTTTCTCTTTTTTTTATCAGATTAGTGAAAAGTTTACAAGCTTTCTGCTTTTAAAAAAAATGCACACTCAGTTCATTGATCCTCTCTTTTTCTATTTCATTAATGCAAGTTTGTAGAAATATTCCATTTTCCCTCAGGACTGCTATAGCTGTATCCCAGAAATGTTGGTATGTTGCTTCATTATCCTTTTTTTCACATACTTATTATTTTTACAATTTGTCCTTTGACCCTGTCATTATTCATGATTTCATTGTTGTCTCCACTTGATTCTGTGTCTTTTGTTTGTAGTTCCTAAACTGATAAGTATTTTTAATTGTGTTATGGTCTACAAAGGATGTATTTACTCTTTATACCTTTTTATATTTGCTTGTGATGCCTTTGTGCCCTAATACATGATTAATTTTTGTAAAAGTTTCATGGTGGTGATGAGAAATATGTATATTCCTTTTTGTGGTTCCATTTAGAAGATGTCATAAGTCTTTGGTGATGCGGTGGATAAAGTGTTGGGTCTGGAGTCAGCAAGATTGATCTTCCTGAGTTCAGGAAGATCAGTGTCTCAGACATTTATTAGCTAGGTGACCCTGGATGAGTCACTTAATCCTGTTTGCCTCAGTTTCTTCATCTGTAAAATGAGCTGGAGAGGGAAATGGCAAACTACTTCAGTATCTCTACTAAGAAAACTCCAAATGCACTCATGAAGGGTCAGACACAACTTTTTTTTAGCTCCAATTTCTTCAGCGATTGTTCAGTTCCATATGTTTTTCTTTGTTTATCTGTTAGACTTATCCAAAACAGAGAGAGGGACAGTGAAGTCTATAACTGTTGTGTTACTGTCTATATAGTCTTTACACTCACTCAATGTTTCCTTCATGAATTGGATGCTGAGACATTTGGAGCATATAAGTTTATTGCTGATATTAGCATAATATGGTTTTGTTTATTCCTTTTATATTTTTTTTAATGTTTCTTTTTCTTTTGTCAGATAGCATGATTGCAACTCTGGCTTTTTTGGATTAGCTTGATGCATAGTAAAATTTTCAGTTTTGTTTTGTCTTTGTTTTTAAAATGTATTTCTTGTGAGCAACACAATGTTGTTTTGTTTTCATTTTTGTTACTAGATTGTTTAATCCATCCCCATTTAAAGTAATAAAGTTTATATTTTCCTTCATTTGTTTCTAATATTGGATTTTTTATCAAGTTATGAACCCCTCCTCCTTTTCTACTGTGAAAATAGTAATATGTCTTTTCATTTACTTTAGCTTAATCTTTTTGAAGGTGTCTTATTCCCTCTGGCTCCCCTCCTCTCACCTCCTCATCCCCCTCTTCCATTTGTTACCCCTTTCCCTTCAGAGTTTTGCTCATTAGTTCCTTTTTCTTTCTTGACTTTATGTAGTCATCTTCCCCTCTTTTTCCTTCTTAATCAAGTTGATTCTCTCTTCCTCTCCTTCCCTTCAAATAACCATCCTTAATTAAAAAGTGTGTGCCCCTTTCCAGAGAAGATTTTTCTCCCATTCACTCTTCGTTATCCATCTTTTCGACCCTCTTATAGGGGTTCATGATCCTTATACTTAATCAGTCCCTTCTATTCTCTGCAATTGCTCATGGAATCAAAATTTCCAGGGTATCCATTCTGAGTTCTCCACTCTGTGCAGCTTCTGCCACTGCCTTTTAGAGTTTCTCTGGCAGATTTCCCCTTTTCACCGTACCTCACGCCCAAAACAAGGTCAATTCTTTAGGTGATAGAGAGGACATTGCTCCATGTCAGGACGCCCCCACCCCACCATGTCCTCTATTTTTCATCTCCCCCCTCCCCTGGTTGTCTTTCTTCCCCATTTGCCTCAGTATCTCATTCCTTGGCCACTCCCCTTGGGGTGAGTTCCCCCAAGGAGCTCCAATTCCTTCCCTCCTGAGACAGAATGAGTGATCTTTTCAAGAACCAAATCTTTGTAGTCAACACTCAGAACAAGGCTTCCATCACCCTTTACAGAACTTCACTCTTCACCTATAGGAGCATTCATCGGTGGAACTCTTCCCATCACCATAACAAAGCTTTTCCTCTTTTCCCCCTGCCTCCTCATCTACTCTCTGACAGATTCTTCTTCAGAGATCACAGTAGTCACCCTCATCTCACTGATAGCCTTTGACTTGACCATGGCCCATCATACACGCCCTCCTATCCTTTTCCTCCCTATCCCTTCCATACATCCTCCCATTTTGTAAACTTTGATTCACCTATAGACAGAGAGTCATGAGATTCTTTCCATAATGCCTCAGACCTCCCTGTCCACTATCACCTCTATGACTTCTATCTTCACCCCATCTCCTTTTGAATATATAGAAAGAAGGTTCTTACTAGTTTCTCCACTGTCATTTTGTTGCTGTCCTTGGCTGCCATATTTATTCACCTCTTCTATATTTCTGTTGCCTGAGGTGTTCAAGAAGCAAATAATATCTTCAGGTATGGTTTTCTTTCTAAGAATGTTTCAAATGCCTCTTTATTATTGAACATGCATTCTTTTCTCATTATCGTTGAGTTCAGATTTGCTCTGTAGGTTTGGACTACATCTTATGTCCCATTGCTCATTCGACCACATTATTCCATTCCCTCCTGCATTTTCTGGAGGATGCAGAATAGTACTGTGTCATTCAAATTTCCTTTCCTTTGTATTTGAAGGTGTTTCTCATAGTTAACTTGCAGAATTTATTTTTTCTGAACTGAATTGTTAAACAACCACTATGTGTCTGAATTTGCAGCCTTGGTTTTAATTTTTGTTTTGGGTTTCTTTGGAAGCAATCTATGAATTTTTCAACTGGTGTTTTGACTTCTATGCTCAGAAAATCATTGGCAATTTTCTTGGATTATTTTTTGCATTATGATATTCAGGATTTTTGACTTATGCTCTTCTGGGAGACCTAAAATCCCTAGGTTGTTTCTACACATTTTATCTTTGAGATGAATGTTTTACTTAAATAGAAAAGGTATTTTCTTTTAATGTTATTGCTTCTTGCTTCTCTTTTTCTAGATTGTCCTTCACTTCTGTGTATATGCACTCCCAAATCAGTTGTCCTTTTCTCTGTTTCTTTGGTAAAACTTGCCATCGTAGATTCAAGTTCTTTTCTTCCGTCAATTATTTTTTTGCTGTGCAGGCCATAAATTCTGCTCTCACAATTCTCCTTTCTCTTTTAAACCCCATCAGGAACATGTTGTGCTTCCATGTTCTCCAAATGCACAGGGTCCTCTATCTGATCAAGTGTTGAACCATTTTCCTTTGTTTTACAGTGTATGTTCATAGAGGCCTGAACTCATTTACTAGAGCTAGAGGCTGTTATTTCCTTCTGACGTTAATGTTTGCCCTGTTGGTTTATGTTTATGCTCAGAAGGTCTCTAAGTTTTCTTCCTCCTGAAATCTTTAGTAATTTCAATTTCCCCCCTATTTTTCTGTATTATACACTTTCTGACTCCTTCCCTTTTAATAGTGGTTCCCCTGGAGGCTGGATTTCAAAATCTTTGACTCCTTTCACACTGAGTAATTCATGGTTCATCAGCTTAGGTGTATGCCCTGTGTGACTTTTTGTGGAGGACAGAAATGGCCCCAACCAGATATTGGCCTCATTCCCTTCAGTTTCGTGGAGTGTCATGTAGCTACCCACCCATGATGTCCTATCTTGTTCTGTCTGTTCCTCAGTTCTCTGGGCCAGTGTTGCCACAGTGGTGCTATTGCAGCCTTAGTGTTTTCTGTCATTTGGAGTTTGGATGTACAAGGCTTGGGGGAAGGAAGGGAATTAGGGTATTGGGGTGAGCTCCATTTCAAACCTAGGCATGCATCCTGCCCTGCTTTCTTGAAAAGATCCTTTGCAGCACAGAATGCTGCTGTAGCTATCAATACCGTCACAGATTTCTCCATAGCACTACATGGGTCTCCACAGCACTGGAAATGGTGGTGTTGGTGGAGGGGAGTTTAGGTGGGAGTTGTTTTGTTCTGATCATCTAGATCAATTTAACTAGTGGGAAAGGAGTGCTGAATGAACTCTAGGTAGGTGTTAATTCTTAAAGTTTTTGACCTTCTTTTAAGTTTCTGGTTTCCTAGACCTTGGAGACAGCAGAAGTTGCTTTATCTTTGGCATAACTTTTGATCTGGAGATGTATGAGAGGTCATAAGGATCAGGGAACATTCTAGTCCTCCAGACTGTTGGTTACAAGATTCAGAAATCACTTACCTTTAAATCTTAGTTCCTCCATAAGATTTCGCCCATATTGATCTCCTCTCTGAATTTACAGAAGTGTCTATATTACTTACTGGGTAATTGACCCCAAATTCACGTTCTTATCATATTACATGTTTATGTTTTTATGCTTCAATTTCCCACTGAAACTATATATTCTTAAAGGACAAGGGACTATTTTTTCCTGTTTCCTGCAGCACTGAGCAGAGGTGCTTCCTCAGACTGATTGAAAAGAGGGCTTCAGGATGAATCCTTGGCTATTTCCTAACTCTAATTTTGCCACTTAATATTTTAACTACCACCTGGCCCACCCACCCCATCCCATGGTCTTTCCGCTAAAACTTCCTTTTATTAGGGAAATAGGAATTCTTATCCTGGTTTTGACCATGGTGCTTTAGGATTATAAATTTAATAACTTTATATTTCTACTCAATGCTTTTACATTCATTGTGTCACTGCTAGTTTAAAGCCAGAGAGGCAAGAACATGGGTAGGAAGAATGTAGAAATGAAGGGGAGAAGAGAGAAGAGACAAAATGAAGTGATAAAATAGAAAAGTGAGCAAGGCACCTGGTGCCTGGAGAGAAAGTCCAGGGATTTCTGACCCCAGACATTTTATTTGGAAAGAGGAAAAATCAGAAGAGATGCTGAAGCAACAACATAGTGAAAAAGATTTGAGGCAGCATGGTTCAACATTACACTTGGAGTCAGAAGGCCTGGGTTTGTGTGTTGGGTCTTCCATGAACCAACTATGTGACCCTGGGCAAGTCACAATTTCTCTGAGCCTCAGTTTTCTCATTCCTACCCAATGCACTTGCCTTACAAAGTGTCTATCTGCATACAACTAAAAAAACCACAATTATTCTGTAAAATGCTGAGGAGAGAGCAAAGAGTGAGTATGAAACTAGGGTTAAAGCAATGGATATGGAAGTCATCCACCCAGAGGTGGTAGCTGGATTCACAGGAACAGATAAATGAGCTCCAGTTTAGGACTGAGATAAAAGAACTATGGACCTAGGGTAGAGGTTGGGGGTTAGGCAAAGAGAAGGTGCTGGGTAAACATGATAGTGGAAATCAGCCTAGTTCCTCAGAACATTTCTGTATGGAAGCCCAAAGGGTGAAGATGGTGTCTGATGTTCCCCTTGTACATAGTGTTAGGATCCCATGAGAGAGGACAGAGAAAGCATACACATGCCAATGCACATGATGTGCAAACTCAGGGCAGTTGTGGGCTTCACCATCATCTAAAGCATAGGTGTTTGATGTTTCCTTATTGTCGTGAATGTTTATTCCATAGCCCAACTAATGGATTTCAATTATGCAGAGTGCCATGGGCCTTTGGATTATGGAAGGCCCCCTTTCCTCCCCATCTCCCTAACTTTATTCTCATGGGTATGATAGTGCATCTTATATAACCATGGTAAAGGACTGTGTGCATATATGGGAATGATATAGATGAGCATATGATATATGAGCATTTGCTCATATATGAGCAAATGAAGAGACCTTTGAGATCCCTTCAGAACTGGAAAAAGCTAGTCTCTTTCTGTCCCTATATAGAATCTGTGTATGAATCAAATCTTATTGGGTAAGAAGGAGCTGTTGCATCAAGATTTCTAGCCTGATTGTTCATGACTTAATCTGAGGAGAGGGATGAAAGCAAAGTTAGGGATCATTACCCTCAGATGAGTCCCAAAACTGCAGGAGTGGCATTAAAGGCTAAGACTGGCATTTTGCCATAGAGCTTAACCAATTGTTTTTGAGAAGGATGATGTAACCAAGGCAAATGGGGACAGAAAACATTTCTTTCCATCACTAAACTGGAATAGACTGAGAGAGAGAGAAAGAGTCACTGACAGAGGACAGCTTTATAACATGTAGGACAGGTTTCTAGAACTCACCTTCCAACCACTGGTTAATAGGACTTCGTAGACTTAATTGCTTTCATTCTGTGCATATTCCCAGGTGTTACAGTGCACCTAATGTGTTCATCTTTCCCCAAGTCGGGTGGGTTCTAGTCATTTTCATCTCATGAGTCAGACAGGAAAGATGATTAGACTTTCCCTTAGTCTCTCAATGTTCAAGGTTCTTTGAACTTTGGATCCCAGGCATATTGGCTCTGCTATGAGGAAGAGGAGAAAAGAGAAGGAGAAGGAGGGGGAAAAGGAGGAAGAGGAGAAGGAAAAACTGCCTGATTTGGTTGCATAAACCTGAAAGGAGAAACCTTCCCTTTGGGTATTTATGGTACTACTTTAAGTTCTAAAACAGACTCTCTCAGCTCAGAGGCCAACTTAGTAATACCATTTAAAAAATAATAATTTTATTTTTTATTGATTTTTTTTATATCACCATGGTATCCCATGTAACCCTTCCTCTCTCCCTTCCCTGAGAGCCAGTACTTTGTAGAAAGGAAAAAAGTCAGCACCACTGATCAGTGCATTGAAAAAAGTTCAAAAACATGTACAATATGTAACACTTGTGCATCTACCACCTCCATGAAGGTGGAGGTTGTTGGAAGTGTCTTCTCATACCTCTTCATCTGAGTCCAACTTGGTCTTTATAATTTGATTTCCTTTAAATTTTTGGAGTGTTGTTCTTTCCATTAACATTGTAGTTCTTGTGTATATTGTTCTCTTGACTGCTTACTTTGCTGAATGAGTTCATCTAGGGCTTTCCAGTCTTCTCTGTATTTATCATCCCCATAATTTCTTATAGTACAGTAATATTCCATTACATTCATGTAGCACAATTTGTTTGGTCATTCTCCAATTGATGGGCATCTATTTTGTTTAATTCTTAGTTATCACAAAAAGTGCTGCTATAAATATTTTGGCGCATACAGAGCCTTTCTTCTTAACAATGGCTTCATTGGGGTATAGGTCCAGTAATGGAATCTCTGGTTCAAAGGACTTTTTTCACTTAATTTGCATGCCATTTTGCGTGATCCACCAGTAATGTATCTGTGTGCCTATCTTTCCACAATGTCTATTTCCACGATGTCTATCACTCTTATTAGTAATTTGAATAATTTCTTATGTGGTTGTGAATACTTTGTAGTTCTTTTGAGAACCATTTGTTCATATTCTCTGACCACTGGGGAAAGCATGCACACACACACACACACACAAACACACACACACACATCTATATCTAGATATACACACATACATATCAATCTATCTATCTATCTATCTATCTATCTATCTATCTATCTATCTATCTATCTATCTATCCATCTGTCTGTCTATTTATCTATCCATGTGTTGGACACCAAACCCTTATCAGAGAAATTTGAAATAAAGCCCCCCTCCTCCATTCAAACACTTCCTTTTTTTACAATGGATGCATTATGTGGTTCATGCACAAGTTTTTCAGTGTCGGGTCCCACTTCTACTATAAACCCAGTATTATATTCCTTCATTTCATCTTTTTTTTAAGGTAGCTCTGTTCCCACTGGCTTTCTTCATGGTCTCATTTGATGTTCCTTTCCCTTTAGGGTATTGTTTATTGGTTATTTTTTCTCATCTTTTATCTAGTTACACATTTCTTACCCTACTTTTTTCCTCTCAAACGGATTCCTCCTTCTTTTCCCCTTCAGCTATTTCTGTTCATTAGTTTTTAAAGTTTTGTGCCCCTTTCCAAAAGGGATTATTTCTCTTTCTCTCTTCATCATCCTTCTGTTTTCTCTAGACCCTCATTTTCTAATTCATGCCCCCTATAATTATCTGGTCTCTCTCTTTTCTCCTTCTTCTTCATGCAATCAAAACTTTTATGGTATCCATTCTAGGTTCTACACTCAAGGCACTTTTTGACACTGCTTTGTAGGGCAGTGTTCCTGTTCCATTGGCCTCATTCCCAGACAAATGCCAATTATTGCAGGTGTTGGGGAAGAAACTAATCCATGGTAGAGGCCCTTACTCACCAGATCCTTAATTGTGCAGCCCACCATGAATCTCTCTTACCTTTTTTTCCCACTACATTTGCCAGAAAATCTCCATGCCCATGCTCTCCCATTCCTCTGGGTACCAGTTGCCCCAAGGGGTTCCAACTCCCCATCTCCCTTTACTGACCATCTCTTTTCACTTACAGGAGGATTGATTCATTAGTGGAATGTCCTCCCAGATCCAAAATAAGTACTCCTTTCTGCCTCCCTTTTAATTCCCCCCGTTCTCCTTATCTACTCCCCTGCAGTCTCTTCTCTTTCTGAGACCAAAGGTCATCTTTATGTCATTGCTAATCCTTGATTTGATCCAAATACATCAATCACTCCTCTCTATCCCCTTGCTACCTCCTCATGTTATAATGCAGTGCCACAAAGATGCACCGATTCACCTGTAAGCAGACTGTCATCAGGCTCTGTCCATAATGTCCCATATGCCTCTTTGTTGCTACCTCTACCAGATTTCCACTTCCATGACTGTCTCCTTGTGTGAAGTTAGAAAGAAGCCTCTTACTGATCTTTTTGTTGTCACTCTGTTGCTGTCCTTGGCTGCTGCATTTATTCACAACAATTTCTGTTGTTTGGGGTGTTTGAGAGATGAATAATCTCTTCAGTTCTAGTTTTCTTTCTAAAAATGTTTCAAATTTTATTACTGAATGTCCATCTTTGGTCCTGTATGGCTAGGTCACTCTGGGCCGCTTCCTGAACTCCACTGCTCTTTGGAACATATTATTCTACTACCTGCTCCTTTTCCTAGTGAGTAAATAGTCTGGCATTATTTGAATGTCCCTTCCCTTGTATTAGGAGGTCTTTCTCCTGATTACTTGCAGAACTGATTCTGAGTTGAATTTTTAAATTTAACCACCGTATCTTGGAGTTTGGAGCTGTTTTCTTTTTCTTTTAAATGTTGGGACACTGTGAATTCCTTAATTTGGAATTTCATTTTTTATGTTCAGAGTTCTGGGCAGTTTTCTAGTATTTCCTTCATTACAGTGTTAAGATTTTTTTGTCTTGCTGTAGTCTTCTGGGAGACCTTTGATCCTTTATTATCTCTGTGAATCTTTGAGGTCAGTATGTTTTGCTTGCACAATCAACAAACTTTCTTTTAATGTTCTTGTTTTTTGTTTCTCTTTTCCTAGGCTGTCTTTCACTTCTATGTATTTGCCTTCCCAATCTGTAGTTGTCTTTTGTTTCTTTGGTGAGACTTGCCATTGCAGGTTCAAGTTTTTCTGTTCTGCTCATTATTTTTGTTGGACAGGACATAAATTCTGCTCACATAATCTTCATTTGTCTTTTAAATCGTTCGTTAAACAGCATGTTGTGGTTCCATGCTCTTAAATAACACAAGGTTCTCTGTCTCATCAAATTTTGGATTATTTTGCAGCATGTATTCATAGATACCTGAGCTTTGTTTACTAGATCTGGAGGCCTTATTTCCTTCTGTTGTTACTGTTTTTCCTATTGATTTATCTGTGTTCAAGGTCTTTATGTTTTCTTCTTTTGAAATCTTTGGTGCTTTTAGTCTCTCCCCACCCCCTTTTTTTCCTTATCATTTACTTCCTGACTCCCTCCCCTCTGGATTGTGGTTCCTGGATCTCAAAGTGTTACAGCCTCCTCCCACATTGGGCAATTCATGGTTCAGTATCCTTTATCTCTTTCCCAGTTAACTTGAATGTTCAGAACTGGCCCCAGCTAGATGCTGTGCTCTTTCCTTCAGGCTTGGAAGCCCTCTATATGCCCAGTGTCTTGTCCCGGTGACCCATCCCACTCTCTCTGTTCCTCAATTCTCTTAACTGGCAGTTCAGAGCATGTTTGATCTGGCACTGACCATTCAGAATTCTGTATTGCTGGCACTTCAGATTGCTACCCCTAGCAAGCTTTTGTCCCTAAAAGGCTGTGAAACTGGCAGTTGAGGCTTGAACAAACATCCATAGTCTGAAGCCAGGGCCTCCATGACACTGGTAATAGAGAGGGAGGACTGAGTTGTAGGGATGGGTTTTGATGTAAGTCTGTGTCGTATTGTTGGGTCTATTAATACAGCCCTGCTGCTGGTAGCATAAGAGGTATGGGATGGGTACCGAGTGAGCATCAGTTCCTGTGTTTTTTAAGTTTATGCCTTCTTTTGGATTTTGGTTGTCTGAAACCATGAACACAGCCAAAGTTGCTTTATCCATGGTGTATAATTTGTTTTAGAGAGGTTTGTGATGTCACGGGTATTGGAGAAAAAGTCATCTGCCATGTTGCTCCTGTGACCTGCGAGTCCATAGAGACATTTTCTATATCCAGTGGAACTTTGTTCTTTGTTCATCAAATGACTGGTTTATCTTTCAACTCAAGTTCCTTGTTGCCATCTCCTCTCCTTCCTTGTTCTTTTTCTGGAATCCCTGTATCTTGGATCTTTTTATGCCTGGAATTTGACTTCCTGGATGATTAACATCTATTTGGCTGTGACATCAGAAGTTGGAAACCAATCAGACCTCCTTATGTGAAATCTCTCCACTGACCAATATAAAACTCCTGCATCTTTTCATTATCTCTTGATGCACGCAGTCACAGACCCATAAATCCCCACGAAGAGATGACAAAGGATGGCCGTTGTCTAGATTTCATCCTCTTCGTTTGGCCTTAAAACCATGGTACCTCTGATATTCTTTTTTTTTTTTTCAGAATTATTTTTATTTTTTTTATAATAAAAACATTTATTTATTTAACTTTTACATTCATTTTCACAAAATTTGGGGTTCCAAATTTTCTCCCCTTTTCTCCCTTCCCCCCACCCCAATACACCGAGCAATCTAATTTTCCCTATCTCCAATCTGCCCTCTCTTCTATCATCCCTCCCTTCTCTTGTCCCCATCTTCTCTTTTGTCCTGTAGGACCAGATGACTTTCTATTCCTCATTAACTGTATATCTTATTTCCTAGTAGCAAGAACAATACTCAACAGTTGTTCCTAAAACTTTGAGTTCCAAATTCTCCCCATCCCTCCCTCCCCACCCATTCCCTTTGGGAAGGCAGGCAATTCAATATAGGCCCTATCTGTGTAGTTTTGCAAATGACTTCCATAATAGTCGTGTTGTGTAAGACTAACTGAATTACCCTCCATCCTATCCTGCCCCTCATTGTTTCTATTCTGTCTTTTGATCCTGTCCCTCCCTGAGTGTTGACTTCAAATTGCTCCCTCCTCCCATTGACTTCCCTTCCATCATCCCCCACCCTTGCTTATCTCCTTCTCCCCCACTTTCCTGTATTGTAACATAGGTTTTCATACCAAAATGAGTATGCATTTTATTCCTTCCTTTAGTCGAATGTGATGAGGGTAAACTTCTTGTTTTTTTTCTCAGCTCTCCTCTTTTTCCTTCCACTAAAAAGTCTCCTGCTTGCCTCTTAAATGACATATAATTTACCCCATTCCATTTTGCCCTCTTTCCTCCCCCTACCTTTCTCTCTCACCATTTACCTTAATTTCTTTTAAGATATGGTCCCATCCTATTCAATTCACTCTGTGCTCTCTGTCTCTGTATGTGCGTGCATGTGTGCGTGCATGCATGTATGTGTGCGTGTGTATGTGTGTGTGTGATCCCACCAACTACCCAGATACTGAAAAGTTTTAAGAGTTACAAATATTGTCTTTGCATGTAGGAATGTAAACAGTTCTTCTTTGGTAAGTTCCTTATGACTTCTCTTTGCTGTTTAATTTTCATGCTTCCTCTCATTCTTGTGTTTGAAAATCAAATTTTCTTTTCAGCTCTGGTCTTTTCATCAAGAATGCTTGAAAGTACTCTGTTTCATTGAAAGACCATATTTTCCCCTGAAATATTATACTCAGTATTGCTGGGTAGGTGGTTCTTGGTTTGAGTCCTAGTTCCTTTGACTTCTGGAATATCCTATTCCACTCCCTTTGATCCCTTAATGTAGAAGCTGCTAGATCTTGAGTTATCCTGATTGTATTTCTACAATACTGGAATTGTTTCCTTCTAACTGTTTGCAAGATTTTCTCCTTGACCTGGGAGTTCTGGAATTTGGCCACGATGTTCCTAGGAGTTTCTGTTTTTGGATCTCTTTCAGGTGGTGATCGATGGATTCTTTCAATACTTATTTTGCCCTCTGTGGTAGAATGTCAGGGCAGTTTTCCTCGATAATTTCATGGAAGATGATGTCTAGGCTCTTTTTTTGATCATGACTTTCAGGTAGTCCCATAATTTTTACATTGTCTCTCCTGGATCTATTTTCCAGGTCAGTTGTTTTTCCCATGAGATATTTCACATTCTCTTCCATTTTTTCATTCTTTTGGTTTTGTTTGGTGATTTCTTGGTTTCTCAGAAAGTCATTAGCCTCCATCTGTTCCATTCTAATTTTGAGAGAACTATTCTCTTCAGTGAGCTTTTGAACCTCTTTTTCCATTTGGCTAATTCTGCTTTTGAAAGCATTCTTCTCCTCATTGGCTTTTTGAAGCTCTTTTGCCAATTGAGTGAGCCTATTTTTCAAGGTGTTATTTTCTTCAGCATTTTTTTGGGTCTCCTTTACCAAGGTATTGACCCGTTTTTCATGCTTTTCTTGCATCTCTCTCATTTCTCTTCCCAGTTTTTCCTCCACCTGTCTAACTTGATTTTCAAAATCCTTTTTGAGCTCTTCCATGGCCTGAGCCCACCAGACATCCCCCTGGCATGTCTGGGATACAGAAGCCCCACCCTCCACATCTTTCCCTGATGGTAAGAATATTTCCTCATCATCAGAATTGAAAGGTGGGAACATTTGTACCTGCTCAAAGAAGCTCTCTATAGTCTTATTTTTCTTCCCTTTTCTGGGCATTTTCCTAGCCAGTTACTTGACTTCTGAGATTCCTGTCCAGCCCTGCCTAGATCTGCCCAGCTAGTGCTTGGGGTCTGAGATTCAAATGGGCTTTCCGCGGCAGGTGTGGCTGCTATTCAATGTGAGCTTAAGTTCTGGTGCTGGGGTGGGGGCAGGGCCGCCTCCCAGGCTCAGCTCCCTCAGGGGGTTTATGCAGAGACCTGAAGTTCTGCCTGCCTGCTCGGGGAGTCCTGGGTCGCCGCCACTGCCTCTGCTGCTGCCCCTGCCTCTGCCACTTCCTGCCCCTGCCTCTGCCTTTGCAGCTTCCTCCCGAGGGGGCCCGAGTCACGGAGACACCCCGCTCCCCTCTCTGCCAGTCCACACGTCTCTCTCACTGACCTCTAGCGCCTGTGGGTGGAGGGACCTTCCCGGCTGCCAGATGTTCTGTCCCTGAAGCCTGCTCGGATCTGCTCCTCTGGGACCGTGCGGCCAGGGCAGCTCAGGGGTGGACTCCACTTTCCAGGGTGCAACGGACCCTGGGGACGGCTCTCCAGGGCTCTCTGGAATGGAAATCTCTTCCACTGTGTTTCTGCACACCCTGCAGTGATCCAGAACTTGTGGGGAGCTCTTCTTACATTAAATCCATGGGTGGTGGGTTCGGAGCTAGCATACGTGAGTGTTTCTACTCCGCCATCTTGACTCCACCCCTACCTCTGATATTCTTGTGATAGCTCTGGTTATTCCCCCTTTGACTCCCATCTCCATCCTGCTTTGAAAGTATTGGATACTGCCTCACTTTGGAAGAGGTGGTAGATTCTTCCCCAACATTTTCATCTTGCCACCCCTACCTTTCCCCTCTGTGCTCCTTTAGGAATCTCTTTCAAACTAAAATAAAGAGACTTACTGCTTTAAGCATGGACTGAATCACTTAATTCTTCTGTGAAGCTCCTTTAAGTTGGAACAATGGACCAGAATATCTCATTATTTCACCTCTGCTTCCAATCCACCTAGAAGGGGCCAAGTGTCTACATGGAGAAAAAGTGATGCTTGGGCTAGGAAGAAAAGCTTTAGGGGAAGCTGTATCAATGTCCAGCAGAGTTTTATGTTTGCTTTTGCTTTCAAGGCAGGTCTGTGTTCCAGATAAAAGAGATATAAGGATAAACCAATACTAAAATCATATGGAGGAAAACAAGCCATATTATTTATTAACTTTAAAATTTCATGTGTATACAACCAGTGATCCACATTGAAAAATACCATGCACAAAGCTGAAAAGGGGAGAGGGGAGACATCTCTGGTCACCACAGACTAGATATAACCAGAGGCTCCATGAATCCCCCTGCTATCCAACAGATTTCTGCAGTAGTTGCCACAGAGCTAGACGAAGAGGTAAGTGTTAAGAGAAATCTTTGTGGAAGGAGTACAAGTGCTCCCCCTCATCCCATGATAGCTAGGGGTAGTCTGGACAAGCCAACCATGAGTAGGTACTATGTGGGTGCAAGAAGTTCTTCTGGAAAGGTCACTAGTAGAGGACTTTTTAATTGTCAAATTTTGGCTTTTAACACCAAATGTTTAAATTACTTAAAGATTTAGTTGGTTCTTTTCTACTTCATAAACACTGATTACTTTTTCTTCTCAGTCCTATGGGGTTGAGGAAAGCAGAGGTATAACTGCATCCATGCCCCTTATTTGGGCTCTGTCTGTGCCCAGATCCTCCTCTGAGAAAGCACTTGAAACTTGTTTGAGAAATGTTCCTACATAGCACCATCAGAGGGAGAACTCTTCTTTAGGATTCTGTCAAGTCTTTCAAACTGACAGGGGTAGGATGACATGGGTGTGTGTGTAAAGGTTGGCGGTAGGGAGTGAGATGGACTCTTTTCTACTTTATATTCAAAAAGCCCACAAATGGTAACTTAACAACTGGGACACTCTACAGGCAGGCTTAGGTCTCGAAGGTCCACCAACAGCTTTTTTACCTCCATATATCAATAGATATGTCAATATATTTTTCTCTATATATATGTACACACAGACACATCTATGTCAGACTAAAATAGATTAAAATGCAAAAACACACAACTCAGATGGTAATGAACAAGTTGAATCATTCAAATATACACATATGCCCTTCCCCACAAGGAATTCAAGATCAAGGCTCACAAAATAACATGGAGCAATTGAGTGGGGCTGGTTTATGGAAAGGGAGATGTAGGGATAAAGGCACTGCTGGAAATCAAACTTTGCTCTTCTAAATGGTTCATTCATTAGCTAATAAAAGAGAGTTCTTCCAAAGGTTGCCAAGTTTCCTGAATTTGGGACTTATTCCAGAGGGTAGAAAGACCACTGAACTAATGGGGAAGAAGATCCATCAATTTAGTCACCTCTGTGAAAACCCCTGTCAAGCTGAGTTTTGGGGGAGTACACTGTGAAGCACAGCTAATCTAGGACAATGGAGTTCATCCATGGCTAGTGAACCACATGGGCTACTGAGGGCAAGGTGGCTAAGGATGCCAAAGAGGCTTACTGCTTTTACTGAAGAGAATGACTTTAACTCGTTATTTCGGTTCCTTTCACATTAGGAAAATGGTCCAAATCTCCAAGACTTAGTGGAAATTCAAAACTTGCCTAGATTTCCCCCTTTCCTCTATACCCTCCTCTCTTTGCATACTTCCTCCCTCCCTCATTTTCTATACCAAAAGAGGAATAGGACTGGCTTGGATTCCTTCACAAAAGTGACCTTTTATTCTGCAATTGAAAGCAAGTTTTCAACCTTTCAAATGAGCAGCTGTATCTGAGGATAAAGTCCTGGGGGGAGGGGGAGAGAAGAGGAAATTCTGGAGATAATGACAAATTTAGTGCATATGAAAAAATATAGGGGAAATAAAATTTCCTTTTCATTTCTCCAAAGTGTAGAGCAATGAGACCAAGCCTGGGAGTCCAACCATAAGGGATGAGTTCATACCTAATACCTTTGGGATCAAACTACTAATCAAATCACTTAAGCCTGTCTAGTTCCAAAAACTTCAGATGCACAGTATAGCAGTACAGGGCAAATTTAATCCAAGAATGCAGGGAGGTCTTTACAACAAACAATTTTATAAATCTGGAACTACTGTCACAGTGAGGCCTCTATATAGCTGGCAAGCTTAATTTTAGCTGCCAATATTGATATACAGAGGCTTGGTCTCTGCTAAATTTGGGGGCAAATGAAAGGCAGTGTTAGCAGTACAAGAAGTTGCTGTTTGATAAAGAGGTAAGTTTGGTAAATAGGTCCCTGGGATATCTAGTAGGGATTCAGAGTCCCTAAAATGCAATATTTGTACTTTCCCATCACTGATGTCCATAGTTTTTTTTTTTTTTTGGGGGGGGGGTCATAGAAATGCTAACCTTACAACAGGGATAGATGGAACAATTCAGTCTTTGAAACTCTGCTGTCATTTTTTCTACTTATGTATCATCTTCCCTTACACAAATGCATGAGGCATATAAGAACATCTGGTTGATCTCAAACAGATTCTATGTACATAATTAAATGCTGGTGGGCAACTGTACCCTAGGGACTTGCAGTTTAAAAATATATAGAGAGATTAATCTTATTGCCTATGGGAAATAGTGGTGACCACCAAATAGTGTAAACTGGTAGGATAATTGCTTCAGGTTTATTTTCTCTTCAGATATTTCCCCTGAATTCAGAGGCAACCATCCAGTGTTTCTAGGTTTCTATAGTATCTATTCATATATTATGGTGTAGTTCAGAGGACTGACTTGTATTTTTTCCTCATTTATTCCTATGGGCCCCTCTTGCCAGAAAGCAGACATTTACGGGCTATTCCCTGCTGAGCTTCCTTAGGGCCTGTCCATTAGTGTTGCTGGGAATAAGAAAAGGAACCTTCTTTGCTGAGGCTTAGAAAACTCAGCTTCAGAATTAAATGACTAAATGTGGAGACCAGCTGGTGGTGAAAGAAACAGAGAATGTGAAAGAGCCTGTCCTTTTAGAATAGCCTGTGTTATAAAATGCTGCTTTTTAATTAAAGAATGCTATTTAAACAAAAACCAACTTTCTCCTTGTGTAGAGAAGACAGAGAAAAAAATATGCTCTGGAAATGAGGCTGGATATTCAATGGATTCTGAGATGAAGAAATAATGTCTTATGTTAATTTTCTAACCATCGCTCAGCACATGAAAGACTATTTTAAAAATATAACACATATTGATTGGACTAAAACTTAGATTACTAGCATGATCTCTTAGTTCTGAATTTAACAGGATGCTAGTGAAATAGATCCCTACGAAAGGAGTGACACAGTTACTTTTCAATCAAATAATTTAAAATGATTTTGTGGAGAAACAAATCCATTGCAGAGACAGGGACATAAAGTTCTAACCCTGGTAGCTCGTGCTTCAACATCAAATGAAGAAGATTTCTTCTAGGATTCGACTCTCTTCCAGATCTTCATATGGCCCACATGCCCTTGAGGCTCGGCCTAGCTTTCGGGGGTAGACACGGACTGGGCTGTGATTCCAAGCACAAGCTTCCCTTAAGAGAGGTGGCTGTGGTCTAGGAGCAGAGCCGGGACTCAAAGAATGGACCAAGTCCAACAGGGTGGTACTGTACCTGTGAGGAAAAAACACATACAAATGCCCAAATCATTAGAATAGGCAGACTCTCTTTCCAGAGAAAGACGGACTGCTTTGTGCAAGATCTGGCTCACATAATGAGAAGATGAACAGAGGAGCAATTGTGTGAAAGTTAAGAAACGAAAAAAGGCTTTAAAAGTCTTTCTGTATTCTTTTCTTCCAAATACTAGAATATCCCCATTTTGCCTCAGAGATTTGAGACACTGGGCACCTTAATCTGAGGATAGAAAGAAACTAAAGGGGAGAGGTCATTTTTCTGTCCAGCAATCTCATCAAAGGAGAGCTTGACTGAAGTCAAAAGACCGAACAGCTTAGAGGTCATGTTGTGGTCAATTACACAACCCTCTTAGCCTCTAATTTAAGGGCAGGTTCTATTCACCCCCAGAGTAGAAAGGCTGTGAATCATATACCAATCTCCTCTTACTATATGTCATAATAGGATCTTTAGACTCCAATAAAGTCTCATTTTGGCTAACAGCTACTGGTTCCTCCTTCACCAAATATTTGTTAGTGAACAAAAAGTGAGTGCTTATTCTGTACCTTGTATATTGATGGTTGTCAAGAAATAAATGTTGAATGAATGAAATCAGTGAAAAAGAGGGAGTAGGAAGAAGTGATGATTTTGGAAAATCAATTAAGTATCAGCCAGTCTCTAGGTGCTGTTCATTTCCTATGTACAATTCAGCCTAGTAGTCAAGCTCTTTCACAATTTGATCACAATCCATTTTCTTCCGTTTTTTTTCCCAATGATTCTCCTATACTTACTGATCCTATGCTCTAGTGAAACTGAAATTTTGGTCATCCCTTTAACATACCTTTGTCCTTTTTCACTTTCATATCTTGGTTCATGCTATCCTCTACTTCTCATTCTCATGGAATGTCCTTTCCTCCACCTAAATGTATGCTGTTCAAAATCTTACCTGACCCATTCCTCAAGATACAACTCAGATGTGGCTGCCTCCTCCATGAAGCTTTCCCTTAATCCACAGAACTCCAATAATACTATGAACTATATTTAAAGCACTGAGCATATGCTGCCTTTTAATTATACTGATTTGTGTACCAAGTCTTACCTCCAGATCCAGACTCTTAACAGGGACTTGAACTTTGTTATCCCTGATGCATGGAAAAGGGACCAAGCAAATATTCCTTACAAGAGTAACTGAAAATTAATGACAGTAGTGAAGAAGGTCATAAGGATATAGGTCTTTGAAAGATAATGTGTGGAAAAGAGTTGAAGATAGGAAGAAACTGAAAGGAATAACCGGCAGAAGAGAGAAGAAATCAGAAGAGAAAGAGCTCCCAGTGTAATGTGTGCGCCCTCTTCACCACTGCTGCCTTCTCTCAGCAAAGGCGTATAGAATAGTCATATAGAGCCCTCGTTTATATCCTATAGCTGTCCTCAAACTGACCCACCACAAGACTGAGGGGGTGGAAAGAGTCTGAGTGGAGATGAGGGATGCAGTTACACCTGAGCCCACTGTGATAAGGGGAGCAGCAAAGGCCAGTTAAAAACCTAAGGTACCTGGAAATGGTGGTTGGAGGGAGCTTGGAGGATTGTTTGTATCCACACATCAATGATGGGTCAGGGTAGGGCCTAGTAACTAGTAGTTAATGGAACTCTTATTCAAAATAAATCAAAGAATCTTGACCACTGTTGATTCTTCTCATTAATACACATTATGTATTAGGAATAGGTGCAGACTCTCCTGTTCCCTACATACTCTTCCTAGAGCACAGACTCCCTACTGGGGCTTTCTCTCCTTAGTCATCTTTCCTATTTAGCGACTTTTGCCTAACTTCCTATTATACATCCTGGGTCCTTCCAGCTCTACTCCCCTATCTGCCCCATACTTCATTTCAAGGTTTTTCTTACCTTCCAAGGCAAATCTGTACGTCTAATATGCAAATGACAGAACGCTATGGGAGGGATTCAGGGTGCTCCCTCTAACTCTCCCAGGCCCTAAATATGTATTAGAAGAGTCTTTTGGTCTTCCCAATGTTGTACATTAACTTGTTTGAAATAATGAAAATGTATAAACTAATATACATGAGATGAATATGAAGTTTTAGACATTATAGGTCTCAACAGAAAATTTTAAGATCGTAAAAGATAGCCCTTCTGTCTTAAAAGACTTTTGACTGGGTTAGGGAACAAATTCATAATAATAACCCACATCTCCTTACTACATGTATGACTTCAAGCAAGGCACTTTACTTCTCTGGGCCTCTGTTTTCTAATCTGTAAAGTGAGGGAGCTGAAGTGGATAGATGGTCTATTTTTCAGGTCCCTTCTGACTCTAACTTATTATATATTACATAATATATCTTATAACTTACTTTCCAGTCCTTTAAGATATACACAAGTGTTAACTTTTTAAGGGTATAATATCTCTTGCTCCCTCCTCATATTGTTCTTATACTTCAGCTGACTCTCATCTCATCAGATTTACGGTGGCTGGCTGTTGCATGCTACAGTGATGTGACCCCCAGGTCATGCCTCCTTTCTTTCTCAAGGAGTCTATCACCCAGCTCACAATACTTCTCCTGTTTCTATATGAGAAAGATTGTCATGTTGATACTTCTTGCAACTCCCAAGCCTCCAGTTTCTTCAGCCTCCTCAAGCACTCCTCCTTTATTCCATTTTAGCAACACATAAAGATGGTAACACACTCGAACCTGCCATCACCCAGAAGCATTTCCACTTCTGTAACTAGAAACTTTGACATTCTCTATCTGACCTCTTTCTCCTCTCCTCCTCCTTCTACCTGTGCTTTACCTCCCCTTACATCTGAACTTCACCCCCATCCAAACTTCCATTTCCTCCACCTTTCTGTATTTTCTCAGGTCTAGTTTCTGCTCTAGTTTCACCCTCCCCTCTTTTCCTTCCTCCCCCTCCCCCAAGCTTCAGTCTCACATCACATATTGCCAACTGGACATATTCAAAGTAGATACCCTTAAGTCAGTATTTAATAATTTCAGCCCTACCCTATCTTCTACTCTTGAATTCCTTGCTCCTCTGTTTTATCATCACTCTTTTCTTGCTAAATCTCAGTCCTTGATTACTCCCACCATTTGCCTCCTTTGCTTCTATTCATGAATTGCTGAATGAAGTTAGGAACAAATTTCCCCCTGACTGGGTATACTTCAAATTTGTGTTTTCCAACTTCCTCTAGGAGCGCATTGAAGCAAGGCATTCTTTTCATTCACTCCTAATTGATTCCCTAACTCCTCACAGAAACTTTTCCAAACCTTTTCTTCCCTCCTTAGGGAAGGACACCTTGACACCTCCTCATGACACCTCCTTAGATGACGACCTTGTCTCTTACTTTATTGAAAAAAATCAAGGCTATTTGTCATGCACTCACTCTTTTCCCATTATCTTCATCTCCATTGCCATTACCTTCAGCCTTCTCCTCTTTTTCCTCAGTCTTGAACAAACAGATGGTCCTTCATGCCAAGGCTATGCCCTTCCATGTGAACCTGATCCTCTTTCATCCCTTCCCATCCAGCAGACAACAGACTCACAATCTGCATTTTCTCTTGAGTCTTCCACTTCTTCCTATAACTGGTTTCTTTCCTACTCTCCTCAAATATGAAGGCCCTTTCTCAGCAAAACTTGCTGAAAAAGCTGCCTAACTCCAAAGGACCCACAATGAAAAATGCTATCTACTACCAGAAAAACTGATCAACTCTGAATGCAGACTGAAACATACTTTTTTTTTCTTTTGCAACACAGCTAATGTAAAAATGTGTTTTGCATGGCTTCACATCTATAATTGATATAAATATTGCTTGCCTCCTCAAGTGACAGAGGGATGGGAAGAAGAGAATTTGAAACTCAAAAGTTTGAAAAACTAATGTCTAAATTTTCTTTACATGTAATTGAGGAATATTTAATGAAATAAATATATTTTAACAAAAGAAGAAAAAGCTATCTACACTGGCTACCTCCACTTTCTCTCTTCTCACTCATGGCTTTTAAGGTCATCACTCTCTTCAAAATTACTAACTGGTGACCACCCCCTCCTTCCGCACACTCTTTCCTCTTTCAGGTTTTGTGACGCTGCTCAGTCCTGGTTCCCTCCTACCTGTCTGGCTATTCTTTTCAGTCTCCTGTGCTGGCTTTTTAATTCATATCAATCTTCCTAACCGTGAGTGTTCCCAAGGTTTTGGCTTGGGTCGTTTTTTCTCCCTCTGTACTCTCTCCGTAGCCTCATCAGATTTATAGGTTTAACCATCATATCTATGCAGGAAACTTCCAGATAAACATATGCAGCTCCAGTCTTACATCACACATTGCCTACTGGACATTTCAAACTAGATATCCCAGAGCCATTTTAAACTTAACACGCTTAAGTTTGTACTCATTATCTTTCCCCCATTAACCCTCCCCTCTTTATTAACTTAACTTCTTTATTTCTGTCAAAGGCACCACCATCCTTTCAGTCTTCCAGGTTCATAACCCTGGGATCATGCTCAATTTCTCCCTGTCACTAGCCTCCTCCCCCCTTATCTAATTAGTTGCCAAATCTTACCATTTCCACTTTCACAACATCTCCCATACTCACCTGCTTCTCTCCACTCATACAAATACATCTTTGGTTCAGGTCCTCACAACCTCTTATCTAGATTACTATATAGTTGCCTAATTGGGCACCTCATCAAATCTCTTGACTCTAGTCCATTCTACACATTACTGAACAAGTAATTTTCTTTAAGCACACATCTGATCATGGGACTGCCCTACTCAATCAACTCCAGGGACTTTTTGTTGCCATTAGAATGAAATAGAAATGCTTCTGTTTAGATTAACCCTACACAACCTGGCCCCAACTTACTTCCCAGCCTTACTGGATACAGTCACTCTGCAATCTAGCCAAATTGACCTGCTATTTCTTGACACTCTATATTCAGTTCTGGTGCCTTTTTATTGGCCCATGACTGGAATATACTTATTCCTTACCTCTCAGAAGCCTTCTATTTCTTTAAGTTGGAGCTCAGACACTACCTTGTTCATTAAACCTTTTCTGATCTGCCCAATGGATAATGCCCTTCCTCCCAACTACCCTGTACTTAATTTCTTTGCAATATGCATGTACATAATATGTGTATTATATACTATATATATGTACACACATATATATACACTCACATTTTGTGTTTATTCTATTTTTAAAATATTACTTATCTCCATTAGAATGTAAGGTCTTTGTAAGATTTATTTCATTCTTTGTACCTTAGAACAGTGCCTGGAACATACTATGTCTTTATAAATACTTTTTGACTGAATGATTGAAGTCTAGCTCTTCCTGCTATGCCATGACAACTAGTAAATGACAGAGTTAGGATCAGAAACCAAGGTTTCTGAATCTAAGTCCAGTGTTTTTTCCCCTAGACTGTGCTGCCTCTCATTAGACAGGCCTTGCCATTGGCAAAGTAAGTTTCTTGCACATTTCCACATATGATGATTACAAATTATGTAGCCCATTGGATATATAACCTCTCTCCAAAGTCCCAGGCAGGATATGAATACCACCCCAAGCACTGGAATGCCATGGAGTTTTCTAAGGGATGAAAACCGAGCTCATTGTAATTCTAATCCTATGGTGGGGCTGATCTTTTTATTAGAAATTCTTTCACATGTTTTATTCTCACAGTTTCAAGACCACTTTATTTCCAACACAATTATCTCTGTCATTCAGAAGAAAAACCCACCCTGTGTGCAACCAAAAAAATCTTTATTTAAGGAACAAACCAAAGATTCTGGAATTGTTTACATGAAAATTTACCCATATAGAGTGCATATCTGGATCAGGTTCAGGGAGGCAGCTTCGTTTGAACTTTAGAGATGGTGTAGTGATATTGCTGGCACTACTTCTCTTCTTCACATGAGACTCCTTTGGTTTTTATCAGGTACAAATACTAAGCTTTCCATTCTCTAGCCAATTTCATGCTTGTAAAGGGCTAAAGGAAGAGATACCATTTGTATTCCCAATGAACGGACAGAAAAACTGTCTTATGCTTTTTTTTTAAAGGAGGTAACGTAAATTTGGCCATAGTACTCTTTTTTCCCCTCATACAATCTCTCATTTTCTAACAATGCAATAGATGATAATTAAGAAGTCTTTAAAATAAAAAAGAAAGAAGGAAATAGGATCTGATACAAATTTTTTTGTTTTGTTAAAAAAAAATTTAGGTGTATGTTAAGTGATTACCATCTAGATAAATAATATTGATAGCTACAAATCAGTTATGTTAGAAGGGAGTTGGTAAATATATCCTAGCTAATCTGATGCATCCCTACCAGAAAAATTTTATAAAGGACAGTCGGACAAAAGGGACATGATTATTCCTCTTTGTCATTAGCTTAACTCAGCTACTTAAGAAGCTAGACTTATGACTGTATAGCTCATTTAAGAATATTTTTTCCATCTTTACATGGTTGAACATTGTTTTGTTTTTTAATCCTGTCTCCCCCCTTAATAAATATTAGACATATACATGTGCACAGTAATTCACAAACTAGCTAACCTACCTGGTTTTATTAACCACACCTACATTTCTTTCTAACAAATTAATATACCCCAAAGTACAAATGCTTATCTTCATGGCTGTGCTGGTATCATAAAAATTCCATTTCTCTGGAAGCCGTATTCAATCAAAGATTACACAGTGGGGGAAGAGCAAGTATATTTGTAGGATGCAGGTCCTTAGAATTCAGTAGCACCTCACAGCTAATTTCTCTAGCAAGTTTATCTAAGTTTTACAGCATTTCTGCTATCTAGAAGGCCAAATGATTTGACAGATTAAAGAGCAGCAAAATAGCAAAGATTATTTAAAAACCGAGGTGCTGGAAATCAGCCTATTTGACACTAGAGTTATATATGCAATAAAGAAAAAAAAAATTCACTAAGGATTAAGCACTAAATACCAGCAAAGAGAAGTGGCTTTATCAGACTGTGCTCCCTGAGCAGCCAGTGAGCCTTAGATTGCTGAGGTGACATCCATCAGACAGGGTTTGGCTGGAGGTGATTGAGGTGATCATGGAGAAGGAAATGGCTAACCACTCCAGTATCTGTACCAAGAAAACCCCAAATGAGACCAGGAAGAGTTGTGTAGGACTGAAACAACTGAACAACAGCAGCAGCAGCAATCAAGGTGATCTAGTATGGCCTGACCCTGGAGCAGCTGCTTTCTCTGCAGTGAGATGACTTAAAGGGGAGCTACAAATTGTTAAGATACTGTTCTAGCCACAGGCACCACACATTCCTAGTCCATTGGTATTAAGCTGCCTTTAACAGGTTTATCTCAGTCAGAATGCTGAAGAGAAAACAGCACATGTGACCCCTCTCCCTGCAATGTCAACATTATAAGCTCAAGGGAACCAATCTGAATCTGGTTGCTATGGCCTATTTGTGCCCATGGGAGTCCTCTTTGTTAGTGCTACACTCTGTGAGTCTATCTGCCTCCAGCATATGCTGGTCTTCAAAAAGCACAGAGGATAACTGTCGTGCTTGCTCCCAAATGTCCCTACTGGGGTGGCACTCTGAGCTGATGTAAGGCAGCTGAAATCTGAAGCCCAGAGAGGGGCCCATGTGTTCAGCCCTACAAGATCAGAGCAGGACCTAGCTCTTCTGCATGGTCCATCTCACATCTTGCACTGTGTTTTTGTCTTTGTTCAGCTTTTTATTTAACATGCTACAAAAAATATTTAATCAAAAAAGAATAAAGGCCATGCCATTATCTCTGACTTTTTGATTCTTTATTTGCTTTCTCTTTCATCTTTTCCTAGACAGGGTGGTTGTACTGTGGGAGGAACAACTTACATACACATAACAGGGGCAGCACCACATGCTGGAGCAGGTCTGCCTATTTCTACCATGAAGAGGAGACTTTTAATGTTTACAATAGATAGGGTGTTTGTAAAAAACCAGACTAGAAGGGTTCAACATTTATGCCTACTGTGTTCATGATTACATTAGATTTAAATGTTATAACTATGACATCATTATTCTGATACAAGCAGGTTGGAAGATGGTCATTTCATGATCTGGTCAAGAGGAGACTTGCTTGTGGTGGTGCTAGTCACTAGATGAAGCGAGGGTTCACCCCAAAACAGCCTTGGCTTCTGAAAGATTCCATGGTACTTTACAACCATAGAAGTCACACCCTGCATTGTTCACTCAATATTCAACTCTTCGTGTGTGTGTGTGTCTGTGTGTTTGGGTGGTGCTGGCATGGCCCTTAGTTGGTTACATTTTAAAGGAAGCTTCTAGGGGTAGTTCTTAAGGTACTATATAGCTAGATGCTACAGGGATAGAGAGCTTCGCCTGAAGTCAAGAAAACCTGAGTTCAAATATGGATTACGATACTTACTAGCTGTGTGACCTTTGGCAAGTCACTTAACCTCTATCTGCCTCTGTTTCCTCATCTGTAAAGTACGGATAATAATAATACCTCCCTCCCATGGTTATTGTGAGGATCGAATGAGACAGTATTTGTAAAGTGCTTAGCACAGTGCTGGCATGTGGCATGTGCTTAATAAATGCTTGTTCCAATTCCTCCTCCTTCCCACACAGTGAAGGAACCCACAAAGTGATATGCTGTCCCCAAATGATTTCAGTCTACATTTCTCTCTTCTTCTTTGTCACTCCTATGGTCACAACTCTAAATCACATAATCTAGCACTTGATCTCATACTGTTATATTATTCTTTCTTTAAGTGCACCAATCTTGTCTTTCCAACTAAAAAAACCATGAGCTCTTTGAAGGCAGAGGTCAAGCCTTCTGTCTTCCCCACCCCCACCCCGACCTGTGCCTAGGACAGGGCTGGGTATTGTGAATAACTGACTCACAGATATCTTTTCTGAGAATAGGAGAGGCCATTAAAAGAAGCAGGCTACACACACAGGACTGAACTGCCTTAAAAAGAGATAAGGGAAAATACAAAAAGAAAAAGGAACTTTAGTTCCTGGCCAATTGCTATATAGAGGTGTAGCATTATATCTCCATTTAACATATAAGTTTTATATTCAAGAGAGAAATACTGCATACAGAAGAAAATAGAGCACTCAGTGCTACCAGGGAATGGGTCTTTAGTACATTATATTGACCTTTCCCCTTCTCTTCACAAGCATTTAGGACAAATCATAGCAATGGCAGGGCTTGTGGATTAAAGTGAGGTGGTGGCTCAATTCAGCACCTCTTCCTGAGTGGACAGTGCCAATCTCCACTCCCACATCTTCAGCAGGTCTCTAAGATGAATAGTTTCTGACAATGTTGGCGCAAAGTAAGTAAGGGAAGTTGGCAGGTCAGTGTGGCTGTCTGGAAGAGACTCCTTCACTTTCCCCCATCTTCCCCAACATTTTTCTCCTTCTCTTTCCCTCCATGACCCCCAGGATCTCCTTTGATGGTTACAATAATGTATTGAACTTTATGAGCAATTTAAGGTATTCTAGTGAAAAGATAATTTTGACTGAATTCTGATATTAGGCTGATTTTAGAACCTAATTTCCATGTGTCATGCAATGATTCCACTGTATCTTGCTCTGTCATCTTTTTATGGGAGTGGTACCTCCTCAGTTACATTATCAGCTCTGTGATCAAGTCTTTTGTTCATTATTCAATCACAGAATATCAGGGCTGAGATAGATCTTAGAGGTTCTTTATTCTATATACCTTCCTTCTATCTCATTTTACAGATGAAGAAACAATTTGCTTTGCCTTTGGTTTCACAGCTGGTAAAATGGAAGAGAATGGACTGTCTTTAAACTTCCTACCATCTCTACTTTGTTCTCCTCCCCTCACCCCAAACACACTGGTAGCTCTGTATATAGAAGCTATGGAAATGCATATATGAATGAATGACCAAACAGAAGAACAGAATAACTTTCTCATTTATCCAAAAGTAGAAGTTTGAATTATCTGAGGATAAGCAAGGCAAATTGTTTGAAATTTGTATTGGGACATGATAACATGAGAATAATTTGGTTAGGAGAAAATAGAGGTAAAAAAGCAAGAAGATTAATGAGAGTGTGGCTCATGATTATATTATTAGAAACAGGAACATTCATTTATGTAAAAATTCCTAAAAAGCATGGAAAGACTTTAATATGGTAAAGATATACATCTAAAATCAAGAGCTAGCATTATTTGCAATGGAAAAACACAAGGACCTTTTCAAATAAGCATGATGGGTAAGCCAAGAAATTCCTCTCCCACTATTTCTGTGATAATTTTGTACATGCTAGTTCTAATAATAAGAAAAAGAAAGGCATGGATAACAGCAAAGAAGAGATGAACTTATCCCAATTTGCAGATGATGTGATAGTTTACTTAGAAAACCCCACAAAATCAGTGAAAAACTAATTGAACTGATTAATAACTTGCAGTAAAATGGCAGGGTATAAAAGAAATTCAGAAAAATTATTCACATTTCCATAAAACAGTAACAAAAACAATACAGAAAAAATCTGTTCAAAATAATCATGAAATATAAAATATTTAAGTGTTTACTTACAAAAACACACTAGGGATTTATATAAACACACCTACAGAAATAAAGGAAGGCTTAAGTAACTAGAGACATAGAATTGCTCTTGGTTGGGCTGGGCCAACATAATAAAAATGATTATACAACCTGAATTAATTTATAGATTTAGTGTTTTTCCAAATAAATTACTATGGAGTTAGTCATTTTGTTACTTTCAGTTCTAAATCTATGATCTAGAAAACACTGGATAAAATAATTACAAAATTCATTTAAAGCACCAAAGAGTTTAGAATCTCAAGGAAAAAAGGGGGGAAAGAGTAGAAACAAAAGGAACATGGCATCTCAAACTATATTATAGATATCAAACTATATTATAAAGTAGTAATGGATAAAACTTTGAAATTAGTTAAAAAAAATATAGATGGATGGAATACATCAAAACCAAGACCCAACATAGCCTAGAATACATATTACTAGGGGACGTACTATTGGAAAAATGGGAAGTAAGTTTGACAGAAAATAGGTTAAGATGAATATCTTGTACTATATACAGACAGCTCCAAAAGGTTAAGTTACATCATAAAAAAACAGAAGCAAATGGAAAGAAGTACATTTCAAACTATAGATAGAGGAACAATTCTTAACCAAAAGGGTGGAAATGTTTGTAAAAGATACAGCCAATTTAGATTATTAAGATCATTGCTGTTAGAATAATATCTGTGAAAGAAGCCTGATATTCAAGATATATGGGTAAGGGATACAAATACATACATACATACATATATTCCCATATATATGTATGTATATACAGATATATATCACATACACACAAACATACATGTGCACATATACACACATATGTATAAAGCTGTTTTTCCAGTGGGCAAGTGATCAACTGATACAGTTTACTAAACAAGAAATGCATGCCATTAACAACCATAAGAGTAAAGAGACTACAAATGAATAATAAATTAACTGCAAATGAAAATAACTCAGTAATAGTGCAGTACAGAGAGCACTGAACCTAGAGTCAGGAAAATGTGAGTTAAAATCTGGCTTCAGACACTTACTAGCTCTATAATCTTAGGCAAACTGCTTAACTTGTTTGCCTCAGTTTCCTCAAGTGTAAGATGGGGATAATAAGCACCTACCTCACAGAGCTATTGTGAAGATCAAATGAGTTAACATTCATAGAACACTTAGTGGAATACCTGGCACATAGTAGGACCTATATTACTCCTCCTTTCCCCGACTCATGTCCACTAGATTGACAAATGTGATAACAGATGAAGAATATTGAAGCATCTTTAGGAAGACTGTTGCAGAAAACAATTTGGAGTTTTCTAAGAAAAATAAAAAGGCCATATAAGGTCAAGATATCTACAATCTTCACATTCTCATTTTTCCCCCATTGGAAAAAGACTCCAGTGATAGTTTTCACTCTCTATTTCTCCCTAACTCTGCTATTATCTCAGAGATCTGGGCAAGGTTGTTTTCACTGGGAACAGTAGGGTTCAAGGAGATGTGCTTGGGCAAGGATAAGTCACAAGGGGAAACTCTGAAGTGCCTACTCCTTCCTGGACAGTAACACTGTCCTAAAGCAGTGACAATTTTAGAAACAACCTTTCCAAAGCCCCACGCTTTGGGCAATTTTTCTTCTTGAGGCAGTTAAGTAGTACAGTGGATAGTGTGCTGGGCTTGGAGTCAAGAAGACCTGAGTCCAGGAGAACTTCGTACACAGCAACAACGAGTGTGTGAGGAATTTTTCTGGTAGACAGCTTTCACAGCACTCCCAATCGACTCTTGAGGCAAAATGCCTTCTACATCCAGAGAAAAAATTATGGAATTGGATTGCAGAATGAAGCAGACCATTTTCTCTTGTGTTATGTATTATTTGATTTTGATGGTTTCTCCCATTCATTTTAATTCTTCTCTGCAACATGACTAAGATGAAAATGTATTTAATAAGAATGTATGTGTAGAACCTATATAAGACTGCACACCATCTCAGGGGAGGGGAGGAGGGAAGGAGAGAAAAATCTAAGATTTATGGAAGTGATTGTAGAAAACTGAAAACAAATTAATTAAAAAAGTAAAAATAAATAAAAAGAAGACCTGAGTTAATATTTGGCCTAGATACTAGCTGTGTGACTCTCAGTGAACCACTTAGTCTCTGCCTCTGTTTCCTCAAGTATAAAATGGGGGTAATAACAACACAACTTGCGGGGTTGTTGTGAAGATTAGCTGGGATAATATTTGTAAAGTGCTAACTTGGGGCCTGGCACTTTCTTCCTTGTCTCCCTTCCTTCCTTTTCTACCTTAAGGAAATTGCCCTTACAAATTCTGTTCCAGGGCCCAAAAAATACCATGAAGCTCAATGACTTTTTGTTGCTACAGGCCCAGGTCTAGATAAGTGAGTTTTGAGGAACTAGAGAAGGCACAAAAAGAAATCATTCCTTTCAGCTGTAGGGCTGACAACAGACAAGTTGTTTAGGTGTATCTTGGTATTATACTACAGAGTATACTAATCAAATCTTTTGCTTCTGGCTGGCAAATAACAATCCCAAACAAATTTGATACTTAGAGACATTGCTGAGAATTTTTCCACTAGGGAAAATGACTAAATTTATTAAAGTCATAAACATTCTCTACTTGTGTGAGTTGTCTATATATTTTCTAAAACAAGTACTGTCACTAGATATTACTAGTCATTCAATTCCCATATAACTTCACATTTATTGCCTCTGCCATTTTACTTTAATTTCTATTAGTTGCCAAAAATTTATAAAAGTCTACATGGAAACTAAATGAGAATGGCCAGCCTTCCTTTGGGACAGATATGAAGCCTATTCAAAAGTGTATGTTAAAATGGCAGGAAAAGAAACGCTCATTCTATTTGGTGTTTGTTAAATTCAGAATAAAAATAAAATAAAACAAAGATTTTAAAATAGCAGGAAGAATAGAAGAGAAAAGAATACTGGCTAACTAGAATGCCTTCACTTTGGTCTCTAACCATGTTCCGAATAAGCCTGGACAAAGATCAAAGTCTTTCTTAATCCAAAGAGGATACCAGCCCAGGTGCTGACATCATTGCCACTCACAGTGAAGAAATTCTGGAAATATTGACATTAGTGTGACATCACCTCCTTCACTAAAGAACTGCTTAAACATCTAAGGGCAGAAAGTTGGTCAAAGCACACCAGTTTTGTTCTTCTTAAAAACAAAGTAAAACATTTTGAGATTTAAAATTGTTCCAAATAAAATGTAGCATAGGAAAGGATCATTGGGTCTTCTGTAGCATTCTGACTGCAAGTGGCCTGAGGCAGAATAAAACCTAGCAAAATGTAGAACAGACCAGATGAACCGTAAACCATGACTCAGAACTGGCACTTACTTGGAACTCCCATAGAGTGGGTTTCAATCTTAAAAAGTTCTTAGAAATAATTCAGTAATGACTCAGTTTTTTCCATAGTTCAGGTTCTCTGAATTTGGCTTTTTTCATGTTCTCAACTAGGTAGCTACAGTTTCTCTGCAAGTATCAGGCTATCAAACACAGAACAGGTTTATTAAAAGGCACATGAACAGAAAAGAGACAAAGGAATGGTTATAGTCCGTTGTAAATGGACTTTACTGTAAATGTCACTTCCTTCCATGACATCTCTCTCACTTTTTCTCCAGGCTTCTTGAAAGATGGATTCGGCATTCAAGTCCCTGAACAGCAGGGAATTTTGCAGTCACAGAGTGTGTAATGTTTGTATTTTCCCAAGGTCCAGTGGCTTATTTATGCTAAAGGAGCAGGTTAGCCTTCCTCCAAGAAGAGAAGATAAAGTTGCCTGAGAGACATCTCTTCACTTTCCAGGTTTTCAGAAAGAAATATATCTTTTAAAAATAACAGAAGGTGTTTAACGTGAAAATAAAGAATAAAAAGAATCTGAAAAAGTAGAGGAGGAAATCTTAATCACGTCAGGAGTTTAGGTAGTGAAGAATGTGACTTTATCCCAGGGAAATTAAAGAACTGGTAGATGGAATTGTTAAAAGTACTGTCAACGATCTCTGAAAGGTTACAGACACCAGGTGGGGCTGAAGAAGGGTAAATGTATGCTGCCCAGATTTTTTTTTTCAAACGAGAGAATGGAATCTGTAAACTACAGATTAATAATCTTCAATCTGATTCCTAACAGTATTCTTGAACATTATTAAATGATGAGTAGTACATATTAAGAAATAAAAGCAGTAACCATAAAGAACTGTCATGACTTTAAATTGAACAGGTCCTTTTTCATAGTGTTACTAGACTGACAGATCAAGAGAATGCTATAGATATGGATGCTCAATATGAGTCAGCATTGTGATATGGCAGCCAAGAAAACTTATGAGATCATGGGCTGTAGTAAGAGGAGTGTAGATTGGGATTCAAAAGTAGATAGTCAACAAAGCATTTATTCATCATGTGCCAAGCACTGTTCTAAGTGCTGAGAATACAATATGGGCAAAAAGAAAGACTGTTAAACTCTCTCAAAGAGGTTATATTCTAATGGGGAAGATAGGTTAGGCTATTTCTTTTCCTGAAAAGCAAGGAAGCCATTCCCAAGATCTGACTGGCATAGGAGACTACATGGCTCAAGCTTCTCAGATACTGATGATGCCTCCCAGAGGCCTTGGGATATTTTGCTGTGGCCTCCTCAGATATAAAAAATCTGGTTTATGTGGAGTCAGAGCCTTCAGACTTGATGGGTATATCAATGCTGTGAGAGTCACCACACCCTGCCCTGATGACTAGATCAGTCAGGACCAACCAAGGTCATATCTACCTAAACTGAGTGCTGTACCCTTTTTGAGTATCCCTTTCTATAATATGTCTAAACATACTGTTTTAATTCCTTCCATAATGAGACCAAAATTACCATGGGATTGATTGGAGTTGGCCCAGTTCACAACACCTTAGAAACTTCCAATATACTACTGAATATCACTCATATGAAAAATCTCAATCCACAGAGACCCAGTCTTTTTATAGGTTTTGGATGTTCTTTAGAAAACAATAGCTAACAATGATCTAGCACTTTAAGGCTTGGAAAATACTTTATATAGTTGATCTCATTTGCTACTTACAACAATCCAATTAGGTAAAGGCTATTATTATCCCTATTTTACAGGTGAGAAAACTGAGGTTAAGTGACAGGTCATAAAACTATTAAATATCTGAGGCAGGATTTGAAGTCAGGTTTTCCTGATTTCAAGTTGGGAACTCAGTTTTCAATTGTAATCCAATATTTAGCCCTGCAAAACACTCAACATGTTCAGTCCTCCTTGTGATTGTCCTCTGGTATCCTAGAAATCCAAATAGGAACCTCAGGAAAGGTTGATAAGGTAGATACTAATTGCTTAGGGTCACTTAGATCACTCTTACCCCTAACCCCAATTCCATTTCCTGGTAACAGGCTGGTTACCTAGCCCAGGAGAAACAAATGCCAAACTTGCATCTTAAGTACACTCAAGAACCATATCATCTTTAACTAGCAAAATATCATTTGGCCTCTTCAGTGTTGTTCAGGAAGTGACAAAGCTTTACCTCAGAATCTAAACTTCTAAATCTCTTTGTTCCCTTGGAATTAGAAGTTTGCTGTTTTCATTGTTGTGTTTGTCCTTCGTTGCCAAAGAAGAACATGCCATCAGAGAAATGATGATATGACTTGCACTTGACTTTGTTTTGAGGGAGGGAGGGTGCGAGGTCACCAGCGTCACTTCTCCTCCAAAGTTATCTGAATTCAGTGACCAGATATTCAGCCGGATGACTGGAGATGACTCAGGATGTACTGGGAGACCTTGGCCCCTTTAGGCCAAGGCCTATTTAGGTACTCACTTAGAGCAAGGTAACACCCATTCAGTGAATAGGCCTGTTTAAGAAGTAGTCAAGGAATGGACCCTTGAATGAAGCAAAGAAAAATAACTAAGATCAGGCAAGGAGGGAAACAGCAACTGTTACTATTGGTAATCACTCTAAAGTCAGGAGAAAACAGCCCTTAAGCAAAGCTTAGGCAGGGGCCTAGTGTTATCCAGTCTATGGGTTTCAGAGTGCAGTAGGTTTAAGGGGGAAGGGAGGGGAGGGAAACAATATTTTGGAAGACAGAGCTCTTCTGAAATTCTTTGGAGAAGTCAATCTAGTCTGTGCTGTTTAGTTCATAGCTGAGAGAATTATCTTGTCTACATGGGGCCAATTTTTGTAGACTCAGTATTTTCTCCCTATTTGTTCCACCTCCATCTGCTTGATTGATTGGATCATTTTTTTTCCTGAGCAGCTGGGAAGTCATTACTGCTGCTCAAGCAGCTATAAGTACAACAATAACAGGTTGTCATCCAGAGGCTCCTAGTCACATGGGTCTGTCCAGTATGGCTCCTGGCTCCATGGCCACTACATCTTTGATTACTGCTAATTTTAGTCATCTCTCTAGTCTACACCTATGGCAAAAGCCTGTAGATCATAGATGTCACCTAGATCTCTGCCACAAAACTAGCTATTCAGTCCCCACAAGCATTTAAGTACTATGACTTCAGTGTTCCATCTTCAAGAAGCACAGAACAGGGGGAGGAGCCAAGATGGCAGAGTAGAAAGACTCACGTATGCAAGCTCCGAACCCACAGCCCACATATTTTCTGTAAAAAGAACTCCCCACAAATTCTGGAGCAGTGGAATCTGGGGAGCAATGGAGGGGAGGAGATTTCCATTCCAGAGAGCCCTGGAAAGCCATCCTCGGGGGTCTGTCGCGCACCGGACAGTGGAGCCCGCCTGCGCTGCCCTGGGCCACGGCCCCAGGGGAGCGGATCCGAGTGGGCTGCAGGGACGGACCCTCCAGCGGCTGCGAAGGTCCCTGCCCCCACAGGCACTACAGGTCAGTGAGAGAGACTTCTGGGCAGCCGAGGGGAGCGGGGTGTCTCTGTGACTCGGGCCCCTTTGGGAGGCAGAGGCATAGGGAGCGGCAGAGGCAGCTGAGGCCAGGGGCTCCAGGAGCACACAGGAGCTCTGCTCCATTACTGAAGATCTCCACATAAACCCCCTGAGGGAACTGAGCCTGGGAAGCAGCCCTGCCCCCACCTGAGCACCAGAACTTAAGCTCACATTGAATAGCAGTGAAGCTGAAAGCCCTGAGGCTGGGGAGCAGCATTTGAATCTCAGACCCCAAGCAATAGCTAGGCAGATCTAGGCGGGGGTGGAGAGGAATCTCAGAAGTCAAGTAACTGGCTGGGAAAATGCCCAGAAAAGGGAAGAAAAATAAGACCATAGAAAGCTACTTTCTTGGGGGACAGATATTCCCACCTTTCATTTCTGATGACGAGGAACAATTCTTACCATCTGGGAAAGACATGGAGGTCGGGGTCTCTGTATCCCAGACATCCGAGGTGGATGTCCAGTGGGCTCAGGCCATGGAAGAGCTCAAAAAGGATTTTGAAAATCAAGTTAGACAGGTGGAGGAAAAACTGGGAAGAGAAATGAGAGAGATGCAAGAAAAGCATGAAAAACGGGTCAATACCTTGGTAAAGGAGACCCAAAAAAATGCTGAAGAAAATAACACCTTGAAAAATAGGCTCACTCAATTGGCAAAAGAGCTTCAAAAAGCCAATGAGGAGAAGAATGCTTTCAAAAGCAGAATTAGCCAAATGGAAAAAGAGGTTCAAAAGCTCACTGAAGAGAATAGTTCTCTCAAAATTAGAATGGAACAGATGGAGTCTAATGACTTTACGAGAAACCAAGAAATCACAAAACAAAACCAAAAGAATGAAAAAATGGAAGAGAATGTGAAATATCTCATTGGAAAAACAACTGACCTGGAAAATAGATCCAGCACAGACAATTTAAAAATTATGGGACTACCTGAAAGCCATGATCAAAAAAAAGAGCCTAGACATCATCTTTCATGAAATTTTCAAGGAAAACTGCCCTGAGATTCTAGAACCAGAGGGCAAAATAAGTATTGAAGGAATCCATCGATCACCGCCTGAAAGAGATCCAAAAAGAGAAACTCCTAGGAACATTGTGGCCAACTTCCAGAACTCCCAGGTCAAGGAGAAAATCTTGCAAGCAGCTAGAAAGAAACAATTCCAGTACTGTGGAAATACAATCAGGATAACTCAAGATCTAGCAGCTTCTACATTAAGGGATCGAAGGGAGTGGAATAGGATATTCCAGAAGTCAAAGGAACTAGGACTCAAACCAAGAATCACCTACCCAGCTAAACTGAGTATAATATTTCAGGGGAAAATATAGTCTTTCAATGAAACAGAGGACTTTCAAGCATTCTTGATGAAAAGACCAGAGCTGAAAAGAAAATTTGATTTTCAAACACAAGAATGAGAAGAAGCATGAAAATTAAACAACAAAGAGAAGTCATAAGGGACTTACCAAAGAAGAACTGTTTACATTGCTACATGCAAAGACAATATTTGTAACTCCTAAAACTTTTCAGTATCCGGGTAGTTGGTGGGACCACACACACATACACACACACACGCACGCATGCACATGCACATGTACATGTGTGTGCGCACACACATACACACATGCACGCACATACAGAGACAGAGAGCACAGAGTGAATTGAATAGGATGGGACCATATCTTAAAAGAAATTAAGGTAAACGGTGAGAGAGAAATGTAGTGGGAGGAGAGAGGGTGAAATGGATGGGGTAAATTATCTCTCATTCAAGAGGCAAGCAGGAGACTTTTTAGTGGAGGGAAAAAGAGGAGAGCTGAGAAAAAAACAAGAAGTTTACCCTCATCACATTCGACTAAAGGCAGGAATAAAATGCATGCTCATTTTGGTATGAAAACCTATCTTACAATACAGGAAAGTGGGGGAGAAGGAGATAAGCAAGGGGGGGGGGATGATGGAAGGGAGGGCAAAGGGAGGAGGGAGCAATTTGAAGTCAACACTTGGGGAGGGACAGGATCAAAAGACAGAATAAAAACAATGGGGGGCAGGATAGGATGGAGGGAAATACAGTTAGTCTTACACAACACAACTATTCTCGAAGTCATTTGCAAAACTACACAGATATGGCCTATATTGAATTGCCTGCCTTCCCAAAGGGAATGGGTGGGCAGGGAGGGATGGGGAGAATTTGGAACTCAAAGTTTTAGGAACAACTGTTGAGTATTGTTGTTGCTACTAGGAAATAAGAAATACAGTTAATCGGGAATAGAAAGTCATCTGGCCCTACAGGACAAAAGAGAAGATGGGGACAAGAGAAGGGAGGGAGGATAGAAGAGAGGGCAGATTGGTGACAGGGAAAATTAGAATGCTCGGGTTATTAGGGTGGGGGGAGGGGATAAATGGAGAGAAAATTTGGAACCCAAAATTGTGTGAAAATGAATGTAAGAAGTTAAATAAATAAATTTATATTAAAAAAAAAAAAAAAGAAGCAGCACAGAACATCACAGGTAGGTTCCCTGATGATCTCTAGTATTTGCTGATATTTCACAGCATTAGACATTTACCACTCTTGTAGCAGTAGCTTATTACTAATTAGGAATTAAAGGCTTTTATCTCCAAGTGAGCAGATATGCCACTCAAAACCAATAATAATTATTTATATGTCCACAGAGGGTCTCTTTACCCTTATTTCTTGATTAACAGCCTGTTCATGTCTCTGTTGGCAGAGGGTCACCAGACATGAAGGATGGATCCTATCTTCTCAGCTATAATCCTCAAACATTCCAAAGTTCATCGTTTTTTTTCTAAGATGGAAATCAGTTTGTAAAGCAAGACCTAGTCAGAAGTAAAGGGTTGGGAAACAAATTTCCATCCCCTTCCCCTTTTGGGGTACTTGCTAGGGATTTGGGAGGGGTCCAAGGTCTAATCTAATTCATAAAGGGAAGTAGATACAAGGTTTTCCTTCCTTACTACCTTCTCTAGTACCTTATTTTACCTAAAGAGTTTACTACAACATACACAACCCTTTCAAAGGAAAGGTGCACTGGCATCATTAAAATTCTTGGTGAAGGTTTGTGATTGCCTTTGTGCACCCATCTTATCAGAACTGGATAGCAATGGTGGCCATTCTCACCTAACACACAACTGCAAACTTCTACATAGTTTCAAGACTGCCACCTCTTCCATCTTCCCCAGTTTCAAGGGCTGGCATCCCCACTGAGGTTTCCAGATCAACAGCATCTTGGAGTTCATGCCCTCTGATCATATCACCCTCTCCCAGTCTTGCCAGTGTCCTTGATTAAATCTCCAGGGACACTCCCTCATCCATAAAATTACAAGCTTTGAAACTGGAAGGAATCTTAGAGATCATTTAATTCAGATTTCTCATTTTAAAGATGAAGAAACGAAGCCTCATAGAATTAAGAGACTTGCTCAAGGTTAAATAACAAGTTAGTGGCAGAATCAAAATTAAAACCCAGGTCCAATGCTCTTTCCACTACCTCCCTCCACTGCTCCTTCTTCAATGACATCAGCATCTGGATCACAGTCTTCTTTTTTTTTAAAAAAAATTAATATTTTATTTGTTCCCCAATCAGTTATAAAACAATTTTTAACATTGGTTTTTAAAATTTTTTTGAATTCCAAATTCTTTCTCTCCTTCTTACCCTCTTTATCCTCCTCATTGAGGAGGCAACCAAGGTCACATCACAGTCCTTTTTAACTGCATTCAAATTAGACCTTGTTATATACTATCTCCAAGAAATTATCCCTGTCATCTTTAACTGCACTGTCTGCCTGGCCTGCTTCATCTAATCTTTACTTTTAAGTCTTATACACTATACTTCTGTTATGTTTTTCCTACCTGAAATTACAGACGTAGAACGTTTAGAGATTTCATCCCCATGGCCATCATCTTAGTTCATGTCTTAATTACTTCTTGTTTGGACTATGACAATGCCTTCTCTTTCTTCAACTCCCTATAACTGAGAGGTTCTTTACTTTTTGCGGGGATCTTCTCGCAGTCTGGTGAAGCCTATGAGCTCCTTTCCAGAATAATGTTTTTAAATGCTTAAAATGCATAGCATTACAAATGAAAATAATTGTATTAAAAGCATTATCATAAAATTAAAAACAAATTGCGATACACTAATATATCTAATGGTAAACCTAATAAATGAAAGTAATTTCAGATTAGTGATGAGTGTAAATGATACTTTTAGATATGTGCAACAATCATAATACGATATGAAAGTATATGTGATTTCTACTGGTGACCAAAAGCACCCAGGTCCTGCTGATAATGCTGTGGTTTGTTACCTATATTCATAATCAAAAGAAATGTTAAATTTCAATTAGGAGCTAGTGAAATACATAGATAGAATTCTCCCCCTCCCCAAACAAGTTTGAAGACTTATGACCCCAGGTTAAAAGCCCTTGCTTTTGTTCATCTTACATAATGTGGTCAATTAACCTTCAAATGAATGGCCTTGAACATATCATTTCTCAGCTTAAAAACATTTCATTCTTCCCTCTGCCTCTTTACCTTGCTTGGTAGCAAAGGCTTGTTACAACCTGACTTCTCCAGTTTCCTCTGGCAAGCAGAGTGAAACTGTACTTGCTCTCTATTCTGGTACAAATATGTCAAAGACCCAGATCAAACATCATCTCTTCCATGAAAATTTCCCTAATTTTCCTTGTAAGATGTAACTATTGTCTCCTTTGAATTGTTACAACACTTTGTATCTCTTTTATCCACTCTTCATTGTACTCACCAGTATTATGCTTATCTATCTTCTTTCACTAGTTTTTCTTTTAAAGAAGGTTTTATTGCTATCTTGTTTTTACAACACATTTTAACTTAAAGCTTCTCCCCGCTCCTGCAGTGAGCTCTCCCTTCTAGCACCGTACTTACTGTTGCATCTGCTTTTATTCTGCATCATTTCACACAAGTCTTCCCATGTTTCTCTGAGATTCTCATATTCGTGGTTTCTTGTAGCTTTCATTATATTCATAAGCAAGTCTATTCAGACATTTCCCAGTTGCCAGGAATCTACTTTGTTTCCATTGTTTTGCTACCATGAAGAGTGCCACTGTGAGTATTTTGGTGTGACCTCGATCTTTCTTTCTATCTATGATTTTCTTGGAGTAGATGTTTAGTAGTCAGAATCACTTTCTTTACATAATTCCAAACTGCTTTTTGAAACAGTTGTACCAGCTTATAAATCCAACACCCAAATTAAGTTAATGCTAGATTTCGCGAGGTCAGAGGCCCAATCTTGCCTCTTTTTTTTTTTTCTCGCAAACACCTCAGCATTTAGTAGGGTACTTTATACCTATTGGCTACTTAATTAATGTTAGTTGAATTAAACTTAGTTGAATAAGTCAGATTGTTGGGCTAACAGAATTGGTTCTCCACTAGCTATTAGCTTATCTGGAAAGGTTATTTAGAATTTGATACTTTATGTGGGCTGATATGTTATCTTACTGTGAGGGGTACTCTCTCCAATGATGCAGATTAACAAAATCCTACTCTGTTGCCTCATTGTGGTATGAAGTGAACCTACATTCTCAAAGCCTATGACAATTAAATACAAGATCTGGAAGGTTCAGCTCTGATGGACAGGGTTTGAGTATTTTAATGTCAATAATTCATATCTGCTTTCTGAGGACCAACCTGGCTAGACATGGAGATGCTCATCACTAGCTAACTAGAAACTTGGTAACAGATTCCTTGGCTCTGGCAAAGAATTTGATACTGCAACAATAATTTATGGAAATCTCAGCCAAACTACTGTTAAAGTATAATTTCCTAACTTTAAAGGTTCCTACATATTTTATTTTATTTCCCTTTATTTTATATATAACATTCTTTTCCTATTTTCATGTCAAGATAAAATTCAAGATTTCATTCTTTTAACATTAATTTCAGAACAACAGACTTGAAAACATCAATACAAAAGAATGCTGTTTTTGAACTTCTTTTGCTTACCTACAAGACAATGTCAATATAACTTGCTTCGGTGAACAGAAATAAAATAAATCATGATGACAGGCTGAGCAAATCTGAGACAAAACAACTTAAAATCTTTTAGGGTATACTTCTAATAGGGAATGTCTGAATAAATTTTTGTTTGCAACTATAATGGAATACTGTTGTGCCATAAGAAACGATGAATTTGAGGATTTCAGAGAAACATGGGAAGAAGTGAAGCAGAGTAAGACTCGGTATTTATAATTCTCCACTAGACTCTAATTTTACATCTACTAGGGAGACATAAGTGAGAAATTGCTTTTCTTCAAAATTTAAGTCAGAGTCCCTATAGCATGCTTGCTAGGCATAGGGAAATTTTTGCATCACTGTGGCAGATAGGCTAGGGAGGTTCAAGTTTTCATGGGTTCCTTCCTACTGATTAATGCTTTCAGTGCTAGGGTTCACTCTTGTCCTGGAGCCTTTAGAAGGTGGGTCCAGTTGATAAGACTGTCAATTTAGTCAAGTCATTATCATTTATACAAAGTGATAGCTAGAGTACTTCAGTCATAGAGATCAAAACAATGATCCAAATTCACATGAACATTCAATACATCATCTTTATTATTTTAGCTATTTTAGATGCCAAGGACTTGGAATGTCAAACATTCTATCAGTTACCTATTGAACAAATGACGACTAAAGTATTTGGTGTCCCTTATACCTGCTACCACTTAGGAAGCACAATATGATCTGATTATACTCAAAAAACTCAATACAATCCTACTTGATCACTTCAGTATCTGTGTTTGAATCCCCAAATCAAATCAAATCAAATTTTTTTCTTCTTAGACACAACCACAGTAAAGGTACTGTGTTTGTCATGCACATTTTTTTTTTTTTGAGGGTAGACAGGGGAATAGATAGAAATGAAAGGGCTTGGAATTCCTGAGCAATGTAAGTCACTTCAGCAAAATTTACTGTAAGTCTGAGTAGAGGGGCTGAACATCAGAAATTAAGGAATCATTTAATGGAAAGAGACCTAGAGAATTCCTGTTTTTGCTGCCATTATGGCAGAGCTATATGTAGTGTTTGAAAAATTTATACATACATATACACTTTCAAATGTGCGACCACTTAAGATTAATTATTCTTCAATATCTTAATCATTTTATAAAATCATGGTGTTGGATAATGGCCATTTAAAATGAAATGTTCTCTATTATATAGAGTTGCAACTTCTTAGTAACTGTGAATTAAAGCATAATTTAGTATGGCTGGGAGCCAGCATGACAAGTGAAATTTACAGACAACCAACTCTTGATAATATTGAGGGAAAAGCACTGTTGGACTGCTTGGAGTCACAGAAAGTTACCCACTTGCCTCCTTTTGGAGCCAAGCAGTAGGCTGCCTGCTGAATGACAAACTGAAAGGAATTTAAAACATAATGGTGGAAACCAAAACTGAGAAGAAAAAGAAAAATTGCTTGCCTTGTAAATCTTATAGGACCAGAGTGATGCTAGGTTATCATTCTGTTTATTAGCATGCACTTTGGAGAGTTCAGGGCAAGTATGGATACGCATTCATTCCATTTTATGCCACACATTACTGAAAACACATTCAACAGCATAAATAATTCATCAGTCCATTGTTTGAAATTTAAGATTCTAAAACTGCACCATAGTGTTCTACTTTATGGTTGCTTGGACTTTCAAACAGAAAGACAATTTGGATAGATGGACTTTGTAACTCTCATAAGAGCCCATTAGTGAAAGCCACCCAGGAAAAGAAAAAGAGTTACCCCTCTCTCTTTCTCCTGCCCTTCCCACAGACCCTACAGGCTTTGGGCCCAGCCAAAGAAAACTAAACTTTAATAGCTGCTCTGGCAAAGGCAAAATGTATGGAATCAAATCAACATCTGCATTTCTACTCTTCCTATTCTCAGTGCCAGTTAAATACAAAAGGCATGAACTCAGAGGTGATGAAAAATCCATTAGGGCTGGAATTCTTTAGAAGAAAAGGGAGAGACAGTAAGACACTCAAGGTTGATGACATATTGAGAGATTACAGAGTGCAGAAATTCATGTTCAGAGAGGAAGGCAGGGACCTTGTGCCTTTTGTTTAGGAATTAGATTTTTCTGAGGACAGAACTCAAGACTTGATGTCCATGGTAAATTGAGAATACAGAAATATAAGATTCTACACTTACAATTTCTCAAAGGAGTAAAGGGTGGACCAGTAAGACCATGCAATGTACTAGTTTAGAATTGAGAGGCAGCAAAAGCAGAATCATTATGTATTAATAAGAATAAGATGAGATCTAATGAGTATTTCCCATTTATGACTCTATTGATTCTTTAGAACAACTTTAGATGTAGGAAGATTGCTAAACCACTTAGCCTTATTCTTTTTGGGTTACTGAGACCAAACCAAGTTCAGGGGCAAGGAAGTGGACAGGAAGCCTTGTCATAGGGCTCTGGGGCACAGCAAAACCTACACTCTTTGCCCTGACTTGGTGCTGGGATGAGTAGGGTTACCAAGCTAAAAGATTCCCTTCAGTTCACTCTAGAGTCCTCCTTGATGCCAAGGCAGATGCAGGTGTCACAGTGAACTTCACACACACACACACACACACACACACACACACACACACACACTCACTCACAGGAAGCTAGAAGACTTGGAAATAACAGGAGTTGGTGACAAGCCTCTGTGCCACTGTCTTACAACTGTATTGCTACTTTCTTGGTATGAAAGACCTTTTATGAGAATAAGGTTGTGCACCAAAAGCCGGCACCTGATATGACAACCATAACAGTAACAAGCCACCCTCCTCTATCTTCTGCCTCCTTCCAGAAACTTTAAGCAATGATAATGACCAAAAATAAAATGCTTGAAAAAAACCTGGCAATGCAACAAAAGATATCATTATATTTTTGGGTGAGGGGTGGAAAGAAAGCACAGCAAAGAAGCCAAGTCATTAGTGTCTCAGAGTAGTTGCAATTTGCCAGTGGCCTGACTGCTCTGTGGTGAAAAACAGGCCCAAGGTTCCTACTTATCTGTAAAATACGGTGGGTTGTACTAGATGATATCTAAAGACACATCTAACTCTAATAATATAACTGATTCCAGGACCCTGCCAAAGGGATAAAAGAGCAAGTTTATCAAAGGAAAGAAAAGCTCCCCTTCTTTGGTGAGAGGTGAAAGGACAGAGTCGGAGCATAGCCTTGTCATCAGTGTCAGCTGACCTTGGAAAAGTGAGCTCCTGCTTTTTCCTCTATGAAAAAGGGCTTAGTCCTCTGGGTCCACTGACATGTTTCTTGGGTGAATTCAATCTCTATCTAGATTATTCTGAGAGTAGATTTCATTTAAATAAAAGAAAAATTCAACTTTTAGTCCCTAGACTTAATAATTTCTTCCTATCAAAGTACATTTCTATTATTTGCTATAACCTAGAGTTTTCCTGTCTTTGAGACAGAAATTCATTTCACATTTTAAGAATATTGCAAATTTTAAAAGTTTTAAAAATACATACTTTTAAAATAGAATTTGTGGTCATATCTAAAACAAGAATGAGTTTTTAGTCATTTTATTGCCAACACAAAATAAAGCAGATATTTGTGCAACTAGATAGACGATTACAGACAAATCAAACACCCATGAACCTTGGTTTCTAAGGCTAGTGTAGTTTTATCCTGTCTCTTTATTTATTCACAAAATGAAAAAGAAAGAAGTGCATTTTTCCTTTTTCAGATCCCAAAGGACTATCCAATTTAGAAAGAGTTACTCCTGAGGAAGAGAGAAAACAGTCTCTCCTCACTTATATCAGAAGCTCCCTCTGTTAAAAGCTAGATTTCTTGAATGGATCCCCACTAGCCCAGAAAGATATTACAGTTAGCATTACAGAGGGGTGATTGCTAGCTGCCCTGTCACTGTTACCTCATCTTTTTAAGAATTAAGATTGACCCTGGGCCTTGAGTATTGAGAATAGGGACAAAGGATTGAGCTGGAGTTACTGAGTAGTCAGTTTGATGTGAAGCAGTTATTAAAATTTTTAGGACTAGATGAATATATTTTCTAAAATAGGAGTTGTAACTCCAGATCTATAATTATATTTAAAAATTTTAAATGTTTGATTTTAAAACTATATTCACAGTTTTTAGTTTAGTTCATAGTCAACTTCTGACTTTTTTTTAAAAAAAGTTCATTTTAACAAAAAGATCTGACTTACATAAAAATTTGTTTCTATTATCTTTTTAAAAAATAATGATTTGATTTTTGCGTGCTTCAAACCTGTTCCGGAATCTTTCTCTACACTGACAGCTTTCTCAACACAACGACATTTCCTTCTCTCTCTTTAAATTGAACAGATGTGTGAGGGAGAGATTTTAATTTATTTGCCAGCAACGACTAGTTAAAAAAAGATCTTGGCCCCAGTCTGATTGCTTTTTATACTCAAACACCTGTGGATATCCTGTGTTTCAATCAGGAAGTTCATGATCATCTGTAAAAACTAAAATAGCACCAGTATCCAGTGTTCACAGAGGGATTTTTTTTCTTTTTTGAGCACTGAGGTCATGTTCACCCATATGGAAAAGCCTTATTAGTTGAAAAGAGTTCCTGTTTTTCATTAATTAACAGATAGCAGTTCTACCACAAGACTTCTACCTGACTTTGTATGGAAACCTCAAATGGAACTGAACTTTACTCGGTTCCAATACAAAATGAATGTGACACAGGGATTTACCCTTTATGCAACAACATGAGCAGAGAGAGTACAAAAGACTGTGAAGTCTGCAGGGCGTGAAATTAAAATTTTCACACAAATACAAAAGGCTCCTCTGAAGTAATGATACAATGTTACAACCTTGGCATGAAATCTTCTGGTTTGAGTAAAAGTCAATGCCATGTGATCCTATGGTTTGCGCATCAGTAGAAATATTTTGCTGCTCAAGAAAAAGTTTCCATAACATGTCCAAAGAGAGATGGGGAAAGAAATAGGAGCAAGATATTAGGATAGGCCTACAGGTTTTTGGGCAAGGGGTCCCACTAGTCTTCTAATTCTTGACATAATGGAGAAGAGTGATGGATAAAAGACAGTAAGAGGAAACTAAAGTTCTAGTTTTTGGTTAGCTGACCTATATGCTCATTTCATAAAGTTGTCAACCCATAAGAGCTGCCTAACATTCCTCCTTTAAACATCCAATTTCAATTATGCAATAGACTACTTGAGGCAGGACTGAGGCTCAGGGGTGAGACTGAGGCTGCACATGTCAGTCTTGGTATCACATTCATAGAAATGATAATTAAGCCCATTGGGTCTGATAAGGTCACTGAGAGTGTAGAGAGAGAAAGGAAGACAGTTCAGGGAACATGAATAGGGATTGGGATAGGATGATGAACTAGACAAGGAGATTGAAGAAGGTTAGAGAGATAGGAGACAAAACTGTTAACAAGAACCCAGCAATGGGAATAGCCAGAATGAGAGAGTAGTCAATATGGTCGGATGCAGAAGATGGGTCAAAAAGGATTAGGAATGACAAAAGACCATCAGAGTTGGCAATTGAGAGATCATTACTGACTCTGGAGAAAGCAGTTTCATTCAGGCAATAAGGTCAAAAGCCAGACTGTAAAGGCTTGAGGAGCAGGAAGAAAGGAAGTGGAAGTGGCCAGGAAGAAACGGAGAGATGTGGTCTGACGGTTTGAGGGGATGACAGGGTCTAGTAAAAGTGAGGGATACTTAGGCATGTTTGTGGGTAACAGGAAAGGAGCCAGTTAATCAATAGGGAGAGGTTGACAATTCAAGAAATGGTGGGGATGACTGCGCATGCAATCTTCTGAACAGGAAGGGATGGAATGAGATCAAGTATACAAATAGAGGGGTTTGGTCTTAGCAAAGACAAAGGTCATCTCATTATCTAAGAGTAGGAAAAGAGAGTTAAGGATATGTCAAAGGATTCTGAGATGAAGAGAAAGGGAGCAGAGAGAGCTCATCATGAAGGACTTCAAAGAGACATAATCAGATATGCCAGGAAGGAAAGGTGGACTGGTCAAATGGAGAAGAGTGATGGATAAAAGACAGTAAGCCTCAATGCTTGAGTGCCTGGAACATAGTGGTCCTTTGTAGATGCTTGTTGAAGGTTCAGGCAATTTCCTTGGGGAGGATTTATATAGGAACATCAAGATGACAAAAGATGAGAAAGCACAGGTGTATGGGGATTTGTACTAGTAAATCAACCTCTAGATCAGGGATCCTTTAAAATATTACCGTTACTAACAATTACAAGTTACTCTTACATATTTCAAGGTTTAAAAGTCCTTTCTTATCAATAACAATGTTTCAAGTAGTCAATAGATTAGGATTTTGAGTTGGTTCCTTTATTGCCAAGGGATGGAGTTAATGCTGGAAGGCAGAGTCATGCCCAGGGGCCACTGTCAAAATGTTGGGAGAAAGGCAGATGCAGTCTGGCTGGAGGGTAAGCTTTAACTCACATACTCACATCTCCCTCCTTTCTAAAGCTCTAATGTAGATGGTACTCCTGGCCCTTTTTGGTGTTCTAGAATGGTATATTTTGAGTCCTGAAAAGAAGGAAAACCCACAAAGTATAATCTCCAGCACCATTTTATTTATTCAATGCACACCATTCAAAACAAAAAGCAATCCCATTGCTTGAGAATGTCTTTTATTTCCCTTAAATAATTCAAAATGAATACAAAACCCAGAAGGTTTTTAAGCTGTCAGAATTTAGGAAGGATATATTCTTCATGTGCTCTAAGAAACAGAACAAACAAACAAATAAATAAATGACAAACCTGCTCAGGTATTTCTAAAGTGCTTTCTATGGTATTATTTTTATGAAACATCTTATAATGTTTCAAGTGAGGGTACCCTTCCCCTTGTTTTATCTTGACCCCTAGCTCTACTCCCAGATTGTCTAGATCTAATGAAAGTAGGGATGGTTGAAAGATTCATAAGGAAAAGTGCCCTTCCTTCCCTTTCCTTTGTTTCTCCCTTTCTCCCTTCCCCAGGTTGCCAGACCCCATGAGGTGTCTGGTCTGGAAGAATGCCATGGCTGAACATGGCTACTTAATAAACTGGGAGTCAGCAACTCATGGGAAGCTAGGTGTTACAGTGTAGAGTGTTGAGCCTGGAGATAGGAAGATTTGTCTTCTTGAGTTCAAATCCAGCCTCAGACCCTTTCTAGCTGTGTGACCCTGGACAAGTCATTGAAACCTGTTTGCCTCAGTTTCCTCATCTGTAAAATGAGCTGGAGAAAGAAATGCAAACCAGTCCAGTGTCTTTGCCAAGAAAATCTCAAATAAGATCATAAAGAGTCGGACATGACTGAAAACAACTGAACAAAAACGAACAAAAACTCTAGGCCTCCAGTGAGATGGAGGACCATCAGAACTTATTATCTGTCCTGTCATTGCATTGTCCTAAGGTTCTCTGGATCTTTGCACTTGCCCTGTAGCTGAACTGTCTTATATGAGTTGTCTCCTCCAATTAGTGTGAGCTACTTTAAAGAAGCGGCTGTCTCATCCTATTTGTATACCAGTGCTTAGCACAGTGATACCACATGGTGATAGATGTTTGTTCTGGGGTGGGGAACCTGTGACCTCAAGGCCACATATGGCCTTTTAGGTCCTTGGGTTTGGTCTTTTGACAGAGTCCAAGTTTTTATAAAACAAATCCTTTTATTAAGGGGATTTGTTCTGTGAAGTTGGATTCAGTCAAAGGGTCACACTTGAAGACCTAGAGGGCCACATGTGGCCTTGAGATTGCAGATTCCCCACCCCTATGCTTTTTCAATCATTCATTCATTCATCCATTCCTTTTGCTTATAGGCAGAGATATATATCATTGTGATAGGGCCAGTGATAACTTGTTTCAGCCCTTCCAACTGTTTTTCAGTTTTTTCTCCTCCTCTCCTAACTTTCTTATACTCATACTTTTACCCACACAGATAAAGATACATTATTCACTTCTGTGTCTGCTACAAAACAAAAGGTCAGCTATGTACACAAGTCATGAATTAAATTTCTCTACCAGGGCTAAAAGAGCAGTCTAATTTATTCATTTTTAAACATCAGTCTCACTAATGTGTCCACAAATTATTTTGATGCATGTCCACAAAGTCAACTCTTAAAACCTAGTAAAAGCTAAGTTTGCAGAAGAACCTTATTGAAAGATTTAAGAACCTAATCAAGATCTTCAATTCTAGAAAGTACAAATACCCAAACTGAATGCATTAAAAAAAGTGATAAATTTGTATCAGCTACAGTGTACAAGTTCTAGCCAGCATCATTTGGGATGCCATCAAGTCTACTCTGCTCAGTATCTGTAAAGTCACCTACATTCTCTATCAGGACACATTATGACTTCTATGATGAGAAGAAGAGTAGTGACAGGATCTTAGGATATTTGGGAACATAAGCCTATAGTATATAACTTTGAAAAGAGATGGATTTTGAGTCAAAGGCCTGGATTCCGCTGTCTGACAACAACCATAAGGTTTTGGACACTTTGCAAAATTATAGTAATTTTAGATGAAAGACCATATGAAGCAACCATAAGCCCAAGGAACAGTGTCAGAGGATGATTCTTGACTCAGTGTGAAGAAAAGATGGTCTGAATACTAGGTGGAAAAGATCTGACATTCAGACAACATCTACAACCTGCTCAAGCACTCAGGAGCAACCATCTCTTAAAAGTGAATGATGCCTATTGTTTATTGAATGAGAAACCATCAAAATACACCAGAATTTTGAAGACATTTCATATTTCATGAATTGTTTCATGAACTGAGATTTGCTGTCACCAATTCTCTCCAGAGAGTGATCAGGGGCACCAACTCTGAAATACTCTTTAGTTTTGGCAGGATGACACAAATCTTCAAGCAGATAAAACAGAAAGCATCAAGAACTAATGAAAATGCTACTGCAATCTTCAGAGTGTCTACAGGAGAATGTGAACCATGGTTTGAATTATGGAGATTTGAAATGGCAAAGAAATATTAAATGTTTTCAGGGATACTGTAAATGTTACAATTTTTAAATAAAGGAAACATTTAATTAAAGAAATCATAATGGTTTTGTCTTGTTATCCATTGCCTCTACAAGTCATCCTGAAACACTTCCTTTTTCCTGTCAAAAGTTCTTTTTGGAATGCTAGTGAGTTTAGGCTTGATACCATTTAGAGGGCCATGATCCACAGTAATCAATCACCACTTTCAAAAATTCAGACTGACGGTGAAAATCTAGAGCAAAGTTTCCCAAATTTTGCTGTTCCAAATTTCTTGGGGAGCAATACTGCAGCACAGGAGATAAAATGAAAGAAGAGTCAAGAGCTGGCACTTCCTCAAGAAGTTTTCCAGATGTACCAGGTGCCCTTGTAGAGGGAGGAAAAAGTCACACTGGTCTAAGGAATATGGAATATTTTCAGTTATCTCCACAAAAGGTTGACATTGAAGAAGAAATCTAACATCAACTTAAATGTGCAGGTGCAGCTTTTAGTCACCTGAGAAAACAGATGTCTGAAGAGCATGTTAAATCCCAAGACAGACTTTATTATCCAGCAGATGGGTTATAATCCCTATCTTTCTATATTTAGGAAGAAAAGAGACGACACCTCTCTGAAGAACTAGCATCGATACTGTTTGTAGAATATGTGTTTGAACTCCAGCTCTGCACTTCTATCTCTGTGTAATGGTGGTCCAGTCACTTCACCACTCTGAGGCTCAGTTTTTTCAGCTATAAAATGAGGAGGCTTGGCCTAGATGACCTTGAAAGTCTCTTCCATGAGATCTGTATCCTTTGGTATTGTAAATCTGTTTTTTGTCAAAGACAAGCGGCATTTAAACTGCTTGCAAGGTAAAGAAATGCAACAATGTTAACCCATGTAAGACTGCTGGCAAAATATTTTTCAATGAAATGTTTCTATTATAAGGATCTGCTCAGGTTGAAATTCAATGGCCAAAGCAACAGGAAGCCTCCAAATTGATGGTCCTGAAATTAATTCAGGCTGTTCTCTGGCAGGTCCAATACTGAAGCTGAACTTCAAATACTCTGGCCACATAATGAGAAGACGAGATTCATTGGAAAAGGCCCTGATGTTAGGAAAGATGAAAGGCAAAAGGAAAAGGATATGGTAGAGGATGAGGTGTATAGATAGTGTCACGGAAGCAAAGAACATGAATCTGGACAGATTTCAAGAGATGGTGGAGGATAAAAGGGCCCATGGGTTAATGCAGAATCAGACACAACTGAACAACAATGGAATTCAAACCCATAAAGATACAAATGGAAGACTTTGTGCTTATCTAATTCAGGGTTGCCAAGGAAATAAGATACTCAAGTCAATGTGGCCTATAACCAAAACCTGAAGTTATATAATTGATTAAACCATACAAAAATTTTCCACTCTCTACCAACTTGAGCCCTTGGAAAGGATTTTTAAGAAACAAAGGAATGAGGCTGCAATGAGTTTCTGTGCATTTCTTAAGCATATGCTTCCTATGATGAGCCTAACTCTTCAAGGTCTCCCAAAGTGGGAAGAGAATGCTAATAACTAGTATAGGATTCTCTAAGACCTGCATTAGTTACTAGAGCTCATGTTACATCCTTGTTATTTTAGTTTATCATCCTATTTATTTATTTTATACTTTAGTTATTCATACACATCCTACCAACTCATGAACAAAAAGTAATAGATGACTATATTAATGGTTCTTAACAGTAGGAATTGAAATACGGATCTAACATCAGAGTTTAAATAAAAACAGGATTTTCATCAGACACAGGAATTATACTCACACAATTGCTCTTGGTGCCACTGATACTGTACAGAGAATCTTTGCTCGTAATATGCCCTTTATCATCTGTTTGACAGGATGATGGTCTTCTCCACCAGTGGGTTAGTCATCCTACTTGTTGCAGATAGCCTCCAGTCTCCCATATCCCTCATCATAGGATCAAAGGATTCAGAGGTAGAAGGGACCTTAGAAACTGACTAGTTCAAAGCTCTCATTTTACAAATGAAGAAACTGAGGTCCAGAGAGGTTATATAACTCACAAGACCCTAATAAGTAAGGTCAGAACTTGAACCCACAATCTCTGACTCCAAATCTCAAACTTTTCCTTCCTATATACTATAGGATAATTGTCCCAAAATATCATAAGATCTTGTCACAATACTTCTCCAAAACTTTCAACAGTGGTCTACTGTGTATAGAACTAACTTCTAAATCTTTAGGCATTATTCTAGATTTTGGCCCCAACTCACCTCTTCAACATTATTTCTCACTGCACTCTAGTGCAAAAAAATCTTCTTCTCTACTCTGAGTAGTCTAATCACTGTCCTTCAAATAGACTTTGCACATTTGTACTTTAGCATATAGCCACTTAACTCAGAATGCCTTCACCCTCCTTCTCAACATGTTAGAATAATGCTCCTCTCTCCAGACTCACTTCCTCCTCCGTACAGTCTTTTCAGGTCACCTGGAGAGTTCTCTTCTCTGCACTGACAGAACTTACCTACAGCCATGCTCAACCACTTAATCATGTACACATTTGTTGAGAGGTACATATTATTAAAGGGACAGTAAACATCTAGAAAAGGAAGCAACAATTACAAAGGGCCAGAATGGCTTCCTCAAGAACAGGTCACAACAGACTTTCGCTTATTTCCTTTTTTGAGAAGGTACAAAACTTACATAGATCAAGAGTATAATGACAGTTCACTAGATTTTTCAAAGCATCTGCTACAATCTTCACATCATTCCTTGGAGAAAAGCTTATACTTTTCAATCAATTAACAAGCGTTTGTTAGGTGTCTCATGTGCAGCAGATTAGGCTAAGTGCCAGGAAACAAGCACGAAGAATAATCAACAAACATTTAGTAAGTGTGTCCTCAAGGCCAGGCCCTGTGCTAAGTACTGGGCTATAAAGAAAAGGAAAAACAGAGCTGAGCCTCAAAGAGGATGCATTCTGACATACATCTTCTCTCTAACCCTGGCCATCTTCTGGCCAATTTTGTTCTTTCAAACCCTAGCCTTGTATCATTTCCACCACTCACTGCCTTTACTTCTCTTCATGTGTTGCTGAACAAAGCCGGGGAACATCAAGAAACCATGCTAACTGGGTAGACTACAGATTTATGATGCATAATCGTATCTGGGTCCTCAGTGTGGCAAGACAATCCTTTCAGACTTTCCCAATCAATTCACTCCCAATGACCACAGTGCCTTTTATAAGTTTTTTCATCCCTCCTCAAACTTCCCACATTTCCTCCTTTCTCCACCTCTCTCACCTAAGAAACTTGTCTCATTTCACTAGAAAAATTGAGGGCATTCACTAAGAGCTCAGGCCCTCTTCTCCCCTCCTTATTTCATGCCACCCTGATGCCTTTAGCCACTATCTCCCTCACCTCATCTCACAAGGTAGCTTTTATCCTTGCTAAGACTAATCTCACTACACAGTGGACATTCAGTAAATAATTAATGGATTTATTATATATGTATGTATATATATATACACATATATGATGAAAAGTCACATATATCACTTATACAGGCCTTCTCCCTTCCTCAGAGTACAACTGTAAAGATTTACTTTGATTCGTGCTAATTATTAAAAGAAGTACAGACCTCTGTATTAGTAGGAACATCATTGAAATATGTGTTTCTCTACTTTTCGCTCTCTCTCTCTCTCTCTCTCTCTCTCTCTCTCAGATTTTCCTGTGAATCCGTATTTGTGGGGGGAACTGTGAGTATATATCTTCCAGGTTTAACATTCCCCCTTCCAAAACAAAAGAAACAAAACACATAATAAAATAGGGAATCAAATGTTGGAAAGATTGAATGTTGGAAGGAGGTATTATTGGTATTATGATACATTGATAATTGTATTAAATTATTATAGTAAATATGATGAGATATAATAATATGAAAGAAAAACAATGACAGCTATTTGGGCTTAAACTTCTATAGCTTTAATGACTTTAAAAAGCTTCTTGAAAAGAGAGATTTATATACTGATCTCTACTTTATAAAACAGATGATAAAAATTATTTAAATGATGCCTGTGATCTACCTTGAGCTCCTCAAAGGAGGGTGCTCCGGGATATATTGTAGAGTTGGGACTCAAAGAGCCACTGTAGCTTATGCCATTGACTGGCAGCACGATGTAGTGGAAAGTGCAGTGGATTTAGAATTAGGGAATCTAAGTATATATCATGCTGTGCTACTTTGTGCCTCATTTTCTTCATCTGTAAAATAAGAGTTGGACTAGATCATTTCAAAGGCCCCTTTCAGCTTTATCGATGTCTAAAGAAGAAGGTAAAATTGTATTTTTACTTTACATTTAATACCATTTTTTCTGAAGTGTCTTATATAGTCTTTAATCTTCATTTAATTGCTGCAATTAAGTTTTGATTCAGAAAGAATAGTTTTGATAGGCCCCATTGTGCTGGTAAGAAATAAGTAAATGGTCATAGCTAGGGGTGGACAGTTAAAAGGCAGCTTGTTGTTCAACAGGCAGGATTCTAGGAAGCCATTTTGAAAAAACAGAATTTTTACTTCAAAACTTGGAAGTAAGAACCAATAGATTTTTTTCAAATAAAGAAACTTTACAATAATGACTTTAATTGATTAGAGCCATTAATCATATTCTCTGTGATTTAAGAAGTAAGTTATATGCTAATTTTCAAAACTACGAAGAAGTTTACAATAAAAGTAGCCAGACATGAGTCAGACTAGAGATTTCAATTCAATTCAATAAACATATATTAAGTATCCAGTATAATTAGCATTTAGTAAGTAAAATGATACATATTAGGAACAGAAACCACAACAAAACAATCCCTGGCCTCAAGAACCTTAATTTCAATTGTGCTTTTGTTTTTCTTGAGCACCATTCTAATTTCTCCAGCGAATCACCTGAGGAGGTCTAGTCTTAAGCTTATGTACTGAGTTTGATAAAAGTGAAAAACATATCTCCGGAGTCTAGAAGGTTTCTATCCTAGATTCCAAATATCCAGCTCAAGTAAATTCACAACCCGTCAGCATGGGAGATCCGAAAAAGATTTCCCTTAGAATCAGAAAACTTGAGTTTGAGTCCTGACTGCAACTCACTAGCCGAGTTAAAGTGGCTAAAGTATTTTCTTTGAGCTTTCATAAGAAAAATGACTAATAAATATCAGTTCTGTCTGCTTCATAGGGTTGTAGTATGGCATCTGAAGTACTTGTTATATGATGATAATTGTTACACTAATTGTTAATAATAATACTTATGATTATTATTTAAACTATTATGATTATTATCTGCAAATTTTCTACTTGAATTCTCAATATCCTGAAATATTCAAAAAGCTTCAGGCTGTTTAGACAGCAGAAACACCCAAACAGAATATTTTTGCCTAAGATATTATGTATTTACATTATTTTTAGAATAATAAATTAGCGTGATTCCTACCCTGTCTACTTTCCAAACTGTCAGAAGCATATCTATGTGAGAAACCAGACACTGCCCAAAGTGCATATACACTTCAGCCTTGGTTTACACTTTAACAGGCTATTAACAAAAACTGATGCAAAAACACACTCACACAGTCATGTGTCTAGCACTTTTAAGACTATGCCATCACAACTTGTGCTGGAGGCATATGAATCTTCATGTCAAATCTTTTAAAACTAAAGTAAAGCCAAGCATCTTAAAACAAAGCAATTTAGGTTTCAGAAAGTAAGGAACCCTGTATCCTGTCTTCTTGGCATTGGTGGGGGATAGTCATACATTATGTGTGCTTTATGAAGCTTTCCATTACCCATATTACAACTTCTGGTAGCCTAAATACCAGTCAAGAAGGATCTGATGATCCACCTTCAAGTAGCTGACCATGTGTTGTGACCTTTCCTGCAAAAGCCAGTAGGAAGAATCTAGACACTAAAAGATTCCCAATACAAGATTGCCAGTACTAATCTCACAAGCAGAAATACACAAACATACAGTTGCAAGAATGGTTTAGTAAAAAAGCTAACATTCTTCCCTTACTCCTCACAAAAGAGAACAATCAACTTCCCAGAGAAAGGACAAGAATACAAGTTGGCCTTGGAGTTCAGGAAAGCGGGGACTGAGCCATTTTTGTCTGATGGCTACATGCTTAGAGTTCAGTTTTATCAGTTTGGAACAATAATCAACTTCTTATCAAAAGACTGAGTGATGGAAACCCTACCAATTGCTTCAAAAACTGACAAGATTTCTATTACACTGAATAATCTCAGAAGATATTTAACCTAATTTTAATATAAAATCCTGTCAGTTCTACATAGCTGAATAGGAAAAGTCACTAATACATAAAGGATATGCAACTGTAGTAGACTTTTTCTTTCTCCAAGCTAAATCTGAAATAAAAGACTCAAAAAACCTTGAAGATCCAATGCTAGATTAATGCAAATATCTGCCTGTTTGCAAGGGTACTTTTTGATTAAACTGGCATACATCAAGTACAATTAGAAAGGTTATTTATAACTAAGAAATACATAATTCTGCATCTTAATGAGGATGACAATTACAGCTGACAGTTGCTAATTAACACTTCTTTTTTTTTTTTTTTTTTTGCTAAGAGTCAGATATTCCCAGTGTGATGTTCATTGTTTTTAATGGACACATTAACTCTGGCAGGCAGGAAAGGGTTAATTAATAGTAACAGCTTGTGTCTTGGGTCAGACCTCTCCCCCAGCTCTAGAGAAAACCAAAGTCCCTCTTCCAACTTCATATTTTGTAGCTTTGGGTTAGAAGTGGAGTCCCAGGTGCCCTGTGGTGCTCCGAGGTACAGAGACTACAAGATTAAATGGAATCATATCACCCAAAAATGAGTGAACTTTGACTCTACCTCACAGGGTAGACATCATACAAGAAAACTGATTCCTTCAACTTTTTATCAAGAGCCAAATCTCAGGGCTCTAATCTCAACCACCCACCTGGTGTTCAGAGTGACAGAGAAAAAAGACCCCTCTCTCCCAGTCCCTTCTCCAGCTGAAATGGAATGTTGCTTGTCCCAGTCAAGTGGAAATAAATGTCTTCACACAGTTCAGCTATTCCACCCTCCTGTGTAGAGTCGACTACTGTGCTTACTGTCTGGGACAACTTAGAGGTGTCTGATCAATGCTGGAGGCCAAGAAGTGAAATGGTGGGAATGGACCATTGCAGCTCTCATCCAGGAACACCATAATACACTACTTACTGGTGTTGTAAATTTCACATTTATTTTGTAAGCATGAGATAGATGGGATATTTCTACATACAAAGGTGCCCAACTAAAATCAAGATAAGTGATATTAATGTCCTATGGTCAGTATTATTGAACCTCGAAAGCAATAAACTTTATGAGTCGATAAATATTACATTTGCAACATAGTTAACATTCCTCTACTGTCTCTGGCACTTATTACACATTGTAACCGCAAGTCTACAATACATTATTCATATTTGGGGTGTCACCAAGTGATGGATTGCTGTAAGAGAGGCTGTCCTTTAAATAAATCAACAAATAAAAATGCAAATGTTAACATTTTCAGCCACAACTTTTTCCATCTTGAATGGGGAATGAAAATTTCACATTATATCGACAGCCAGCAGAGAGAACAATTAACAACCTACACAGTGAATAAGAGAGATTAATTTGCCAACGTCTGGTTTTATCACCTGCATATGGAACTATATTGGACTTTTCTGGCCGTTAGCTCTCTTCAGGGAAAAAAGGAAAACTTGTCTCCTATCAGCTTCCTCTCCACCCCCACTCTTTTTTTCCCCCAGGTCTTAAAAATGCTTAGAATTTAGGTGTGGATGGGGGAAATGTCTATACTTTCCCTCTCCTTTGCACCTTAAGATGTTTTTTGGGATGAAAAATAAAAAGCTTCTCTCCTCCCCCACCCACCCCATAAAGAGTTTGTGAGTAACTTAAAAGTTCACTATAAAAATCATGTACTTTGCATTCTCCATGCTTGGAAATGAAAATAACTAAAACACATCTGATACTGAGATTTGGAAAGCATCTACTTGCGTTTTTTCAGTAACTGATTTTCATAGCTCTGGATCTTTTTTCAAGTCTGCATTTTGTATAATGGTTCCATAACATGCCAATGTGCACTTCTAAGGAGAAAATCTGGTATGCTATACATTAGCAAATACTTATTTAATACTTAGTCAAATACTCATTTCTTAAGAATATTCTGAGTTTTTGTATTTGATATGAACTGTTGAAGACTAACAGATAAAGAAACCTGCTTAAGTCCCATAATAAATACAAGTTTATAAATAATTTTAACAAAGATTTATAAAACTCTGCAGGGTTGATATGGTGTATGTACTGGGGGTATTCTGCCAAATTTTAATGACAGGAACATTTTAATCTTTTTCATGCCAGAAAGGTAACCATCAAAAATATATTAGTGTTAAAGGTCTGATTTATGTCTGCAATAGCAAGAAAATTTGATGTAAAGATTGAAAATCCAGATTCTTCTTTTTTCTTTCCTTCCAACTGAGCTTAATATCTCAAGAAAAGATGGAATAAATTCTCCTGAACCTCAAATTGTTAGAGTGTGGGATATTCTAAATCAGGTACCCTATAATATTTTAGACCAACAGGTGAATTTAGTTCAAAACCAGCCAAGTCAGGAGTATGCATCTACCGATGAAACAGAGTAGTAGCACTATAACACCAATATACTAATATAGAAGCACTATATAGTAATATATGAGCAGTGACTACATTATACATGGTCAGTTATTAAAGCTTTAACCTCTGGGCCTTTCTTTCTGGGGTCTGACATTCCTATAAGCCCTTGGTGGGCCTAAGGGTGGTTTAAGATGTCACTGTTCCCCAAACCAATGAAACAGATTCAAAATTTTTCTTTAAAATCATCAGATTTGGAAGATGGCGGAGTAGAAGGATGCACGTTTACGAGCTCCGAAACCACAGCTCATAGAATTAATGTAAAAAGAGTCCCCTATAACTTCTGGACCACTGAAAAGGGTACAGAAACGGAGTGGAAGAGATTTCCGTTCCAGGGAGCCCTGGAGACCCGTCCCCAGGGTCCGTCGCGCCCCGGAAAGTGGACACCACCCCAGCGCTGCCCTGGCCTGGGCCCCAGAGAAGCTGACCCGAGCAGGCTTCAGGGACGGAAGCTCCAGCAGCCGGGAAAGTCCCTCCGCCCACAGAAGCTACAGGTCAGTGAGAGAGGCTGGGCTGGAGGAGGGGAGCTGAGTGTCTCCGTGACTCGGGCCCCCTCGGGAGGAAGTGGCGGCGGCAGAGACAGGGGCAGGAAGCGGTGGAGGTAGAGGCAGCTGCGGCCGTGGCCCGGACCCCCTCAGCAGCAGGCAGGATCTTTATTCCTGAGGGAGCTGAGCCTGGGAGACGGCCCTGCCCCACCCCGCTCTTTTACTGAAGGCCTCTGCATAAAGCCCCTGAGGGAACTGAGCCTGGGAGGTGGCCTCCCCCCCACTGGCTCCGTTCCTGAAAGTCTCTGCATAAAGCCCCTGAGGGAGCTGAGCCTGGGAGGTGGCCCTGCCCCCAACCCAGCACCAGAACTAAAGCTTGCTGTGGAAAGCCCATTTGAACCTCAGACCCCAAGCACTGGCTGGGCGGATCTAAGCGGGGGTGGACAGGAATCTCAGAAGTCAAGTAACCGGCTGGGAAAATGCCTAGAAAAGGGAAGAAGAAAAATAAGACTATAGAGAGTTTTTTCCAACAAATGCAAATGATCCCGACCTTCGGATATGATGACGAGGACGTATTCCTGCCATCAGGGAAAGACGTGTAGGGCGGGGCCTCAGTACCCCAGACACCCCAGGGGGGTGGCAGGTGGGCTCAGGCCTTGGAAGAGCTCAAAAAGGATTTTGAAAAGCAAGTTAGACAGGTGGAGGAAAAACTGGGAAGAGAAATGACACAGATGCAAGAAAAGTATGAAAATTGGGTCAATACCTTGGTAAAGGAGACCCAAAAAAATGCTGAGGAAATTAACACCTTGAAAAATAGGCTCACTCAATTGGCAAAAGAGGTTCAAAAAGCCAATGAGGAGAAGAATGCTTTCAAAAGCAGAATTAGTCAAATGGAAAAAGAGGTTCAAAAGCTCACTGAAGAGAATAGTTCTCTCAAAATTAGAATGAAACAGATGGAGTCTAATGACTTTACGAGAAACCAAGAAATCACCAAACAAAACCAAAAGAATGAAAAAATGGAAGAGAATGTGAAATATCTCATGGGAAAAACAACTGACCTGGAAAATAGATCCAGGAGAGACAATTTAAAAATTATGGGACTACCTGAAAGCCATGATCAAAAAAAGAGCCTAGATATCATCTTCCATGAAATTATCAAGGAAAACTGCCTGACATTCTAGAACCAGAGGGCAAAAGAAGTATTGAAAGAATCCATCGATCACCACCTGAAAGAGATCCAAAAAGAGAAACTCCTAGGAACATTGTGGCCAAATTCCAGAACTCCCAGCTCAAGGAGAAAATCTTGCAAGCAGCTAGAAAGAAACAATTCCAGTACTGTGGAAATACAATCAGGATAACTCAAGATCTAGCAGCTTCTACATTAAGGGATCGAAGGGTGTGGAATAGGATATTCCAGAAGGCAAAGGAACTAGGACTCAAACCAAGAATCACCTACCCAGCTAAACTGAGTATAATACTTCAAGGGAAAATATGGTCTTTCAATGAAACAGAGGACTTTCAATCATTCTTGATGAAAAGACCAGAGCTGAAAAGAAAATTTGACTTTCAAACCCAAGAATGAGAAGAAGCATGAAAAAGTAAACAGCAAAGAGAAGTCTTAAGGGACTTACCAGAAGTGAACTGTTTATATTCCTACATGGAAAGACAATATTTGTAACTCTTAAAACTTTTCAGTATCTGGGTAGTTGGTGGGACCACACACACACACATGTACATGCATGCATGCACACACACATACACACATGCACACACATACAGAGACAGAGAGCACAGAGTGAATTGATTAGGATGGGACCATATCTTAAAAGAAATTAAGGTAAATGGTGAGAGAGAAATGTACTGGGAGGAAAGAGGGTGAAATGGAATGGGGGTAATTATATGTCATTTAAGAGGCAAGTAGGAGACTTCTTAGTGGAGGGAAAAAGAGGAGAGCTGAGAAAAGAAAAAACAATTAGTTTACCCTCATCACATTTGACTAAAGGAAGGAATAAAATGCACACTCATTTTGGTATGAAAACCTATCTTACAGTATAGGAAAGTGGGGGAGAAGGAGATAAGCAAGGGGGGGGGGATGATGGAAGGGAGGGCAGAAGGAGGAGGGAGCAATTTGAAGTCAACACTTGGGGAGGGACAGGATCAAAAGACAGAAGAGAAACAATGAGGGGCAGGGTAGGGTGGAGGGTGATTCAGTTAGTCTTATACAACACAACTATCAGGGAAGACATTTGCAAAATTACACAGATATGGCCTATATTGAGTTGCCTGCCTTCCCAAAGGGAATGGGTGGGGAGGGAGGGATGGGGGAGAATTTGGAACTCATAGTTTTAGGAACAACTGTTGAGTATTGTTGTTGCTACTAGGAAAGAAGACATACAGTTAATGAGGAATAGAAAGTCATCTGGCCCTACAGGAGAAAAGAGAAGATGGAGACAAGAGAAGGGAGGGATGACAGAAGAGAGGGCAGATTGGAGATAGGAAAAATTAGATTGCTTGGGGTGTTGGGGTGGGGGGAAGGGTTAAAAGGGGAGAAAATTTGGAACCCAAAATTTTGTGAAAATGATTGTAAAAAGTCAAAAAATAAATAAATAAATAAATAAAAAATTAAAAAAAAATCATCAGATTTGTAATCAGTAAGCAGTATGTGTTCATTTTGTAAGGTTGAAAGATTGTAATCAGTTTGGGTTATTTTTTTACAATTTAATAAATGCTTATAATCCACACACCCTTGTGGAAAGACACAGAGTATAAATGCTCAAAACCACAAACATCCTCAAGTAAACACAAACTAAGCCCCTTTGTGGTTAATATTTATCTCAGCATTAAGCAGACAGTGAGAGATAGTATCTGAAGAGATTTTACTTTATATAACAAGTTTCTGTCTTAAGAAACCTGGTTAATTAAGTGATTAACCCCTCAAAGGTCTTTGGTATCAACTAACATGCTGACAATCCCTTACCTGCCGTACACAAGCTGCTATAATTCTCAAGATCGATTAATTTAGTTAGTTAAACTTGCAGTCTAAGCTTATAAGCATTCAATGATAAATTGGGAAGGACCTGCTGCCCAAGCAGGTTTTCTGATGAAGGATAGGATCAGCTTTAGGTCTCTAAAGAAAGCTTTGTCCATTTACCATTGTCAATTAATGAAGCCCATGAGTAAGGAAAAGCATACCAAGGCTACTTAACCTGGTCAAATTCACATGTGTTTCAATAAGAGCCTCTTATTGGGAAAGATGTTTTTAGATGCATTATGAGATGGTAGAAATTTCTATTCCTCATACAATAAATAAACTTCTGAAATACTGTTGCAAGCCAATCACTTCTATTTTTACAGATTCTCTTTCAATAATATAATTTGTATCATTGTTTATATATAACCATCTAGGAGCCTCCAGTGGTAATAGAGGAATTTCAGCCTCCACAGTGGTATCCGCAGATGTGGCTGTTTTAAATGAGACTAATGTTGCTCTTTTAATGGAGTATTTGGTTTTTAAATGTTCTTTTGTTGTTGCAGTGTACAATTGTGGATATCAAGGCATTAAGTAGGAAATAATCTCCTTCAAAAGATAAATTTCACTTCTACAGGGGAATATACCAAAACCTGTCCTAATTATCAGTGCCCTCACTGATTATATACTACACATTTCCACATAAGACAGAAAAAAATTTGCCAGCTTCCCAGAGGAACAAGAGACCACCTAAATGTTCAGTTAGTTCATGATATGCACTGATAGGGAGAGGACAATGAGGATGAAAACTGATTATACTTTCCCACCTTTCATACTTTGTCAAGGAATCCTTTCCCTTTGATTCACCCCCAGCAATTGAGCCAATCATCTTTTGGGTCCAGAACCAATTCTTCTATTGCCAGAAGTCGTCATGTAGACAAGAGATATGGTTTTTATTGATTTAAAATTTTCATTAACAAATATGGCACATGTACACACACTCACACATACACATACGCACAGCCTTGGGAACTATAATCCCAAAATGAGACAAAGTTATTATGAACATTATAGCAGTGAAAACAAACCTTACTTCCCTTTACTAGAGTAAAAGTGATACTTCTATTATGGGGAAGCCTCTGGAGCAGGCACAGAGTATAATCAAAGCTGCTGACTTAATGTGATTTTGCTTCTTGTCATTAAATATAAAATAACATCTGTGTGATACATTTTAGGGAAATTCCACTTGATAAAACTTGGAAAAAATGCAAAGTGATTAAAACCTTCCAGTGCACTTAAGGCCAAACAGGGGTTAGCACTAACTCTTTCAATTATTTACATGTCTATTAAACATAGCAGGACTTTAAGCATAAAATACATCCATTTGAAAATCTAAATAAAAATCAAATGTTCTAACTTGGCATATTTCTACTTTTCTTCTTCTAATAAGCAATTTAAAGCTTACTATAAATGTCAAAAGATAGGGCAGTTCGGAGATTATATTATCCATCTCACATTAGAGCATAGCACGGAAGGAACTCTGCTGCTTTCCCCAAATTGGAGAGATGGAATAGGTGCATCTGTGGAATTTTAAACCAAAGCTTCCCTCCCCAGCAGCTTACCTGGCAGTGTCATGTTGGAATGGTGACGTGGCTGTGGTTATAAAATCCTTTTGGTTGATTGACATTATAGGAGATGTAGTTGCATCTTTTCTAGCTCCTGACATTTCCCCTGTACAAAGGAACAAAGGTAATCATTCCAGCACTTAATCTAGGAAAGCTGTGGAGAGTACATATGGTATGGTATGGTATATGATTGAAGAAATCAGTTTGTTAGATAGTACTACAGATAGGCCCTACCTTTGTTTGAAAAACATATGTTTGTGCAGTAGCACACCTAATAGTTGCAAAGCATTTAGCACAGTGTGGCACAGAGTAGGTATTTAATAAATCTTTATTCACATCCCCTTCCCTTTTCTACTACTGAGATTTTCATAGCTGATGGCCTATCATATTCCTGCTGATTTGAATCTACTCATATAGTTTGTTTATTTTGATTTCTAATTTTTTAATTTAATTATCACAAAAAAACACCTTTGCTTAAGTCCAGAAAACACTATAAGAATTAGTTGCTAGTAAACAAAAGTCCAAAATTTTATACTTCCAAGTAAAGGAAAAAAATGAGAGAAATGTGTCACCAAACTGGTCCTGGTTTTTGGGTGTTCCAGGCTCTTCCAGCATTTAAATGGGATATTTTCAGGTTTTTGGTCCCCACTATGGGAGGAATTCACCCAGCACTAAGTTCCTGATAATCCTGTGATCTTGAGAATGGCCATGGTTTCCTGGATTCAAATACTGAAGCACTAATATAATTTCTTGAAGTCCTTGTAACTTGTACTCTTTCCTCTAATAAATTGTATCCATTTGACAGAAATTGTTTTTGGACTCTGTTGATGCCCACTTTTATTTTCCTTGTTGTAAAGTACTATGGGTTGAAAAATGGCATGACAGGGGAAAGACTGTGTCATCTTCAAGATAATAAGATATACCTGGGCTCTTTTCCTAGATGACCTCAGTCTGGCCTCCTCACTGGTACCAAGAAAACTGCTAACAACAGGGGTGAAAAGACTTGCCCAGAGTAAGGAAAACCTGACCCAGGATTCAAATACATATCTTGAATCCAAATCTAGCAACTTTTCTTCTGCACTCTCACAATAGGTTTCTGTTTTGTCATGAGATAAAAGTCCTTCTGTTTACCACTTAGACTCTTTCACACTCTGGCTCTGGCCTATGTTTTCAGGTTGATTATACATTGTTCTTCCCCTTCCTCAAGCATCTCATCCCTTCTAACTCCCTCCCTGTCAACTCCAATACACAGTCTAAATTCTATTTCCCATACACAACATCCCATCTTCATCTTTTGCAAGGTAAACTCTCCACTTTGCATCTGCTACTGTGACTGCCTTCAACTCTGCGGAACAAGATTCCCCTCCAAGGATAAACTCATCACTTCTAATCTTATCACCAGGCTGCTAACTCATGCCTTGGTTAAGACCACTTCCCTCAGCCTCCTCTCTCCTCTGATTGGAGAGCTGGAGGGCAGAGTGCCAACTTCCTCCCAGTGCCTTCTTGTACAGAGGGCAGAAACAGCTCTGCCTGGTTATAATGCCATGGAACAACATATTGCCTGGTGCCCCTTCCCACCCCCACCTGTACTAGCTTTCTTAGCTTTTTTGTTTTGTATCTTGTCTCTTCCTATTTGTCTGTAAGCTCCTTGAGAGCTGTTTTTTTTAATTGTGTCCCCAGCACTTAGCACGGTGCCTGGCACATGGTAGGTACTTAATAAATGTTTACTGGATTTTGGAAACCTTAGTTCTATTCTAGGATCATTTCAAATGGTACCTTTTCTGATTCTCCAATTTGTTAGTCCTTCCCATTCATAAAAAATTACCATGTATTTATTTTTATTTTACCTTTATCTATGTGTATGTGGCATTCTCCCAGTAGAATATAAATTCCCTGAGGGCAAGGACTGCTTCATTTTTGACTTTCTATCCCGAGTGTCTGGCCTATACTATCTACCTAATAAAATGATCGTTCAATGAATGAATGAAAATAGGATGAGAACCAGGACAGCATGGTGTTATGGAAACCAAGGGAGTTCAAGTCATTAGGTCCAGATATACTATGTATGAGGGCAATAAGAGAACAATTAAATGTTATTGTGAATTACAATGATCTTTAAAAGACTGCAGCAAATGGAAGAGATACCAAAGGACTAGACAAGAGGAAAAAGTCTCATTTCCAGAAAAAGGTAGTATCTGCTAGTTGTCCTCTTAGTGGGCTTGATTTTGATTCCTTGAAATATTCTAGAATATATCATCAAAAGGATGATTTATGAGTATTTAAAAGGGGAAGTAGTAATCCTTAAAAGCCAGGATAGTTTCAGGCCAGATCAAGTCAGACTAATGTTTTTTTGAACAGGCAACCATAATGAGAGAGATCAGGAAAACTCTAAGATACCTTGATTTCTTTGTGGACAAAAAGTAGGGATTTGATCCAAATAATAGTGTAGTTGGGGAGGAGCCAAGATGGCGGAGTAGAAAGACTCACATATGCTAGCTCCAAACCCACAGCCCATATATTTCCTGCAAAAAAGAACTCCCCACAAATTCTGGAGCACTGAAAGGCACACAGAAACACAGTGGAAAAGATTTCCATTCCAGAGAGCCGTCCGCAGGGGTCCATCACGCTCTGGACAGCAGAGTCCACCCCTATGCTGCCCTGGCTGGGCAGCCCCAGAGGAGCAGATCCGAGCAGGCTTCAGGGACGGAATCTCTGGCAGCCACGAAGGTCCCTCCAGGGTGCTCCAAGTCAGTGAGAGAGACTTCTGGGTTGGCAGAGAGGGGAGCGGGGTGTCTCCGTGGCTCAGGCCCCCTCGGGAGGCAGCAGCAGAGGCACCGGCAGAGGCCCGGAACTCCCGGAGCAGCAGGCAGCAGTTCAGGGCCATTACTGAAGATCTCTCCATAAAGCCCCTGAGGGAACTGAGCCTGGGAGGCGGCCCTGCCCCCACCCAAGCACCAGAACTAAAGCTCACATTGAATAGCAGCTGCGCCTGCCGCGGAAAGCCCATTTGAATCTCAGACCCCAAGCACTAGCTGGGCGGATCTAGGCAGGGGTGGACAGGAATCTCAGAAGTCAAGTAACTGGCTGGGAAAATGCCCAGAAAAGGGAAGAAAAATAAGACTATAGAAAGCTACTTTGATGGGGTATAGATGTTCCCACCTTTCATTTCTGATGATGAGGAACAATTCTTACCATCAGGGAAAGACATGGAGGTCGGGGCCTCTGTATCCCAGACATCCGAGGTGGATGTCCGGTGGGCTCAGGCCATGGAAGAGCTCAAAAAGGATTTTGAAAATCAGGTTAGACAGGTGGAGGAAAAACTGGGAAGAGAAATGAGAGAGATGCAAGAAAAGCATGAAAAACGGGTCAATACCTTGGTAAAGGAGACCCAAAAAAATGCTGAAGAAAATAACACCTTGAAAAATAGGCTCACTCAATTGGCAAAAGAGCTTCAAAAAGCCAATGAGGAGAAGAATGCTTTCAAAAGCAGAATTAGCCAAATGGAAAAAGAGGTTCAAAAGCTCTTGAATAGTTCTTTCAAAATTAGAATGGAACAGATGGAGGCTAATGACTTTCTGAGAAACCAAGAAATCACAAAACAAAACCAAAAGAATGAAAAAATGGAAGAGAATGTAAAATATCTCACTGGAAAAACAACTGACCTGGAAAATAGATCCAGCACAGACACTTTAAAAATTATGGGACTACCTGAAAGCCATGATCAAAAAAAGAGCCTAGACATCATCTTTCATGAAATTTTCAAGGAAAACTGCCCTGAGATTCTAGAATCAGAGGGCAAAATAAGTACTGAAGGAATCCATTGATCACCGCCTGAAAGAGAGCCAAAAAGAGAAACTCCTAGGAACATTGTGGCCAAGTTCCAGAGTTCCCAGGTCAAGGAGAAAATATTGTAAGCAGCTAGAAAGAAACAATTCCAGTATTGTGGAAATACAATCAGGATAACACAAGATCTAGCAGCTTCTACATTAAGGGATCGAAGGGCATGGAATAACATTCTTGATGAAAAGACCAGAGCTGAAAAGAAAATTTGACTTTCAAACCCAAGAATGAGAAGAAGCATGAAAAAGTAAACAGCAAAGAGAAGTCATAAGGGACTTACCAAAAGTAAACTGTTTACACTCCTACATGGAAAGACAATATTTGTAACTCTTGAAACTTTTCAGTATCTGAGTAGTTGGTGGGACCACACACACACATACAGACACACACACATGTACACGCATGCACGCACACACACATACACACATGCATGCACATACAGAGACAGAGAGCACAGAGTGAATTGATTAGGATGGGACCATATCTTAAGAGAAATTAAGGTAAATGGTGAGAGAGAAATGTAGTGGGAGAAAGGACGGTGAAATGGAATGGGATAAATTATATCTCATTCAAGAGGCAAGCAGGAGACTTTTTAGTGGAGGGAAAAGAGGAGAGCTGAGAAAAAAACACGAAGTTTACCCTCATCACATTCGACTAAAGGAAGGAGTAAAATGCACACTCATTTTCGTATGAAAACCTATCTTACAGTACAGGAAAGTGGGGGAGAAGGAGATAAGCAAGGAGGGGTGATGATGGAAGGGAGGGCAATGGGAGGAGGGAGCAATTTGAAGTCAACACTCAGGGAGGGACAGGATCAAAAGACAGAACAGAAACAATGGGGGGCAGGATAGGATGGAGGGTAATTCAGTTAGTCTTAGACAACACAACTATTATCGAAGTCATTTGCAAAACTACACAGATATGGCCTATATTGAATTGCCTGCCTTCCCAAAGGGAATGGGTGGGGAGGGAGGGATGGGGGGAATTTGGAACTCATAGTTTTAGGAACAACTGTTGAGTATTGTTGTTGCTACTAGGAAATAAGAAATACAGTTAATGGGGAATAGAAAGTCATCTGGCCCTACAGGACAAAAGAGAAGGGAGGGATGATGGAAGAGAGGGCAGATTGGTGATAGGGAAAATTAGAATGCTTGGGTTATTGGGGTGGGGGGAGGGGATAAAAAGGGATAAAATTTGGAACTCAAAATTTTGTGAGAATGAATGTAAAAAGTTAAATACACAAATTTATATGAAAAAAAAAGATAGTGTAGTTGGATGGAATTGGAACTGGTTGTATGCCTGAAACCAAAGAGTGGTGTTTAATGGGATCGATGTTGACTTGGAGAAGGGTCTGTAGTGCAGCTCTTAGTTATCTGCCCTTTGCCTCATGCTGTTTAACATCTTTACCAATGAATAGGATGAAGGCATAGGGAGCAAGCCTGTCAAATTTGCAGATGATGCAAAGTTAGAAGGAATATATAAAGTATTGGATGACATAATATGAATCTTAAAAAGCTCAGGGAAGGCTAGAATGATGGGCCAAATTTAATATGCAATTTAGTAGGGATAAACATAAATTTCTACACATTGATCAAGGGTTATAACTTCCAGTAGATAGAAGCAAGGTAGCATACTCTGCTATGTACAAATTTCTGACTCAGAGTCAAGAGAATGACTGAATTAATTAATCAATATGATAAAGTATCTACTACTGGCAAGGCACCATGCTAAATGCTGGGCATACAAAGAAAAAACAAGAATCTTTGATTAACAGGACTTTAAAGGAAGTTTAGAGTAAGGTTGTGAAGAATTTTAAAAACCAAAGAGTGGAATTTATATTTTATCATATAGGTAGCCTTTCAGGGAACCACTGGAATTTAATGAGTAGGGGAATGACATGGTTAGACCTGTACTACTGGAAAATCACTTTGGAAGCTCTGTGGTAGATAGAGACTTGAGGCTACACTAACAGGGAAGCCACTGTAGTAGTCTATGTAAGAGAGGTGATGAAGACCTGAGCTAGGGTGGTGACTGTATGAACAGTGAGAAGGGGATAAAAATGAGAGATGTTCTAGAGCAAGAAATGACAAGATTTGGTAATTAATTAAACATGTAAGGTGAGTAGCATCTGAGTTGGGCTTTGTAACAAAACTCAACAAACAGAAACAGGAAAACATTCAAGGCATGGAAATAGGAACAAAAAGGTCAAGAACAGGGAATTGGGTTCAATTTGGCTGTAAGGTAGAATGTTTGAAAGGGAGCAGTATGAGATAAAGCTGCACATGTATATTGGAGTCCGCCTTCTGAGGGCCTGGAATGCATGGGAGTCATGGAAGGTCTTATTTGGGCATATGTATAAGACCAGATAGGAAGCTATTAAAATTTTAAAAAGGGCCTAAACTAGAGTGGACTGCAGTCTGAATGAAGAAGAGGGGCTTTACACATGAGACACCAACCACAGACACAGAAAGGACAGAATCTGGCATCTGCCTGAATATGTTTTACACACAACAGACACTGAATCTTCTCTGAATTGGGTAGAGTGAGAGACAAGAAAGAGTCAAAGGTGACTACAAGGTTATGAGTATAAGAGACTGAGACTATGTGTTGCTATTAAAAACAATTTGGTGAAGTAAAGACTTGGAGGTAAGATTAAGTTTAGTTGTAGAACTTCAGATTTGAGATTTCAGCAGGATATTCGGAAAGAAATATCCAGCAGGCATCTGGAAATACAGACTTATAGTTCTGAAAACATGTTAAAGGTGGAAATATCATTTTGGGAACACTGAATAAAGGTGAAAATTGAAATCATAGGGTGTACAAAGTCACCAAGGGAAAGGATTGTACAGGCAATCTGATAAAAAATATAACACTATTTTACATTTATATAGCCCTATATAGTTATAAAGTTAATATACTCTATCTCATTTGAGCCTTATGAATGACCTTGTGAAACAAACAGTGCAATCAACAGATGGGGAATAGCTGAACAAATAGTAGGATATGAATATAACGGAATATTATTGTACCATAAGAAATGATGAAAGAGTTGATATCAGAGAAGTTTGGGAAGACTTGTATGAATTGAGACAGGTTTAAGTGAGCAGAACCAAGAAAAACATTTATATCACCACAATGCTATAAAGACAAAGAACTCTGAAAGATTTTAGAACTCTGATCAAACACAATTCCAGAAGAATGAAGAGGGGGAAAAGGGATAGGCATTTATATAGCACTGACTATGTATCAGACACCATGCCAAGCACTTAACACACGTTATCTCATCTGATCTTCACAATCACCCTATGACATAAGTGCTACAACTGTCCCCGTTTTACAGTTGAGGAGGGTTGCCTGCAGGCCCATAGTTAGTAATCTAAGGTCTAATTTGAACTTAGCTCTTCTTACTCAAGGCCCACTGCTCCACCCACAGGACCATCTAGCTGACTCTGCTGAGACTTTATCATCTAACCACCTCCTGACCGACACAGCCACGGTGGAAATTTGTTTGATTCACTGTGAATATTTGTAATAAGATTTTCTATTTTTTCTTTTTCTATTGTGATTTTTTAAATAAAAAAAAAACTGAAAAATTAAAAGTAGTAATGTTGTCATTATTTTCATTTTGGGAATGAGGAAACTCATGAGGAGAAATTACTTGCTCAAAATAAAATAGCTATTAAATGGTGAAGCTCAGAACCAAAGTCCTCTGGCTCCAAGTCCACTGCTCTTTTCACTATATTATGGTGATTCTCTATCTATATAAAAGCCTCGAAGAGAAAAAAAGATGTGAGAAAGTTTGCATGGATGGAAGGAAGAGCTAGTCAGTAGGACAGCAAGTAGACAGGTCACTCTCAATTAGCAGAAATTTCCAGTCAGCTGCTGGTGGCTAAATCCAGGAGCAGTCCATTGAAACCTCAACAAGGGCAAACTCGCAGTCATGCTGTTCAAACCCCAATAGTTCAGAACTTGCCCAGCTTAGATCAAGAGGGCAGAAAAGTCATACTTTGCTCTGGATTATACCACTCCAGAAGCATGAAAACTTGCAGGGCTCCAGACTGAGCTGTTCCTGAGACTTTAGAGTGAAACAATACTCAATACTCCAGAAAGCAGCAGAAACAGCAGCCTAGATGTTCCTGCCCAGAACAAAGAACCCGACTTTATTATCAAGTCCAAAGTCAGGAAGTTCGTTGGTAGAATGAATGAACAAAAAAGAGTCTTACCGTAAAAATCTATTATGGTGACAGGGATGCTGAAATCAAAAACTTAGAAGATTAGAAAGACTCTAAAACACTGACAAACAAAACCTCAAAGAAAAACACAACTTTGGCAAAAGTTCACCTAGAATTCCTGGAATAGCCAAAGCAAGAGTTAAAAATGTTTTTATAAATGAAATGAAAGGCCTAGAGAAAAAAAAAACTGGAAAAGAAATGTGAGCTATGGATGCAAGAACTGGAAAGGGAATGAATAGCTTGACACAACACATACAAAATGTTGTCTTAGGCTGTAAACTCCCTGAAAATTAGAAAGAACCACATACACAGAAGCAAATGACTTCACAAGACAATAAGAAATAGATAAAACAAAGTAAGGGAAAATATAAAATAACTGACCTGGAAAACAGACTGAACGGTAATAATTTCAAAATCACTGGACTATCAGAAGGTGATGGCAAAAAAAGAGTCTACATGTCACACTACAAGGAATCATGAAAGAAGATGACTGCAAAGATATCTTAGAACAAGGGAAGGGAAGGAAATTAATATTTATATTTACTTATATTTATATAGCATCTACTACGTGCCACACTTTTTGCAAATATCATCTTCTTTGATCCTGACAACAACCCTACAATGTATGTACTATATAATCTTCATTTTACAGTTCAGTAAATTAAGGCAAACAGAAGTTAAGTGACTTGCCTAGGGTCACTTAGCTGGTAAAGGTCTGAAGATCTGAATTAAATCCTTCTTGACTCCAGACCCAAGGCTCTATCTACTGTACTACTAGTTGCCTTTTCAGAGGGCAAAGCACAAATAGAAAGTACCTTCCTGATCATCTTCTGAAAGAACATAAGAACATTATAGTAAAAATATAGAGCTTCCAGTTAAAGGAAACACACTCTCGAAGAAAGAAAGAAAGAAAGAAAGAAAGAAAGAAAGAAAGAAAGAAAGAAAGAAAGAAAGAAAGAAAGAAAGAAAGAAGGAAGGAAGGAAGGAAGGAAGGAAGGAAGGAAGGAAGGAAGGAAGGAAGGAAGGAAGGAAGGAAGGAAGGAAGGAAGGAAGGAAAGAAAGAAAGAAAGAAAGAAAGAAAGAAGAAAGAAAGAAAGAAAGAAAGAAAGAAAGAAAAAGAAAGAAAGAAAGAAAGAAAGAAAGAAAGAAAATTCAAGTAATGAGGAGTTATAGACAGGATCTCACATATTTAGATGTCATTATAAAGAAGAGAAGAAATTGGAATATAAATTATATTCTAGAAGGCAAAGGATATATAGGCTTACAACTAAGAATAACTTTTCCATAAAAACTAAATATGATCTTATAGGGAGGAAAACATAACGAATGGAGACTTAATGAAACTGACAACTTTGACAAGCATTCCTCTTGAAAAGGCCACAGTTGCACAGAAATTCTGAGATGCAAACACAGAGTCAAGAGAAAAAGAAAAAACTAAGCAGGAGAGAACTATATCTTAAAAGTCTAAAAAAAAAAAGGATAACCTATTTATATTCTAATACATGTGTCCCCTCAGAATCTCTTCATCATTAGGGATCACAGGATTGGGGGGTGGGTAGAGTTTAATTAGACAAAAGGTCTGGTAGTGGTTCTGTTATGTTTTAATGACCTTAAAAAGAAGAAAGGGAAGAGAAGAGAAATTTATTAGGGGAGGGAAGGGAAAGGAAGTATGGGGAATATGATCTCATATAATTGGGGTATACAAGTAGAAGTGTATATAAAAGAGGAAGGTGACCTTTGAGCCTCACTCACATCTGAATTAGTCAAAGGATGGGGAAAATATATGTATAGAGTTGGATATAGAATACATTTCACTTAACAGGGAATCAAGAAGGGAAGGGAGAAGGTGGAATAAGAAGAGTAGATTAAGGGTAGGATTAATCCTAAAGAAAAAAAAACCCTAAGGATGTAGAAAAATAATAAGAGTATCTTATTCTTTTCCTTTTCCCCAGTGGTAAGGCAATAGAAATTGAGGCAGTAACCTCACCTTGGGGGGAATGGCTAAACAAGTTATGGAATATTAGTGTGCTGTAAGAAATGATGAAGGGGTTATTTCAGAGCAACCTGTGAAGATTTATATGATCTGATAGAGAGACGAGCAGAACCAGAAAAATGATTTATACAGTAACAATTAAGTTGTAAAGACAAACAATTTTGAAAGACTTAAGAGGGAAGGGAAGAAAAAGGGAAAAATAATTTATCAAATGCTTACTATGTGCCAAACATTTTGCTAAGGACTTTAAAATATTATTACCTTGTTTGATCCTTACAACAGCCCTAGGAAGATGATGCTATTATTATCACTATTTTGCATATGAGGAAACTGAAGCAGACAAAGGTTAAGAGATTTGCTGAGGCTGGATTTAAATTCAGGTCTTCCTGAGATGCCCAGGCTCTATTCACTGTTCCAATCAGTTGCCTAGAAACTGATTAACACGATAACCAACTAAGATTCCAGAAGAATCACATTGAAACATGTCAACTTCTGAATAGTGGTGATGGACTAAGATTGAGACATACATTTTCAGACATGGCCAACGTGGGAATTTTGTTTTACTTGATTATACATGTCTGCAAACTGAGGTGTCTCTTCTCTTGCTTTCTAAGTGGGGGAGATGAGGAGAGAAGGCAGACTATTGCTGACTAAAAGAAAGAAAGAAACTGAAATTTTATAAGTTTTTAAGGTCTATGCTTAGGAATTGTCACTTGCATTGAGTGAAATTTTAACCGGTGATCTTACCACATTTCCCAGAACTTCTCCCCGCAACCTTTCCATATTATCATCTCAGAGTAGATGATAAGTTAAAAACAAAACAAAACAAAAACCTCTCTGTAGGGAATGAGTAGGTAAGTCAATCTCTGGAAAAAAAGGATGTGTGGGTCCTTAAAGAAAAAAATTCTAGGTTTTAAGTTGGGAGCTAGATGACATACAAAAACATAGCCAGTGGGGTTCATATACTATTTGAAGAAGTAGATAAAATTTAAGGCAATGCTTACTTCATTTTTATTTGATTTTATCTCACCATGGAGCTTATATAATAGGCAGGCATGTTCTGAAAACATGAGAAAAAGAAAGTAACTGCACAGTAACCTGACTGATGGATTGGGATTAAAAATGGTAAGAGAAAACATTATAGACTAAAATTTTTATGGAGACTCTGCTTCCTGCTACCTCCTACATGGCTTAAACTCTCACTGCCCCCTAGAGACATTTTTTGCCCTCAGCATTTATGAAAAATTTTTCGCAAAGGAGATGGATATGGGCCGACAGGCTAACAGAGTTGGACTGCCTGAACTAGTGACGTCAGTTAGTTTCCTAAGAATAGACTGTATTTGAGTCTCCAATCTGAATATACTGGAGATGAAGGGCAGGAAGGATAAATGTGCCATCTATCACAAAACCTGGCATATACTTACAATATGAATAATAAGGAAGAAGACTGACATGTTCTGCAACAAAAGGTGAATACTAACAATAAAAAAGGAATATTAACATATTTATGAATGGTGGTTGGGAAGTAAGCAAGAGGAGCTGGAAATGATGCTAATTGATGGAGACCATGACCCATTGGATACAACAGAAACCTGGTAGGCTGATCTTTATAAACAAAATTTTAATGACAACAGAGGTTAATGACCCACAAAAATATGGGAAATGTTGACTCAAGGAAAAGATAGAGATGGCAAAGGTAGTTTGCAAAGCAACCTAATAATGGATGTGAGGGAGCTTAGAGATTCTGTGTGTGGGTCAAGGGATGAGGAGAATGGAAGTTCCAAATACAGGTGATTTTCACCCCCAAATACATGCATAGACGGTTGAATACTTTCAACTTTCTATTTGGCAGTCAGTTTTCATTCTCTCACATCCAGGTGAGAGAATGAAACTATCAGTCCCAGTCCAATGCTCAACTTCAAAAAATATTGTTCAACCCCCTCGCAAAAAAAAATTCTCAAGTGAGTAACAGATAGCTTTTTGATCCCAAACTAGATCTAGATGGATAGGAAATAGGAAACATGGGCCAAAGGGAACTGGTTCCAACAAGGAATATGACTGAGAAAAGTCCTCAACCAATCAAGGCAAAGGACATTGTATCTGTTAGTGACATGATAGCTGTCTGACACTAGAGCTAACAAGAGATTTTAAATATTATCAAATTGGTTGAAAGAAAACCTTCCAAGTCAGAAAGCAAAGACTCTTCTAAATGGAGGAGAAATTCTGCCTTACAATCTTACCACCAACCTTACAAATAATTGAGAACAATTAGGGAGACTGTATTAGTTACCAAGAGCTACTTGGAAAATTTTAGGGAATAAAGAACCAAATATACCTGGTGCCATAGTATACTAAAATCTATTACAATGGAAGGTGGTGTTTTTATCCCTTTCTAAAATATTTGTAAGAAGAAATGTTATAATTTCCTTCATTATAGAGGACAAGCTTCTGTTTATTTTCTCCTTGAAACCAGTAGTCATCAGCATTTATAATCATCAACTCACATTTGTACAGCATTTGAGAGTTTAGAAGTACTTTACATATAATATTTCATTTTACCCTTTTAATTACCTTGCGAGGTAGATAAGAATGGTGCTATAATTATATGACAGATGAAGAAACTGAGGCTCAGGGAGATGGAGTGATTTACACAAAGTCATGTTGTAATTCTGGTTGCAAGGTGGTTCGTGCATATTAACAATGCATTATTAAATATGACCAGAACACTAGAGGAAGAAACAGTAATGTAAGAAGAGGGGAGTATAATTGAATTATTTTTCCAAAGGAATGCTTTTTAGGACAGAAAATAATTACCTCAGAGGAAACTCAAAGAGCCCAGAATGGACAATACTGAGTTAGGCATGTGACATAGGTTAACAATGAGGTAGAGAATAGCTGGAGTTATGCTGGAGACCAAATCTAATTTTTATGAATAAAGGGAAAGAGAGGTTCACTAATAAAATGAGGAGGGGAGAGGGCTGTGCAATTGATAGAATGTTCCCAGAAGCTGAGATGAAAGTTAGTCTTTGTTGGAGGAAAAAAAAAAGCCAGTAATTATTGACAACTAAAAGCAAAGAAGAACATGTTAAAATGACACACCTGCTGATAAAAAGTCTGTAAAGGAATACTTGATAATTAAGGAATTTGTTTATTTAGGCAGTCAGGGAATGGGTTTCTGAAGACTTTAAGGAAATTTGGTACAGGCAAAGGCCTTTCTTCAATAGTGATCAATTCTTACTTTGATAGGCATAGAAACAAAATAAGAGGAAGAAAACTTACCTGACCATAACAGGACCTGACAGTAAAAATGAGAAATTCTAGGTTTCTTGGCACTTGCCCATATGAAAGTAAGTGAAAAGTCACAAAGATAAAGGTGAAACATAGAGAAGTGGTTTATAGAAGGCATTAACGGAAGAATCTGATTGTTAGGTATCTGAAGTCTGTCAAGAAAATACTTAAGGAATGGTAAAGAGAGGTCACATTTTAGGAAAGACACTGACAAACTGGAAAGTCCTGAGGAGGGAAATCAGGACAATGAGGGGATTGGAGAAGATGACATAACACTGGTTCAAGGAACTAGGTCTGTTAAGTCTGGAGAAAAGAAAACTAAGGGGAAGATGTGTTAGTCTTCTTCACATATCTGAAGAGTTGTTATGTGGAAGTAGGATTAGATTTACCTGCACATATAGGAATATCTAGTGGAAACAGAGAAGCAGCTCAGTGTAAGGGGAAATTTTTTTCTAATAATTAGTCCAATAAGATGGCCTTAGAAGGCATGGTTTCCTTATTACTAGAGTTCTTTAGGTGGAAACTGATCAAGACTTGAAGAACACAATTAATGTAGGCACTGAAATAAAAAATATCTTAATAAAATCTGTTATCTGCTATTATTAGTTGTATAAATTTCATCCAAGGCAAGAAATGGAAATCCTCATTCAATTGCCAGCTTATTGCTTATATGAAAGGCTAAGCCCTTTAATGGGTACAAAAGGGAATTTAGGGTTAGCACAGAAGATATGGGACCTATGATACCTACAACTGGGTAATTTATTAGAGAAAAGACACAAAGAGGTGTGACTAAAGTTGTCAAAAGCAACAACAAACCCCACTAGAATTTATGCCTGTGTTAACACTACTCTTCTTAACCTAATGACTTGCTCATGTAACTAATGGATAATAGTTGGCCAACCAACTGGTAAGTCTTAGAATTGGCTAAAACAAAGTAATAAACCATGCCACTATTTCTGTTTTGTTATGAAGACATCATGATTCAGAAGAAAAATGTCAGCCACTTTGTTGATGGTATAAAATACTCAAACCAGAATCATTAGACCATCAGTTAAATAAACAAATCATTAAGTTGAAAACCTAATTGTCAACTCAGACATAACTTACTAATTTGCTGGTCATGAGACTGGTCACAGTAAATATATATTTAACCACAAAGGATTGGCCTATAGGAAAAAGAAGATGTTACTATATAGCTTTACAGATTTGATGTTTACATGAATTATCACAGTTATCCCATGAGATGGAAGGGAGGGAGGCAGATTGGAGTAATTCAGTTGGAGGTTTAGTCTGAGATGAATAATAATTCACATTTGTATAATATTTGATAGTTTAGAAGCAACTTCCACATAATATTTCATTTTAGCCTTATGAAACAGGTTTGTGAGGTAGAAAAGAATGGTGTGCTCATTACGTGAAAGACGAAAAGACCAAAGCTCAGAGAGATGGAGTGATTTACAAAAGATGTAGGTAATTGCAGAGCAGAGTTGTCCAACTCACTGCCTGCCCTGAGGGAAACAGATTAATATGTAACTGAGAAATGTGCAATAAAATAAGAACATAGTACAACATAGATAATGTTGATTTGGGATTTATTAAGTTAATATATTGGCAAGGGTCTACTTCTATTTGAGTTTGAGGCCACCAGTGTAGGGTAATTGGGTCCTTGGATTCCAGATCCAGTGCTCTTTCTTCCCCACTACTTCTCTAGTAGTGTCTGCAATAGAAGATGAGAGTTAGGGTAAAAATGGAGGTGGAAAGAAGATATTCCAAGAAATTGTTGAACAAATTAAAGTATTTTTGACTAAGATACATGGAAAATTATATTTGCAAGAACAAAAGGAGACTCTGCATAGAACAGCATTCTAAAAAGGTAGATACTTAGTCAAAAATTTTGGATGATGATAATGGTATTAAAAAATAAGGTATCAGTCATAAGCAGCCTTGGTTCTAACTTTCTGTAACTAGCAATAGGATAGCTAAATATACTATAAGGTCATAATATCAGTCAGTCTGTATAGACTTTCTTTCATCTTTATGTGTACATGTGCTTTCTTTTCCTCATGATTATAGAAGAATGGTAAAGAAGTTGAAATCATATAGGGCAGCTAACTTTCCTTTGTTCCTTGACTATAGACTACATTGCTGATATGGACAGTCATTTTGTAAGTGTGTGCCATTAGGAAATACACCTCAATGCATATGCTCTACTGATGGTGGATCAACAGTGCCACCTTTGTCTAAGAAAGACAGCATTATAGTTAAAATGCATTTCCACATCTGTATATAATAACTGGCATCTAGAAGTATAGAGATAAAGATAGTCAATCAAAGGATAAAACTTGGGGAAGAGAAGCTGTCAGGATAACAGTAGAGAACCTGGCCAGCAGTACCTTAATTTGGTTTCCAGGTCTAACAGCTCAGGCTGTCAGGAGAGAGAGAATGGCTTCTGCAGTCCGGTGACTCTTAACTAGACAGGTCGTTAGATTTTAGTGCATATTGACATAAGTGCTGGTAACACCAATAAAAACAATTTACTGCCACAGAGATATAGAAGTTGAGGATGACTTACTCCACTTGGAGGTCTGGTAGCTAATGCTAAACAAGTTCAGCCAGAGGACACACTAAAGCCAATTAAAACTGAAGGAGGGAAAATGAAGAAATTGCAACCAAGAATAACAGAAAGAACTAAAAAAGCTATTGCCTTTCTCCCCTCTTTTTTCTTTTCCTTGACAGGGAGTACTGCCTAGCAGCAGGGAAGATACATGCACTAGTCATGAACCCCACCATCAATATAATGGTACCTCCTTTTCTCTTTAAAATGAGAGGTTGGACTGGATAGAACTCCAGGGTCCTTGCAAACTCTAAATCTGTGATTCTGAGAACCTTGCCAAATGACTTAATGAAAGTCTGCCACTTGGGCAAAGTCTAGTAGGCTATAGTCATTAATAGCATAAAAATGCCAGAACATAGTGTGTGTATGGGAAGGAACCTACTTCATGGTCAACCAACTACTATAAAAATAGCTAATGTAAGACTCTACACTTAATAATTATCATTAAATTCTGATGACTGACTGATGGATGGTCTTCAAGGAGAAAATATGCAGAAACTTGTCCTCCGTAATGAAAGACAATTATAGAATTTCCCTCCCTCAGATCTTTCAGGGAAGGATAACAACAGCAAAGACAACAGAAGCATCAGCAGCTGGCATTGATATAGTGCTTGAAGGTTTTCCAAGCACTTTACAGATGTTATCTCATTTTATCTTCATAATAACTTTAAGAGGTAGGTGCTATTATTATCCCACTTTTACAGGTGGCAAAAATGAGGCAGACAGAGATAAACTGATTTGTCCAAGGTCACACAGTTAATAAGTGTCGGAGGCAGGATTTGAACTCAGATATTCCTGAGTCTCGATCCAGTTCTCGATTCATTGTGCCACATAGCTGGCTTCCAGCTAGGTAGGATAAATATTGTTTGTCCAGTATAATTCAGATCTCCCTTTTTCAGCAGGAAAATTGCAGAATGAAGTTTATAGTTGGAAGAGATTTCAAATGCAAACTAGTCCCATACATAATAAAACAGAGATTTCTTCTACGACATCCCCAGAAAGTATTCCTAGAGCTTCTGACTGTCAACTTCCAAGGATGGGTCCCATATTGTTATATAAATAAATACAGTTCTTTCTCTCCCTCTCTCTCCTCCCCCCCCTTTCTCTTTCCCTCTCTCTCTGTAGTTTTACTAACACATTACACATACTGTTATACTCATAAAACAATCACCGTAGGTCAGTGCTTCACCACTTCTCATCTTATCAGCTATAGAAGACTATTCTTTTTGGCCTTTGCTGCTTTCAGTTTTCCCCTCTCTAATTCACTCTCCATTATCTTTATTATCTTTATAAATTACAGGACTGACCATTTCATCACTCTGTTCAAGACTATTCAGTGGTTCCTTTCTGCATCTAGGATAAAATACAAATTCCTTAGCTTGGCATTTAAACTTCTCATAACCTGGTCTAACCTGTTGTCTAGCCTTATTTCACATTATTCCTCTCCCTATGTACTTATTATTCCAGGCAAACTGGTCACATGATCTTTTCCAAACTCTAAATTCCAGCTCCCAGCTCTATCTGCTTGCCAGGAATTCACTCTCAACTCCTCAGATCCTTAGTTTCCTTCAAGTCTAGATTATATGACACCTCCTGAGAAGACCCTCTAGGTCTCCCTATGTATCAGTTATCTTTTCCTCCTCAAATTACCTATTATTTACTTATTTCTTTAAATGCTATGTTACTTGGTAGAATGTAAACTCCTTGAGAGCAGAGCTTGTCATTCTTGTCTTTGTATCTCCATTGTGCAGCATAAAGCCTTCCAGATAGCAAGAAATCAATAATGTTTACTAAATTTAATTGGGAGGTTATATATTCCAATTTGTGACAGTTCAAAATATCAGGCCATTTTTACTTATGGTGAGGTATAATATCCCTCTCTATAAATTTCTGCCAGTTTTGCTGTCTGCGGCCAAGTAAAATAAGTAAACTACAGGTCAGGATTTTGATTCCTAGGAAAATTCTATACTGTACTATTGAAGGAATGGTTTGTTAATATTTCCAAAGGGAACTAGCAACCTCAGCAGCAAGTACAGGGTCTCAGCTGGGCATGGCAGTACATTCTGGCAAGTCCCTGCTGCTGAGATGGCTGAGGCTGATGGACTAATTGAACTTAGGAGTTCTGAGCTAATGTAGGACCAAAGTTGAATGAATGTCTGTATAGTGAACCGATGTATGATGAATGGGTGGAAGGGAACCTAAGGAGGAACAAACTGGCCCAGATGAGAAAGAGAGGAGATGATAATTTCCATGTTCATCGGTAGTGGGTATTGTTCTTCACTTTTACCTTGGGCAAGACAGGAGAGACCAAGTAAAAAAAAATATAGATTCATCAATAAATCCATCAATCCACACCAATTTATTAACTATTAATTATATGCTCCACACTATGTTAGGTGCCAGGGATGTAAGAACATAGAATGAAACAATCCCTACACTAAAAGAGTTTACATTCTAATGGGGCAAACAACAAGTATATATAAAATATATATATACAGAATAAATATAAATTAGGTAAATAAAATATATAGAAAGTACTTAAATACTAGGTAGTTTTGGAGGGAATGCCCTAGTAGTTGGGTCTATCAGGAAATGATCCATGCAAAAGTTCATTATTAACGCAGAGTGACTCTGTGAGTTGGAAGAAAAGAGCAAGTGCAATCCAGGCATGTGAGATGGCTAATATGAGGGCAGAGAGTTGAGAGATGGGAATGTTTTGTGTGACAAACTGAGAAGGCCACTTGGGCTGGGGGCAGACTGTGGGTAGGGGAGGCAGTATCCAATGAGATCAGAAAAACAGGTTGGGATCAAACTGCATAGGACTTTAAAGGCTAAACAAAGGAGGTTATATTTGATCCTACAGGCAATAGGAAGTGACCAGAGTGTACTGAGCAGAGTAAGATCTAAGTCAAAGAAAATTACTTTGGCAGCAGCATATAAGATGCACTTTCTATAGTGGAAAGACACTTGAAACAAAGAGACCAATTAGAAGGCTCTTGCAATAATCTAGCAGAGAGGTGATAAAGGCCTGAAATAAAGTGGTACCTGTAAAAGTAGAGCTAAGGAGTTACAAGTGAAAGATTCTGTGAAGGTAAAAATGGCAAGGTTTAGCAAATGACTGGCTATGTGGGGTGAGTGAGAATGAGGAATCAAGGATAATGCCTTGGTTATAAATATGGAACAAAAGAAGAATGGTGGTGCCTTTGACAGAAATGGGGAAGTTTGATACAGGGGAAAAAATAATGAGTTCAGTTTTGGACTTGCTGAGTTTAACATATCTCTGTGACATCCAAGTTTGAGATATCTAATAGGCAACTGGTGATGTGAGACTGAACACATCCATCTGTCCATCCATCTATCTTGATGGGCAGCTAGGAGACATAATATAATAGGAAGGTTCATCTTCCTGAGTTCAAATCTGACTTCAGACACTAGCTGTGTGACCAAGCTGGGGAAAGAAATGGCAAACCACTCCAGTGGTTTGCTAAGAAAACCCCAAATGGAATAATGAAGAGTCAGACACGACTGACAAATGACTTGACAGAAACGAAATATCTACATCTATTATCTTTGCTATTACACATGGATACACCTATATATGCATGTGTATATACACATGTGTGCCTATATGTGTATATATGCACATTACATATATATATATAGGTATAGGCAGATAAAGAGACATATATATTTTATACATAAACACATACATGTCTAATAATCATTCATTTTTACTTAAATCTATGGAAGCTGATGAATCTACTGAGAGAGCGCAGAGGTAAAGAGAAGACTGACTTGGACAGAACTTTAGGGAACACCTACACTCAGGCAGTATGTCATGTATGACATGAAGACAGATAAGCAGCAGAGAGGTCGCAGGTGGACTAGAAGTAAGTAGTCTCATGAAAACCCAGAGAAGAGAGAATATCTAGGAGGAGAGGATATACAGTGATGTTGAATGAAGCAGGTTGAAAAGGTTTAAAAATGAGAAAAGACTATCATATCTGACAATTAAGAGATCATTAATAACTTTGGAGAGAGAAATTTCAGTTCAGTGATGAGGTTAGAAGTCAGACTGCAAAGAGGTGAGGAGTAAGTGAAAGGAGAACGAAGGAAGGGAATGTTGAGCTTTTTCAAGGAATCCGGCTGAAAAGGGGGGAAGACATATGAAAAGGCAAGATTTGATTATGGGATTTGAAGGCAATAGGGAAGCAACCAATTGATAAAAGATGCTGAAAGTCTAGAGGAGAGAGTGATTAATGAGGATTTGATTTGCTGGAGAAAATGAAAGAGGAATTGGATTTAAGTGTTCATGCAGATATAGGTTATGGCTTTGGCAAGAAGAAGGACCCCCTCTTGATCAGAAAAGAAGAAAGAGGAAATGAGAAGAGAGTGGGAGATGATGTCAAGAGATACTGAGATGAAGAAATGGGAGAAAGAGGGAGCTCACATTAAATAGTTTTAATTTTCTCATTAAATTAAGAGGTAAAATTCATAGCTGAGAGAAAGGGAGTACAGGAGGAGGTGTGGAGGAGATGAGTACAGAAGAGAAAGTTTGGAATAGCTTCTTGGGGAGTGAGGTAAGGAATCAATTAGGAAGAAATAAAAGGACTGCTTTGTTGCAGCAAGGGCCCAATTAAGGCTGGAAAACATGAATTTGTAATGCATCAACTAGCAGAGTTGGGGGATTTCTTCTAGCTTCATTCAGTAACCTATGAGTAGGGACACAGGAAGCAGATGGTGAAAGTAATCCAGGGCTAAAGTTTGGCAAGAAGAGGACAGCATAGAGCTGAAAAGGAGAGCTTTTGGGCTGAGGTGAAGGAGAGAGGAAAGCGAAGTCAGAGCAAGAGTAATGGCCTGACACGGTACTGACAGATGGAAAGACCGGAAGTCTCAGGGGCAAAGAATAGGCGTAGGAGGAGTGAAGCACAGGGACAGAATGACCAGAAGTTATGGTCATTTAGGGCAATGTCAGAGTTCCTAATTAGGGAAGTGGAACATTAATGAGTAATTGATCATGGCAGACAAACTTATGTAACAAAGTTACTGAGATCAGGGGAATTTCATAGCTACTGTACACCTCAATCTAAACAAGGCATCTCATAACATAACCTTGAAAACAAAGTGGAGAGATGTGGGTTAGATGATAATTCAGTCGGATGGATTCAGAACTGGTTGAATGACTGTTCCAGTCATTAATGAATGAATGTTAATGTGGAGTGGTCCAGAAAACTGCTCTTTTTTCCTGTTCTATTTAAGTTCCATCAGTAACTCTGATGAAGGCATAGTTGAGATTAAAAAAATGTGTAGATGCCAAAAATGCATCTGGGGCCATCTTCAGTCATTCTGATCTTTATCTCTCCACCGGACCCAGATGTCTCAGAAAGAGAGAGTGAGGCTGGTGACTTTGCACAACCCTCCCTCACTTAAATCCAATTCACTTGCAAATCACTGTATCTCACCTTCTAGATGTCAAGGTCCTCTTTAAGAACTTGGGACAAACAACAAATAACAAATGCCAAAAACTGGGAGGGATATCTAACATTTTGGATGAAAGAATCTGGAGTCATAATACTGGACTTAATTACGATAAAATATCATCATATAAAATCTGGTGTCATAATACTGGACTTAATTACGATAAAATATCATCATATAAAATATTAGCCATATGAGAACAAGATAGGGGAGGTAAGCTTAGTCAGCAGTCTGTGTTAAAAAATATTTGGGAATTTTAGCGTACTGAAAGCTCAAAAGGAGTCAACAAAGTAACATGGCAGTCAAAAAAGCTAATGAGATCTTAGGCTACATTGAAAGTACAGTGGCCTGAACAAAGGAGATGACAGTTACGTATTACTCTCTTGTGCAACATCTATAATGTGTTCAGTTTTGGCTGGAATACTTTAGTAAGGGGCATCAAATTGAAGCACTTCAAGAAGGAGGGGAACCAGAATGGTGAGGAGACTTGAAACTATGTCATAAGGAGATGATTTTAAGGAACTCAAAATTTTGAGTTTTTAAAGAACAGAAAACTTCAGTTATAAGATATTTTGAAGGACTGTCATGTGTAATAAGGCTTAGTTTTATTCTCCTTGGTCCCAGAGGGCAGAACTAGGAACACTGAGTGAAAGCTGCAGAGAAGCAGATTTTATCATGACAAAAGGAAAGATGTCTTAAAAATTAGAACTCTCCTGAAGTGGAATGAGCTACCTTGGGATCCAGTGGGCTCTTCATCATTGGGGGGCTTCAAATGTGTGTATGTTATGTGGAGGAGGGTGAATTACCACTTAATTGGAGAAATTGTGAAGAAAATTCTTGTTAAAGTATGGAGTGGATCAGATGTCTGCTAAGGCCTCTCTGGAAACTGAGATTTTGTAATTTTATGAAGTCTAACTCCTCTTCCACATGACAGTTCTTCAAATAGGTGAAGATAATTACCATGTCTCACCTAAGCTAAATATCTTCGGTGCCTTTAAATGAGCTCTGTAAAACATGGTTGTTAGTCCGCTCACCACCCTGGTTCCCCTTCCATGGAATGAGCTACACTTTCGGGATGTTTTTCCCAGAACATGGCACCTCAGACTAAACAGAGCACTACTGATATGGTTTGACTAGGGTTGATAATTAAAACTTAGCTTCTGAATTCTATCTGTCTGAACATGATGTATCCATTAATGTTGCTACAAAGAAAATTAGTTTTTCTTTTTTTATTTTACTTTTATATCACATTGTTGAATCATTAAAGGCTTGTAAAACAGTAAAAAATAGATTTCTTCTATACATGGATTGTTGTCTAGGCATATCTCCTCTATCCTGTACTTTGTAGAGTTAATTTTTTTTAAAAACCAAGTGAAGGACTTCATATTTATCCCTTTAAGTGTCAACATATTGAATTTGGCCCATTGTTTTTACTGCCAAATTCTCCTTACATTTGAATTCTGTTTTTAAGCTATCTTTCTCAATTTATTGTCATCTGAAAAAGTGATGACTTCATTCAAGCGACTGACAAAAATGTTGAACCCAATCCATGTGACACTACTCCATTAGAGACTGTTCCTGTGGGTGACACTGTGCAGGCAGTAATTCAATTCCTTGGGTCTGATCAGTCAACCAGTTCCTGCATCCATCTACCTGTACTATTATTCAGCTCATACCTCTCTATCTTGTCCATAAAGATGGCATGAAAACTGTAAAATGCTTTGCTTAAATCCAGGTGTACTACTCCCTCTGATTTACCAGTCAATTAACACTGCCCAAAAAGGAAATGGTTAATTTGGTAAGGTTAGTCTTTATAGCATGATTTGTTCATGACAAACCCAAGCTCACTGCTAATGATTATCACTTCTCTTCTCAATATTCACAAACTCCATTAAAAATTTATTCTGCTAGTTTTATAGAACCTCAAAATCAAGCTCACTGACCTATATTTACAAGAATTAACCTTGGTCTCCTGTTTGAAAATTAGGACATTTGTCTACATCCAGCCCTGCGTCTATTTCACCTTTTCTTTGTATCCCTGGAACTTGGCACTGTGCCTGACACATAGTGCCTTACCACAGTGTTAAGTTCTTAACAGGTGATTAAATGACTGAACAAATGACCACTGACAGCAACTGAATAATTAAACTTGCACCCACTGTGGGTAACTTGGTTGTTTTCGTTGTTCAGTTGTTTCAAAAATGTCTGAATCTTCATGATCCCACGTTTTTTTGGCAAAGATACTGGAGTGGTTCGCCACTTCCTTCTCCAGATCATTTCACAGATGATGAAACCAGGGTCACCCAGCTAGTGAATGTCCGAGGCCAGACTGGAACTCAGGAAGATGAGTTATCCTGATTCCAGGCTTGGCAATCTATCCATTTCCCCACCTGGGTAACTTGATTACTCTTTTACTATTTCCTTATTTATCCTGGAATCCAATGCTCCACTAACCATTTTTTGTATAATCCTTCCATATCTGAAGATTATATTCCTTGATAGAGGAAACGATAGCAAATTAAGAGAATTCCACTTCTAACCTTGAAATCATAGAATTTTTAGAGTTGGAAGGAACCTTAGAGGCAATCTGGATATATCCCTTAAGTGGGAAAATATACACAATGTTCCATATCTGCAGTACTCTGCCTCCACAAAGAAGGAGTGGAGGAACACGTTCTCCTAAGAACTAAAATTTGAAAACATAAACAGAAATTATTCTGATGAAAAATAAGATGTACATGGAAATTTATCACTAAATGATTCTGATGAAAAATAAGATATATATGGATATTTATCACTAACTTAGATTTTTTAAAAGAAAAATTCAGAACTAAAAGGGCAGTCAACTGGTAAAATGTATAAAAAAGTAGCACACAGTTCTACAAGGCTAGCGTCAAGGACATTAAAACTCAGACTGATCTTTGCCTAGCTGGTATAGGCCAGTGCATATATGTATTCTCACATGTTCTAGTTCTGGGGTCACTCAAACTTCCCATCCCCTAATTTTCCAGGTACTCTTGCCCTAAGCAGAGATGACTAGTGACTCAGAACTATGCCAGTCAGACATAGCATTGGTTAGAGTTCTCCCATCATTGCTATCCATAATGTTGATTTTTCTTGGGAGAGGACAATGGAGACACAGTCTGGACTCAAAGTACCAGCAGAGAAAGCCAGCCTTGCATTTTAGATAAATATAAGACAATGCTGGTGATGAGAAGGTCACAAGTCATGCAAGTCTTTAGTAGTAAGTGACTACTGCTGTTGCTGTTTCCAACTCCATTCCTCTTAAGGATTGTCTACCATGTCTGATAGTGTGTGCCTACTCTGGCATCAAAGTCACTCACAATTACAAGCTCATCCTCTTTCGGCACAATGATGATAAGGGTTTCCAGGTATTCAAAAAATTTTTCTTTGACCTCATCGGGGTTCTTCATGGTAGGAACATACATACTGATGACGGTGGGATGGTGCTTTCCTGCATGTAGCAATCATATAGTCATGAGCTTGTCATTCACTTTTTTTGGGAGGCATACAAGCTTGCTGACTAGATTATTAAGTTTTGATTGCTAAACTTATGCCAGCTTCAAGGCATTCCCTATCCCTGCAGCCACTCCAGAAAAATGTATACTGGCTCTGATTTCAGTAAGCAGGCCTTCATTTGCCAGTCTTGTTTCACTCAGAGCTACTATTTGGATATGATACCTGCTGAGTTTTCTCACAAAAAGAGATTTTCATCTTTCAGATCTACTGGATTTCATATGTCCATAAGCCACACAGGTTTTTATGAAAATCAAATGAGATCATATTTATACAATTCTTATTACAGTGCCTGATACATAGTAGGCATGTACATTCCATGTACCAATGGTAAGGGGAATAATCTTTGCAAAAGTTTTTGTACATTTTTTGTTTTTTCAACCACAGGGTGATATTCCTGTCTGCTGTGGTAACCAGACTAGGGTTGGGTGAAGCAGACAACTTTTAGGGCACCTTTTCTAGCCCCCTTTTCATGTCAGGAAGTGAACAGTGTGATTGTTTTAAAAAAAAGTTGCTCAGACACTCAGGGGGCTGCTGAATCCCACTGCTTCTTCAGTCCAGTGAGAAGACGATCCAATAGCTTGGGCCACCTGTGTGCAGGTTTGTGACTACAGCTCCCAGTGTAGCTGTACCTGGTGCTTCATTAGAGGACTCTGAGGTAGGTAAAAACGGTAGAATAGTATGTGATGTCTTTTGATTGGCACACAAATTAGATTGAAGTAAGGCAGAGTTGCTCGAAGTCACTGGCCTCACTCTCTTTTTCAGTCATCCAAGAACAGTGACAAGACAGAAGTCAAGATGTCTGACAATGGCCTGGGATGCAATCCATGCATGACTTTGGCTTCTTTGCTGTCTAACCTAGCTCTAAGCACTCCATAGCACCTGCTCCAGTTACCTTCATGACCACTGGAACAGGCTGTTCTTGTTTTTCTATTCTGCCTGGGGAAGTCTTATCATGCTTGGGACAGACCCCTTCTCCCACAAGTGACAGATTTGAGGCCTCTCAGTTACCCTCAACCTGTTTTAGCTCATCTGATGAAATAGTTTACTGGCATGTGACTGCTGTACATATTACAGCTTTTTGAAGCCACAAGTGAGATATGGGTGGCAGGTGGGCCCCAAACGTGGATGAGCAGTCCTGAAAGAGTTTCATAGCCTTTGTACCAGAGGTACTAGCCTTCTCGGAACACCTGTATACCTAACAGTACTATAAAAAGAGAATCAGAACTAATATTTTATGCCATTTTTTCTTGTTGCTAAACACATAAACAAAAGAATCATAGATAATTCTTACTTATATGTAATATGTGAATGATTTCTGCACTTTTGACATTGCAACTCATTTATTTCTTCTAGTACATCACCTATATTAATATGTCTTGGCTAATATACATCACTCATATCATTGGGAGTGAAGGTTCACTTAGAAGAACAATTGAGGAACTTGACAAGATTTATTCCTCACTTCAGGTGAGTTTAAAATTTCTCTTTCATGAAGAAGAAAAACATATCCAAAAGTAATTCAGAGGGACTTCACCTAGAATCTGAGTCCCATTTTAGAGGTCTAAGAACTATAAAAATGAAGGTCCTGATCAAAAGATACAGCTAAGTCTAAACACCCTGGTTCCTTGTGAATAATTTTATTTTCTCCCAAAGTTGAAAAGAAAAGTATTCTATGAAAGGACAATCTAAGATCCCAGAAATATTTAGGAGCTTGAGATTACTGTGATAACTTAAGCCCACCAGTAGCAGCCCTAATTAAACCATGAACTCTGGCGTTTTAAACCTCCTCAAGAACCACAGACTCTCACCTGACTGGCTTGCTTCTCTGGGGATTTACTGGGGAAAGACTGATAATACCAGTTTTGACAAAGATGCTCAGGAAGAGTTAAAAGTCTTTTGAAGTCTTGGCAAAGCAAAGAAGGAAAGTTGGGAAAAGAGAATTCAGAATGCAGTTGTATGGGGAGAGAAGCAAGGGAAAGAAGAAGTAAAAAGAGCAGGTGTTGTATTTCCACATTCATGCCTTGGGTCTAGAGGCTCTTGACCTTGGTTTAATAGTTCACCAAGGAAATGTTTTCTATTTTTACAGCTCAACAACAGAAACTAAAATATGACAACTCAAGCATTTGAGAAAAAGAAACAGTTTGCCCCTTAAATGTGATTCTGACAACAATGTATGCTTTCTTCCTAATGCAAAGGCACGAAGACAGTAATCAAATTTCTTCTATATGACCAGTTCCGATAAAGTTGGCATAATGATGGGGAGGCTAGGAAGAGGTAAAGGAATAAGAGATTGGTAATAAAGATTAATGATCCCTCAGTAAATGCCCTGTGTAGTACTGTAATGACTAAAGGACAATGACAAAAGAAACAAAAGGAAATAAAAGAGAGAAAAAATGTATTCAAAAATTCAGGCATGCTACAGAGGGGAAACCAATTAAGGAAGCACTAAACCAAGCAGTTTAACTTAGGCAATTAGTGCTAGGTCATTTGCCCTGTGATAAACAGGGTGTCCAACTGGACTGTAGCACACCTTCGCAAGTTTATTTCCCAAGCATGGTAGTGTGCCACAGGAAATGCCAATGCAATAATTTTGCCCCACACTGCAATTCCTGTACACTAGTCTCTCCAACTAGGCAGCCTGGCTCAAAGGTGAACCTTCAGAGAGTTTTAGTAACCAAGAAGGCTATACATTTTGCTAATGGCTATAGACCAAAAAGAAAGAAGGAAAGAAAAGGCAACCTTTCTGAAAAGTTTAAAGTTAATAATTCCTACAAATACTGTGGGACAAAAAAAAAATTTTTTTGTAACTGTGAAAAATCTCTTTCACCAGAGAAACACTGCAAAGCCCCCAAAAAAGAATAAAAAGGGCGGGGGGATAATGCTAATAAAACAGAAAACCATCAGTGAAAATTGCTCCTGAAAACTTTTTGGAATTGTAACGGCTTTCTCTTGGTTAAATTGATTGGTGTAGCAATGTTATAAAATGACTATTAGGATTCATTGTGCACAACAGAAAGTGCTGAAATGTCAGCAGACTATACAGCAAAAGTAATGGGTCTTGAACCCCTGTTAGTCAAAAATGATTTTGTTTCAAATTAGAAATTGATTTTTTTGGACACAAGCCCTTTCCAGTCTTCTAGCTTCTGTAGCTGGGCCTGGGAGAGATTAACCTCCACCACAGCAAGGGCTGGCCTGATGATACCTTTCCCAAAGTGCCTTTCCAAAGTCTGCTTTGTAATGCTGCTATGGTCTTAACCAATAACACAAGTTATTTGTCCCTTGGAGAACTGAGCCACATTTTTCTCATTTTACCATTTTATTTTTGTGCTGACATACTCCACAGACCGGCTGACAAGTTAAAAAAAAACTGCTCATAATTGAACAGAAGATTATGTTAGGCACTGCAATGAAACGACCATACCAATTTTTTCTCTCCTCCTAAATGAAAGTCTGAGTTCTCCACTCCCCAAAGTAGAATGACTAAGTAGCAAGTAAGCCAGAGGGTACAGAAAGCCATCTGTGTAGAGCTGCTATTAGAGTAAAGAAGATGACATCTCCAACAGTAGGCCCTGTCAATTTCATTTTCTCCTTGAGGAAAAATTTTGGGGAAAAACAAGGTTCTAATTTTCCTAAAGCAATGAAGATACTCAAACGTTCTTCTTGCTTTTTGTTTCTAATTGGGAAATATTCTTTCTTCAGTGATTCAGAATAGCTGTTGCAGTTAACTTCCCCAGGAGATACAAACTTTGCCTTGCTATCTTCATTAATAATTATTAGGTATCCATTCAATACCTGGGACTACTCTGGCTTATTAAGTCTGATTTGTGAGAATGGGTTAAATTGGGTTAAATCTTCTTGTAATGGTGTGCCCAGAGAAATTCTGATATTCAATAGACCTTCAAAGGCCCTGTGGCCTTGAAGGCACATTTCTGTCTGTGACTCTTAAAATTCAAATCCTCAACATAACAGCAAGTCATAATTTGCTTTAAAGCACTCGCCAACATTCTCTCAAATTCTCGCTTCCTTTATACTTTGGTATCTCAGAGCTTCAAGTTACCTTTTCTGGATCTGCCCACATCATTCTTTGGATATGTCCAAAGGGAGTCTTCCTCTACAGTCGATCGAAATCCAACTGTTTTCTTCCCCATGCTGTGCCCTTCACTGGTACTGTGAAATTTGTACCCTTTGCTGGAAGATGATGTTCTCTGAAGATAATCATCACACTTCAACTTCAGTAAACTGAAAAGGGTGAAAACATAGACACCATAAGAGAGTACCACCCATCAATAAGCAATGACAATATGCCTCAGACACTTAATACACGACCCTGAGCAAGTCACTTAACTAACCTCTGCTTGCCTCAATTTCCTCATCTGTAAAATAGGGACAATAATAGCACCTACTTCCCAGGATTGTTGTGAGAATCAGATGAGGTAATATTTGTAAAGTACTTAGCATAGTGCCTGGTACATAGAAGGCATTACAAATAAGCTTATTTTGTTGTTTTCCCTTCCCTTCCTCTATGATCACATAAGGGAGATTAATAAGGATGTTTTATTTGGGCATGAATTAAAATTCAATTCTCTTCGACAAGCATTTATTGAGTGTTCCCTATGTGCTAAAGATGTTGGATGCTGTAGGGGATACAATCATGGTCCTTGTTTTTCATTTGGGGAAATGAGATATAAACACATGAATGAATTAAATAGAAGAGAATTTAAAATCAAGTGCAGGAATGAACTGTGTAAACAATAAATATTCCAAGAGCACTTCCAAGACAGATCATGAACCCTGATATTCTTCCCAATTATAGTCTCACGTCCTTCTACCTCTCTACTTTTAATCCACTAGAATCAACTTCGCCCCCATTGTCTTAGTTCCTCATTAAATCATCCAGCCCATCAATCTGATTTTTGCTTCACTTTCTTCCCTACGTACTCTTTAAATGCTTTTCTATTTCAACAATGCCCTTCCATCTTTGAACCAAAGATGGTTTGGTTTTTTGGGAGGTTGTGTGTGTGTGTGTGTGTGTGTGTTGCTGCTTGCTAACTCCCAACCTTGGGAAACATAGCATCTACTTCTTTTGGTCAGACATTCCCAAACATCTGAAAGAAAAAGAAATTAGACCTGTCTGTCTTGGTCCAGTATGGAAATGTATGCTCTGTATAGTTGTTACTACACAACAACTCATCTTCACTCTCATTATCACATTCTCCACAGAGGTTATCCGAAGTCCTAATTTTTTTTAAAGTTCCCAACTTTAACTAAGATAACTAAGGCCATCCTCTTTTACTCTTCTAATAACCCCACACCTTCATCTATTATTACGTCTTTCCCTCTGGTCTTGGAGGAAGAGATAGTTCTCCTCTTTTTCAAACTAACTCTTCCACCTGTGTTCTGATATCTTCTTATATCTTCTCCTTGGTGTTTTTCGAGGAATCATCCTTTTTCTCCTATACCTTTCTGTCTCCTTTCTAATGGCTCTTTCTCCTGATCTTATAAATATATTAAGGTCACCCTAATCTTTAAAAAAATAAAGTCCCTTCCTTTGAATCTGTAAGACCTTTTAACTCTACTTACAGCCTCCATTTTCTCACCACCCACTCATTCTTCAAACCCTTGCCATATGACTTTCTTTCCCACTATTCTGTTGAAAATGTGTTCCCCATGGGCACTGATGACCTAGTTGCCCAATTCCATCTTTTTTCTAGTCACTATGTTATCCTCTGCAGCGTAACTCTACTGAACAATTCTTCCTTCTTGATACTTTCTTTCCTTTTGTCATATGATGTTACATGGTTTTACATCTTGCAGTTACTCTTCTGTCTCTTCTTCTAGCCCCTCTGTACTATGGATATCTCTCAAGTCTCTACCCTTACTCTTTTCTTTCTACATTTCTCTCTTAGTATCCCATCTACTCTAATGGTTTCAATTATTACATATATGTCAATGATCTCAAAACATACATGTTTGTCTGTGACCTCTCTCCAGAACTCCAGTAATGCACAGATAAGTGCTAGATATGTCTACCTGGATATGCTGCAAACACTTCAGTTGTATTATTCAAAACTGAATTTATAATCTAAAAAAATACCACTTGAAGCAATTTTTTTTGTTTGTTTCTTTGGCTTCTAAATAAGGCTTAGAATCTCATTCCTATCTCTGAATATTTCCTCTCCCTCACCTCCAATCATTTTCTATATCCTGCCAATTCTATGTGATACTTCTGTGCATCTGTCTGTCCTTTCTATTCTAACTGCAACCAGCATAGCTCAAGTTCTCCTTATATCTTGCTTTGACTACCATAATAGCCTCTTAACTAGAATTCCTGCTTTGTCTTTTATTTTTCTAATCCTTTTTTTCTATAGCTGCCTATAAAATCTTTCCTTGTGCATGTCATTCTTATAACTCCTTTTAGTTGTATTTTAAAGATTATTGAATATAGTATAATTTTTTTGATTCTGGCATTCAAGGCTCTCTATAACCTATCTCTAAGTTATGAGTTCTAAGTATAGTGACACCTTCCCCTTTGACATACATTATATTATAGTAAAACCAAATTATTCTGTGTTCTTGTTATCTCCTATTCCTGTGCCTTTGCTCTATACAATTACATGACTGGAATGTATTCTTCTCCTCTCCTTACCCTTATCTTCTTCTGTTGATATTTCTCCATTTCTTTAAGGGGAAACTTTGATATCACTCCCCCTATAAAGTTTTCCCTGATCCTCTCCAGCTCAAAGACTTTCTCCATTCACAAATTTCTTAAAGCATTCTATTTCAACTTCTTTGAAAAATCATCTAGTCTGTTATAAACAACATGATCTATATCTTATTAGATTGTAAGATATTAAAAGGAAGAGACTTACATTATTTTGCCTTTTATATCTAATGTCTAACATATAACATGTACTCAATAAATGTTTGAGTTGAGCTGAATAAAATAATTGTTATCTAGTTAGCAAAATCTTTTTTATGAACATAAGACAGGGATTAAGGATCAAAATGTCAGGAGTCTACTTCATATTAGAATTTCCAAAAACTCCATGGGCCTAATTTCCACAAAATCACAACATCTTCAATTGCTTAACATTTACTGAGCTCCATAGTATGTTAAAGGCTGTGTATAGCATGTAGAAAGGCAGGCTCTGCCCTCAATGAACTGTCATTTTAAAAACCAATAAAGTACACAAAAACATGCACATACACCCACCCACACTTAGAATTGGCAGTTTATCACACACATACCCCACATGTGTTTTCCCTCAGCCCTAAAACATTTTTGGGAGTTTAGATCTCATCCCTGAGGAAAATTCCATCAGAATTCTCAGAATGCTAATGTTAGGGTAACAGGAATCCTCAATTTTCTCCAGCCTCCATTCCATCATATAAGTTCATCATAACCCATCTATACTTTGGAGGAAAGGAAGAGAGATGCTCATCATCCAAAGAGAATCATTCTAAGAATTGTGAATACTTGTCTAGCTGAATCACCCTTTAACCTGAAGAAGAGTATTGCTGGTTTTAGCTAGATAACTGCCAGTTCCACTTGGTCCTTCTTCACTAGAATTCAAATCATAGAGGCCCAAAGTCTCAGGACTTACCTGAGTTTTGATTATGATTTTCAGACATGTGTTTCAAAGCACCATGTCTTCCTCTTTACAGAGATCAAACAAGATAATTGACTTGGCTATAATTCAAGATGACCCACAGTAATCAGACAATATGGCAGGAATATCATTTTACTAGCTATGTGGGCAAGTCATTTCACATTTAGAGCCTCAGTCTGATTATTTGTAAAGGACTGAACTTGAAGTCAGGAAAACTGAGTTCAAATCCAGCCTCAGATACTGACTAGCTGTGTGACCCTGGGCAAGTCGCTAAACCCGTGTTTGCCTCAGTTTTCCCCTCTATAAAATGGGAATAACAGCACCTACCTATTGCTGTGAGGATCAAATGAAAGAACATATGTAACACACTTTGTAATCCTCAAAGTGCTACACAAATGTGAGCTGCTGTTATTGTTTACTATTAATTGTACCAATTTAGAGTCAAAACACATGTTAAAAGATAGTCTTTGTAAATCCAACAAATACAAAATGCAAGAGGCCATGACTAAACGAACAAGAGGGCATCTTTTATAAGTCAGGATTAAATGACTTGGAGACCTTCTGGTAGCTCATGGTTCACGGTAATTCAGCAATGTCCTATTTCCAGCTATTTCATCTGAAGCAGAGTCATGAAATAGAAAGATCCTGGATGCAAAACCCTAGCTTGTCTACTTACTACCAGTTACTTGGGACAGTGGGGGACTCAACTGATTCATATGTAAAATAAATAGGAGGTTAGTTTAGTATGTCTGAACATCAAATACTTACTAGTTGTCTAATCTTTCTTTTACCATGGTATCTGAGGGAGAACAAACTTATTCTGCACTCCATCATCACAGACCACTGAGGGTGGGAGATACATCAAACAACACTTTCCTATTGTATGGATGGTCAGTACTTTGTGCCCTTCTTACCTCTTTCTCTCTGAATCCTGTGACTCAGTGTTGCTAGCTGACAAGGCAAAAGCCTCTTCCTTTGCTCTTCCCTGCTCTTCCATATCTAGCCACTTCAACCCTAAACAATGCTGAGTCTTTAGTCTCCTGTCCTTCTCTTTCACTCTGACCCCTCAAATCACTTCTTTTTCCATTAAGAAACTTCCCTTTGACTTAAGACTTTTTCCTCTTATAATCCTTCACTTCTTCCATTAGTGGTAACTTGGTTGTACACAGAAGACAGTGACATCTCTGGTCACCTTCTGCAATACTGAGTATACTTTCTTGTCCCTTGATACACTGGATCAACAGGAGAAGTATGTATACTCTGTCTTCATGATCAATTCCAGAGTATTGCCATTACTAGCTGTTTTCCTGTCACCTCCATCTGGACAGCATATAGGAATATTTAACTCAACATGTCCAAAACAGAACTTACTCTCTTCTCCTTTAAACTGGATCCTCATCTCAACTTCCCCTTTGCTACTGAGGACATCATCATCCTCCCAGTTCACTCAAGTTTGCAATTGGGGGCTATTTTTTACTCTTTATTCTCTCTCATCTATCACAATCTAAATAGGAAAACTAAATTGGGTACAAGGCAAGATGACTTACTTTGGGGATTCATGTAGGAATAAGATGTCCTTCAAGAACATCTTTGCTACTTTAATAGCCTTGGACTTGGAGGAAGGAGTGAGAAATGAGAGATAAAAACTAAGCAGTAGATCTTAATCTGGGGTTTGTAAACTTGTTTTTTTTTAATTTTTTGACAACTATATTTCAACATAATCAGTTTCCTTTGTGATGTCCTATGTTTTCCTTTATGCATTTAAAAACAATATTCTGAGGAGTCCATATGCTTTAACAGACTGCCACACAAGTCTATAATACAAGAAATGTTAAGATTCTTTGCACCAGAGGAGGTGTCTTTATAAGACTATTCATTACAAGGATATTATCACAAAGCCCTGGGTCAGTTGAAGGATAGTAATAAAATTTATTTTAAAACTGTTTATGGTTATTGATGAGTTACAATGCGATACAGGAAATCCTTGCGCTTCCAGCTTGATCTCTGACATGGGTGCCTACTTTGCATGTGGCTACATAGTGAATTACCTCATTAAGAATCATTACTGTGGGATGCCAAAAGTCTGGCTGGTGTTTGAAATACCTAAGATGATTAGCATGCAAGATAACATGACAGAGGGATATAAATTGAGCTTAGGCTTACCACAAGTGCCCAGCACACAGTAGGCATTTAATAAATGTTTAATGACTGATTGACTTGATTGAATGTGTAGGTGAAATCCTATCTAAGATAGCCCCCTCTTTGGATTTTGGTGTAGATATGATATAGGAAGTAGCAAGTTGGGTCTGTAACTAGGACTTTTGCTATTTGATACAAGAATTGTGTTTTATTCTGTTTTTCAGTGGGATGAGAGGGGAGAGCGAAGGTGAAACTGAGAGAAAATAAATGTTTATTTAAAAAAATTAAATTTATTTTTAAAAATTAGGGAGCACATAAACAAGTCAGGGGAGTGTTGAAGGAGATACTATCTACAATTATGGATAAGGGAAGAGTTCTTGTATATACATGAGAGATGATCATAGGGGATAAAATGGAAAATTTTGACTAAACTAAAAAGTTTATCACAAACAAAATCAATGCATTTAGAATTAGAAGGGAATAACTATTCCCTGGGAAGAAAGTTACCTGGGAGAAAAAGTATTTGCAGTAAAATTATCTGATTAAAAAAGTCTGGTATCCATGATATATGGGAAATTGATAAAAAATATATTAGAATAAGAGCTATTCCCTAATAGATAAATGTACAAAGTACATAAACAAAATGTTCTCAAAAGAAATGCTACTTATCAACTTGCACATGAAAAAAGCTCCAAATAACTAATAACAGAAAAATGCACAATAGAAACAACTCAGTCTCCTACTTACATCTATCAGATTGGCAGAGTGACAACAAAGGAAACTAGCAATGGTTGGACGGGCTGTAGGATGACAGGTATACTTTGAATTTTGAATTGATCTAACCTATACAGAAAATTGGAATAGTACCCCAAAGTTACCAAATGGTGCATAGCATTTGGTCCAGAAATACCATTACTAGGGATTCACCCCACAGAGATCAAATACAGAGGAAGGACCCCTTTACTTATTTGTAACAAAGGATGACTTTTATTTAAGGAAGACAGTGATTGACAGTTATGTCCTCCAAAAAAAAATCTGAAGTTGATTCTGCCCAACTACAGATAAACAGAAAGAGTTGGGATGGAAGGAGAGCAGGAGGCCAATGTGAGTTAAAGGAAAGATGACTAAAATCCATGTGGGGCCAGTCCTGTTACCCCAAAGTACTACTTAGGGCAAGGACCAAGTCGGGTGAAAAATAAATTCTCCAATATAAAAGGAAAATGAAACAGCTTTCAGTTTAACATTATGGAGTAGAGGAACACTTTGGAAAGTGATTATCAGCAAAAAACACTTTTTAGACTTTAGAGAAATAACATCTAGTTAAAGAGCTGGATAAAAAGGAGACAAATTAGGAGGATAATAAAATTCAAAGGAAGGATGAATTCTAAAATAAGTAAAATATTACAAACTTCTCTAAATAAAGGTTATTAAATAAAGGAAGATGAACCAACATCTGCTGAAAAACAATCCTATAGAATGAGAAGATGGAAAAGCCAGCAAAAAAGAAATGAAAAAAAAAAATCTCGAATAAAGAAATATCCTCACAAATCGCAAGAAAATGAGTTAATATTCAATAAACACTTATTCAGCACTATATGATGGGCACCTATGTATACACAGAAAGGCAACAAGATCCTTGGTCTCAAGCAGCTCACATTATAATGGGGGAAACAACATGAAAGTAACTGTAATACCAGATATATACAATACAAATGGAGTACAAATCTCAGAAGGAAGGCACTAGTCAGGGATCTGGGGTTAGGGTGGCAAAGACTTTCTGCAGAAAGGAGAAATTGAGCTGAGTATTGAAGAGAACCAGGAGGTAGACTGAATTCTAGGCATGGGACACAGTCAGTGAAAAAACCCAGAGTTGGGAGATGAACTGTCATGGGCAAGGACACGGCCAGGAGGCCAGTGTTGCTACATTGATGAACATGTGGAGGGTAGTAAAGTATGAGAAGACTGCAAAGGTAGGAAGGACCAGGTTGTGTAGGAGTTTAAATGGCCAAGTACTTTATATGTGATTGTGGCAATAAACAGAGAGCTACTAGCCTTCATTAGGTGTATAGGGTAGAAGTGACATGGTCAGACACATACTTTGACAGCTGAGTAGTGAATATATTTGAGTAAGGAGGGACTTCAGGGTGAAAGATTAGAAGGCTATGGCAAAAGTCTACATGTGGGGTAATAAGATACTGTACTAGGGTAGTGGCTGTATGAGTGGAGAAAAGGGACATATGTGACAGATATTATAGAGGTATTATTGAAATTTATGTAGCAATTCCCATGTTTCCAGTCTGGATAGTATTAATTGGCCTGTTGAAAGGGGCATCAGGCAATCTACTACAAGATTTCTGATCGCACCCTCTATCTGGTAGTCTGTAGGTAGTTGTTTTAATCTCATAATGAGTACTTGGATAGTAGGCAACCGCAGTTACTCTGCAGGTTTACTAATTCATCTTTTCATTTACAATGTGAGCCAATCACATTATAAGGGAGGAGCTCTGACACAATAGCTTATCCCCTTTTGGTGATATGCACCTATCAGAACTGTCTTTCTTATTATGAAACACTGTCTTTAAAAGCAGCAAGGTCAGAATCCTCAGGGCTGGTCCAAGGCGCTGGTCATCAACATGTAATATCTCTCTTGATGTTTCTTAATAAACTTTTAATTTTCTCATGCTAAGTTTTACCTCTTTAATCAGAGCCAAAGGCCCAATTAGAATTTTCACTTTAATAGTAGAAGTAACAAGACTTGGCAATAGATTGGATATGTGGAGTGAATATGAGAGAGGAGTTAAAGACGTTACCAAGACTGTGACTCCAGGAGATTGGGAGGATGGTGGTGTTTTTCGAAGTAACAGGAAAGACTGTGACCAATAAAATGGAAGCCTAGACGTTTACTCTGATCCTCACAACTCTCTCTATGTGCTAAAGATAAAGACAAAGAAATTATGTGCTAAAGATAAAGCAACTTCAGCTGTATCCATAGTTCAGGATACCAGGAACCCAAATAAAGATGAAAAAAACCCCAAATTCCATTAACTAACACTCACCTTGAGCTCACATAGCACCAGAGATGGCTCGGGATGGGGAAAGTGAGGTTGGTGACCTTGCACAGCCCTCCATCACTCAAAACAAAGTCAAATACAAGCCATGTCATCATTTCTCTGATGTCATGATCTTCTTTAAAAATGAAGGATGAACACAACCTGTGAGTAGAATGAGCTGCCTGAGTAACCCAGCTTACACTCTACCTTCTGTCTCCCCCTCCCCTTCCTTTGGGTTTACTGACTAGTTAGATCTTCCTTCCTTCCTTCCTGGACAACAGTGGATCCCTGCCCAAACTCCACTTAATGATTGGCTTAGAGTGATTATCAATAGTAACAGTTTCAGTTCCCTTCCAGGTTGATTTAGTTTTTTTTTTTTTTTTTTGCTCATTAAAAAGGCCATTCCCTGACTACTTCTTAAAGAGGCCTGTTCACTCAATGGGCACTACCTTCCTCTAAGTGAGTACCTGAAAAGGCTAGCCTAAGAAGGCCAAGGTCTCCCATTGCATCCTGGGCCATCACTAGTCATCCTGATGAATATCTGCTCACTGGACCCAGATGGCACAGGAGGAGAAAGTGAGGTTGGTGACCTTGCACAGCCTTCCTGCCCTCAAAACAAAGTCAAGGGCAAGTCATGTCATCATTTCTCTGATGTCATGGTCTTCTTCGAAAATGAAGGATGAACACAACACATAGCACCCTCACCCCACTGCTTATTATCCTGCCAGCAGTGAGACTGCATGAGCCAACCTGACCCCTGGGCTTGTAACAAAATGCAATCTAGCCCCTCTTCCCTCTTTCCAGTGCAGTGGAAATCCAAGCTTTAAACTGTAAAAATTTGCTGAGGCTGCGACAGTGCCCTGCCAGCACTCTGTGCTGCAAAAGATCTCTGTAAGAATCGAGAGGGGCAGGGCAGATATGTCTGGGCTTGCGATGGAGCTCAACTCCACACCTCAAGTCCTCCCCCTCTTCCCAGAACTTTGGAAATCCAAACTGCAGATGACAGAAATCAACCTCAGCCACAATAGTATCAGTACAGCAGACTGCAGAATTGTGGCCGAGAACTGAGGAACAGAAGTAAAGGGCTGTGCAGGGCCAATCAGAACTCTGCCAAGCAAAGCTCCACTAACCCTAAGGGAAAGACCTCAGCATCTAGTTGGGGCCATTTCTATCTCCTGAAATGTCAACTGGGGTAGAGACCAAGGTTGGTAAACTGTAAATTGCCCAGTGTGGGAGAAGTCTGAGACACTATGAGTCCAGTCCCCAGGGAAAACATCATCAGAGGGGGAGGGAGTCAGAAAGTAATAAGGGAAAATTTTTAAAAAAAGATTGAAATTACCAGAGCCCGCAGGAGGAAGAAAACTCAAAGACCTTAAGCATAAAAAGATAAACCAACAGAGAAAATACTGACGAGACAAAGAAACATGGCCTCCAGATCTAGTAAAAGAGTTCAGGCATCTATTAATGAACACTATAAAACAAAAGACAATGACTCAGCACTTGGTAAGCTAGAGGATTCTGTGGAATTTGAGAAAAACATGAAACCCCATGTTGTTCCTGTGTGTCTTGAAAGAGAAATTGGAATTGTGAGAGCAGAATTTATGATCTGCACAGAGGAAATAACTGTAGGAATAGAAAACTTGAATCTGTGATGGCAAGTCTCACCAAAGAAACAAAAGAGAATTGTTTGGGGATGCAAATATACAGAAATGAAGGCCAACACAGAAGAAGGGAGGCAAAAAGCAATAATGTTCAAAGAAAATATGTTCTCCATTCAAGCAAAACATATTTATCTTGAAAACAGATGCATACAGACAAGCTAAGGATTACAGGTCTCCCAAAGAATGTACGTCAAAAGACCTAAACACTATAATATAAAAAATAATACAAGAAAACTGCCTAGAACTTCAAGACCATGGAAAATAAAATACCAATTGAAAGAATCCATAGATTATTTCTAGGAAAAAAACCACAACAACATAAAGCTGCAAACTCCAAGATGCACAGTGGTTAAATTTAACTACTCAATTCAGAAACAACAAATTCTGGAAGTGACCTGGAGAAAGACACTCAAATACAAATGAAAGGAAATTCGAATAATACAGTGCTTTTCTGCATGAACCAGAAAATGCAGGAAGGAATGGAATAATTGTGTTCCAAAGAGCAATGGGACTTAAGATGCTGCCCAACATGACCTACGCTGAATATCTGATCTTAACTATAAATGAAAAAAGATGAATGTTTAATAATAAAGAGGTTTTTGAAGTATACTTAGAATGAAAACCAGACCTAAAGAAATTTCTTGTTTCTTAAATATCTCAATTGAAATGCAGGAGGAGTGAATGAACGCAGGAGAGAAGCACAACAGCAGTAATAAAGCCATAGCAGAAAGAGCATCAGGAACATTCTCTGCAAACACACACATGGAGACGGTGGTGAAAGCACAAGTCAGAAATCAGGCGGAGGCAATGGTGGAGAAGCAGGCAAGCCCTAGCCTACCAGGGAACAGATACACATAGATATGGGTATGTGTGATATGCACGTGGGTATATATATGTGTGTGGTATGTATGCATATATATGGAGGATTATATTACAAAATAGGAAGGAGGGGAAAAAGACGAGAGAGGAAAGTGTGTGACATGTTCTGGTAGAATGGAGAACTACCAATGAGCAAATAGTGATTCCTTTGGTTTCTCAAAAAGAGTAGAATTTGCAGGAGAGCAGGTAAGGAGAAGGAAAGGAGAACTTAAAAGGGATGGGAAAGGGACATCACGTTTTGATGGTCTGAGAAGTTCCCCTGATGCATGTTTCTATGGGTGAAGAGAGATGTGGTCTGTGGAGAACTGGTGCTTAAAATGATAACTTGTGGGGGGGGGGGGGACTGTGTTGGAATATCTACGGTAACTGGGTGGGAAGAGGGCATGGACTAAGGAAGGAGATTTTGATGCATATGGGTAGGAAAGGAAACAGAGAGCAAGCACATGTCAGTGATGGGCTCCATAATAAGGGCTATATGAGTGTAAGGAGTTCTGCCATGGGGATAGTATTTTGTTACCTGTAGGAAATGTGTTTTTTTTTTCTTCTTGAACCAAGGCACAGCAGAAAAAGGGAATCCACAGGGCAAGTTATACAAGACTGATAGAAATTGCTTAGAGGGAAGCATTCAGAATGACTGCCTTGGAAGTTTTGATTCTATGAGGAATGCAGACAATAAAGTGGAACTAGATGAGTATAGAGACCATGTACAAGAGAATAAGGGTCTAGAGTACACAGAGAGGATAGCTAATAAAGAAAGTGAAGGTGAGAAATCCTTGCTGGAAAGTAATGCCAAAAAATGAACTTTAAACAACTAATGCATGTAATTAGTTGAAGGGGAGGAGAGGAAGAGGGAATGAATATATTTGACTGAAAGAGGAAAAAAAGAGGAAGAATTAAATAATTTGATAAAATCAGGAAAGAAGACTCAATGAGCAAAACTCCAAAGGGATAAAGGGATAAGAAATGATAGGGGGGACTGGGAATGAAGAACAGAGTATTAGTAGGAACACAGCCATTAAAAAAAAGAGAGAGAGGCAGTACTGCATTTACAGCTGAAGAGAGTGAAAAAAATCATAACTTGAAAATACCTCCAAATGTGGGACAAATAGAAGAAAATATAAAACACAACTTTAAATATGAATGGATTAAGCAAATCAACAAAATGAAAAAGAAAAGAGACTAGCTAAGAAAACAAAACCCTACAATTTATTGGCTAAAAGAAAAACATTTTGAAAACAAAAACATACAAAAAATAAAAAATAAAATATGAGATGGAAAAAATTTGCTATGTATCAAGTGAACCTCAAAAAAGCAGAAGTTGCAATTATACAGTCTGATAAAGCAAAAACATTCAAAAAAAGGGATAAACAAGAAAACCACATTATGTTGAAAACAATCATAGGCAACAAACCAATATAATAATAAACTCATACACTCCAACTGCCTTAGCATTCAGATTCATAAAAAAAAATTAACTGAAACATAAGAGCGCACACACACATGCACACACTTATTAATATAACATCGGTAGGAGACTTCAATGTCCTTCACTCAGTTATGGAAAAGTCTAATACAGGTAAAAAAAAAAAGGGAACAGGTGGAGCCAAACAGATGGCTAGAGAAACAAGAGGTAGAAGACTTAAGATGTTGTCTAATTGAGATTGAAAAAGAGTATGCCTATTTCTCAGCATTACATGGACTTTTTACAAAAACTGATCTTACATTAATTAGGGCACAGAGATATAGCAAACAAATGTAGAAAGGCAGAAATAGTAAACATATAATTTACAGACCACAATACAATAGAAAGTCACTGGTCTAGGGACAACAACAACAAAAAAAGACCCATATGGAGACTTAACAATGAAATTTTAGATAATGAATGGGCAAAGAACAAACCATAGAAACAATGAATAATTATGTGAAAGAAAATAATAATGATGAAACAACATACCAAAATTTCTGGGATGCAACAAAAGTAGTATTCAAGGAAAAAGACATATCCCTACCAACATACTTTAACAAAATAGAAAATGAGAAGATTAATGAACTGAACGTGCATTTAAACAATTAGAAAGCCAACAAATAAACAAATCTAAAATAAGCTCAAAAGAAAATAAAAAATTAGAAAAGAAATAGACAAACTAGAAATAAAAACACAGAAATGATAATGCTAAAAGGGATTTTTTCAAAAGACTAATATAAGTAATATGCAATTCGTCAATCTGATTAAAAAGAAGAGAGCAGAAAATCAAATCAACAAAATAACAAATTAAGTAGGTGAAATCACAACAAAATCACAAGAAAAAGAATAATCATCTTATGCACAGATGTTAATAAAATTGAGAACAAAAATAAATGGAGGAATATCTTCAACAATATAAAATAGTCAAGCTATCAGAAGAGACAGAGATTTTAAATAACCCAATTTCAGAAAATAAAAAATAAATTTAGCAGTAAAGGAGCTACCAGAGGTGGGGGAAACTCCTGGTGCTAAAGGGAAAAGAAATCTTTAAACTTTTAAGAACAATTAGCATTCAAACTTTACAAATTATTCTCATTAAAAGGGAGAACATAACCTTTCAGAATCCTTTTATGAATAAAAAAGGTATTCCTAATGTCTAAACTGAGGAAAGATTAAACAGACAGAAAAATATAGGTCAATGTCATTTTAAACAAAATCTTTTCCAATACACTGCACTGATTTATCTAAGAAATCATTCATAATGAACAAGTGGAATTTAACCAGAGATGCAAAGATGATTCAACATTAGAAAAGCAATCAACATTAATAATCAAAATATGCAAAGTTTATCAATAAACTTTGACAAAGTCTAACACTTTTTTGCTAAAAAAAAATAATAAAACCCAAAAAGTATAGGCATAGGGAAATTTTTATAATATCATTAAAAATTATCTATCTAAAACCAAAAGCAAGAATCTTATGCAATGGTGATACACCAGAATCTTTCCCCACAAATCTAGGGGGAAAGCAAGGATATTTTTAAATATTTAAAAAATAATATAATAATAAAATATTAAGAAGATAAGGATACTCCTAAATATTAACTGTTATTTAATATAGTTCTAAAAATGCTAGCAATAAAACAAGACAAAGAAATTAAAGACATAAAGAAAAATATAAAAATAGAATATGAAAATATAAAAAGAAAAATTTAAAAAAAAGATAAAGCCATACTTATTTGCTGATGAATATTCAGAAAATCCTAAGGAATGAGAAAAGATAATAATTGAGACAATAGTTTCAGCAAAGATGCAGACCAAGAAATAAACTCTCAAAAATCAATTGCATTTCTATATAATAATAACAAAATCCAAGAAGCAATAATAAATAGAAAGGAAAGGCCTATTATAAATAACAAATTGCAAAAAAAAAAAAAAATACGTGGAAATAAACCTTCCAAAACAAACAAAACACCCATATGGATTCAATTACAAAGTACTTCTTAAAGAAGGAAAGCACAACTTAAATGGCTGGAGGAGTATTCAGTGATCATGGGCAGGCCATGCCAATATAATAAAAAAAACAAGATGAATAAAGATAATTTAGACTTTTAATGCTATAGGAATCAAAGTATCAAGGGGATACTTTATAAAACTTGATAAATAATAAAATTCAATAAAAAAAATAAAAGATCTAGAATGTCAAAGGAAATGATGATATGAGGTTGGGAGGAAGGGGAAACAGCATTTTTAGACCACAAAGTATTTTATAAAATAGCAGTCATCAAAACCATACTTGATTAGTTAAAAAAAATAGAGATCAATGCAACAGTACATAAGAATCAGAAAAAAAAGGAACTCAATTACCAAGTCCTTGATAAAAAGGAAAACATAAATTACCTATGAAAAGCTCTTATCTATCTGACAGAAATTAGGCTTAGACCAAAACCTTACACCATATTCTATAATATATTCTAAATCAACATAAAATCTTAACATTCAAAATAGTATTTCAAAAAAAGACTTAGAGAAGCAGACTATATACCTCTCACAACTATGGGTAGGATATATATTCTTAACCAAACAGGAAACAGAGGCAATTACAAAATAATAAAATAGATAACTCTGATCACATGAAACAGAAAAGTTTATGTACCGAAAATATTGATGTTCCTGGAAGGGAAGTGGTTGAGTGCGAAAAAATATCTTCATGCTGAATTTCTTTAAAATGTGTGTCTAGGACACACACACATGCATATGTATGCATGTATGTATAAGACTAATAGCCATTCCCAAAAAGATATATGTTCAAAGTATATCATAAATAATTCTTTTTTCTTTTTTTTTATTTTAATAAATTTATTTATTTAACTTTTTACATTCATTTTCACAAATTTTTGGGTTCCAAATTTTCTCCCCTTTTATCCCCTCTCCCACCCCACTACCCCAAGCAATCTAATTTTCCCTATCTCCAATCTGCCCTCTCTTCTGTCATCCCTCCCTTCTCTTGTCTCCATCTTCTCTTTTCTCCTGTAGGGCCAGATGACTTTCTATTCCTCATTAACTGTATGTCTTCTTTCCTAGTAGCAACAACAATACTAAACAGTTGTTCCTAAAACTTTGAGTTCCAAAATCTCCCCATCCCTCCCTCCCCACCCATTCCCTTTGGGATGGCAGGCAATTCAATATAGGCCATATCTGTGTAGTTTTGCAAATGACCTCCCTGATAGTCGTGTTCTGTAAGACTAACTGAATTACCATCCCTCCTAACCTGCCCCTCATTGTTTCTCTTCTGTCTTTTGAACCTGTCCCTCCCCAAGTGTTGACTTCAAATTGCTCCCTCCTCCCTTTGCCCTCCCTTCCATCATCCCCCCCCTTGCAATATCTCCTTCTTCCCCACTTTCTTATACTGTAAGATAGGTTTTTAAACCAAAATGAGTGTGCATTTCACTCCTTCGTTTAGTCAAATGTGATGAGGGTAAACTTCTTGTTTTTTTTTTTCTCAGCTCTCCTCTTTTGCCCTCCACTAAAAAAAAAATCTCCTACTTGCCTCTTAAATGACATATAGTTACCCCCTTCCATTTCCCCCTCTTTCCTCCCACTACATTTCTCTCTCACCATTTACCTTAATTTCTTTTAAGGTATGGTCCCATCCTATGCAGTTCAATCTGTGCTCTCTGTCTCTGTATGTGTGTGCATGTGTGTATGTGTGTGCATGCGTGTACATGTGTATGTGTACTACCAACCACCAACTGGTACCACCAACTACCCAGATACTGAAAAGCTTTAAGAGTTAGAAATATTGTCTTTCCCTGTATGAATGTAAACAGTTCACTTCTGGTAAGTCCCTTAAGACTTCTCTTTGCTGTTTACTTTTTCATGCTTCTTCTCATTCTTGGGTTTGAAAGTCAAATTTTCTTTTCAGCTCTGGTCTTTTCATCAAGAATGATTGAGAGTCCTCTGTTTCATTGAAAGACCATATTTTCCCTTGAAGTATTATACTCAGTTTTGCTGGGTAGGTGATTCTTGGTTTGAGTCCTAGTTCCTTTGCCTTCTGGAATATCCTATTCCACGCCCTTCGATCCCTTAATGTAGAAGCTGCTAGATCTTGAGTTATCCTGATTGTATTTCCACAGTAATGGAATTGTTTCTTTCTAGTTGCTTGCAAGATTTTCTCCTTGACCTGGGAGTTCTGGAATTTGGCCACAATGTTCCTAGGAGTTTCTCTTTTTGGATCTCTTTCAGGTGGTGATCGATGGATTCTTTCAATACTTATTTTGCCCTCTGGTTCTAGAATATCAGGGCAGTTTTCCTTGATAATTTCATGGAAGATGATGTCTAGGCTCTTTTTTTGATCATGAGTTTCAGGTAGTCCCATAATTTTTAAATTGTCTCTCCTGGATCTATTTTCCAGGTCAGTTGTTTTTCCCATGAGATATTTCACATTCTCTTCCATTTTTTCATTCTTTTGGTTTTGTTTGGTGATTTCTTGGTTTCTCATAAAGTCATTAGACTCCATCTGTTCCATTCTAATTTTGAGAGAACTATTAAATTCAGTGAGCTTTTGAGCCTCTTTTTCCATTTGGCTCATTCTGCTTTTGAAAGCATTCTTCTCCTCATTGGCTTTTTGAAGCTCTTTTGCCAATTGAGTGAGCCTATTTTTCAAGGTGTTAATTTCCTCAGCATTTTTTTGGGTCTCCTTTACCAAGGTATTGACCCATTTTTCATGCTTTTCTTGCATCTCTGTCATTTCTCTTCCCAGTTTTTCCTCCACCTGTCTATCTTGCTTTTCAAAATCCTTTTTGAGCTCTTCCAAGGCCTGAGCCCACCTGCCACCCCCCTGGGGTGTCTGGGGTACTGAGGCCCTGCCCTCCACGTCTTTCCCTGATGGCAAGAATACATCCTCGTCATCAGATCCGAATGTCGGGATCATTTGCATTTGTTGGAAAAAACTCTCTATAGTCTTATTTTTCTTCCCTTTTCTAGGCATTTTCCCAGCCAGTTACTTGACTTCTGAGATTCCTTTCCACCCCCACCTGGATCCGCCTAGTAGTGCTTGGCCTCTGAGATTCAAATGGGCTTTCCGCGGCAAGCTTTAGTTCTGGCGCTGGGGTGGAGGCAGGGCCGCCTCCCAGGCTCAGCTCCCTCAGGGGCTTTATGCAGAGACTTTCAGGAACGGAGCGGGTGGGGATGGGGTGGGGGGCCCGCCTCCTAGGCTCAGTTCCCTCAGGGGCTTTATGCAGAGGCCTTCAGTAATAGAGCGGGGTGGGGGCAGGGCCGTCTCCCAGGCTCAGCTCCCTCAGGTTTTATGCACCGACCTTCCGTAATGAAGATCCTGCCTGCTGCTGGGGGATTCCTGAGTCCTGGGCCGCTGCCGCCTCAGTTGCCGCCCACCCCTCTGCCTCCGCGGCTTCCTGCCCCCGTCTCTGCCGCCGCTGCTTCCTCCCGAGGGGGCCCGAGTCACGGAGACGCTCCGCTCCCCTCCTCCAGCCCAGCCTTCTCTCTCACTGACCTGTAGCTTCTGTGGGCGGAGGGACTTTCCCGGCTGCCAGAGCTTCCGTCCCTGAAGCCTGCTCAGGTCAGCTTCTCTGGGGCCGCGGCCAGGGCAGCGCTGGGGGTGGGGTCCACTTTCCGGGGTGCGACGGACCCTGGGGACGGGTCTCCAGGGCTTCCTGGAACGGAAATCTCTTCCACTCAGTTTCTGCACACCTTGTATTGACCCAGAAGTTATGGGGGTCTCTTTTTACATTAATTCTATGGGCTTTGGTTTCGGAGCTCGTAGACGTGCGTCCTTCTACTCCGCCATCTTGGCTCCGCCCCCCTATCATAAATAATTCTTAAAACAAAAATTACAAAGCATTTACAACTACATGAAATAATGTTCCAAATTATTACTAATAAGTGAAATATAAATTTAAAAAACCCTAACGTTTCACTTCATATTCTGAAAACTGATAAAGATGACTAAAAATGACAGTAGACAGTATTGGTAGAGTTGTGAAATGATAGGTACGTTAATACAATGTTGTTCTCTTCAGTGAGTTCTTTTTTCATACTTTTAAAATCGCTGGCTAGTTTTTCTTCTATTTCTCTAATTTGGCTTTTAAAATCCTTCTTCAGCTCTTTCAAGAATGCTCTTTGTGGTTGCCAGTTCATAGTACCTTCTGAAGTTTCAGATGTTAGTACAGCCTCAATACTGATCTCTTTAGTATTCGTGTTTTTTTCTTTGTCCCCAAAGAAAGAGTCTATGGTATTTTCTTTCCTGCTTTGCTTCTTACTCATGGTGATGAGGCTTTGTATGTTGTGGCCTCTGGTTCTTTCAGCTAGAATCTAAAGAATCTGGTGCTGAGCTGGCTGGTGTGAAAAAGCAGAGGCCAGGTGAAGTCTTTATTTGTGTTCCAGGATTTGCCCTGGAGCTAGCTTGGTAAGTGTGGGGGAGGGATGGTCTGGCCACGGGATGTCTCCTCAACCAAGCTAAAGCAAAGGCAAGCTCAGTCGTTGGTGATCCCGGCTTCCCTAGTGTCTTCCCATTTCCCCTGGGGTATGGAGGCATGCCTGGGGTCTTAGTGTTGGTGGCTGCAAGGCTCCACTCCCTTCGGGCTCTGGATCTCCTTCCTGTTAGCTGAGGTAATGCTGTCTGGGACAGCCCCGGTCCTCCACAATAGGAAGAAGGATCCTTCTTAGTGATTTTCCTAGCCTCATGTGCTATGAGACTGTTTGCTCCTTCTGCTGATCCCACTGATCCAAGGTTTTTCTGGGGAAATATTTTATAGTTCCTTCAAGGTCAACAAGGGGAGGGAGAGAGAACATTTACTTATCATTCCACTATTTTGGCTCCTGGAAGTTCAAGTAGGTAACTTACAGACATTTAATCTGTAGGTTGACAGTATCAGGAGTAGCCATGGCAGATACCTGGGGCTCCACGGCTCTCACCTGCTCGGTTCCTCTGAATTCTTGTCCTGGACTGATATGTCTGAAATTCCACAATGCAGCAGCTGCCTCAGACCACCTGGGGCTTCCTGCTTGGTCCTGCTGCAGCAGAGATGTGCTGTGCTGCGAGCTGTGTGCTCCTCCACCCCCATGGAAGAGAACTTTCCCATCGACCTTCCAGGCTGTTCTAGGATGTGAATCTGTCACAGTGTATCTCCTATTGAATTCTGCCCCTCCAAAATTTGGTCAGATTCTCTTTTTACAGGTATCTGAAGGAGTTTATCTAAGAGCTTAGGCAAGTAGTTGCTCTCACTCTGCCATCTTGACTCCGCCCTCTGGTCCAACTATTGTGGAAAACAATTTGAAATTGTGCTAATAAAAGGCTAACATCCATACTTTTTGAACCAGAAGATTCCATTACTTGAACTTTTACCACAAGGAAGACATTGATAAGAAGAAAGTAGCCATGTACAGAAAAATGTTTATAGGAGCCCTTTTTGTGATAGCAAAGAATTGGAAACAAAGTAGATACCTATTGTCTGGGGAATGGCTAAGCAAATTGCGACATATTAATGTAAAGGGATATAATTGTATTAAGAAATGATGTATGTGGGGGGAGGAGCCAAGATGGTGAAATAGAAAGACTCATGTATGCTAGCTCTGAACCCACAGCCCATAAATTTCCTGTAAAAAGAACTCCCCACAAATTCTGGAACACTGCAAGCCACGCAGCAACACAGTGGAGGAGATTTCCATTCCAGAGAGCCCTAAAAACCCGACCCCAAAGGTCTCTCACACACCGGACAGCGGAGCCCAGCCCTGCCTTGCCCTGGCCACGTGACCCCAGAGGAACAGATCCGAGGAGGCTTCAGTGATGGAATCTCCGGTGGCCACGAAGGTCCCTCCACCCACAGGCACTACAGGTCAGTGAGAGAGACTTCTGGGCTGGCAGAGAGGGGTGTCTCCGTGACTCGGGCCCCCTCAGGAGGCAGCAGCAGAGGCAGCAGCGGCCCGGGACTCCCGGAGTAGACAGGAGCTCAGGCCATTACTGAAGGTCTCTGCATAAACCCCCTGAGGGAACTGGGCCTGGGAGGTGGCCCTGCCCCCCCTCCCAAGCACCAGAACTTAAGCTCACATTGAACAGCAGCTGCTCCCGCTGCTGAAAGCCCTGAGGCTGGGGAGCAGCATTTGAATCTCAGACCCCAAGCACTAGCTGGGCAGATCTAGGCAGGGGTGGAGAGGAATCTCAGAAGTCAAGTAACTGGCTGGGAAAATGCCCAGAAAAGGGAAAAAAAATAAGACCATAGAAGGTTACTTTCTTGGTGAACAGATGTTTCCACCTTTCTTTTCTGATGAGGAAGAACAATGCTTACCATCAGGGAAAGACATAGAAGCCAAGGCCTCTATATCCCAAACATCTGAAATAGATATCCAACGGGCTCAGGCCATGGAAGAGCTCAAAAAGTATTTTGAAAATCAAGTTAGACAGGTGGAGGAAAAACTGGGAAGAGTAATGAGAGAGGTGCAAGAAAAGCACGAAAAATGGGTCAATACCTTGGTAAAGGAGACCCAAAAAAAAATGCTGAAGAAAATAACACCTTGAAAAATAGGCTCACTCAATTGGAAAAAGAGGTTCAAAAAGCCAATGAGGAGAAGAATGCTTTCAAAAGCAGAATTAGCCAAATGGAAAAAGAGGTTCAAAAGCTCACTGAAGAGAATAGTTCTCTCAAAATTAGAATGGAACAGACGGAGGCTAATGACTTTCTGAGAAACCAAGAAATCACAAAACAAAACCAAAAGAATGAAAAAAAGGAAGAGAATGTGAAATATCTCATGGGAAAAACAACTGACCTGGAAAATAGATCCAGCACAGACAATTTAAAAATTATGGGACTACCTGAAAGCCATGATCAAAAAAAGAGCCTAGACATCATCTTTCATGAAATTTTCAAGGAAAACTGCCCTGAGATTCTAGAATCAGAGGGCAAAATAAGTATTGAAGGAATCCATCGATCACCACCTGAAAGAGATCCAAAAAGAGAAACTCCTAGGAACATTGTGGCCAAATTCCAGAGTTCCCAGGTCAAGGAGAAAATATTGCAAGCAGCTAGAAAGAAACAATTCCAGTATTGTGGAAATACAATCAGGATAACACAAGATCTAGAAGCTTCCACATTAAGGGATCGAAGGGCATGGAATAGGATATTCCAGAAGTCAAAGGAACTAGGACTAAAACCAAGAATCACCTACCCAGCAAAACTGAGTATAATACTTCAGGGGAAAAAATGATCTTTCAAGCATTCTTGATGAAAAGACCAGAGCTGAAAAGAAAATTTGACCTTCAAACACAAGAATGAGAAGAAGCATGAAAAAGCAAACAGCAAAGAGATGTCATAAGGGACTTACCAAAGGTGAACTGTTTATATTCCTATATGGAAAGACAATATTTGTAACTCTTAAAACTTTTCAGTATCTGGGTAGTTGGTGGGACTACACACACACATACACACACATGCACACACACATGTACATGCGCGCACGCACACACATACACACATGCACGCACACACAGAGACAGAGAGCACAGAGTGAATTGAATAGGATAGGACCATATCTTAAAAGAAATTAAGGTAAACAGTGTCAGAGAAATGTAGTGGGAGGAGAGAGGGTGAAATGAAATGGGGTAAATTATCTCTTATTCAAGAGGCAAGCAGGAGACTTTTTAGTGGAAGGAAAAAGAGGAGAGCTGAGAAAAAAACATGAAGTTTACCCTCATCCCATTCAACTAAAGGAAGGAATAAAATGCACACTCATTTTGGTATGAAAACCTATCTTACAATACAGGAAAGTGGGGGAGAAGGAGATAAGCAGGGTGGGGGGGATGATGGAAGGGAGGGCAATGGGAGGAGGGAGCATTTTGAAGTCAACACTCAGGGAGGGACAGGATCAAAAGACAGAATAGAAACAATAGGGGGTAGGATAGGATGGAGGGAAATATAGTTAGTCTTACACAACACAACTATTATTGAAGTCATTTGCAAAACTACACAGATATGGCCTATATTGAATTGCCTGCCTTCCCAAAGGGAATGGGTGGGGAGGGAGGGATGGGGAGAATTTGGAACTCAAAGTTTTAGGAACAATTGTTGAGTACTGTTGTTGCTACTAGGAAATAAGAAATAGTTAAGGGGGAATAGAAAGTCATCTGGCCCTACAGGACAAAAGAGAAGATGGGGACAAGAGAAGGGAGGGAGGATAGAAGAGAGGGCAGATTGGTGATAGGGGAAATTAGAATGCTTGGTGTATTGGGGTGCGGAGAGGGGACAAATGGGGAGAAAATTTGGAACCCAAAATTTTGTGAAAATGAATGTAAAAAGTTAAATAAATAAATTTGTATTAAAAAAAAAGAAATGATATATGTGATGAATACAAAGAAGCATAGAACAATTGAAGTGAATTGATGTAGAATGAAGTAGAGCCAAGGAAACAATATGATCACAACAATATGGAATGCTGTTGACCTCAGCCACTATCAAGCCATTTGGTACACTCTGTTTTTCTAGTGCAAGAATGGCAGATTTCCCTTTGGTCACCAAGTGCTGCCCTGATTATTCCTCTGCAGGTGTCAGACTTGGCTAGAAGCTGAAACTGAGAGTCTGCTCTGTTCCTGTGGTCTGAACCACAGCACCGCTGCTTGCTATTAGAATTTGTCTCCCAGTTTACTTCCTAGGGACTTTGGCCACTCATTCTGAACCACCACCTCTGGGTACATGTACCCTTATCTGAATTTGTAACCTGGAGCTGGGCAGAAGAAGATAAAACTACCAAATAACACCCAGTCCTACTGCAGTGCCTCAGTATGTGTCTGAAGACATCCTCTCATCCTGGTACAGTGTCTCCCTGGGTGCTAGAGTGTCCCACATGGCCACTCTTGAACAATACTGTCCCCACTGTATCTTAAATCCCTCCCTCACTTAATCTTCCAGAGCTGTGTAGAAACTTTGAAGTTCAAACACAGGAGTTAAGAGAAACATAAAAAGATAAACATGAATAAACACCATGAGATACCAAACAAGGATAAACTGCTTACTTACATTCTAACACAGGAGATGATAAATATGTCCTCTCTGAACTCTATTATCACCTGGAGCAGTCTAATTAGACAGAATGCCTGGAGTGGTTCTATTATGTCTTGATAATCTTAGAATGCAAATGAGAGGAGTAGTGGAATATGCTAGGGTGAGGAAAAGGAACACGAAGGTTAGGAAGAGTTATCTCATATAATCAGGATTTTCAAGTAGGCATTTATATAAAGGGAAGAGGGGGAAGGCTCACAGTTGAGCCTTACTCTTATCTGAAATGGTCAAATGTGAGAAAGATTTATAGTTGGGTATGGAAAGGGGAGAAAGGGGAATTAAAGGAAAGGTAGATTAAGGAATGGCTTAGTCCTAAGCAAAACAGACTCTAAGGATATACACAAATATTTTTAGCTATTTTTGAGGTAACAAAACTGAAAATCTGAGGAGGTGCTATAAAATTAGGAAATGGCTAAAAAAGTTATAGTATATAAATATGATAGGATACCATTGTGTTGTAAGAAATAAAAGATGCTTTCAGAAAAAATTGGGAAAACTTATATGAACTGATGCAGAGTAAAATGAACAGAAGCAAAAGGACAAGGGACCAAGGAACTCAAGGGCAGAGGACAATGCTGAGCTATCAGGTTAAGGTCTGAAAGGGAGTAAAGTAGTCAGAGCAAGGACAACGCATAAGAAAGGAGTGGGGGGTGGAAGGTTTGGAGGTCATGGGGAAGGCAACAAATAGCTGTACAAGTGAAGGATAGAGTGTGGGGGGAGGTCACATGATAAGAAATTAAGGTCAGATTAGGGCAATATGAGAGTTCTTAATAAAGACAAAGAAATGACAAAACTCTATTTTGTTGAAATGCAATAATTTACTTAGGAAACCTAAGGAATCAGTAAAGAAACAATAGAGATAATTGGCTCAGCAAAATTTTAGGTTTTAAAATAAACCCATAAAAATTGAATAAATTCATAAATTAAAAAAAAAATCGAAGAAGCAGTAATAGAAAGAGATGTCCCACTGAAAATAACTATGAAATACAAAAAATATCTGGGATTCAATCTACCAAAGCTGGGCTGTGCCAATAATAAAAATAACAATACTGACTAAGTAAATCCAAAGATTCAGGGCTATGGCAATCAAATTACCAAAGGCAGGAACAAAAAGCTATACAATATCCTAGGAAATAATGAAAAAAGTTAGGAATGGAGGGGAAACAGAATTTCCACCTGTCAAAACATCATATTAAGCATCAATTGTCTAGATAATTTTATAATGGCTAAAAAAATAGAAAAGCAAATCAATATAACAGACTAGATGACAAAAATGTAACTGAATACAATAACCCAGTGTCAGATATACCCAAAATAAATATTTCCCTAGGAACATGCTCTCTACTTCACAAAAGCTGCTAGGAAAACTAGAAAGCAATGTGGTGGAAATTGATTTAACAACTTCAACTGTTCCCCACAAAATATTCAAAATGGATACATGTCCTATATGTTAAAGATAATGCCATAAAAAATTAGAAAGTAAGCAGGTCTTATACTTTTCACAGATAAAGGTAAAGATAAATTCTTACCCAGACAAGGAATACAGCCAATTACAAAATATTAAAAAAATAATTTTTAATAAACTAAAATAAAAAGCTTTTGGAAAAATACATGAACCTAATCAACCTATCTGAGATATGAAGGGAATTTGTCTCTTATGAAAAAAATGTTTCTATCAAATATCACTAGTAAAGATTTGATATCCAAGACAGAGCAGAAATGTGTACACCAAACAGCATTCTCCAATGGATAAGAGGTCAAAATATATGAACAGATGTCTGAAGAAAAACTATTAACCACTATATGAAAGGAAGCTTCAAGAGAAATGCAAATCAAAAACAGCAAGTTGGAAAAAATGACAAAACATGGGAATAGTCAATGTTTGAGGTATTGAGAAAAGACAGAAAAATCAATGTGTAAAAGCAGGCACCCCAACATACAAAGGAGGGCCTGCTCTACAGGTTCTGTGATCTGCTTTTCTAAAAGGAAATGCAGCTTTTGAGGGATCAACAATCACTTTAATCAAGCAAATATATATTACTCATTTAGTTTAGGGGAAAAAGTCAGCACCCTGAACTTCAGGGAAAATACAGAGAAATGAAGATCAACAGACAGGGCTTTCAGCTGCCAGACCATAAGCAATACCATAGATAAACAGACAGATCCAACTGACTGACCATTACATACATACATACATATACATATACATGCATAGTTACCAGGGAAAGAAGCACCAACACTTAGGTTTTCAAAGCTCTTTAGTAGCTTCTAAATCTCATCTGGTCAAAGAAACACTTCCAATAAGCATGTGGCCAAACAAACACTTCCAATGAGTAAGACCCAAAGTAAAACCTTACCTCAGAATATTCATACATTTTTCAGAGCCAGGGGGCTCAGAGAACCAGTGCATTAGAAATTAATAAAAGGTGTGGGCCTCCCCTAATCAAGCTTTCCTTAATGGGCAGGCCCATTAATGAATGGAGAAGAACTTTAACTCTCAGATTAGAATTGAACAAGGCATTATTGGTGGGGCTGTGAATTGATACATCATTCTTTTTTTTTCCCCTCAATTTATTTATTTTTAGTTTTCAACATTCATTTCCACAAGATTTTGAGTTTCAAATTTTATCCCCATCTATCCCCTCCCCCCACCCCAAAACACCATGCATTCTGATTACCCCTTCCCCCAGTCTACCCTCCCTTCCATCACATTCCTCCCTTCCCTTATCCCCATCTTCTTTCTTTTCTTGTAGGGAAAGATAGATTTCTATACCACATTACCTGTATTTCTTATTTCCCAGTTACATGCAAAAACAATTCTCAACATTTGTTCTTAAAATTTTGAGTTCTAAGTTGTCTCCCTTCCTCCCTCCCCACCCATCCCCACTGAGAAGGCAAGCAATTAAATATTGGCTATATATGTGTAGTTTTGTTAATAACTTCCATAATAGTCATGTTATGGAAGGCTAACTATATTTCCCTCCATCCCTCCATGCCCCTCCATTTATTCTGTTCTCTCTTTTGACCTTATCCCTCCCCAAAAGTGTTTACTTCTAATTACCTCCCTCTTCTCATTTACCCTCCCTTCTATCATCCCCCCATACCCCACTTATCTCCTTCTCCTCTACTTCATATCAATTGAGTGTGCATGTTATTTTTTCCTTAACCCAAATGTGATGAGAGTAAGCTTCACTTTTTCCCCTCTCACCTCCCCCTTTTTGCCACCATTGAAAAAGCTTTTTATTCACTTTTTTATGAGATATAATTTGCCCCATTCCATTTCTCCTTTTTTCCTCCTAATATATTCCTCTCACACCTCTTATTTATATTTTTTTGCATATCATTCCTTCCTATTCAACTCACCCTGGGCTCTCTGTCTGTGTGTGTATGTGTGTATGTGTGTGTGTGTGCGTGTGCGTGCGTGTGTGTGTGTGTGTGTGTGTGTGTGTAATCTCTCCAACTACCCAATTACTGAGAAAAGTTTCAAGAGTTACAAATATTATCTTTCCATGCAGGAATGTGAAGAATTCAGCTTTACTAAGTCCCTTATGATTTCTCTTTCCTGTCTACCTTTTTCTCTTTCTCTTGATTCTTGTATTTGAAAGTCAAATTTTCTGTTGTGTTCTGGTCTTTTCATCAAGAATGCTTTAAAGTTCTCTATTTCATTGAATGACCACTTTTTCCCCTGAACTATTATAGTCAGTTTTTCTGGTAGGTGATTCTTGATTTTAATCCTAGTTCCTTTGATTTCTGGAATATGATATTCCAAGCCCTGCAATCCTTTAATGTAGAAGCTGCCAGATCCTGTGTTATCCTGACTGTATTTCCACAATACTAAAATTGTTTCTAACTGCTTACAATATTTTTTCCTTGACCTGTGAGCTGTGAAATTTGACTACAATATTCCTAGGAGTTTTTCTTTTAGGATCTGTCAGGAGGTGATTGGTGAATTCTTTCAATATTTTTTTTACCATCTGGTTCCAGAATATCAGGGCAGTTTTCTTGATAATTTCATGAAAGATGATGTCTAGGCTCTTTTTTTGATCATGGCTTTCAGGTAGTCCCATAATTTTTAAATTGTCTGTGCTGGATCTATTTTCCAGGTCAGTTGTTTTTCCAATGAGATATTTCATATTGTCTTCTATTTTTAATTCTTTTGGTTTTGTATTCTAATTCCTTGATTTGTCACAAAATCACTAACTTCAATCTGCTCCATTCTAATTTTTAAAGAACTATTTTCTTCAGGAAGCTTTTGAACCTCCTTTTCCATTTGGCTAATTCTGCTCTTTAAAGTATTCTTTTCCTCACTGGCTTTTTGGGCTTCTTTTACCATTTGAGTTAGTCTATTTTTAAAGGTGTTAATTTCTTTAGCATTTTTTTGGGTCTCCTTTAGCAGGCTGCTGACTTGCTTTTCATGTTTTTCTTGTATTACTCTCATTTCTCTTCCCAATTTTTCCTCAAAGTTTCAAAATCCTTTTTGAGCTTTTCCATATCCTGAGACCACTGCATATTTATTTTGGAGGTTTTGGATGCAGAAGCCTTGACTTTTATGTCTTCTTCTGATGGTATGCATTGTTCCTCCTCATTCAAAAGGATGGAAGAAAATACCTGCTCACCAAGAAAGTTACCTTCTATTGTCTTATTCTTTTTCTCTTTTTCGGGCATTTTTCCAGCCAGTTACTTGACTTCTGAGTTCTTTATCAAGAGGAGGATATACCCTTGGGACCTGTAAGTTCTCAGTTCCTCCAAGGTGGTACAATCGAGGGAGAGGAGTTACTCCCCTCCTGGCCTGTGCTCTAGTCTGTGAGCAGGATTCCTTCTCCAGAGCTTCCATTAGCTCCACCATACCAGCCAGCACTCCTCCTCACCCCAGGGTGGCAACTCAGGGTTGAGATCCAGATCAGCTGTTCAATTCCCCCAGGGTGTTTAGACCAGTGCTCCAGCAATGGAAGCTGCCACTGCCTGGGGTCAGGGCTAGACCTCTGTGTTCCCTTCTCACCCAGGTGCAAGAGCTTTCTCACTGAACTTTGAAGCTGTTTTCTTGGCACTTGTGAATTAAGGAATCTGGGTGCTGTTGGTGGCACCTTGAAGCCCACGCTAGTCCTGTTCTTGCCGTGGTGAGGCCACGGCTGGACTGTGTTCTGCTCCTGGTGTGATAGACCTTTCCTGTTGACATTCTAGGCTGCCTTGGGCTGGGAATCTCTTTCACTCTGCCGTTTGGTGGTTTCTGCTGCTCTAGAATTTGTTGAGAGTAATTTTTTACAGGTATTTTATGGGCTGTGGGAGGAGAGCTTCTAGAGATGTGTCCTTCTACTCTACCATCTTGGCTCTGCCCCCTGGTACAACCATTCTTGAAAGCAATGTGGAATTATGAAAAAGTGACTAAAATGTCCACATCCTTTGACAAGGCGAGACATTCAAACTGATAAAAATAAAGGTTTCATATATATACTAAAATAATAATAGCAGAACCTTTTGTGGTGGCAAAGAATTGAACAAAGTGGATGTGCTCCCCTCCCTTCCTATTTTCAAGGAAAAAAATCACAACTTCTTTATAAGGGATGATTTTGTGAGAGGGTGTGAGAGGAAGGAATGAAGGGCAAAGTAAATGATGGAAAAACAAAGATGCCAATGAAATAAAGAGAAAAGGTCAAAAGACAAAGACAAGTAGGGCAGTGTTGGTATTGTGCAGATTTTATCATATATATTAAAAACCCAGTTGTGTTTACTAGAGAATCTTGGTTGGATATATAATACACTTTCTGTTCCTTGTATGTGGACATGTTCATATTTGTTCAGTTTCTAATAAAAAAATTAAAAAAGTAAATGGTGAGAAGGGCTAGACCAGATAATCTTAAAGATCACTTTCAACTTTAAAACTTGTGATACCCAAATCAGGAATGAGTATAGATTGCAAAGAATGGGAATGCAATACAGATACGAAACACTATTAAGCCACTTAACTTTGAAGGTGGCTTTGTGAACACAGCCCTGCTTTGAAGCACTCTCATGGACTTCTTGGTCCCACCCATTTTAATTCTTAAAGAGAGTTGTCTGAATTAGGCTTCCAGTGTGGATTCCGACAAGTTTTAGGCTAAGAGCCTGAGACAATGGTATGAAAATATTGATCAATGTCAGTCACCAAATACTGGTAGCTATAAATGCAAAGCCAATGCCTAAGTCCAAAATTTTAGGGCACATAACCTAGAAGTAAATATAATGGAAAAAGTCAGGATGGTGTGCTTGAATGGGAGACAAACAGGTAAATCTGAAAAAAGAAATTTGAAACTAATGGTTCCTACTTGCACTCTTAGTGCTTATTACCAAAATGAGAAGAACATAATGAACTTTGGTTTACTAAGTTGAGAGAGATGATTCATTGAGAACTCCTACTCAAACTCCAGTATTACTCAGTTCATTATGATTTTATAAGAGGTATTAATGCTTATTAGCAATTATTTTAATATATTTATCTAGTAAAACATATCTAGCTAATCACCTAATAATAAATATAAGAAGAATATGCCATTATATTAATTCATACTTTATATAAATCATGTAGGAATAAAGATTTTTAAAAGAAGGGTCCAGTAATAGCCTCAAGCTTTAATATAATGTTCATTACTTGTTTAACATCTATGGAGCTCACCTGAACAACCACAAGAATGCTGATAAAGATATCTCCATCTTGTTTTGTTCAAATTCCATGACCAAAAACCAGGCATGGGTGGTAGCACTTTGTGGAAAATCACCCAGACATATTCTTGGAGTTTATGTATAGCCTGTACTATTTCCTACTGCCTAACCTAAGGAGGAACCCATCCATCTTATGATATCTAGTCAGTGGAAATATTCCTTGCCTTACCCAACCTGTGATCCTGCTGACATAACATTTTTGTTTATTTTTAGATTGTGCATCAACCAATGGAATTATTCTGTATTTTATATAAGCACTCTGGAATGGCTTGCTATCACTAACTACAAGGTCCTAAAAAGAAGGGGGTATCTCAGATTCTAAGGAAGAGCTGAGGTCCATTAGAGGGGACCATAGGACCATTAATAAACTGCCATTAGCTCAGAGCTCTGCCTCACTCTCTTTTATTGTAGGTTGGACAATTTCAGTCCCCACAAAGTCAAATAAAAATGGTAGTTGACATGATGTATTGTGATAAGAAAATATAATCCATATTCTAGGATTAAAAACATATAATATCCTGAAATTAAATGAAGTCCATAAAGACAAATAAATCAAAACCAAACTGGTAAAGTTACATGTAAAGAAGATGAGATAAAAGAAGAAAAATAAAGTAAATACAGTTATATAATGACAAATAATAGGGTAAGTGAAGAGGAAGACTTAGGTCATAATTCAAGAAGATGAGAGCATGAATAGAGCAGAGGAGGAAGGCAAAGTAGCAGCATAGTAGAAACAGTGACAACAGATCGGAAGAAAAAATTCACTGGATTCAAACTGCTTGAGCTGGAAAGGCATAATGGAAAATTAGAAGAATTAGAAAATGTGAACATAATGGGAAAAAGAAAGTTGAAGAATGGGCAAGATCTTAATAAATAGAGGGCAGTGATTGTGTGAAAGTTTAATTACATAGGGTATTTAAAAATAGAATGGACAGTATACTACCCTAATTCTCTTCTATGTCTCATTGTTTCATGTCTTTCTCTCATTCATTTTCTACTTCTCACCTTACCTGTGAGTATTCATTAAGGTCCTCTTTCTTCTCAAGAGCTCATCCAGTCTCATGGTTTTAAATAATGGCTTTATGATGATGACTCCAAAATTTCTATCTCCAGTCCAGAACTCTCATTCAACTTTTAGATCTCATAAAGCCATGTTTGTGGTTTTAATCTTAATTTTACTTATTTAATTAACATATATCCAAAATCAGACTCACAATCACTTCATCCCTCACAATGGTCTCCCTACTCCCAATTACTCAAGCTTAAAGATGTGGAGTCATCTTTTTAAAAAAGCTTTTACTTTTTCTTTATCACCTACATTCAATTTAATTCAATTAAACTAGAATTTACTGAAGACTCCTCTACTGGATTCTATCTTTTATTTGTATATTTTTATACTTTTCAACATACTTTCATGCTTTTCAATGTACTTTCAGATCTATTATTTCATTCTTGCAACATTCCCATATTACAGGCAAAGGCTTGAATAAAGAAAATCAGAGAAGATAAGAGGAGATGAGAACAAAATCAAAGGTTCTCCATTTAGTGCAATGTTTCTTAAATTTGCTATGACTTCTTCATTCCTATTGACAACCACCTTCATATCACCTTCAGTCTTCAAAGGCTTCCTGTCACTGGATCTCCTTTCCAGCAGTTTTTATCTCCCTAGTCTATACTGCCCACCACTACTGGATTAATCTTTCTAAATCTCAATAAATATTTGTTGACTGGTTGACAGAAATATCTTTTAATCTGTCATTTCCTGGTAAAGAACTTTAAGTGGATTTCAAAAGGTTATTTGATCAAGCCCACACTACTTAACTGACATCAAAGCTCTCTGCAATCCGTTCCCACTTTGCTTTTCCAAATTCTTGACCATTCTTGACCAACCACTCTACTTTCCTCTGCAATCCTGGGTTTCCTCATTGTTTCTCACTCATTCAGGTATGTTAGGCTTCTTCCACTCCATTTTGCCAATTCAAACAAATCAAGGCCCCAGTTAAATTTTACTTCCTGTCTAATAAACCTCTATCTAACTTTCTCCATCTATACCAGTTCATATTTATCTCTTTTTTATATCAGTAGCATTTACAATTCAGATCATATCAATCTGGCACAATCATATGATGCCTTGTATTGTTATTTTAGTTTTTCACATGTAGATGTCTTGACTTCACCATGCAGTGGTCAGAATGTGCAATTTAGGCACATTTATTAGTCTCTCCATTTAACCTTCTGGATACACTGAGAAGTACAGAAATGAACATCTTTGTAAACTGTTTCCAGAACTATATCTATTCCATAGAAAGCTCCTCTTCATATCTATCTTTAAGGATCCTAAGTTTCCTTTAAAGTTTGGTTCAGGAACCACCTCCATTTTAGTGATCTGTCCACCCCCTGGGGGTTTGCAAGGATAGTTCAAGGAGTTCAGGCTAAAAAATTTTTTAAGCAATAAATAATTTCCCAATTATAATACAAATATATTTTTCTTCCTGTGACAATAGATATATGCATGTTTGAATCATTACCAATTTGCTTCTGCAGTGATTCAAAACTGAATATTATGAATAGAATATTAAATTACTCTGGGAGTTCATGACATGCTTTTTTTTTTTTGCGCTGAAAGGTATTTGTGGAACAAAATAAGTTGGGGATGAATATCCTAAAAATTAAATTAAATTGAATTAAGTAGAATATCAGCTCCCTGAGGGTAACAATCACTTTGTTTCTGTCACTTCATCTTGCCTCTAGCATAGTCCTTTGTGTGTGTGTGTGTGTGTGTGTGTGTGTGTGTGTGTGTGCGTGTGCATGTGTATAAAACTCATTCTTATTACTATACACACTCCACAAAAGTGTATATCTACAACTTGGTAGATGACTATGACTGATTTAAGACACAACATTATCATCTATAATAGATGGCTAATCCACAAGAGCTGAATTTTCTTCACATTTGCCCTTCGGTATCTGCACTAAGTAAGGAGTAACATGAGCTAAGGTCAATGAAAGAGCCAAAAAAGGAGAAATCAGAGACATTGATATTGGACAAACTGCTGGTTACCTCTAAGTCATTATGGTTTGATTGCATTTAATTTTCCTCTTCATTATTACTAAATACTATACATGATATTTTAAGCATCATGATCTAGACATAAAAATATAAAAGATTAATCATTTCTCTTAGGCTAACTAAAATTCTAATAATATATAGGTGATGAACTTTCCCCCCTCCCCAGTTTGCCCGAATCTCATATCGCGATATTCTGCTTAATCTTGAATGGCAAATTTTAAATGTCATTCAGGACCAACTGAATATCACTTGTATTTGCATTCCTTAAAAAGTAGAAAAACATTAACCTTTTGTTTTATTGAATTAAAATGCCACGGAAATGCTGATGTAGTCTTCGGAGACTGAAATACTTTTACAAAGAAGAATAGCTGTCATTTATTAGACACAAAGAACAATTACTTGATAGGATGCTTTCTGACAAAAAGCAGATTGGTATTCTCATCATAGAAAAGGCATTGTAAAAAAAAAAAAAAACCCAGCACAGACCTCTGAGACTTGAATAATTTAAAGCTGCATTTGGTGCAATTTGAATTTTTCTTTAGGGAGGCAAAGTTAAATACCTTTAATTTGTTCTAATTATTTCAAATTTGCAAGTTAATTATGGCTGATCATTAAATAACAAAAAGGACTATCGTCTCCATAGAGTTTTACCTCCTACCCTCTGCATTACTTAAGCTAGATTTTAGTATGCATGAATTAACTTTCTAAATAATCACACGGTTTGACTAAATGGCTCAGTAAAATGAGCTCTGATCCTCAGAATAAGCATTAATGGACATTAGAAATGCTACTGGGACCCATGTTACTTACATTATAAGTATTTTTAATGGAGTCTTATTTACTAATCTTTATGTACTGTTCAAGTTAAGGCACCATATAGATACATTATTCTGTTTTACTAGAGGAAAAGTCTGTTCTTTGAGACAATAAAAACAAATGTCCATTTAAAGCCATCTAAATTCATTTTTAAATTAATGCAGGAAAATGATGATGGAATTTAACTTGTTTTAGCTGCTCATCTCAATGAATCAATCTAGTATAATGGTCAGCTTGGTCTATAAATGGAATTTTACAGACCTACTGATGTGCTAAGCTTCTCAAGCAGTTAAAGAAGTTCAGTTTTAGCCACAGAGTGGCACTTACAATCCACCTGCTGCTTTCAGAAACAGATTCAACTGTTTTCTGAAATAGGGCCAGTACTTACTCAGTTGGTTTCTTGTTACTCATTCTTTAGATTGCCTTCCATGACTGGTCATGGAACAACTAAACACACAATAACCCCAAACTTTTCTGAAACATGTTCTCCTTAAATATAGCAAAGAAGGTTTTCTTTACCTTCCCCAAAGACAAACTGACAAATCTAGACTTCATGAAAATTATATGAAGAAAAGAATTTCCTCTCTAGATCAAGAGTTCTTATCCTGGGCTCCTTAAAAGATTTCAGTGGATTTATAGATTTTTAAAATATTTTGATAACTATAGATGAATATAATTGACTTTGTAATTTTATGTACCTCATTTTAGGCTGTTAAAAAGATCATTCTGAGAAGGATTCCTAGTTTTTACCACACTGCTATCAGGGGGATCCATGACACAAAAAAAGCTTAAAAACCTCTAGTCTGGATAAAATGTCCCATCTTGAGAACCTTGCATTAAAAAACCCACAATGACTAAAAGTAACTCTTCAGCAGAATTCATCTCTTTTGAAGATGTACCTTAACAATGAGGTATTTTCCACTCTCACCTTCACTATTCCACAAAGAGCTTGTGAGTGATAAGAGTTTCATACCACCAAAAACCGCTATTTTATCCAGAAGGAAAGAGAGGTGAAAAAGATATGTCTAAAGAAAGAGAAACACACTGTTTAATAAGAAGGTATGTGTAGAATCCATATAAGATTGAATGCCTTCTCAGGGAGGGAGGAAATTTAAAACTTATGGAAATGATTGCTGAAAAGTGAAAACAAATAATTTTTAAAAAAAGAAAGAGAAAACCAGTGATAGTAGTCTGGGGAAGGCCATCAAGTCTAAACTTCTTATTTTATTGATAAGAAAATTGAGGCTATGCTAATAACAATAAAAAACTTGCTATGGACACCCAGTAGATATTTATAATCCTATTGGTCTAACCTCAGAGTTGCACTGAGACCTTCCCTTTGCCTCACTGATAAGAAAACTGTTTAAGGGAAAGTCTCATACAATGGAAGGACCTTTCAGATTAAAAGCACCAGGAATAAAGACTTCTGATACTCTCTAGAAGATTCTATCATTAAGAAATAGTGACCTAGATAATAAACTGGACATGAGTAAATCACATAAGAAGTAACAAGATGAAAATGTTAAAAGGAAATGAAAAGGTGGTGAAAGATTCCTTTTAAAAATAAAGTCCAAGGATGGAAAGACTATGAGCAATATATGGATATGATGGAGGAAAGTCTTAAGTGCCAGCTAGCCTGGAAAACTAATGATACTAAAGAGTAGCAGTGGTGACATTCAATCATATAACTAGAGTGAAACACCACAGAGGAACAAACTGAATGCTGCACTGGGACTCAAGAAATGTTAAAAGACTTTCAAAAAAGTCCTCTAGTATGTTGAGTTGTTCATCTTCTTTTCTTTTTTTTTTTGTATTTAAATTTATTTAAGTTTTCAACATTTATTTCCACAAAATTTTGGGTTCCAAATTTTCTCCCCATTTATCCCCACCCCCTCCCCAAAACGCTGAGCATTCTAATTACCCCTATCGCCAATCTGTCCTCCCTCCTAAAATCCCTCCCTTCCCATACCCCATCTTTTGTCCTGTAGGGCCAGATAATTTTCTATACCCCATTACCTGTATTTCTTATTTCCTACTTGCAAGAACAATACTCGAGTTGTTCCTAAAACTTTGACTTCCAAATTCTCTTTATCCCTCCCTCCCTATCCATTCCCTTTGGGAAGCAGGCAATTCAATACAGGCCATATCTGTGTAGTTTTGCAAATGACTTCCATAACAGTCATGTTATGTAAGACTAACTATATTTTCCTCCATCCTATCCTCCCCCCATTGCTACTATTATCTCTTTGGATGCTGTCCCTCCCCAAGAGTGTTGACTTCAAATTGCTCCCTCCTCCCACTGCCCTCCCTTCCATCATCCCCCCCACCCTGCTTATCCTCTTCTCACCCACTTTCCTGTACTGTAAGATAGGTTTTCTTACCAAAATGAGTGTGCATTTTATTCCTTCCTTTAGTCAAATGTGATGAGAGTAAGCTTCATGTTTTTTCTCTCACCTTCCCCCTTTTTCCCTCCACGGAAAAATCTTTTGCTTGCCTCTTTTATGAGAGATAATTTGCCCCATTCCATTTCTCCCTTTCTCCTCCCAATATATTTCTCCCTCACCACTTAATTTCATTATTTTAAGATATGTTCCCATCTGATTCAATTTACTCTGTGCTCTCTGTGTGTGTGTGTGTGTGTGTGTGTGTAATCCCACCAACCACTCAGATTCTGAAAAAAGTTTCAAGAGTTACACAAATATTGTTTTTCCCTGTAGGAATGTAAATAGTTCAACTTTAGTAAGTCCCTTATGACTTCTCTTTGCTGTTTACCTTTTCATGCTTCTTTTCTTTCTTGTGTTTGAAAGTCAAATTTTCTTTTCAGCTCTCAAGAACGCTTGAAAGTCCTCTATTTCATTGGAAGACCATTTTTTCCCCTGAAGTATTATACTCAGTTTTGCTGGGTAGGTGATTCTTGGTTTGAGTCCTAGTTCCTTTGACTTCTGGAATATCATATTCCAAGCCCTTCTATCCCTGAATGTAGAAGCTGCTAGATCTTGTGTTATCCTGATTGTATTTCCACAATACTTGAATTGCTTCTTTCTAGCTGCTTGCAAAATTTTTTCCTTGACCAGGGAATGCTGGAATTTGGCCACAATGATCCTAGGAGTTTCTCTTCTTGGATCTTTTTCAGGAGGTGATTGGTGGATTCTTTCAATATTTATTTTGCCCCTTGGTTCTAGAATATCAGGGCAGTTTTCCTTGATAATTTCATGAAAAATGATGTCTAGAGTCTTTTTTTGATCATGGCTTTCAGGTAGTGCCATAATTTTTAAATTATCTCTCCTGGATCTATTTTCCAGGTCAATTGTTTTCCAATGAGATATTTCACATTATCTTCCATTTTTTCATTCTTTTGGATTTGTTTTGTGATTTCTTGGTTTCTCATAAAGTCATTAGCCTCCATCTGTTCCATTCTAATTTTTAAAGAACTATTTTCTTCAGGGAGCTTTTGAATCTCCTTTTCCATTTGGCTAATTCTGCTTTTGAAAGCATTCTTCTCCTCATTGGCTTTTTAGACTTCTTTTGCCAATTGAGTTGGCCTATTTTTAAAGGTGTTATTTTCTTCAGCATTTTTTGGGGTCTCCTTTAGCAAGATGTTGATTCACTTTTCATGCTTTTCTTGCATCTCTCTTATTTCTCTTCCCAGTTTTTCTTCCACCTCTCTTACTTGATTTTCAAAATCCTTTTTGGGTTCTTCCTTAGCCTGAGACGATTGAATATTTATTTTGGATGTTTGGGATACAGAAGCCTTGACTTTTATGTCTTTCCCTGATGGTAAGCATTGTTCTTCCTCATCCTAAAGGATGGGAGGAGATATCTGTTCACCAAGAAAGTAACCTTCTATAGTCTTATTTTTTTCCCCTTTTTTGGGCATTTTCCCAACCAGTTACTTGACTTTTGGGTCCTTTGTCAAGAGTAGGGTATACTCTGGGAATCTGTGAGATCTCAGTTCCCCTATGGTGGCATGACCAAGCGTGTACTGGTCTGGATGCAGAGAGGGATTTTTGTGCCCAGAATCTTAGCAGTTACTTCTCCACAGTCACCTGGCCTCCAGTTCCTGGCAAGTCAGCACTAGGGGCTGATTTTCAGATAAGCTGGATGGGCAGGGCAGCCATTCAGTGTGTGACAAATACCAGCTCCCCCAGGGCCTCCAAATAGGGTGGAGAATCAGCTCCTCAGTGCCCCTAGGGTTTTTACGCTTCAGCAATGGATGCAGCTGCTGCACCTGCTGATGTGGCCTCTGTGGTGGCTGCCTAAGGCTAGAGTTATGGGAAGGCCCTTCTCCCTTCCTGGCCAGTTGAAAAAACCCTGTCACTGTCCTATGACACCTGTGGGTTGAGGGTTCTGTGAACCATCCACTGCTGCTTCTGGGGATACCATGACTGGAGATTCTGCCCTGAAGGTGTCCTCCTCCCAAGAGTCACGCTGTTCAGCCAAGGCTGGGCTGGGCTCTGCGCTCTCATCCATATCCCATGCAACAGACGTTTCCCGTGGGCCTTTCAGGTCACCCTGGGCTGGAAGTCTCCTCCACTCTGTTGTTCTCCACTTCTACTGCTCCAGAATTTGTTGAGAGTCCCTCTCTATTGGTATTTTATGGACTGTGTGGGGACAGCCTCTGTAGATGTGTCTTTCTACTCCACCATCTTGGCTACTCCCCGCTCATCCCCTTTTCAAAGAGGGCCAATGACATTATGGGTAATGTTTAAACTCATGTGTGAACTGGATTTAAGTGAGGTAGAGTTGCACAAAGTTTTCAGTCTCACTCTTTTCCAGTAATCCAAGTTCAGTCGCAAGACAAAATTCATGACAACTAGTGATGACTCAGGACACAGTGGCTGACCTCGGGGTCTTTCATGTCTGACCATGGTCTAAGTACTCCATAGTGCCTGCTTCAGCTGACTGCATGGCCAAATGGAACAAATTGTTCTCATCTGCCTATTGTGATGGGAGAAGTCTTCATGTGGTTGGGATAGACATCTCCCTAATTCAGCAATGAGTTTGAGGACTGTTGGTTACCCTCAACCTGGTAAGTCCATCTGCCGAGATGGTTTTACTGGGGTATGACTCCTGTGCATGCTACATCTTGGTGCCATAGGTAATGAAAGATTTATGAAAGGACAGGAACAGACTGTTGAACAACAACTTTAGTGGATGAGAAGACAAGGATGGAATACCATCTGTGCCAATGGAAGTGGTACCTGAATGTGAAGAGATCAAAGAATGCAAAGCTTATAGTCTAGTAAATAGTCTAATGCAAGAATCTTAAGTATAAAGTATATAGACTTAAGCATTCTGTTGTAGGTAGGCCAGGCCTAACTCAGGCTAGTATGGTGGTTCAGGTTCAGGAATTCAAATGAAATGAGACATTAGGAGACCAAGTGAAGATTTTGGGATGGCAAGAATATATCAACTTTTTCAAAAATATATATTTATTTGTTTTCAGTTTTCTTGGAGGCTATGGATGGAGGCGCTTTCACTTTGTTTTCTTCTGTTTGCATGCTTTGGTCTTCCTTGTCACCAAAGTAAAATTCCATAGTCTGATTCTTTTTATGGTTTTTGCTCATTTTCACAGACATTTACTTGACTTTTGAGCTCTTTGTCAAGGTAGTTCTCTGCTTCCAGTGGGGATAGGGGGTGTACTGTCAGCCGCTTGATCCTCCCACAATCTGTGGGCCTAGAGTTCCAGAAAAAATGGCTGCAGCTGCCCCTGCTGCTGCTGTGGCTGCTTCGGGTTCTTCCCCCACATCCTCAGTTACCCTGGGGCCTGCTCCACTCTCCTGAACTGGTCCCACAGACTTTTCCTACTGACTTTCCAATTTATCCTCAGTGTTTTGGGGCCATGAAGTCTGGAAACCATCACAGGTGTGACAGATTCAGTCTCCCCAAGGTCTGCTCAGGTCCCCTCTGTGCACTCATGACCCACCCTGGACTGAGCTCTGCTCCAAGTGTGACATGATAGACACTTCCTGCCGACCTTCCAGGCTGCTTTGGGCTGGAGATTTGCTTCATTCCATCATCCTGTGGGTTCTGCAGCTTCAGAATTTGTTTAGTCATTTTTTTACAGGTATTTGGCTGGGCTTAGTGGGAGCACTCTAGAAAGTCTGTGCTGTTACTCTGTCATCTTGGCTCTGCCCCACCCTTGTTTTCAGGTTTCAACAATCACTTCCATAAGTCTAAAATTTTATCTTCCTCCCTCCCTCCCCCTCCAACACATGTTGCATAGAAGAACTAAAATGAATGGGAGAAACCATGAGAAAAACCAAACCAAAACACAACATGACACAGGACAAAATAGTCTGCTTCATTCTGGGTTCCAATTCCATAGTTCTTTCTCTGGATATGCATGGCATTTTGCCTCAAGAGCCCTTTGGGAATGTTTTAGGTCCTTGCATTTCTGTGAAGGGCTAAGTCTATCAGAACCAGTCCTCACATGGCTGTGGCTGTTACTGTGTACAGTGTTCTCCTAGTTCTGCTCATTTCACTCAGCATCAGTTCATATAAGTCCTTCCAGGTTTCTCTGAAGTCTTCATGTTCATCACGTCTCATAGCACAATAGTATTCCATTACATTCATATACCACAACTTGTTCAGCCATTTCCCAATTAATGGGCATCTCCTCGATTTCCAGTTCTTGGCCACCACAAAGAGAGCTACTATAAATATTTTTGTACATATAGGACCCTTTCCTATTTTTATGATCTCTTCGGAATACAGTCCTAGAAGTGATATTGCTGGGTCAAAGGGTATGTACATTTTTGTAGCCCTTTGGCCTTCCAGAATGGTTGGATCAGCTCACATCTCCACCAACAATGAATTAGTGTTCCAACTCTCCCACATCTTCAAAATTTATCATCTTCCTGTTCTGTCATATTAGTCAATCTGATAGGTACGATGTGTTGTTTTGGATTGCATCTTTTTAATCAATAGTGATTTAGAGTATTTCTTCATATGACTATAGATAGCTTTAATTTCTTCCTCTGAAAACTGCCTGTTCATATCCTTTGACCATTTATCAATTGGTATTGTATTCTTGTAAATTTGACTCAGTTCTTTATATATTTTAGAAATGAGGCCATTATCAAGATAGTAGTTGCAAAAATCTTTACCAGTTTTCTGCTTCCCGTGTAATCTTGGTTTCATTGGGTTTGTTTGTGCTGAATATATCAACTTCTAATTCCATTCCCATTCACTAAGACAGGATTCATTTTGCCCCTGTTTTTGAAGAAAAATAAAAGCAGGAACACAGTATTTGGAACAAGGGAAGGCAGAAGCAGGGAAGGGAATAGGTTAGCTTGAGGTATGAGGTTATGCTGCTTCTTTTAAGAAAAGCTGAAAATTATTCTGCCTTCTTTTAGTGCCTATGAGTAAACCATCTCACTTTTCTTTGGGAAGTGGTGATTAGGAAGAGTACAGCAAAAGATATAATGTATCACAAAATCAAAGGAAATTACCATAGGAAGCAAGAGATGATCTTCACTACCTGAAGCATGAATTTCCTCTACAATGTCCTTGATCATTGGGCATCTAGCTTTGACTTAAACTTTCTACACATAGGGAATTAACTACTTCTCAAAATTTACTATTTTAAGATCTATTTATAAAAATATCTTGCTCCCCCTACTTCTCCCATATGAATTGCCTCATCTAATAAGGAAAACAGTAAAGCTAAATTGATGGATCTGATGGCAGGGTTAAATTCCATTTCTGTCACCCCTCCAGCTCAGAGGAGGGAGGTTTCATCATCTGTTCTCTGGGATCAAGTTTAGACATTGCAGTTTAATTGAGTTTAACGCAGTTTAATCAACTGATGCCTTCCTCATATTCATCTATATTATTATGGTCACAGTGTAAATTGTTCTCTCATTCTGATTACTTCTCTTTGCAGGGGCAGCTATGTGGTGCAGTGGAAAAAGCACCAGTGCAGGAGTCAGGAGGACCTGAGTTCAAATCTCACCTCAGACACTTGACACTCACTAGCTGTGTGACCTTGGACAAGCCACTTAACCCCGTTTGCCTCATCCTGGGTCATCTCCAGTCATCCTGATTAATATCTGGTTACTGGATTCAGATGGCTCTGGAGAAGTGAGGCTGGTGACCTGCACAGCCCTCACTCACTCAAAACAAAGTCAAGTGCTCTGATGGCATGGTCTTCTTTGGCAATGAAGGACAAACACACATACACTTCTCTTTGTATCAAGTCAAAAAAACACTTCAAACCATTAATCAAGGTAGTAGACAAAAAGAACAGCAGAACAGTGTATGCAGAAAAGGAGTATACATTTGAGTGAGATGGGAGGGAAAAAGACTCTCTCTCTCTGTATGTGTGTGTATATGTGTATGTGTGTGTTAACACAGATGAGTTAATTTGAGAAAAAGACAGGAAATAGAATCTAAGTGAGCCTTAAAAGAAGAGCAAGATTCTGACAGTTAAAGATGGGAAGGGTGCACATGCTAGGGATAAGGGACAAGTTCTATACATGAATAGTGGTAAGAGACAGAATGTTGAGTACAAGGAATACCCAGAGAACAGTTCAAACAGGTCATAGTATATGTGAATGGTAGTGATATGATTGAAAAAAAATCAATTTTATATTATTTCTAGGTCTGAATTCTCTCTCCTTCTACCTATCTCACAATTAGGAATAGGATAGTGAAAGGGTTTCTGAAAGGGTCAAGTGGAGTCAGAGAATGTGAAGTGTCAGGATGAAAATTTTGTGTTTTATCATAAAAGTAATAGATAAGACAATGAAAGTTTTATTGTGACAGGGTGTCACAACAGACTTATACTTTAGAAAGATGACTTTGGAAAACATGCAGAGGATGAATTGAAGCCTGGGACTAGGGTACAATGTGAAAATGCTATGGAGGTAAAATTCCCAAAACTTGGCAAATGCTTGGAAATAGGAGCTAACAGAGAAAAAAGGAGTCAATGACAAAGAAGGACTGTTTGAATCAAGGCAATTTGGAGGATGGTCTTGCCTCCCTCAACAGAAATAGGGAAGTTTGGGCCAGCAGGTGGGGGTGGAGATGGTGTATGTTGGGGTGGTAGTTTGAGGGAAGGTAACTCTATTTTGGTCATAATGAACAGACATAAAGGTGAAGAGTTATAGTACAACATTGGTGATAAATTCATGAAGTTCAAGGGAGAGATCAGGATTAGAAATGTAGATCTGAGAATGATTAACATAGAATGGATTACTGAATCTGAGGCAGAAAATGAAACAAAGAAGGAAACAGGTATTTATCAGGCACCTACAATTCTTATCCTCACCACAGGACATGGAAGCATTATTATTGATACACTATTGTTATCCTCATTTTACAGCTGAAGAAACTGGCAAACAAAGTCACTTGCCGAAGGCCACACAGTGTCTAGGGCTGGCTTTAAAAGCAGGTCTGTCTGTTTCCAGGCCCAGCACTCAATGCGCTTTTCCAACTTGTTGCTTGTGATGAAATTTATGAAAAGAGAGAATATTCCAAACTATTTTCACCTAGGAACTAAATGCGTACCTTTTCCTCTGTTCCATTATGTGAACTCTGCTTGATATCTTCTATAGCATCTGAATTAAGTTTCATGGGGGAATTTTTTCTCCCTAATCCTCTTCATCTTCAGTTTAAAGCCCAGAAAGTATTTGACTCAACACGTTCTTCCCTCATAACTTTTCACTTAGTCAAGTATCAATCATTACAATATTTTGAGCTATGATCCACAACATCAAAACTTAATTTTATGAACCATGTATACAACTCTGTTCACTTCCAGCATCCTCCTTTGACTTAAAAAAAAATCAATTTTATATTATTTCTAGGTCTGAATTCTCTCTCCTTCTACCTATCTCACAATTAGGAAGCAAGAAAAATAAACCCAATAACCAAAAAGGATAGTCAAATATATAGTCAAGCAAATGTCCACACATCCACCACGTCCAAAAGCCTCACCCCCAACACCTAAAATCATAAGCCTCAATCCGTACTCTGTATCCATCACTTCTCTATCTGAGGATATGCATGGGTTCTTTTTATCTTTAATTTTGTTTTTTTGGCATATAATACTGGTACTGCTAGGACAAAGAAAATGAATAGTTTGAAAGCTTTTCTGGCATAGTTCCAAATTGCTTTCCAAAATGGCTATACCTATTCACAGCTCCATATATATGCGCATATATGTATATACATATACATATATATGCATATACATATGTATACCTGTTTAATAATATACCTGTTTTCCCACATCCCTCCAGCATTTGTCATTTTCATTTTCTGACAACTGTATTAATCTGATGGATATGGGGTGGTAACAGAGTTATTTGAATTTCCCCCCCTCCCCCAATTATTAGTGATTTAGAGCATTTTTTAAAATGGCTACTGAATGCTTGGATTTCTTCTTCTGAAACACACCTATTCATGTCCTTTGGTCATTTACAAATTAGGGAATGGCTCTTATTCTTATGCATTTGACTCCATTCTGTATGTAAATTAGAAATGAGACCTTTATTTGGGAAATCTGCTGCAAAGATTTTTTCCCACTATTTCTTTCTTCTTTTCTAATTTCCACCATTTTAGGTTTTCTTTGTACAAAAACTTTTAAGTTTTACATTATCAAAATGTCATACGTACTCCCCCTCTCTATAGATCTCACAATTTCTTCCATGCTCCTCTAATTTATAATGTCATTCTTTATGTCTAAATCATGTACTTATTTGGAGCTTAACTTATGAGGTATTTAGGGTTCCCTAACCCTAAATGCCTAGTTTCTGCAGGATTACTTTCTAGTTTTCCCATATTTTTGTTGAATAATAATTTCTTTGATTTTATCAAATATTAGGTTACAATTCTCATTTGCTTTAGTATATTGTATATCTAATATGTTTGACTAATTAACTTCTCTTTTTCTTATGCAGTACCAAAGTGGTTTGATGACTGAGTTTAGTATAGTCTCAGATCTGATACTAGTAGACCCTCCCCTTTTCATTTTCTACTTTTTTTCTATTAATTTCCTTGATATTCTTGATTTTTTAATATTTTAAATGAATTTATTATTTTTCTAGTTCTATAAAGGAATTTTTTTTGTTTGATTGGCATGGTGCTGAATAAGTAATTTTATTTGGGCAATGCCATTTCTATTGTATTGGCTCAGCCTATCCATGAGAAAAATGATATTTCTGCACTTATTTATCTTTACTTATAGAAAAAATTGTTTTATAATGTGTAGACTGGAGAATCATTACCAAAAAGATGATAATGAAATCCATGGAAGCTGATGAGATCAAGTGAAATAGTATTGAGGGAGAAGAGAAGAGGGACCAGGACAGAAGCTTGTGAGATCTGATCTTAGGGCATGACCTGGCAAAGGAAAATGAGAAGCAGCGAATAGAGAGAATAGTGCCTCAAAAACCTAAAGAGAAGAAAATATCAAGGAGGAGAGAATGATGAACGGTGTCAAAGGCTGCAGACAGGTCAAGGAGAATGAGGATTAGAAAGGGTCATTATTGGATATGGCAATTAAGAGACTGATGGAAACTTTGGAGGAGCAGTTTTGGTGGAATGATAAGGATGGCATTACAAGGGATTAAGAAGAGTGAGACAACATAAAGTGGAGGCTCCTATTATAGGCCATGGCCTTTTTGATTTTGGTTTTTTTTTTTCAGGATGAGGTAGATATGGGCATTTTTGTCAGTAGTAGGGAATGAGACAATAGACAGGAAGAGTCTGAAAATAAGTGAGAGTTAGGATGTCAAAGGACACAATCCATTGGAGGGAATGGGGTGGAATGGGATCACTTCAACAGAGGATGTTAGCCTTGGTAAGAAGTAAGGCCACTTCATGATATGAGGCTAGTGTGATGGAGGAAAAAGTGACAGCAGGCCTCTGAGTGATAGAAGATGAGAGAAGAGAGAGCGTGTCGGGAAGGGGAAGTCAGGGGAGGTTTGAGAAAGGATGAAAAGGTTTGGAAGAGCCACTGTGGAGAGGGGGACAGTGAGTTGATAAGGGAGTTATAGGAGGATGTAGTAGTAGAAGAGAGGGCCTAGTTGAGAGTGTTTAACATAAATTTGTACTGAACCTAGTCAGAATAATTGTCCGATTTTCTCCACCATTTTTGTGAATGATGGAAGTGATCTAAGGCTGAGGCATGGCTGAGTGTAATCTAGAATATGTTGAGAGGGGTAGAGATTCGGGGGCAGGGAGGACAGTGTAGAGTTGTAATTGGTTCACCAAAGGGTCAAGGTGGAAAGAAGAAAGAGTGGCTAACGCAGGGGAGATGACCTGGGAGAGGACTGAACATCACAGTGAGAATAAAGAGTAGAGTTTTATAAGGGAAGACAGAGGGAGAGGTAAAAAGCCAATATAGTATGGTTATATAAAGGAATTTCAAATTCTTGAACATGGAAATGGTACATTTATAGGTGATGGCAAGATCACGGGTATGATTATCTTTGTGTGTGGCAGGGGTGGCATGGAGTAGTTCATGGAAGGTGAATAGGTTGAGAAACTGCATGGTTAGGGAGTTTGATGGATAGTCAAAATATATGCTGAAGTCTCTTAACATGAGGACAGGTACTGAACTTATTAAGGAAGGATGGTGAATGGCCTAGCAGCTACCAGGATTTTGATTGGGTGGTAGATCTGAATAACAGAAGCCTCTAGGGAAGAAAGGTTACCAAGAGATGGAGATAGAGAGAAAACCAAGAAATGGGAATGGGGAGCAAATCCCCTGGCTTGATTAGTGAGTAGAAGAGAATGAGTAAAGATGCAGTCAGTACTTGAAAAGCTGGCCAGGGAATTTTTGTCATTGCCTATGGTACCTTTCAGCAAAAGGTAGTTTCCCTGTTTGTCTCTGTTAATTAGATCTATTTTTGCTATTGCTTTGTCTAAGACTATAACTGCTGCTCCTACTTCAGCTTCAGCTTCAGCATAACAGATTGTCCTCCAGCCACTTATTTTAACTTTGGTGCATATATTTGTTTCAAGTGTGCTTCAGGAAAATAAGATATTTTCGGACTCTGGTTTCTGACCTAATCTGCTATCTTTATCTATTTTATGAGTGATTTAATTCCATTTACAATTATGACGGTTAATTGTATAGTTCCTTTATGCTATTCTCTTACACTTTTCCTCTTCTTTGTTTCCTGTCACATCTTTCAGAGTTTGTTTTGCTTCTGAATCATCACCCCTTTACTTTATCCTTCTCTTTTATTTCTCCCATTCCCTTAACCTTTTTCTTCTCACTTTCCTGTTAAATGAAATGTACTTTTGTACCCAACCATACGTATATGTGTATCCTTACCTCCTTTAACCAGTTCAGGTGTGAGTGAGGTTCAAATGTCACCTGCTCCCCTGTATTCCTTCCTCCTTGTTGTAAAGACCTTTATTGGCATACTCCATTTATATGAGAAAATTTCCCCCATTCTTACTCTCCCTTCTCTCCACCAAGTATATTCCTCTTTCCTTGCCTTTCACTTCTTCATTTTAACGCACCTTCTATGACCCATTATGATAATAGAATTCCGAGGGGATATACGTAATACCTACCCATATAAGAATCTAAATACTTTATCCTCGTGTTTACCTTTCTATGCTTTCCTTAACTGCTAGATTTACATGTCGAATATTGCACTTAGCTCTGCTCTTTTCATATGTTCTCAGCTCCTTTACGATGGTGACTGCTAAATCTTACGTCAGCCTGACTGGCTCTATGGGACTTGAAATTTTTCTGGCAGCTTGCAGTTTTGCTTGTTGTTGTTTGGTTTGGTTTGGTTTGTCCTAGGAGTTCTGGATTTGGGATATATTATTCCTCTAAATTGCCATTTGGGGCTTTCTTTCAGGAGGTAACTAACAAGCAGCTTTCAAGATTTCTTAAAATATAATGCCTTAGGCTCATTTTTTTGGCTATGACTTTAAGGTAGTCCAAAAATTCTTAAATTATCTCTATTCAATCTGTTTTGCAAGTCGGTTGTCTTTCATATATTACCTTTTCTTCTATTTTTTTCAGGCTTTTGACTTTAGTCTTGCCTTTTTTTCCCAATCTTTTGACTCTAAATATTTCTTGATGTCTTAGGAAGTTTTTATTGAACCAATTTTATTTTTAAGAGAGTTATTTTCTTGAGTAAGGTTTTGTACTTCTTTTTCCAAGCTTTTTCTAAATATTTCCTCCATAGTTCTTTCTTTTTCCATTTTTTTTTTTACTTCTCATTTAGTTTTCAAAATCTTAAAAAAAATTAGCTTTTTTTTAACTCTTGCTTTATCTGTTCTAGAAATTATATCCGGACATATGCCAAAGCTGTGGGGGTTTATGAGGTTTTGTGTTTTGAAGTGACTTTACTTATACATGTTTTAAAGTAATTTTCTTCTGGATTTGTGTCTTGAAGTTCCCTGTCATTTTGTCCCTCATTCTTCAGGATTAGGCTCTGCACACTTCTGAGGGGAATATCTACAATAAGTTTCTGTCCTCTTGGGTCCTTCTGCTGCTTTTTTTTCTTTTAGACTATACATGTACAATCATTTTAAACATATTTCCATATTAGCCATGCTATGAAAGAAGAATCAGAACAAAAGGGAAAACCCATGAGGAAGAAAAAAAAACAATAAAAAAGAGAGAAATTAGTATGCTTTGATCAGCTTTTGCTTATTTTTTTTTTTTAATTTTTGAGGTAAACGTATTATTCTAAGAAATCAGTGATAGCTCAGGCTAGGGAATCTAGGAACTTCCAGTGTTCACAAAGTGATGTGATCCAGGGTGGGGGTTCTGCTCAGTTCCCTGGTCTGAGCTCTACAAGTTTCTGACTTAGGTTTTATCTGATGCAGGGCTGAGCAAGATCTCTGTTAGCTTGGTCCTGTGATTGGAAATTTCAGTAGACTGCTGCTAGACTCAGCCATTATCAGACCACTCGGAGGCTCTACAGGCTGAGAGTGACTAAACAACAGGTTCCCCTTTGATCTGGGATTTCTATCCTGCTTATTCCACTCTAGGTCTCATCCTGGGCTTGAGGCAAAAACTGAGTTCCTGCTCTCCTTCTAAGATAAGAACCATGTAGCTACCGCTTGCTTTTAAGCTTTTTCCTCACTCAGTACATACCTATGGATCATGACCACAATTGCTCGTTTCTGCCACTCTACCACAGAGCCCTCTCATCCTAGACCCATGACCTGGAATTAAATAGCTGGTAACAGAGTTCTTACTGTATCTTGCATTTGTTTAAGGATCTCCTAGGATCTCTTTTTGCCCTGTTGCTTCCTGCCTCGATGTGCAGTGTGGTCCTCTTTTAGTTCCTGAGTGCTGGAATGCTCTATAGGAGTGCTACTGGTCAGACTCCCTCCCTAGTGTCTGCAGACACCTCTGTTTCCCTCTGCCAATCTGGGCATGAAAAATGACTCTTTTTTTCTTTCTTTGATTTCCAGATCAGGATTCAATCTGGTATATTTTTCTAGATCTTTGTGGAGGGTGTGGAAGGGGATCTGGCTTGTCCTTCTATCTACTCTGCTATCTTGATTCCACTTCATTTTATCTTTCAAAGTCCTATCTCCCAATCAGAAGAGATAAAACATTACCTGTATATTTATGTCCTTTATTTGTTATATATTCCTTAAAATTTTTCTAATCATCCTGACATGAATCACTGAAAAAGGATAGTGATTCAGACATTTGATAAGTTACAGCAGCCTTCCATCACATTTATCATATGCCTCAGTTGGTTGTGCTGGATCTACACATAGATGTTAAGTTGACAACAATTAAGTCATGTTTCTTTCCTAAAGATAGCATGATATTTTCTTCTACCTGCTGGAAAAACCCTCCAAAGGAATATTAGCTCCTGTTTCTTCCTCCAAACTCTTTGGAGTTTGTCCAATGGCTCTAGCTAGAACTCTGAAGATTCTTCTTCCCTTTGTCTTCTGTGTCACATTCCTCTACTTGACAGCCTTGTTTTGATGCTCCTTATTTCCCAAAAATCTTTTTCTTCCTGATTTTGGATTATATTTTCCATGAGTTATGTTTTTGATGTGCTGTATGTTAGAGTTGAGAAATCATGGCTTTAGGCAGAGCCAAAGTAGGCTCAGAGCAGTTCATGGGTTGAGCAATTCCTCCCTCTCACTGAAACTCTTAAGATTGGATTCTTAATGTTTTTAAATCATGGACCCTTTGGGAAGTCCAGTCAAGTCTATGGACATCTTTTCAGAATAATGTTTTTAGGTGCATAAAATAAAATACATGGGATAACAATGGAAATTAATTACATTGAAATAGTTATTAAAATATTTTTTAAAGAACAACAAGCTCAAGAGACCTCCCCGTTAAACCCTCTTTTATCAGAAAAGTCCTTGGAACATTTCCTAAAGTTGCTGTTGATTATAGAAATAGTTGTGGACAGTTATCCTGGTCCTCAAATGGTAGAGCAAAACTGCCTTTACGGTACTCAAAGCCTAGTTAACTTAAGTGTTTAAAATTCTGTGAACATGTTGAATTTGAGCAGAACTCATAAGCCTTTCACATGATCTCTGTATGAAAATGTCTGCTGATGAATTAGTGTATCTGAGTACGTATGACTCAGTGTGAAATTGTTCAAGCACAGATCTGAAGGCAGGTTGTGGAATATGCCCACATTATGGGCATCCGGGAGAGTTAAATACATGCACTGTACATCTGAATTGCCTCAGATGTGGACTTAGCGGCCAGTGGTCAGTACTGATCTCTGTAATGCAAGAGCCCCAAAGCCGGACACAGTTCTGGGATCTAGGAGCACAGAAAATATACATGGCCCTACATGCAAATTGTCATTTTCTATGCACTCACCTAATGGAATGACTGAGAGACCTGGGTTGAGCTCATCACTGCAATAGTAGCATTTGATGAGGGCAAGTCCCAGATAGATATACTGTCTTAGTTGGTATAGTTCTGAGTCTCCAACAGCTGGCAACAGGAAAAGGGAAAGCTAGGACAGGGTCCACAAATCCAGAATCGGTGTACAATAGTATCCCTAGGATTCACAATAGCATTATACAATTATGACTAAATCAGTTAACACCTCTTTGCCTCAATTTTTCCATCAACAAACCAGAAGGCTTATCCTGTCTCACGGAGACAATGTAAAGACTAATATGAATGCATGCACGTACACATACATATATGTACACAGATATTCACATTTAGCTTCTGGAAATGGGAAAAAAGGCTATGAGCAGTCAAGAATCAATCACAATATAACTGTAGTCCTTGCTAAAAATAGAGTGTGTAGTAAGAGAGATATCATATTAGGGAATTTAGAGAGTATGGGGGGTGCAGTAAAGGAGAGATAGAGAAGGAGAAGGCAGTGTGTTACAGTGGAAAGAGTACTGGTCTTGAATCAGAGGAACCAGGTTTAAATCCTGTCTCTGATGATAACTACCTACGTAATCTTGAGCAAATCATTTAACATCCCTGGGTCTCAGTTTCCTCATCTATAAAGTAAAAAGGCGGTGCTAAAAAAAAGCTAGAGGAACTCTCAGATTTCATTCAGGCTTAGGTCTATGCTCCTTTGAAGAATAAGGGCAAAACATACAAATGACCTTTAAGATAACATTTTCTTATTTCCAGCTCATTATAACTAGTCACATGCCAATCAGTGAGTTGAACTGAATTTTCCCCACATCTTTTCTCAGATTTCAACTAAATACCTTCATAAATAATGATGAGTGATAATCTCCTTTATTCTCTTTTCCTCACCTAAGACTTTAAAGAAGTCAAGTTCCAAAGTCTGTTCCAACACAAATCTCCAGAGACAAAAGTCCAATGATGGTGAGAGGTGGGAGGCAGGAACCATTAGTGCTCTGCTGTGAGCTTACTTGTTCTATAGACCACAGCAGCCAGCTAAGCCATCAATTAGCTTTCAGTAAAGGAAAGATAATAACTGCTATGTTAAAATCTATCTAGAAACCTGCTAACTGTTACAACCCTAAGTATCATGTCTGAAAAATTCTCTTTTATTCTTTATAAAAACTGTATTATGTGACAAACTTTAAAGAAACAATCTAAAGCTTCCCTGCTCAAACTTCCTTATTAACCTCATGTAGGTAAAACTTACTACCTTTACAGGAAAAATATCTATTCTCAATTTTTTTTAAAGGAATTATCCAGAACCTCAAAAAGTCCTTTACCTCAAGACATTTAGAGAGCTCATTTTTGTCATGTCAGATATATAACAAAAATAATGCATATTCCCTCTTCCTTTTCCCACTACCACCAACACATGCACATTCCCAACCAGGAATTCCAGCACTTGACTGCAGAGAAAATGCTAGCAGCAAGATGCTCTCAAAGCCATATTCTGCCTTCTCCCTTGTTTCCTTGGTCCAAATGGAGCAAAGAACCTCTCTGTGATGCTCTTATTACTACATGAAGTCAGAAAAACCAAGCTGGCAAAATTGGGCTTATAATCAATGAGACTTTTGTAAAAAGTGAGGGCCCACCAGCATGGTACAAGATCCCTTATGTTTTCATGCACTCAAAATGTCTGTAAGTATATACACACCATCTCCTCCACAGGAGCCTCTGAACAGGCTCACAGCTGTTGATAGCAGACAGCTTTGAGCAAATGAATAGCAATTTTGAAATCCATCTTTTGCCAGTGGGTCACATTCATAGAACCACCATCCACTGAAGATAAATGAGAATGTAACAGAAAGAGCTGAGCAAGAAAAATGAAAAATATCATTTTGGAGGGACTGAAAGAAAACATTGGATCCATAATTAGAGCAGCCAGCTTTGACATGTAGCTTTGTGGATTTCCAGCAGCCTGTACAGACCATGCACTGGAACTCATTTGACTCAGCTCGCCAAAAGCTATGTACCACTACTTGAACGTAGACAGAGTGAAAGGCTTTAATTACCTGATTTGACCAGTTTAAGGGAAACAGATCATGTCATTTTAATGCTAACATTTATATTTAGCACACAGATTGTCCTTTGCACCCATTTTCCAACTACAGGAGGGTTTGCTAGTATCAGTATTTTTATACAGTTTCCAAACATTTCAAAATTGGATGGGAAACTTGGCACTGGGTTGAAAACACTAAAAGGCCAAAACTGTCAAGTCACACTGCTTTGCAAACAGGTTTCTGTGTCTGTGCAGTGAGTGTCTTTCATCAAAAACTTCACTTTCAGGTGTCACATACGTGGTAGGGGTGGGGGCTTTCTAACTCTGAATATATAATATCCATTTGCTCATAAAAGACAGTAACATGACAGTATATTGTGTCAGCTCATTCATTGGGATGTGCAATTTTCTCAAACTGTTCTAAGACTCCTTGTCTTTAAAACATAGGAGTCAGAAATAGTGCCTCCAAAGGCTGAATTTTGTCAACACCACTCAGAAACATTTCCCACTTTGCTTTGCTTAAGAACAATATAAGACCAGATCTTTTTTTTTATTTTGTATCTACAGTCGAGTCCTGAATGTTTTAGCCACTTAATCAAATATTTGTTGTGATAATGAGTCTGGCAGAAAATGTTTACTGGACAGAGGCAGCATAGTGCATTGGTAAGAGCCTCGGACGTGGGGTCAGAAAATCTGAGCTGGAGCCCTGGCTCCACCACCTCTTAATTCTAACACCTTCGACAAATTGCTTATCCTCTCTGGATCTGGGGTGGGTAGACTAGAGGATCTCTAACTCTGCAGTCAATGATCTTAACTCTTAATGATTATGGTCCCACGACTCCTTCAATATTCTAACAACCTGTGTTTTAAGTTTCTTTTTCACTCTAACATATGTTCTAATGAAAAGACTGTACTAGAAAATGGTTAATGTCTCTTTGGCTCTAAATCTCTACTCCATCCCTTTCACTTGATCTTCACAACAACACAGTGAGGCTGTTAAGTGTATGTATAAGCATTATTATTCCTACTGAACTGATAAAGTATATCTAAGTGGAGAAGTAGTTTGTCCAAAAAAGTCACAGAAAGTTAGTGGAAGAACCAGGGTAACTGGAGAAAGATTTCTTTATTTAGGTACAGAATAGAATATTCTATCAAAGGCATGTGAGGTTCCTTCCAATTCCAAGATTCTGTGGTCCTAGGAAAGAGGTACTAAAGTTGGTCATTGTTACTGGAGCATGATAATAAAGATAATCAATGTGGTTATCTGGTACGGGACTCTCTTCTAGACGATTATTCTTTGAAGAATGGAATTTGTTTTAAGTTGAGCACGACTTAGATTTCATCTATGGGATTTATCTAATGACATATCCAAAGTATTTTTAATGTAATGTCATTTTTAAGGTTATATCTTCCCAGACATATACTGAGGTTTATTTATATCTCTCATGCAATTTACCATGTGTTACTCTGTATTATGGATATTTCTGTTCATGTGTGTGTGTGATGCCCCTACTTAAAAATTGTAAACTCCATGAACTTTTTATCACATCCAGCTCCTGGGACAGTGCTCTGCAAAGAGTAGGCATTTAAAAGGTTTGTTGAAGTGAACTGAATGACAAGGCTCTTATGGCAGCATTATAGTGAGGAGGAGGGAAAGGAGGAAAGAAAGGATACTATTTGCATAATGATGTTAAAAAAACAGAGTAAAAGCCAGGGCAACAGAAAATGTCTTCAAAAAAACTTAGAAAAGACTTTCTATAAGGTTTGGCTTTTAGAGGTGGGCAGCTAAGTGGCATGGGCCTGGAGTCCTGAGCTCAAACCTGACCTTCAACACTTCCTAACTTTGTGACCCTGGGCAAGTCACTTAACCTTGTTTGCCTCAGTTCTTCATCTGTAAAATGAGCTGGAAAAGAAAATGGCAAACTGCTTCAGTATTTTTGCGAAGAAAACCTCAAATAGAGTCACAAAGAGTCAGACAAGACTGAACAACTCCCGCACCAGGGCAGGAAGGCTGACAAAGAAGTCTTGCAGCTGGAGGCATTTCTGAAAGAGACTCACAGGGTACTTAGTAAAGTCTTCAGATGCAACCAAAGAAACTTCTAAAATGAAGGCAGGAGAATGCTTCAAATCCAGTATGAAATTAGCTCAAAGAACTGTAAATGTACATTGGATCTTCATAAAAATGAAAGATTATACTTTCTCTAAAATTAGGGCAACCACTAAAGGAAAGTTAACCTGAACAATAACTTTAGCTAAACTTCAGGTCACATGCATTTAACATAATGAGCTGAAGAAGATGAAAAGGCCATTCGTAATGGAGTTCATTGAATTAGGAATGCCATGCTTAGCTGCCTTATAACATATAATTAATGATCCCATAAAAACGCAGCAGTATGAACTCCCCCTGCTGCCCAAAGAACCACTTTTTCTGCTAGTGGAGTAAGTGAGCAGTTCTTCCACAAATCCTGCCCTGCGGGGAGCTGCCCGGCCTGCCCCAACTCTTCTCTGTGGAGGCCACTTGCTTCCTCAATGATGTACTGTCACTCAGACCATTACTTGCTTGGTCTTTGGTGCTTGGTAATCGCAGCCGGCTCTGCTGGAGGGCCATTTCCTCCTCAACAGCTATGTCTAATACCCCACACCTTCCTAGAGATTATTCATAATCCCCTTTAAAACCCTTCTTCTTTTATATTTCTTTGTTGTGTTAACGAAGATCAACTGCCTGAAGATCCATCTTGTTTCATACTCTACCCAGCCACCTGGTACAACAAAGAAAGTTCTCTTTCCATCAAACAGCCTGATCCTTGTGAAGCCCCAGTGCTCAGATTCAAGGTTAAAGGATTAAGGCTTGAAGGCACTGAGTTCCAAAGGAGAGTACACCAAACAGCAAATGGAACACAGAAATCAATCCTTTTCACTGCAGGAGCAGTGTGAAAAACAAATCAGTTGAGCTCAATCTAAAATTTTCTCTGTGGGACTCTCGCAAATTAGCACTGTAACAGATGTAATGGCCCGTTCTCAGGAGACAGGCACCCACCCACAGCAAACCACCATAAGTCATCACACATACAGTCTGCTTTCAGATATTTTGTGAAAAAAGGGCAGGGTCAGAAACACAGACATCTCTTCCCACTTCACTACCAAATGAGTATACTGTCACCCTTCCTGTACAGGTATATCTCATGTATGCCACTCTATATAAAAGAATCCTTTAGCTTTTCAAAATGTGTGTGTGTGCGTGTGTGTGTATGTGTAAAAGGGAAAAAGGGCACTGAATATATGTGATTGTGACCTGAAGCAGCAAGAGGTGAAGTTTAACTTTTGAAATTTTATTCACAACAGTCTTTCTAACTCAATCAATTTTTCATCTGGCCTGGTAGTAAAAGAAATGGTGCTATTACTGTTAAAAATAAAATATTTCAAAACATCTGACTTTTTCTCCACTTCATAGAACCTTTAGTATGCTTGAAAACAACCAAAAAATTGATTTAAATAGCCAATCACACTTAACCCTTTTTTCCTACAGTCCCTGTGCCGCACATTCAGAGTCACAGAAAGGTCCTACAAGTTAATATTGTGAAGAAACCTTTCTATAAAGTATTTCCTCTACTGCCATTCATCTTGCTCCAGTTTGTGAGGAATCTCTCCTTCTTCAGAGAAATACACAATGGAAATGACGAGTGTTTATGTGTATACATATAAAAAAGAATCTACACGTATAGCTCATGTAAACTTCTGAAAGAAAATGAGATTGGTAGTGCCTCACACGATTTTAGAAAGGAAAATGAAAGACTTATAGATGTTTTATCAACTAAGCCTTCAGTGTCCAAATAAAGAGTTTAAGCGATAGACACATTATCACAAATTCTAATTTTTGGAGCCATGCCTAACATTAGTTAGGGACAGTAGGAAATTCCTAACCATTTCATATATGCTCATTGAAACAGTAGATAGAATAATGGGCTTGGACTCAGAAAGACTTGAGTACAAATCTGGCCTCAGACACTTATTAGCTACGTAACCCTGGGAAAGTCACTCAACCTCTGTTTGCCTCAGTTTCCTCAACTGCAATATGGACATAATAACAGCATTTACCTCACAGGGCTGTTGTGAAGGTCTAATGAGGTAAAAAGTGCTTAGCACAGGGGCAGTTAGATGGCACAGTAGATGCAGCTCTAAGCTTGGAGTCAGGAAGACTCATCTTCCTTAACTCAAATCTGGCACCAGACACTTACTAGCTGGGTGACCCTGTTCCTCACGTGTAAAACAAGCTGGAGAAGGAAATGGAAAAGCACTCGAGTATCTTTGCCAAGAAAACCCCCAAAATGGGGTCATGAAGAGTTGGACACGATGGAATAAGGATCGAACAATAATTAGCACAGTTCTTGGCAGGTAACAGGCACTCTATAAACACTTATTCCCTTCCCTCTTTTTCTTGGAACTTGCCAGAAGAGGAAACTGCTAGAGAGATCCCTATCCAGGATGTTCCTTGTTGACACACTGATTCTTACTTTGACACAAACCAGTACAATTCAATGTAAAACAAAATAGTTTTCCCTCTCCTAGTACCACCCAAATAAACTTTAATTTCACAATGCTCTTCTTAAAAATAAATCTGAGAATGAGATTATCAAAACAACCAGACTCAAGTAGCAATGAAACTCTAGATTGCCCAACTCTACTAATATTGTTGGCTGGGAAGAAAGTTAATTTTATAGAATACTTAAAATAAGTTTTTGTTAAAAGCTTAAGAACAAGGTTAATACCCACAATGAGAAGCATTGCTTTTCTTCCCCACTTATAAGCAGCAGATGAACCAAAATGTTATTTTAGAATTTCTTTGTTATTTGTTGTTGTTTTTAAACAGGGATACCATCAACACTGCAGGAAAGTACTCTTATTTTTTTATGGATAGTGTTTTCTTTACCAAATATCTATACTGCTGATCTGAGACTTTCTTTTGGGTGTGATATGCAGATAATTCAGCATCCATATTCCCTGTTGCTTTATTAATTGCCATTTGACTGACTAAATCATTACTTAATAAATTTCTGGTCTGTACACATGGAGTGAAAAAAAAAATCTGTGGCTAAAAGCATGAAGAAAGGATGTCCTTCATGGAGAGATGGTAACTATCTAATACTAAGAAACTCTAGCCTCAGCCCCCTACTCAATACATTCCAGTGACTCCCTATCACTTCCAGGATCAAATATAAACATTCTGGTTTATTTAAAGCCCTATATAACCTGGTCTCCACCTACCTTTCCAGACTCCTCACACTTTATTACTTCCCACTCCCAATAAGTACTCTTCCATCAAAGAAACTGTTCTCTTTGCTGAACCTGGAACAAGAAAGATACTCCATCTCCTGAATGAGAATTTTGACTGGCTGTCCTCTGCTTGGAAAGGTCTTCCTTCTTATCCTTGTCTCCTCATTTCTCAGGCTTTCTTCACATTCCAGGTAAAATTCTACCTTTTATAGGAAGTGTTTCCCAAACTCTCCTAATTTTTCTACCTTCCCTCTACTAATTATTTCCAATTGTTCCTGTACATAGCTTTGTTTGTAGATAGTTGCATATTTGTACATAGTAGCATGTTGACTCCATCAGATTGTGAACTAGAGAACAGAGACTACTATTCTTTTGACTTTGTATTCTTGGGCTTAAGGCAGTGCTTAATAAATGTTTACTGACTGATAGGGGGCTTTTTTACTTCCTTATATTCATGCTACAATTTTTTAAAACAAAAAACCAAAAAGCCATGAGCCTAAGACTATACTCATTATTAGATTCTCTAGGTCCTATTTCAAAATCTTTGGACAAAGCTACATTGCCTGAAATGACTGACTTCTGTAGAAAACCAGTTAATTTGTTATACTAATTATAGGAAAGAATGATATTTTAAGATGGACTAGGACTTGCTGTCAAGTAGTCAAAGAAGAGGGTTGAAATCTAGGAAGTCCAGTCTATTGGGTGGTTCACAGTTTAATTAACTCCCATCATTGTATAAAATATCTTGCTTTCATGAGTGTACAAGTTCCAGTTTTGATTGTTCTTTTTATAGGAAAGTGTTACTTCACTCACTAGGAAGTACTTTCTATTGCCTCCAGGACCAAATAAAATCCTATTTTTGTCTTTTCATAACCAGGACCCTTCCTACCTTTGTAGTCTCTTATACTTTACATCCCTTCACATACTCTTGTCATCCAATGATGCAGGCCTTCTAGCTGTCCATCTCCTAACTGAGGAGTTTTCACCTGCCATCTTGCATGCCTGAAACACTCTCCCTCCTCATCTTTGCCTCTTAACTTCAAAGATTTCCTTCAAATCTCAGCTAAAACAATTCCCTTAGTCTTAGTGCCTTTCTTCTCAGACAAACTCCTGTACATATCTTGTTTGTACAGCATGTGTGCATACTGACTCTCCTATTAGAGTAAGTAATAGAAGAAACTATTTTTTTTGGTATCCCTAGCACTGAGTCTAGTGCTTGGCACAGAGCAGGGACTTAGTTTTTCTTGGAGTCATGCTTTTACTATTATAGCTGCTCACTCCACAGATGGATATCACAGTGCTTTTACTGTTTATTGCATGTATGCTGGTAAGATCCCATGGAGGGTTTTTGTAACCCTACCAGCCCATAAGCAATAAATATATACAGTGGTTCCAGGCATTAATTTCTAAGATCCTGGAGGAAATTATTGGAAAGGAAACATGGAGATGGTAGGTTGCACTCTTTTCTACATTGTAAATCTGCCATAAAAAGATGGAAAATGCCACTTTATATCCAGCCCTTAGGAATTTGTTTCTATTGTTGAAGAGATATCACTCTTAGACTCAGGAGTTTCTCTTCCATTCTTTACCAAAAACAAAGTCATAATTAATATCTGGAAGGCTTTGATTCAATTTTAGGTTGTCACTGAAGGTTTCTAAAGAACTGAACAGGTTGTGAAGGAGACAAGGTTGATTTGAACTGGTGCTAATTAGATAAGATGTTAAGGAAATTTTGAAAGAAACAAGAGGAATGCTTTGAAAAAGTCAGTAAAGGGCAAAAAAAAAAATCTCATGGTTCCTTCATTCTGTCAGACAGAAATCTATGGATCAAACAGAAAGAAAAAATACAACACTATTTTGATTTTCCTCACCCATGTGGGGAATGCCACAGTAAAAGCTGGATTAAGACCTGGATTAACAAAGGTAGAAATGTCAATCAGATTACATGGCCTATAAGACAAGTAAATGGACACATAGTTGTGGAGGCATGCAGCACTGACCAAATACTGCACCCAGTGTTCCATAAGTGATTCTGAAACGCTGAAGAGCCTTTTTAAAGGCTTAAAATTGGGCAGACTGGCAGGGGCAAATCAGAGAAAACAATTTATAATTTGTGTAAAAAGGGTCATCTTTGGCTGGCTGGGGAAAAAAAAAGGAAGGCTTGATGCCCTAACAGAGCTGCCTCTGGCTTTTTAAGTCACTACCTCATTTCAGACAACAATTACCTTCCAATAGTTTGGCCCAGCTGTGCCCTTCTATTTCCTCCTGTTTGTCATTAAGTGCTTGTGTAGTATTTGTTCTCATTCTATAGCATTTATGCAGGAAGCCAGCGATGCAAGCTCCCTAGCCTGTGATTCTTCCCACAGATAATAGAGAATAAATTGCAATTAGATTTTGGTAATTGTATATAATTAACTCAAAATGAGCTGTTAATTATAAAAAAATATGTTTTCAGTTCCTGATTATATCATTTATTTTAGTTCCAAATTCTTAATGCCTCACTTGAGTAAGTTTAATATTTTAAATACACTGAGTATTTTTTAATACTAAGATAATTTAAATTTCCAGATAAACAAAATTCAGTTTAAAATTAAGTTTCATCTTGAGAGTTCCTCTGGCAAACTCAAACAGCTTGGAAGGTAAAAAGAGGGTCATTTCCACAACAATTCTTGATTGTATTTTCCAAAACTACCAGTACTTGGTATTTAAACAATTCTACCAAATTCTTTAATAGAAGAGCCAGACGTTTAGGGCTGTACAGTATTCCCTTTTGTCCCATCTCTAGCTCCCTCTGGGATATCTAAGAACACAATTTCTACAGCCAACTGTATAAAGGAGACAAATGGACTTGTCGCCTTTTCTAGCCTTACGTTAGATTAAATAATTTAAGCAGCCTTGAGTGAGCAACCTTAGTGAAAAGAAGACAGAAGATGGGAAACACATTTCCCAGTGGTTGTCTGCCAGGCTTTGGAAGTAGCTGACAGAGTGTCTAGAACTGCTAGGATGCAGATTAACTTTGAAAAAGCATCATGGCCTATCAAGGGCATATTACAATTACAACAACCACAACAACCTTGCATCTTAATCTGTTGGGAATCTGACATCTCTATATAACTTTACCTTATTTGGATTAGGGGCATAAATATTAAGCAGATACACCTAAATATTTTTTGGGCAATTCCATGTATTGATGACTTGCGTGGTATTGTCCAAGGTCTTACATGTTTATCTGGCTCAGATAAACAAAGCTTCATCAAGACTTGAGAGGTAAGAAAAGAAAGTGATTCTGTTTATCTGTAGCATGGCAGCCAAAAAATGGTCAGTTTGACAGAAGTGACGTTGTCAGTTTCAAAGCACAAGAGGAGAATAGAAAGAATAAAGATCTGCTATCTTTAAGGCTCCACTGTCTCATGGAACAACGTTCACACACATCACTTCTTGGCCAGTGTCAAATAATAGTAGCACCTTTGGACGACAGGCATGCCCAAACATTTTGATATGTATGTATATTTGATAACTACATGTCAAATCATTTATTAACTGTCCCTTGTTTAATGATCTCAGTTTTATTACTGTAAGCATTTCTTGTCTAGAATATCTGGGCTTTTATCAGCTGAGATAAGACAGAGTTTCCCACTAACGTGCTTCTCTTAAGAGTTCTGCACAAGTAATGGCTCTGCAATCAAACTAAAGATTCATCACATACAATCTTTCTTCCTGGGAAGTGAGAAGAGGGTTCTTTTATATAAGACTAAAGATCCATGAAAAATGTAGACAACGTCTTAGCTTTTTGAAGCTGGAGAGAAAAATAATGATCTTCAAGTACTTGATGTGTTGTTAAGATATTTTCCACATAGTAAAATCACTGAAAAAAGTGACTGGAAATCTGTCTTAGCAGTGGAAAAGGACTCCAAACTATTAGTGAGCTGGTTTAAAAATAAATCAATGCCAGTTTATGAAATGCATAGGGAAAAAGAATAGGTAAGCAAATAAAAACAATGATTTGGGGGAGAAAGCAAAAAAAAAAAAAATCTTGATGACGGAGATAGATGGAGTGAAGGGAGTGTCTCTGCATCCTCCTGTGATTACCTTAGTCCTGTGCCAATTCCATTCAATGAAAGATTCGGTTCTTGGGTTTTACCAAGTGTTTCATCAATGGCAGGATCTCTTGAATTAAACACTGCCTGGCTTTTTAACCTGGAAAGATGGATAGAGTGAGTTCCTAAATCTGTGGATGCTAAGAAACACTCAGAAGGTTATACTTTGATTCTGATTAATTTCTGGTTAAGAAATTAATCTCTCTCACATTAGATACAAAATATACCATAAATTCACATACACACAGACAGAGACAAACAGATAATGTCGGGCTTTCTGTCCAAGAAAAAGGCATGGGGGAACATCCCTGCAAAATAAACTGTGGATAATCTCAGGACATAATGTCTAGTTTCTAGCAACTCAAGCCTTTGTAGACTGTGCACTGTGGCTTAAGTTAGCAACAATATGAAAGAAAATATCACAAGTGCCTTAAAAGGAAGAGGAGAAAATAGATAATAATAAATAATACTTAACGTTTACGTAGTACTTTTAGGTTTTCCAAGTACTTCATAGATAGTATTTCGTTTGATTCTCACAATAACCTTGTGAATTAAGCGCTATTATTATACTTGTTTTACAGATAAGGAAACTGAGGCTGAGAGAAAGTAAGCGACTTGTTTAGGTTCAAAAACTTAGTAAATGTCTCAGGCAGAATCTGGAGTCTGATCTATTGTATGTTAAGTAATGAGGAAGAGGTATGGAGCGGATGCTAACTGCATGCTTAAGACCCTATCCTGGACACAATGAGCAAACTTCATTGACATTGAAAACTTTGTCAGGAATCTGCTAATTGTCCATAAAATGCAGCTGAACAGGCTAAGGTCATAATGAGAAAAGGTGGGAATCAAGACATAAACAGGTGAAGATTTACTCTGGAGCCTTACAGCAGCTGATCCCTCAGGGTGGCATATACTCACCTCTAGACCACAAAGTGCCAGGAAGATGGCAACTCAGGCCAGTGGCTTAGGGAGTCCTATTCCCAGATTCTCCCTCACAAACACCAATGTCCAGCAAGAGACTTAGCTCCACAGATGCTCTATAACTCCGCGACTTGTTCGCTTATTCACTTGACCCCATAAAAGGAAAGAATCACTCTCATTGTACTATCATCAAACTCATGCACTAGGTTTACCCTCACCACAAATTCTAAGTCATTCCTCTTGCTTCTTATTTGCAGGTCAGACTCTAATAATGATGATAATGATGACAATAACAATAACCTATATATAGCGCTTTGTGGTTCACAAGGCATTTTATGTTAATTCATTTGACCCTCACAATAATTCTGTGAGGTAGGTGCCATTATTATCCCCATTTTACAGATAAAGAAACTGAGGTAAACAGAGGTTAAATGACTTTTCCAGGCTTACAACTAGCAAGTTTCTGAAGTAGGATTAGAATTCTGACTCCAAATTCTGTGCTCTATTCACTGTGCCACCTAATACTTGAACAACACCAGAGAGACTACGTCCTAATGCTCAAAAATAAGCATAGGAAATAACAGGCACTTATGTACCCTTGAGATCTCAGTGGCTGCTCCCTCTAGTTTTGACACACTTTATCTTCTGTTCATGATAAGTACTTGCCTTACATTTTTACCAAAAGATTTGTCTATGAGAACAACATAATCCAGTAGAAACGGTGTGCATTAGAAAGCAGAGAGTCTGGTTCCAGTCCTGAATCCAATACTCAATGCCCTGCAGCCTCAGGAAAAACACTTAAAATTCTCTGAGCCTTGACTTCCTACATGGGAAAGTCCCTTCTGTCTCTAAATCTATGATCCCTCTGATCCTATGAACAACCCACAAGGATGACAATTATTATAAGGATTATACTAATCACAACACTTCTCTAGCACCCACTGTATGGAAGACACTGTTATGGACTTTACAAAAATTTCATCTGATTTTTACAACACCACAAAGGAGATAAACCCTTCTTACAGATGGGAAACTAAGGAAAATAGAGGTTAAGTGCTTTGTCCAAGGTCACTCAGGTCTTCCTGACTCCAGGCCCAGGACTCTATCCCCTGAACTTCCTATTTGCCTCTAAGGAGGACTGAGGTTTTGCTTTCATCAAATATGAAGAGCAGTAGGATTTTTGTAACGACTTGAATACAGTAGACAATGCTTTATTTCTATCAGTGACTAGTAACAGCTATAAATGTACTAAGTCAAGGGGGAGAAGGTGAAAGGAATATCTGTACTTATTAGTTATTGGATAAAATGAAGAGCTCCTTGAAAAGAATGAAAGAAGTACTTTAAACAGAAATCAAAAAAGAAAAATAGAAGAGAAATATAGGAATCCTAACTGTGTCAGGAGGCTGGAAGGTAGAAGAATGTGACCAAAAAAAAAAAGGAAGAGAGAAAGACCTCTGAACATTTAAAGTCATACAATAGATATGAAACTTCTCATAGAGGATGTAGCTGGACACTCTAAGGAAAAATTAAGCTTTCTGTGTTCAAACACAAATCTGCAGGTTTCATCAGAAGAATAATCACTGAATTAATGATTCAGCAGTAAAAGGAAGAAAATACTAGCAATAGTAGTTGCCAATTTCTTGATTAGGGGTACCAAGGAAGCCACTTGTGTATCTGGCACAAACAGGAAGGTTGCTATCTTCCCTGGGCATGAATCTGATATAACATGGGGAATCTCTCAAAACTTGCTAAATCTAAAAACTACCACGATTCTTGGTGATTAATACAGGGACCAATGGCACTGCTGGAAGCAACTGAAAAAATACAGTCAGGAATAATGAAGTCCTAGACAAGACATGGAATACCACAGGTGCTGTTTTTATCACTGTGGTCCAAGTAAAGACTGAGGCTTCAGGAGGAAAAGGTAGATTTAGGAAGTGACCTGCTGATTAAGAAGTTAGTGTCTGAGAATACTATTTAGATGTCTAGATTATAGTTTAAAATATTGGAATGACAGGTCCTTAGGGATAAAGTATAATGAGATATTGTAAATATAGATTTAATCTAGTATCACATCAAAATATCAGACTAAACAGATCAGTTACAAAAGTTAATTTGAAAATTATTAAACACAAATTTAATACATAATTATCATTATTAAAAGGACAGTTAATGATCACACAAGAAAAGGAAGTTGTGATAATAAAGAATCTATAAGATTCATGCAGAAGATGAAATGTCAGACTAATTTTATCTCCTTTTTGAATAAGGAAATGAGGAAAATGTGGTGATATTATTTACATAGGTTTTAGCAAAGCCTTTGAAAAAGTCTGTCATGTTATTCTCATGGAGAAGACTGGCAATATATGAACTAAATAATAGTACAATCGAGTGGAATTTGAATTTCCTAAATGGACAGATCCAAAGAGTAGTTATTAATTGTTCAATACTCATTTGGAAAGAGTCCTCTAGTAGTGTGCCCAATGGAACATTTGGCTGTTTAACAACCCCATGCTATTTAATATTTTTATTAACGCCTTAGGCAAAAGCATAGGCAGTATTCTTAACAAATTTTCAGTAGACCCAAAACTGGGAAGGATAGCTAATATGCTGGAAGATGGAGTTCTAAAAAAATCTCAAAAAGTCAACTCTAATAAGATGAAATTTAATAGGGAAATTATAAATGTTTAATATGTGGGTTAAAAAAAATCCACTTTTGGGAAACCAAACACTTTGGAAGTTTAGTTACAGAAATATAATCTTAAAATGGTGGTCAAAAGCCATTAGTGTAAGGAGAGTTAACACTTCTGAAAATTATGGTTGTTGTTCAGTTGTTTTTCAGTCAAATCTGACCCTTCATGACCTCGTTTGGGGTTGTCTTGGCAGAGATACTGAAATGGTTTGCCATTTCCTTCTTTAGCTCACTTTACAGATGAAGAAACTGTGGCAGAGTTAAGTGGTTTGCCCAGGGTCATACACAGTTAAGAAATAACAGCGACCAGATTTTAACTCAGTCTTTCTGATTCCCTGCCCAGTACTCTATCTACCGCATCACCTAGCTGCCCCACTTAAGAAACTAGCACAGTTTTTTACAGTGAATCTGAATCTGAAATAAATATCTAAAGTGGACTTAACTGAGGTAGGACAGGGATTGGAAGTCATATCCTTAACGAAGACCAGAAGAAAAAAAATTCAAAAAGTTTTCTTGGGCAGGCAGTTGGTTAAAGCAGGGACACAACAATCAGAGTGAAGGTCTGACTATGGAATATACTCAGAAATTTCACTGAATGAACTAGATGTACCTTATGACCAGGTAAGTCCAACTTTATAAAGCTTTTACAAAGTGTTCTACAGGACAGACATATATAATCTATGCAGTATCTTTGTTTATATTTCTTCCTGAATGTAAATACTCTTCCTGAATCACAAGCTTCTACTTATAACCTTAGTTTTTTGGTTTCCTCCATGCACTATATTTTCTCTATTCCACTCAAACTATACAACTCTTGACTCCATAGCATTTACCACACTTCCATTTCTATGCCTTGACTCAGGCTATTCTCTTTGTCTGGTATGCCTTTTCTTCATCTGTTAAATTCTTACCCATTCTTTGGAATCCAGCTCAAAGTCAAAGTCCTTCCTGATCCCTCTGGTTGTTAAAAATTCTACTACTCAAATCTTACATAGCACTTCGTTTTTTAACTCTCCAATAAACTTTTCATAGAATATTATATATTTTGGCTATATTGTGTTGGTATCTAATCTTCCACCTAAACTGTAAGCTCTTTGAAGGTTCGTCTTGCTGAAACACTGTTTCTACTCCAGTCCCTACTGCAGTGTTCTGAACAAAGTTGTTATCTTCGTCCTTCGTTGCCAAAGAAGACCATACCATCAGATAAATGATGACGTGACTTGCACTTGAGTTTGCTTGCACTTGACTTTGCTTTGAATGAGGGAGGACTGTGCAAGGTCACCAGTCCCACTTCTCCTCGAGCCATCTGAATCCAGTGACCATATATTCATTAGGATGACTGGAGATGACCCAGGATGCAGTAGGAGACCTTGGCCCCTTTAGGTCAAGGTCTATTCAGGAACTCATTTAGGGTGAGGTAACGCTCATTCAGTAAACAAAGTTGAGATTAATAAATGCTTATTGTGTTGTGTTGTTTTGGGTCTCCAAACAGCAAAGGCTCTTCTGCTCTAACAGCATCACCTCCTAAGTATCTGACAATATTAGTGTGTACCAAGAATTACACTCTACTGCTAGGCAACTGATTAATTTAAACAAATACTGAAGAAAGCAAGATCACCTTTAAAATTTTCTAAAGAGGATGGGGAGTTTATTCAGTAGTAACAGTCATCATGCAGGTCCAACAATGCCAGCTCCTCAAGGGAGTTACTTGTCTACACAACTGTTACAGGCGCAGATTGATCCTGCCACATATTTGTCAGTGTACAGGGACTAGTGAGAAGAACAGAATGAGAATAATAACTTTGACAACAGGACTCACCGAGTATAATCCAACTGGGACTGATGGAGCTGTTGCTGTTTCAACTGAAGTTTTGTTTCCTGTTGGGCCAGCAGATGCTGCAGGCGCTCCTTTTCAATCTCGAGCTCCATTTTCTGCAGGAGAAGTTGATTCCTCTTTTCTACTGACATCTGCTTCTTGTCATCCATTTCCTCAGGCTCTAACGTCACTGGTGCATGTGTGTCCAGGTGTCCAGGAAAGCTCATAGGTGTCCAGGAAAACTCACCATAATTGCATGATTCTTGATGATGTGTTCTGGGATGCCCTCTGGTCATTCTTGCCTGATGGTTCCCATGAACATGATCTTCATTTTCAGGATGACTGTGAATACAGCAATGACCACCTTGGTATGGCTGGGAGTGTAAAAATTCTTTAAGTCTCATTTCATCTGGTGAAGTTCTCTCTGTCGGAATTGAGCCCATTAGTTTTGCTCCTGGGGACCTGTGGTGGCGTGTTCTTGCCTCTGCTTGCTCTCTATTCACACCATCCTGGGGAAGATGAAGGGCTGCTATCCTGGAAGAATAATTCCTGAAGTGCAGATTTGTTTCTGAAGCTGAGCTCTGGTTTGCAAATTTAGGCTCATTCTTGTTTTGATAGGTTTGTGGACTTGTGAGGTTTCTATAGGGACCATTGTGTTCCTGATGTGGAGAACTGGGAGAGTTCTTCCTGATGGGCACCTGAAAGGAAATAAAAGATTGTGTTTCAATTAAAGATCTAATAAAGAAATTTTTTCTCTGAAGCCCTCCAGAAAGCAACGAGATAATCTGCTCCACCAAAGTTTCTTTGAATCAGTCTTCTTACTCATACTGATGGCATTCATATACCTGAGAAGATATGTTCTATACACAGGGCTAAAACGATTACAGAGCAACACGCTTTTCAGTATATCTCACCAAGGGTGATAAAAATAAGACAAGAGTTTGCAGACAGCAAGTTTAATATAAACAGTATCACTGGAGTTGTGAATATTGTCTAAGGTTATGTAAAAATCAACTCAGAGAACGGAAGAAACATTAAATATTAATGTGTTAAAATGTTTAATTTTCAATACAGAGTCAAGAAATCCATTCAACTGCTATAAATACCTTTAGATTGGCCATTACACAGCATGAGATTTGATGTAAACCATTTCATCTTGCACTGAGCGGGATATTACTTAACAATGGAAATTTGATGAGAAATTTTCAAAATATCTTTGCAGAACACAGATAAAAAATGGACACTTTCCATAAAATATGATTCCTTACCAAAAGCTATCATTTAAATACAAAACATGTTTAAATCCAGCCATAAATGGAAGTGATTTTTCAATTAAGGTGGGTAAGTTATTATATTTTTAAAAATTAAAGCAGAATGCAAGTAGCTGTGATTTAAACCTGTTCGGCCAATACGATGCAAAGAGAACTTTCCAGGCATTCTCCTTAAGGCTCTTCTTTCAGACACATCAAAGTCTTAGGCGTATCAGGGATCCTCCTCACCCTAGGAAGAATGATCTTAGGCTGACTCATTTCAACAGATCAATGCTTATTGTGCCCTCAGAATACTGGGCATATCGAAGACATTTCAAAAAGAAAACAAACCTTGGCTTAGTCCTCAGTCAAAAACACATTTGATTTAGTGCCAGAACTAATGGTAATATAAATAGCTACTTAATGCCCATGAACACAGACACATTTATATAATACAGCAGGAAAAAAGATGACTGTAAAGCAGCTTTCTTAAACCCTCAGTTTAGTTTTTGTTTGACCAGGTATATGATTTGAAAAAGGTAAAAGCTACCTGGCGTTAGTAGATGTCCCTAACTACAGGGCTTGATGACACGCAAGCTCCCCTTCAATTCAACCTACACACACACAGACAGGGACAAAAGTCTTTTTAAGGCAAAGCTATAAGTCAATTTCCGGCTTTCAATCTTGCCCTAGGAATAGAATAGTAGGAAAATAAGAGGAAAACATTAAATAGACTTCAGCAAAGAGGAATAATTAAGGAATCCTTCAAAGGTTCTTGTCCTATTCTCACTCTTTTCTATTCCTCTAGGCCTGTCTTTATACCATCTTTTCTTATTCTTTTTCCTTCCTTGTTACCATTTTTTCATATTTAATTTAGCAACAACTCTTCCTCATCCCTTAAAATTCCTGTCTCCACTTAACCTGTCATCCTCTTTCTTCACTGAAAGGCAGACTTTCTTCTTCCAACAGTTAACCCTTACAGCAGTTATCCTTGATTTCATCCTGATGCTCAACCTTTTCCAGAACCTTGTTAAATCAATCTTCACTTCCCTCATATATTTTAATCATTCCATATCCACTGTTCTTCCTTCATCTTACATGTCACCCTTATTATCAACCACAGAAACAAAAACAAACTTCAATCACTCCCACTACAGCTTGAGCTTCCGGCCCATCTCTCCCTTCCTTTTCACTGACAAATGTCTTGGGAGGGCAGTTATACAGAGAGACAAGAAGAGGAATAAGGTGGTAAAATGGAAAGAGGACTGGATTGGGAGTAAAAAATAAAAGTGAATTCAAATTCTGGCTCTGGTCCTTCCTTCCTGTGTGGCCTGGGGCAATTTGTTTCTCTTTTCTCAGTTTCAGTTTTTGAGATAACTGGGGTATCTGAATGCCTTTTAAAGTCCTTCTATCTCTAATGTTATGATTAGAGAGCATGAGGGATTATCTTTAGTATTCTTTTTCTAAAATGTACATATTTTAATACTAGAAAATTCCACTCTACATGGTTATATATTTATTTTATTTATATTTATTATGTCAAATTACATGCTTAAAGTCAAGGCTCAAAGTCTCAGGCATATCATAATAAACAGGGATTGAAATTTTCAAATCTTGCCTAGGATGTAAAAAGCTCCATCTGTACTTCATACTTTTTAACCTCTTGTAATATGGCTAATACCATGATCACTTTACCAGAAAACACTTTTCCAAGAGTCAATGATTCAAATTCCATCCCATTCAAATCAATAATTATTTATTAAATGGTTACTATGTGAAAGGGATACAAGAACAAAACAACAACAGTAACAGCAATTAACAGCTTCCAAGGATCTCACCTTCTAAGCAAACATATGATAATTTCACTATGCATAAAGCACTCACACTACATGCAGCAGGAAAGGCTTTCCAGTCAGAGGCTGCAACTCTGTTGAACCTTGGAGGAGGCTAAGGATTCTGAGAGGTGAAGAGGGGATGCACCGAACATATGGCAAGATAACCTTCCCAAGAGAGAAATGAAATGTACACTTTGGGAAATCTGACACAGCAAGTAGGTTAATTAGGCTAAAGCAAAGTGTATGTGGAAGTGTAATATGGATTAACTCTGGAAATGCAGGCTGGAGACAGACTGTCAAGAGCAATGAATGATATGCTGAACAATTTATAGTTTATGCTAGAGGCAGCAAGGCATCACAGAAGATTCTTTGGCAAGGAAATAACATGGTCAGACCTGCTGGAGGAACAAGGAATGTTTGGCCTGGAGAAATGAAGATTCATTTGAAGGACTGTTATATGGAAGAAGGATCAGAATTATTCTGTCCCGACCCAGAAAGCAGAACTAAGAACAACTGAGTTTGGGGGGTAGGGAGGGAGATGTTGCAAAGAAGTCAGTTTAGGCTTTGATTCATAATCAAAGAAACCCAAAAGCGGAATTGCCTTGAAAGCTCCCCTCTGGTGAGTTCCCTCTCTTTGGGTGTCATCAAGAAGAAGTTAGATGACCACAAACAGATCAAAAAAAGAAGCCATCTATACAACAGCTCTGGTCTTTTCATCAAGAATGCTTGAAAGTGGGGCTAGAGGAGAGGGGAAGCAGGGCGTCTCCGTGACTCGGGCCCCCTCGGGAGGAAGCAGTGGCGGCAGGGACGGGGGCAGGAAGCGGCGGAGGCAGAGGTGTGGGCGGTGGCTGAGCCTGGGAGACGGCCCTGCCCCCACCCCACTCTGTTACTGAAGGCTTTTGCTTAAAGCCCCCAAGGGAGCTGGGCTTGGGAGGCGGGCCCCCCACCCGCTTCATTCCTGAAAGTCTCTGCATAAAGCCCCTGAGGGATTGGAGCCTGGGAGGCGGCCCTGCCCCCACCCCAGCACCTGAACTAAAGCTCACTGATTGACAGCCGGCAGGAGGAAAGCCCATTTAAATCTCAGAGGCCAAGCACTAGCTGGGCGGATCCAGGCGGGGGTGGAAAGGAATCTCAGAAGTCAAGTAACTGGCTGGGAAAATGCCTAGAAAAGGGAAGAAAAATAAGACTTTAGAGAGTTTTTTCCAACAAATGCAAATGATCCCGACCTTCGGATCTGATGATGAGGACGTATCCTTGCCATCAGGGAAAGACGTGGAGAGCGGGGCCTCAGTACCCCAGACACCCCAGGGGGGTGGCGGGTGGGCTCAGGCCCTGGAAGAGCTCAAAAAGGATTTTGAAAAGCAAGTTAGACAGATAGAGGAAAAACTGGGAAGAAAAATGTCAGAAATGCAAGAAAAGTATGAAAAACGGGTCAATACCTTGGTAAAGGAGACCCAAAAAAATGCTGAGGAAATTAACACCTTGAAAAATAGGCTCACTCAATTGGCAAAGGAGGTTCAAAAAGCCAATGAGGAGAAGAATGGTTTCAAAAGCAGAATGAGCCAAATGGAAAAAGAGGCTCAAAAGCTCACTGAATTTAATAGTTCCCTCAAAATTAGAATGGAACAGATGGAGGCCAATGACTTTATGAGAAACCAAGAAATCACCAAACAAAACCAAAAGAACGAAAAAATGGAAGAGAATGTGAAATATCTCATGGGTAAAACAACTGACCTGGAAAATAGATCCAGGAGAGACAATTTAAAAATTATGGGACTACCTGAAACTCATGATCAAAAAAAGAGCCTAGACATCATCTTCCATGAAATTATCAAGGAAAACTGCCCTGACATTCTAGAACCAGAGGGCAAAATAAGTATTGAAAGAATCCATCGATCACCACCTGAATGAGATCCAAAAAGAGAAACTCCTAGGAACATTGCGGCCAAATTCCAGAACTCCCAGCTCAAGGAAAAAATCTTGCAAGCAGCTAGAAAGAAACAATTCCAGTACTGTGGAAATACAATCAGGATAACCCAAGATCTAGCAGCTTCTACATTAAGGGATCGAAGGGCGTGGAATAGGATATTCCAGAAGGCAAAGGAACTAGGACTCAAACCAAGAATCACCTACCCAGCTAAACTGAGTATAATACTTCAAGGGAAAATATGATCTTTCAATGAAACAGAGGACTTTCAATTATTCTTAATGAAAAAACCAGAGCTGAAAAGAAAATTTGACTTTCAAACCCAAGAATGAGAAGAAGCATGAAAAAGTAAACAGCAAAGAGAAGTCTTAAGGGACTTACCAGAAGTGAACTGTTTACATTCCTACAGGGAAAAACAATATTTCTAACTCTTAAAACTTTTCAGTATCTGGGTAGTTGGTGGGACCACACACACAAATGTACACGCATGCACACACATACACACATGCACACACATACAGAGATAGAGAGCACAGATTGAACTGAATAGGATGGGACCATACCTTAAAAGAAACTAAGGTAAAGGGTGAGAGAGAAATGTAGGGGGAGGAAAGAGAGGGAAAGGGAAGGGGGTAACTATATGTCATTTAAGAGGCAGGTAGGAGTTTTTCTTAGTGGAGGGAAAAAGAGGAGGGCTGAGAAAAAAAAAACAAAAAAAAACAAGAAGTTTACCCTCATCACATATGACTAAACGAAGGAGTGAAATGCACACTCATTTTGGTATGAAAACCTTTCTTACAGTATAAGAAAGTGGGGGAGAAAGAGGTATTGCAAGGGGGGGGATGATGGAAGGGAGGGCAAAGGGAGGAGGGAGCAATTTGAAGTCAACACTTGGGGAGGGACAGGTTCAAAAGACAGAAGAGAAACAAGGAGGGGCAGGTTAGGAGGGATGGTAATCCAGTTAGTCTTACACAACACAACTATCAGGGAGGTCATTTGCAAAACTACACAGATATGGCCTATATTGAATTGCCTGCCATCCCAAAGGGAATGGGTGGGGAGGGAGGGATGGGGAGAATTTGGAACTCAAAATTTTAAGAACAACTGTTTACTATTGTTGTTGCAACTAGGAAAGAAGACATACAGTTAAGGAGGAATAAAAAGTCATCTGGCCCTACAGGAGAAAAGAGAAGATGGAGACAAGAGAAGGGAGGGATGACAGAAGAGAGGGCAGATTGGAGATAGGGAAAATTAGATTGCTTGGGGTATTGGGGGTGGGGAGAGGGGAGAAAAGGGGAGAAAATTTGGAACCCAAAAATTTGTGAAAATAAATGTAAAAAATCAAATAAATAAACAAAAATTAAAAAAAAAGAATAAACTGTAAAAATACTTAAAAAAAAAAAAGATACACTTCGAATTACAGGACACTTCTTCCGGCTTTTGTTTTTGGAGCTTAAGCTTGTTTTCATCTACGCTATAAGATGTAATTCTTTTTACATATTATCATTAAATGGCTACAAACTTTAAAAAAAAAAAAAAAAGAATGCTTGAAAGTCCTCTATTTCATTGAAAGGCCATTTTTTCCCCTGAAGTATTATGCTCAGTTTTGCTGGGTAGGTGATTCTGGGTTTGAGTCGTAGTTCCTTTGACTTCTGGAATATCATATTCCAAGCCCTTCTATCCCTGAATGTAGAAGCTGCTAGATCTTGTGTTATCCTGATCGTATTTCCACAATACTTGAATTGTTTCCTTCTAGCTGCTTGCAAAATTTTTTCCTTGACCAGGGAATGCTGGAATTTGGCCACAATGATCCTAGGAGTTTCTCTTCTTGGATCTCTTTCAGGAGGTGATCAGTGGATTTTTTCAATATTTATTTTGCCCTCTGGTTTTAGAATATCAGGGCAGTTTTCCTTGATGATTTCATGAAAGATGATGTCTAGGCTCTTTTTTTGATCATGGCTTTCAGACAGTTCCATAATTTTTAAATTGTCTTTCCTGGATCTATTTTCCAGGTCAGTTGTTTTTCCAATAAGATATTTCACATTATCTTCCATTTTTTCATTCTTTTGGATTTGTTTTGTGATTTCTTGGTTTCTCATAAAGTCATTGGCCTCCATCTGTTCCATTCTAATTTTTAAAGAACTATTTTCTTCAGGGAGCTTTTGAATCTCCTTTTCCATTTGGCTAATTCTGCTTTTGAACGCATTCTTCTCCTCATTGGCTTTTTGAACCTCTTTTGCCAATTGAGTTACCCTATTTTTAAAGGTGTAATTTTCTTCAGCATTTTTTTGGGCCTCCTTTAGCAAGTTGTTGACTCACTTTTCATGCTTTTCTTGCATCTCTCTCATTTCTCTTCCCAGTTTTTCCTCCACCTCTCATACTTGGTTTTCAAAATTCTTTTTGAGTTCTTCCATGGACTGAGACCATTGAATATTTATTTTGGATGTTTTGGATACAGAAGCCTTGACTTTTATATCTTTCCCTGATGGTAAGCATTGTTCTTCCTCATCTGAAAGGATGGGAGAAGATATCTATTCTCCAAGTAAGTAAACTTCTATAGTCTTATTTTTTCCCCTTTTTTGGGCATTTTCCCAACCAGTTACTTGACTTTTGGGTCCTTTGTCAAGAGTAGGGCATACTCTGGGAATCTGTGAGATCTCAGTTTCTCCAAATTGGCACGATCAAGCATGTACTGGTCTGGACGCAGAGAGGGACTTTTGTGTCCAGAATCTTAGCAGATACCTCTCCACAGTCACCTAGCCTCCAGTTCCCAAGTCAGCACTGGGGGCTGATTTTCTGATAAGCTGGATGGGCAGGGTCACCATTCAGTGTGAGACAAAGACCAGCTCCCCCAGGGCCTCCACCCAGGGCTGAGGTAAGACTCAGCTCTTTAATGCCCCCAGGGGTTTTTACACTCCAGCAATGGAGCTTCCTTATGGACTGCTGTGCAGACTCTGTGGCCACTGCCTGCTGCTGGAGCTACGGGAATGCCCTTCTCCCTTCCTGGCCAGCTGAAAAAACCCTGTCACTGACCTTTGGCACCTGTGGGCTGAGGGATCTGAGGACCCGCTACTGTGACTGGAGATTCCGCCCCCAAGGTGTCCTCCTCCTAGAGTCTCCTCATGCTGTGCTGCTCAGCCAAGGCCAGGCTGGATTCCACGCTTGGCTCTGCATCCAGTGCAAGCGATGTTTCCATAGGCCTTTCAGGTCACTCTGGGCTGGAAATCTCCTCCACTCTGTTGTTTTCCACTTCTGCTGCTCCAGAATTTGTTGAGAGTCCCTCTCTAGAGGTATTTTATGGGCTGTGGGGAGGACCCTGCGTAAGTGTGTCTTTCTAGTCCACCATCTTGACTCTACCCCCAGCAGCTCTTTTTATAGTGACAAAGAATTAGAAACTTAGAGTGTTCATAAACAGGAGAATGGCTGAACAAGTTATATATATATATATATACATATATATATATATACACTCACACACACACATATGTATATATATATATACATATGTGTGTGTGAGTGTATATATATATATATATATGGCACCATTGTGTTATAAGAAATGCTGAGATGGTTTCAAAGGGCAGTCTTGTATGAACTGGTGGAAAGTGCAATGAGCAGAATCAGGAGGATAATTTATGCAATAACAATATTGAAAAGACAATTTTTCAAGACTAAGAACTCTGAATAACACAATGATGAATCATAATTTCAGAGGACTCACAATGAAGTGTGCAATTCACCTCCAGATAGAGAGGTGGACTGAGAAAGCAGTTTGAGGCACATATTTGTTGTTCTTCATTGCCAATGTGGAAATATGCTTTGCTTGGTTATACATATTTGTAATAAGTTTTGTTTTTCTTGCTTTCTCAATGGAGAGAGGTGGAGGTGGGAGGGAAAAAATGTGGACCGAAAAATAGGGGGAAATAATAGAGACTGGAAGACCACCTATTAGATTTTTTTTCCTAGAAATTTAGTTCTGAAATAGCGGAGAGTTATGGCATGATCGCTTGAAAAAGAAGAAAGGTGGTATGAGGAATTTTTATGGAGAGGAACCCTGAGCATATCTGTAAGCAGCAGTGAAGGAGATAGTGTAGAAAAGCAAATTGCAGAGACTTCTCTCATATTCTTCATCTTTTCTGACATCTTTGCAACACTGGAGACTTCTGACCACTCCTTTCCTTCTTGAAACTCTCTACATTCTATTGGCTTGACATTGTCTTGGCTTTCCTTCTGTCTCTCTGATCACTCCTTAAAGGCTTGCTGACTTGATTGCCCCTTACCAGTAGGTGTTTTACAAGGCTTTATTCTCAGCTCTGCTCTCTTCTTTGTCTAGATTCTCTCCTTTTAAAAAAACTTTATTTTTAGTTTTCCATGTTTTTATAAGATTTTTAGTTCTAAATTCTCCCCCCTCTCTCCACTGTCCTCTCCCCAAGGTGGCATGCAATCTGATACAGGCTATACATGTATATTCAAATTAACATATTTCCACATTAGTCATTTTGTGAAAGAATCAGAACAAAAGGGAAAAACCATGAGAATAAAAAAAAAACAAAAAAGAGAAAATATTATGCCTCAGTCTGCATTCCAATTCTATAGTTCTTTGTTCTTTCTTTGCATATGGATAGCATTTTCTATCATGAATCTTTTGGATTTGTCTTATGTCTTTGCATTCCTGAGAAGAGCCAAGTCTAACAAAATCAGTCATTGTATAATGTTGCTGTTACTGTGTACAGTGTTCTCCGGATTCTGCTCACTTCATTTAGAATCAGTTCATGCAAGTCTTTTCAGGTTTTTCTGAATTCTGCCTGCTCACTATTTCTTATGGAACATTAGTATTCGATTACATTCATATACCATGTTCAGCCATTCTCCAATTGATGGTCATCCCTCAATTTCCAATTCTTTGGCACCACAAAAGAGTTGTTATAAATATTTTTGTACATGTGGGTCCTTTCCCCTTTTTATACTCTCTTTGGGATACAGACCTAGAAGTGGTATGACTGGATCAAAGGGTATGTAGTTTTATAGTCCTTTGAACATAGTTCCAAAGTGTTCTCCAGAATGATTGGATCAGTTCACAACTCCACCTACCCAGTCTGATAGGTGTGATGTGGCACCTCAGTGTTGTTTTAATTTGCATTTCTCTGATCAATAGTGATTTAGAGCATTTTTTCATATTACTATAGATAAGTTTTAATTTCTTCATCTGAAAATGTCTGTCATATTTTTTGTGACTTATCAACTGGGCACAGACTTGTATTCTTACAGATTTGACTCAATTCTCTATATATTTTAGAAATGAGGCTTTTATCAGAGACACTGGCTGTAAAAATTGTTTCCCAGCTTTCTGCTTACCTTCTGATCTTGGTTGTACTGGCTTTATGCACATTTTTTAATTGCATATAATCACAATTATCCATTTTGCATTTGATAATGTTCTCTCTCTCTTGCTTGGTCACAAATTGTTCCCTTCTCCATAGATCTTAAGAGTAAACTCTTCCTTGCTCTCCCAATTTGCTTAGTTTCATCCTTAATGTCTAAATCATGCACCTATTTGATCTTGGTAAATGGTTGGTCTACGCTTAGTTTCTGCCATACTGTTTTCCACTTTCCCCAGCAATTTTTGTCAAATCCCAGAAGCTGGAGTCTTTGGGTTTATCAAATAGTAAATCACTATAGTCATTGACTAACTGGGTTTTGTGTCCCTAACCTATTCCACTGAGCTGCCACTCTATTTCTTGGCCAGTACCAAGCAGTTTTGATGAGTTCTGCTTTATAATACAGTTTTAGATCTGGTACACCTAGGCCACCTTCCCTTGTAATTCTTTTCATTAATTCCCTTAATATTCTGGACCTTTTGTTCTTCAAATGAATTTTGCTATTATTTTTTCTAGCTCTACAAAATAATTTTTGGTATTTTTATTGGTATGGTGCCAGATAAGTAAATTAAGTTAGGTAGAATTGCCTTTTGTATTATATTAGCTCAGTCTATAGACTCTCTCCTTTTGTACTCTCATCCAATTTTTCTTCTTCAGTTGAACTGGATAACTCACAATTCCTTGAATGTATCATGCATTTTCATCTCTTGCCTTTGTTTACACAGTTCCCTATGTCTTTGAATACTGTCCTCCCCTGCCTTTCTCCCTTTGCTACATCAGTATCCAAATATTAAACCCTATTATACATAGCCACCTCCTCAATGAAGTCAATCCTAACACATCTCCTCTCCCCCTGATCCTAACTAACCTCATTGAGAACAATTACAACAAACCTATTTTGTTAGCACATTACAGTCTATTCTTACTATAGTTAATTATCCAGGTATCTTATCTCCTCTACTGGATTGTCAGCTCTTTGAGGGAAGGGAATATGTTTCATTTATTTGTGTCTCCATAAGTGCTTTGCACCTAGCAGATACTTAATAAATATTGTTTAAATTTCATGGATACTGTAGGATCTTTCCAGTGATGAGCAGATGGTTAAATCATTGATTGGGGGCACACAACAGAGTCTATCCTAAATGCAATAAAGATATATACTGTCATCAGTCTGACACACTGTGACAAAATGAAATTATTTTCCCCTTTTTTTATGAGAGCCTAGGGAATTAAAAAATATTTATCTGTCATTTACTCTAGTCTATAGGAGGACTGCAGTGATTTCTCAATAAATGGCTGGGTACTTAATGCTTGTTTCTTATAAATAAAACCAATTCACAAAGAACCATTCAAAAGAGCTCATTTGATCAAAGCACATTTAATAGTACTGGTGGTTGATGTCTAGAGGTTTTCAACAGAAGTACAGTTTCCTAGGCATACATCACATTACAAGTATGAAATAATGTTAGAGAAGAAATAAATGTCAATTTACCTAATAGTATATTTAGAGGATCAAATGAATTTTAACGCTTAACTTTTAAAAATAAACCAAATCGAATAAAAATAGCACATTTTGGAGACATAATGTCTTCTTTTTGCTATCGACTACCATTCAATGTTTTATCAAATGAACTTTATTTCTGTTTTTACTGTGCCTTCCCCACCCCCACAAAAAGAAGGCTGATTAAACTATTTCTCAAATTAAAGTCAGGCATTTCTGTTTGAGGATATGAAAGTAAATTATACAATGTCTAGATTTCAGTAATGCATTGGAAAAATCTATTATAAAAGGAGCTCTTGTGGGAAAAATTGAGATTTTACTTATATGCTACAGTTGTGTAGATTCTAGATCAGACACTTCAACTCAGAGAACAGTGACTAATGGCTCAATGTCAGTTTGGAAAAAAAAAAATTTGAAATGGAAGATCCCAGAGATCTGTCCTGGGTTATATGCTATTTCATACTTTTATAAATGACTTGGATAAAGGCAGATTTGGCATGCTTATCAATCTGCAGTTTATGCAAAGTTGAGAAGTATAGCTAATTCACTGGGTCAAAAAATAAATTAATACACAGTAAGCACCTACTATGTGCCAGATACTGTAATAGCTATTAGACAAAGACAATGGCAAAAGAAAAAGACACTCCACAGATCCATATGTGTACTCTGTCCAGTAATGCAAATTTCCAGCCTTCCATGCCTACCTATCCTGTGCAATTCTTGCTCATGTCCTCAGATGAATTTGTCATCAGGGGTCTATTAATTAGGACAGAATTAGTATGGGAGAGCCAAACAATGCCAAAAGATACAGAGAGGTCAGGGGAAATGAGAATTGAAAAACAGACAGAGAATCTCATGAATAGGTGTCCTTTGAGAGAGAAGTGGCTATCAAACACTAATTGCAAGGAGATGAGAACAGAGCAAGTTGAAAAGAAGAGAAAATGTCAGGACAGACTAGTTTTTCAAGAAGTTTAGTGGTGAAGGAAAAGAAACATATAAAAACATATTAACATTTTAAAATGGTAATTCAAATATTATTATTCCCATTTACTGATGGGGAAACTAAGGCTCAGAAAAGTTAACAGATTTATCTGCGGTCATTCAGTTGGCAAATGGCAAGCTAAGAATCAAAGCCAGAACTTCCTGACTCTAAATCTATTGCTCTTTCTACTACCCAATAAATGCTACTCTAAAATGACAAGGAGGGTCATGGTGATTATAGAGGAAACAGAGTGACATTCATGATCTCACTTATAATGGATTGGGAAATAGAAGATAAAAAGAAAGGAAAGAAGAAAAGGATTTAAGTAAGCTCATAGTATCGTATTCTAAGCATAAGGAATTAGGTTATTTTATTAGAGGAGTTTAAGACAGATATTGCCTCTGGGACACATGGAAACCACAAATGGCCCTGATGAAACAGATGCGCATTCCTCTCTGGAGCTGTTCCATGCTTTCTATATGGTATTTAAAGATGTAACTTCCCTTAACTAAGGCTTAAACTAACAAAACAAAACCTAAACTGCTGTTTCTGGCATATGGAGTTAATATGATTTTATCAGATACAGAACACTAAGAAAGAAACCAATACATACTGAAGTAATTAAAAATAATTTTTCAAGGACTGAAGATGAGAAAGGAAATGGAAAGCAAAGATTTTTTACCATCAACCCTGAAATCAAGGCCACTGGTGTTGCTACCAAAGCTCACTACTATCTGAGGACCCCACTGGATTTAGGGGTAATGTGCTATTCATTCATGTGGCACAACAACTCTGAAGAGATTCCTTACAGATAAGTAATATTCTCATTATATGCATGTAGTCCTGAGGTTGTTTCAAGACAGCCTTTCTTATGGTATAGTCTCTCCAGATGTGAAGAGGTGATGTGAAAAATTGGGATTTTCTCAAAATACTGAAAGAGGCAAGATTCAGAGTTCTAAGGGCAAGTCTTCTCTCAAAAATAAAGAAATGAAGGGTGTCCTGCATGTGCCTCAAAACAGATCTCAGCAAATTCTTGACCTTGACTTTTTTAGTTAGGAACATATTGACTCCTATGAGATTTTAAAAAGCTAAACCTCATATCTTATTATGCTTTTCTCCAAAAAGATATTTCTAAATCTCTAGTGACTCAATGCCAAACCATTTGCAAGTCTGAGAAAATACTGACTTAAAATGTATTGAAAGACAGCTTTATAGGATGAATTCTTTCCTCATAAAGATAACACAAGAAAGTGCACAGAGATTAAATATTCAAATGCATAAAACATACCATTCATATTCTGATGCTATTACTACTGACAGTAATATTGATTATTATTATTTTACTTGATTTTAAAAAAAGTGTGTATTTTGCATTGATTCTTAGTACATTAATAAAAAGGGGGGAAAAAGGGTCAATCCTAAATCAATGATATATGCAAACTCCTGAATACTCTTCCACATGGGCTATCTTTTTATTCACTGTTCCTTTATCTCTATATAAGGTACCTGCTACCCACCTGATATGCTCAAAGGCCTTTGTAGATATCATTGCCCTCATTTATACAACTCTCCAGTAAGTCAGGTAATACCAATAAGCCCCATTTTTTGCAATGACATGGTTTTGGAAAAGAATGATTAAGGAATTTTCTCAAGGTTGCATAGCAAATCCTTGGTAAAATTTAGTAAAAAACCCAAATGAACAAGAAACAAACTCAAAGTAGAGTCCTTCATTTCACGGGAAAGGGGGGAAATCAAAGTGCCCAGACTCCTGGAGAGTCAGTCAGTTCTCTTCAGACATATTCAGGTCAAACTACCAGATTAAGATGTTGCTTCTCACATGTCTTCTACTTTGCAATTCTTTAATTAGTCATATGAATTTATTATCAATGACAGCTTGAATTTAAAAGTTTTGATGATGCCTTTTGTTTTTTATACCAGTTAGATACCCCATCATGCTCCTACCCTTGCTCCTAACAGAACCGTTCCTTTTAATAAAGAAAAACAAGAAGAACCCAGGGATTGACTATGCATCTATTACTTGAGAAACGACTGAAGTTCAATAAACTCAGCACCACAAAGTTTGCCATTGGGTGGTGAATTCTTCTCATCAGAGCAAATCACAGCGACTCATTTCCTATTCTGTCAGTTATATGACGAAGTCATCTTCCTTTGCCATTTCACAGTGGAAAGAAGTGGTGTCAAACTTGAATAGAAATGGTCATTGCTGCCCCAACTGACTTTGAAAACCACAAATTAACAACCTTTGTTGTACTGCATTGTTATTTATTTTGGTAAACATTTCCCAATTACACTTTAATCTGGTTCAGGCCACCAGGGTACTGAGTTTGACAACTCTCGTGTGGACAGTACTCTGGGTTCTCAAGTATATGAACTAAGAGATACAGAAGATATAACTGTGCTGAAAAGCAGAATTACATTATATTCACATTCTCACCAAATAGGAAACCAGAAGACAAAAGTGCAGATGAAGGGAAGGATAGGCTCACAGTGAGATAAAGGGTTGGTTTTATGATGGAATCAAAGGCAACAATAAATATATTTGTATGAGCTATTTGGTCATCTTATATATTACAGTGGTCGTAAGTATTAGCAAAAAAAAGACCATTTTTAAAATAATTGAAGCTTATTCTATAACATCTGTTGCAGAAGATGAAGAGGTAGAAAAATCTCTCAGAAACTTTATAAGACCTTCCAAATTAAATCAATTTTTGGTGACTCCAAAGATAAAGGAGGAATGGAATGGTGATGGTAATAATGTGTTGGAAAATATGAACCGGAAATAAGAAATGAAAGAGATCAAGCTTTTCAGAATAGAGCCTCATTATTATACAAAAGAATTGGAAGGTATTGGACATGGTTAGCATTTAATTACATCTTTAAAAATGTAAATGTTCAATTTTTAAATAAGAATTCATTACTATTGTGGAAGTCATTTGAGAACTAGTTGTCTATGTACATTCAAACTGACTTGCTAGAGCAAAAAATGTCTAAGTAACGCCAAGCTAGTTGAAAAAATGAAATTTTTTTAAAAAGGGCATAAAATAAAAACAACTCCAACTTAAATCTATTCAAATGAGATACTGATGATGAAAAATGGGATACAGATGAAGGAAAGGACATGGACAACAATCAATAAACATTTATTAAGTATCTACTATGTACCAGGCACTGGGCTAGGTGCTTGGAATACAAAGACAAAAATTAAATTGTCTCTTCCCTCAAGGAGTTCACCTTCTATTGAATGAGACATAAATGTACAGAATTGATACAAAATAAATACAAGAAACTTTCAGGAAGGAAGAAATCTGGGATCAGGAAAGGTTTAATGTAGGAGGTGGTGTTTGAGGCAAGTTAAAATCATTTCACATGTTAAGTTTAGCCAATGTAAATTAATCACTATAACAAGGGAACCAAAAAAGCCCCAAATCACCTTAGTAAGAAAGCACTTGACTTACTCACAGAAAGATATGGCAGCCAACGGTAAAAGTGGTTTAGAATATAAATCTGTTTCTAAGATCTTATGGAAGAGGATGGAAGATTATAAGCAGTACTACATCATAAAGAAATGGAGTTTAGTGACAGACTCAACTTAGCAATACCATCCTCAGAACATTTAAGGATAACACTGGAAGAAGACAGAAATCAGACAAAAATGAGTGGTTAACACAGTACCTGAAATATAGCTTTGTTCAGTCATTTTTCAATCATGTCCAACCGTTTGTGAGCTGATTTGGGGTTTTCTTTGCAAAGACACTGCAGTGGTTTGCCATTTCCTTCTCCAGTTCATTTTATAGATGAGGAAACTGAGGTAAATAGAATTAAGTGACTTGCTTAGGGTCACATGGCTAGGAAGTGTCTGAAGCCAGATTTGAACTCAGGAAGATAAGTCTTCTTGACTCTAGGCCTAGCACTCTACAGCACCACATAGGTCACTATTACATAAACTTTTTTTCCACCGTCAAGTATAGTAGAGACACCACAATTTTAACAAATGTAACAAAACAGTGCTAAACGCTCACATATAGAAAGAAGAAACAACACCAAATATAAAGAGGAGAAATAAAGCTGGAACAAATCAAGTGCACCTAGAAGAGGTCTATACCAACAGTTGTAAGGGCACCATACATAGATAGCATTAATGTCCAAGAAATCTGAAAATGGAAAAAAAAATGTCCAAAATGCAGGAAAATTTTCAGAATTTTTCAGTTCCATCAAAGGGGCTACGAAAAAGAGCTTAACTGATTACCCTATAAAACAATATATACTCAAAATATTCTTGATTAAGGTACTTGAGGATATTGAAGGTTTTCAAAAGTGATATTTCATAGTACACCACAACTTTGCCATTAAAAAAAATACAACAAAAGATGTATTTACTGTTTGCTGATTGCTTTTAAAAAGGTAGAGGGAAAAGCATTTCATTCTGAAGAACAAAACCAGGTATTGCTCATAGATGTTTCAAAATTATATCAAATTCTATGAACATCATAACAATTGAGACAACTTTATTTAACTACTCCCTAATCATGAATGTAAAGTGAGGCCTAGAATAGGAAGAGGCACACTACTTATCAAAGGTGACTACCACTGTCATAGAAGAGATGCAGTGCAGAATTCAAGTCAAAGATGGATTCTCATCCAGTTGGTATGGTTTTCCAGATGTCTTTGTTTACATATAGCATTGTGCTGATTGCATCTAGGCAAGAAACACTGTAAGGCCTCTTAGGTGAGATCCAAAACCAATCAAAAGAGTATGATCTAACTATCCACAGAGGAAAAACAAAGTAGGTGAAGAATGTCTACTATATAGAGCAGCAGTTCTCAAAAATTATGGTCTCAGGATCGCTTTAATACTCTGAAAAATTACTGAAGATCATCAAAGATCTTTTGTTTATGTGGTTATATAAACTGATATTTACTACTTAATAAAAGCTGTAATTTACATAGCACTTACTACGTGCCAGACACTCTTCTAAGTACTTCACAGGTATTATCTCATCTGATCCTCTCAACAACCTGACAGGTAGCTGCCATTATTATCTCCATTTTACAGATGAGGAAAATAAGGCAAAGAAGTGAAGTGACTTGCCTTTTATCACACAGTCATTCAGTAGATGAGGTCACATTTAAACTTGGACTTTCCTGTCTTATGTTCTATATATTATGCTGCCTAACTAAATAGAAATTAAGATCTTAGTATTATTAGGAAAACAGTTTTGACAGTGCCTACTACTAAAATGATTTTCCCTGGACCACACTGAGAGCCACTTAACTAGACTATAATATGTAACTAGATGGACAAATCTATAGGGCTCCCACATTTGTGTTTCTGTGTGTGCATGTGTGTGTATACATATGCTCCTCTTGGGGAGATTCCAGAAATGGACATTAAGTGGAGTCTAGAATCTGACAGGAGGAACAGATCCAGAGAATGATCACAGACATCTCCATGGAACAAGGGCCCATCTTTTTAATATCAATATTCTACCACTTTTGCTGTACCATGAGTCACAGAACAAGTACAGTCTTTATAGAACTGAAAGTGAGGAGGTTAATGGACAGGCCAATGGTGGGCGTGAGCAGACTAATTACCATAGAAATGCATAAGCAAAAAAGATAAATTGGTAATGTGGTGAAGGCACCCATTGAATTGGATGAACTGTCTATGGTGAACTTACAGGAGGACAAAGACAAGGGTTGCGCAGGACAGGCAAGCAGGGAAGGGTTCTAATATGTATTGTTGAAGTAAGAGAGTGATATTGATAAAATCATAGAAGCACTTGAGTACTTGTTGAGTACCAATGATAATAATCATAAGTACGTAAGTACTTATTGATTGGTAGATCAAGGCGAACATTTACCTAGATTTTAGTAAATCATTTGACATATCGCCTTTGCTAATTTGATGGATAAGATAAGGAGAAGGAGCTCAATAACAGTACAGTCAGGTGGATTTAATGTTGTTTGAACTGCCAGACCCCGAAGGCAATTATTAATATTTTGATATCAGTTTGGAAAGAGATCTCTAATGAAGTTTCCTCAGAGGCTATGCTTGGTTTCATACTGTTTTACATTTTTATCAGTGACTTGGTTAAAGGCATGGATGTCATTACTCTGTAGATTTATGTTTTAAAAAAGCATTTAATAAATGGGTTTTTTTCCCTTTATGACATAAAACTAGGAAGGCTAGTTAGTATCCTGGATGCTAGAACCATTTTCCCAAAAAGGTCTCAAACAAATTAGTACAGTGGGTCAAATCTAGCAAGATGAAATGGAATATAGATACATGCCAAATTTTACACCTGGGCTAAAGGGACTAATGGTACAAATGCAAGATGGTGTAGGAGAAGGATACATATCTACTCAACATTTCATTTGTGAAAGACCTCAAGGTACTAAAGGACAAAAAGTTTGATATGTCAGCTATGTAATATGACAGAGGTGTCAGGGAGAGCTTTTGTGATTCAATACTGCATTAAGAGAGATACAATGTCTAGGATAAGGGAAATAATAACATCACTAAATACCTATTACAGTTGATGCTGGGGATAGAAAGTGAAACAGATTCTGCCTTCAAAGAGTTTAGTATCCAGTCCTGGGAGATAACATGTACATATTTATAGGTGTAGACACAGAATGGATGCAAGATAATCTGGAGGGGAAGGCAGGCAGGCCGATCCTGGCCCAGGACCATTTGGGGCAGGGTGGAGTGGGGAGGAGGGAAGTGTGGATCATGAAGGGCTTCAGGTCAAAGGTGATGCTTTAACTGAACCTTGAAGCAACTGGGGATTTTCAGAGGCAGGGGTGAAAATAGAATGAATTCCCGGCCTAGGGGTATCTAGCACAAAGGCTAGATAGAATGGGGTCCTATGTATGAAAAGAGCAGGATGGCTGGACCACAGTGCTAATGAAGGAACGTAATGTGCAATAAGACTAGAAAGGCAATTTGAGGCCAGCTTGTGAAGGGTTTTAAATGCCAAACAGGATTTTATACTTTATTCTACAAGTATGAGAGAGTCACTGGAGTTTATTGAGATCAGGGAATAATGGTCAGACTGCCCACTTTAAGAAAAATCACTTTGGCAAATGTGTGGCAGATGGATTGGAATGGGGAATGACTCTGCTGACCTGGTAAGACCCTGTTCAGTTCTGGGTGTCATATTTAAAAAGGAGATTGATAAAACTGAGATTATGAAGATGAAGGCAACTATGACAGTAAAGTACTTCAAGATCATGTCAAGAGGATTGAATGAAGGAACTGAGAATGCAAGTGCTACCTCCTAAATGAGAATTTTCTGATTTCCCTTTCTTCCAGTGCCTCTCGCCACAAAAATACCTCATATTCATTTGGTACCTATTTTGGACATTCTTTATTTTATAGTTGTTGTCTACATGGATAGGATATGAGCTCCTTGAGGACAGGAAATGTTTCCTTTTTCTTTGCATCCCCAGTACCTAGTGTGGTATTAATAAACACTTGCTAAATAAGAAGAAATTGCTTGCGGGAGGTGGGGATGGCAGAGGGGGTGAGGGTTGTCTTTAGATATTGAAGAGCTATTTGTGGTATATACATATACAAACACATACATTTGTATGCGTGTATATAATATGTAGACGATTTAGAGGTAGAGGAATTAGATTTGTGTGCCAAGCCCAAGAGAGATGATTAGACACAATGGTCAAACACTGCAGAGAGGAAGGCTTAGGTGTGATGTATGGAGAAGTTAATTAGTCAAGCCACCTACAAGAAGAGGCTGCTGAGGGATATAGAACATTCCCTCCCAACAGAGGTTACTGAGCAAAGTCTGAAGGACCACTTGTCAGCAAGGTGGTAATCAAGGCTCTTATTCAGATGGAGGCTGCACTAGGTGGACACAGAGCTCTCTTTCAACTCTGAAAATCTGTGAAAACTAGTGGCAACAACAAATCCTTAAAATCACTGCTCTCAAACAAATCTCCAATAGAATATATAGAAAAAAAAATACACAGACTGTCCCTATGGTAACTGCATTTTCTCATTTTGAAAGGATATTCTGCTCCCAAACACATTCTAAGCTTCATATTTTTGGTGCAATGCCATCAGTAAATAAGTAATAAAACCCTACTAGCTCATCTCAATTTTGCTTTTTGCCAAGCAATGCAAAAAAGCTGCAGGCAATGCAACGGACATATCAGAAGTCATTACTCACTGATCTAAGTTATTACTCGCCTTGGATTACTTAGGCTAGTAGCTATCTACAATACTGATTTAAAGTGTCAACTGTGAAGATGAGCAAATATCAATAAATACTATGTGTTTTTCTGAAACAGGTTTCAATAGTACTAGTTCATTTACTTATAAATGCTGCTCTCCTAATTTTGCCAGTCTAACTATTAACATTCCTTGTGATGTCACTGTATTATAAAAATGAACACCACAATCCTTGTGACTTCAATTTTTCCCCACTTCTGCCCTTTATTTTATGGAGGAATCAGTAGTTCAAGACCTAGATAAATATTTCAAAAACTAAACTATTGGTGAGCAGGGCAGGTCACTTCCATTTCCCAGAGCATTTGGAGTTCATGTGAAATAAGGGCAAAGGAATGATGAGCTGCATTTTTAGCATGGGGCATACACAGACTAGTTGTCAAACTGACGAAGAATTCTTAATGCAACAGCTGCATGATATGGTTTGCCAAAGTCCCATCCCAAATAAATGTTGTGCATTCTCCCTAGCGCAATTAACTTTCATATACTGGCAGATTTTGCTACAAGATCATCAAGGTAGATTACCTTCCAGCATATGAACTAAATACTTACAGGTGTTATATCATCAGTTATTACTTATAAACTTCTGCATTTAGCAAGACATCCAGGCAAATGAATGATCTAATTTATGAATTATTTATAAGAAATTCACAGCATGCTCCTGGCGTCATCCGTGGCCTTTTCTAGGTCATATGACACCAATTAGAGCTGAATTTTAAATTATTCAATAACCTGAACTCTCTTGTCATTTAACATATAGATATCAATGTGGTAAACAAGTTAAATCTAATGGGCCCTGGAGGTTTAAACTCCTCTGCTGCTCAGCAGTGGAAGCTGTAGGCCCCCAATGGAAGAGAAAAATAATAGAATACAGCAGTCACAAGCATTTGCAAAGCTCTAATAACTTATTCTGGTTCCGTTAAGGATGTAAACATAACTTACGAACAATGAAATCTAAAAGACATTAAAGTCATTACTTATAAGCAGAAAAAATTAGGGTCTATCAAGAACATGTAATGATGACAAGATCCAAATAAACAAGTCACTAATACCAAAATGCCAGGCGATTTTGTACTTTCCTGAAATTTGCCTTGTCTAAAGTACAGGAGTATTCTGCAACAGGCACATGTGGATCCAAGTAGGAAGTTGAATTGGTGAGGCCAGCAAAACTCACTGCCATATTTTAGAAGATGTACCATATTGTTCACATTAATGAATTTTATATTTCCTGAAATAGAGAATTTCCTGGAGCGCTGTTTAAGAAAAACAGCATTTTCTATGTCTCAAAAATGAGACATTTCTGGGGAATTCTGCCACCTAAGAAAATAGAAGAGAGGAGAAAAAAGACAGATAGGTACTATAGGAAACTCTACTGTGTATCTCTGAAAATAAGTAATGAACTGACAGGTATCATGTGTTTTCCAGCAGACAGACCTGGGACCACTATTACTAGAATGGCTACTATTTCCATTACTCTTTGCAAATATGGACTTTCAAAACTAATATTACTGACTTATGTGCACACTTTTATAACTGATATCTATAACGCTGGCTTGAAGTTTGCAAAGTGCTTTATACACATTACACATAAGATCTCTGTGATATCCCTGTGAGACAGGCACTCCTAGGGCAATCTCCATTTTACAAGTGAAATTGAAAGTCAGAGAGATTAAGTGACTTGCCCACTGTCATTCAGCTACAAGTTCAAACAGATACAAGGTAGAGACGCATAATTCAAACCTAGGTCTTTCCTGACTCCAAGTCCAACACTCTTCCTGGTAAAATATGGTAAAAAATGTAAATCAACTTCTTTCTTCAAATAATAAAGTTCCTGAATATAAGGCAAGGGCAGATTGTCTAAGCTATTATTGCTAATTATCCATTGTGGCTGGAATAAGGAAACTAGACACTTTTCATGTAGTTGCTATTCATTTTGGTTAAAAAAATTCTTTTAGATAATTTTTTTTTGAGTCAGTTTTTAAGAGACCCACATAAGTGAATAACATTTGATATCTATATATAGAAAGATAGAGTTTTTAGGAGTTTTCACATACATTATGTCACTTGGGAAAGGTATCTTAAATGAAAACCTCATAGCCTGCTCTCTAAATTATTAAATATCAAATATAAAAAAATCAGAAACCATTTATAGAAAGAAGGAGACAAAGTAAAAGCTGAAGAAATCCTCACGTAGAAGTAGCCAGTCCCTGATGAGTACACAGTCTAACACCAGGAATCAGGTAACAGAATCAACTGCCATTTAGATTCAGTTAATGATGCAGGTATAGGGAAATAATTCATAAGAAGTATACACCAATTTTCCTGTGGCTGCTCTCTTGATCTTACATTTGTAGGGAATATCCTGGGGCTCACTAACGGTGCCCCCATAGCTCCAGTTGATTGACCTCTAATCTGCCCCTTCAGGAATGATCATGCCCAGGAATGATAACAAGAATTGCATGTAGGCAGACATTTCAATGTAGTACTTTGAAAGAGAGGCTAACTTGATTCACTTGTGTGAAATTTTTTTTTAAATTGTCAAAAAGATTTTAAAATATTTTTAAGCATTTCTGGGGGGGAGGAGGTAAAGGGGAGGAAGGGAGGGCAAAAAGGAAAGAGTAAACAAGTAGGAAAAAAGGAAGGAAAAAGCAAAGATGGAGAAGGAAAGAAGGAAGGAAGGAAAGGAGAAAGGAAGGGAAGAAGAGGAAAGACAAAGGAAGGAAGGAAGAAAGAAGAAAGGAAGCACGCAGAGAGAGAAAGAGAGTTGAGAGGAAGGAAGAGAAGGAAAGAGAAAAAAAAGAGAAGTGTGGGACAGGAAGGGGATATAATAACTCAGTGAGATCATACCATAAAAGAGAATTACTTGAACTTTTCAAATTCTCCTAAAGAAGAGGTCAGAGTTTGTTATTTAGTCATTTTGATGGCTGGGGAAGGAAAGAGATGGATGTTTTTGATATTTACTGTATTTCTAATAAGTATCCAAGAATTATCAAAGACTTTAAATTGTGCTGACTACCTTTCCAACTTAAGAAAATAAATAAAAGGAAAAACTGAAGCTAGATTAGCACACTAACATATTCAGAAGGTGGTGAATGAGAGGTCACCTGAAGATAAAACCATCATTAGAAGAATTATAAATAAGCCTCATACTACTTTTTTTTCTTTTCCAAAGTTTAGCTATAGATACAAATACAAATACAGCTTCAAAGATATGATGAGGTACTCTCGAGGATTCAAGGTCAAATGTTTCTGGATTTAAGGTGACTGATGACTGATGATGAAAATGATGATAGGTAGCAGTATTTTCAGGTTTGCAAAGCACTTTACATATTATCTCTTTTTATCCTCACAACAACCCTGAAGAGTCAGTACTATTATTCTTCTCATTTTACATATGAGGAACCTGGGGCAGACAGAGGTTAAGGGACTTACCCAGGTCACACAGATAACAACTGTTGGAGACTAGATTGGAACTCAGGTCTTCCTGACTGCACTGTGCTATCCACTGTACCACCTACCTACCTAAGAATTTACTGAGGATATAGAACATCCATCAATCAACAAGCATTTTTAGGCACTTACAGTGTTTCAAGTATTCTTCTAGGCTTTAGAGAAACCAAAATAAATATGAAAGAGTTGATGCCCTTAAGGATCTTACATTCTATTGAGAGGAGACAAGACAATACACATACAAATATATTCAAAATAAATAGAAGATAATTATGGGGGGGGCACAAATAGTTGCAGAAGGAAGAAATCAACTGCGTGTGGGAGTTAGTACTCATGATAATAATATGGAATGAAATAGCACTTATTAAGTGCTTACTGCGTGCAAGAACTATACTAAGTGCTAAAGAAGCTAGTCTCTTCCTGGAAGAACTTGACATTCTAACAGGGGAAAGCAATATGTATAATGCAGCGGTGGCAAGGGAAGAGTGTTCTGCTAGTGATGATGTGATTGGTGCTCTCAGGGAAAGGCAGCATTTCATACAATATACAGAGCTGGCCTTAAAGCAAGGAAGACCTGGGTTTAAGTTCCAACCCTGACAGGAACTGGAAGTGTGACCCTGAAGCGAGGCATTTAATCTCCTAGCATTCTAGGCAATTCTTTAACAATCTCTGTCACAGAGAAAGTTTTTACTTGCACTGGCTAAGGGAATTTCCTCTTCAAAAAGTTGCTTGTGCTAGTAAAGTCACAAATCCAGTACCTATCCCTAGATTAGAGCTTAAGTAGAAGTGAAGAGTTACCCAGGAGATAGCATGGAATGAAGATGAGCAGGGAGTAAAGTGGTAGATCTGAATTCAAACTATTTATATATGATGAATGCTCACCAATCAGAAGGCCAGGCCCCCAGGAGAGGAGCTTGAAGTGCCAGGGCAAAGGTGGAGGATGGGAGGGCACAGCAGCATGAAGATGGGAAGGGAATTAACCCTTTGCTTATATTTGACTTTTTGTGCTGCACCCAGAAAGTACCATGTAAAAATTAACGATTTTGCTTGACAAAGAGGAGGAGGAAATCCAATAGCAGCAAATAATTGACTGGCCTAAACTATGGCTCAGAGATTAACATACTTTTTCAAGATATAGGCAAGGAATAATTTATTCTTTCAAAAGCATCTGTTCCTTCTGAGAATGTTCTAAAAGTGAGAGGAGTAAATGTCTTAAAAACAGTAGCTGGCACAGGTACAAATACTGCTGAAAACCTAGAATACAGGGGCCCCAAACTACTATTTGGTGGAGATCCATATAGTTAGTCACTTAGAAGAGTTAAAGGGATCATTTCTTGATTTTTTTTTTTTGCTTTGGGACCCAGAATATAAACAGAAGTCACCAAAAGTTGTAATTATGTAATGTTCTAAAATGTTTCAAAAATGTTAATGAACTTAAGAAGTTAAGTAGAGAGATTGCAAAAAAGCATGAGAGGCACAAATTTGTAGTTAGGTGATTACTACACTAGTGAACCTGAAGGGATGGGAGCATGACATCTGAGGGCTATCTGTCAGGAATACTGACTCATTTCTGCTCAGCTATTATTTGACTGAGATGGCCAATGTATTGAGATGGTACTGCTGATCTGAAGTCAATAATGCATATATTAACAAGCAAAAGCTAAACTCTACAGTGTTTACTATTCCAATGTTCACTTCCCAATAGGGCAAAAGCCTGTGCATGTAATCAAAACTACTATTCAAGTAAACAGTAGACTCATTATGGAACTCACTTTATATGTGCCCAAGATCCACATATTCCAAGCAAAGATGACCTATTTTGAAAATGATCTAGAAAGTTGTGAAAATTCTCCAAAAGTTGAAGCATAATTGTTTAATAGGCTCCCAAACCTTACCATTTAAAATCTTATTTCAAGATATAATTTGATATCTAAGATTCCTGTAGCTATAAATATCAGACATACTTGTCACTTCATTTCTGTTCCACGTTTAATTTTAATATAACACCAAATATGATTAAGAAGGTAAAGAAGAAGCTAGTCTAATTAGAATTTTGGAAGTCGTTTTTTTGTTTATTTTTTAATATGTGGGAGATACAACAAAATGGATGATGAAAGGAAACTTCTAATTTAACAAGGCTGAGGCCATTGGTCATTAGGTGTCTCCAGTTCCTTCCTTCACACCTCTCTAGGTCTTCAACCTGGTCTAGATACCTTTCCACTAGCCTCATGTTAAGATGACCTTTTCTCTGGTCAAAGCTAAGTCCTATGGGAGGATTTTGCTCTTTCTTCCTCAATTCTCTTCTTAGACCTTGCTCCACTAATCATTTATTGTTTTGGCATCTTTAGTTTCTGCCTCTGCTCTCTCTTTGGGATTCTTTTCTCACTACACACACAAGCAGGTATCTCCACTGTTAAAACGAAACAAAAAAACCTTCCTACCAAAATCTTAAGGTATTATCTCACCTCCCTCTTCCTTTTCACTAACAACCTCAGATTAACTACTATGACTCTCTGTGTCCTTATTACCCCTTTACTCCTTAAAAACCAATAATCTAGCTTCCAGCTCCAAGAGTCTCCTGAAATTGCATTTTCACCAATTTCACCAACAATGTACCGTATTCACTTTTATCCTCTTTGACCTTTCTGCAGTAAGGCATCACAGAGAAAGAACTAAGTTATTACACAGAAATATGGGTGGAAAACCAAAAGTGTGATAGCCAATCAGGAGCTTTCCTGATTATCTAGAAGTGGGTCTAAAGTTACAGAAGAAGAAAATTAGTTGATCCAGATTATTTAGGCAGGAGAATGCCAAAATTGTTGCAGTGATGCTGTGGAGAGGAAGATACCATTGTCAACTGGGACCAAAGGGGAACCAGACCTTGTAGCATGGGCTTTGAATTGGAAAGGATCATAAATCATGTTAGGCCTAAATAACTTTAGTTAAGCATTTATCTTACAAGTTTAGGAGCAACTTAGTCTAGGATAAAGATAATTTCATTTATAATGATTTTACCATGTTATTTCTAAATGTTTATATTCACTTTTCCCTTATAAATAGATCCTGGAAAACAAAGCCTTGTAGTGTATGAAGACAAGGAGAAGAAGGGAAAGAAGTTGATACTAGACCAAGTAAGTCATTTAGTTGGGGTAACAATGAAAGAAAGGAACCAGGTGATTGTGACAAAATAGATAAGCAGCCAAATCAACTTAGGGACCAAGGAAAGTTCAAGAGGTATACTACTTTGACTTGAGATCCAGCTATCAGTAAAAGTTTAGAAAATATGAAGGATGAGGGGAAAGCCATGGAGCTAAAGGCAAGGTCTCCTAGGAGCTGTTCCTAAAGAAGAAGGAAATGGTGAATAAGAAAGCTAATTTCAAGTCAGAGAAACCTAAGGCACAGATCTGAATTTTTCCATATTTCTTACTCTTGGTTCTAATATAAGATCAATTCCTGGTACAGCCTTTGTATAAGGAAATCTCCCCTTTCCCCATGGCTCTGTCCTCAGTCCTTTTCTCTTCTTGCTTTCTTTAGGTAATCCTATGAATTTTCACTGTTCCAATTACTATCTCTTTGCAGATAAATTCCAAAATATTCCCAAATGCTTGCTGAACATCTTCCCTAGCAATACTTCAAAATCAATAAACAAAATAACTCATCAACTTTTCCTTCAAATCTCCCATTTCAGTTGCCTTACAACTGAGCATCATTCCTGACAGTCTGTCATTTCCACCTTTGTTACATCTTTCATAAATGCTCCCTTCTCTCATCTGACTTTGCCACCTCTCTGGTATAGATACTCCTCACCTCACATACTTGAACTACTTCAGTAGCCTGCTGGTTGGGTCTCCCTGCCTCAAGTCCGTTCCCACTCCCATCTATCCTGCATAATCATCAGTCAACAAAATGATCTTTGTAAAATGAAGGTCTAAACACATTACCTCCAAACTAAAAAATGCCAATGGCTCTTCATTACCTCTAGGATGAAATATAAAATCATCTATTGGGCTTTTAAAGCCTTTAATAACCTGACCTCTTCTTCTCTTCCATGTACTCTGTTATATGATGACTGGTGTGCTTGCTGTTCTTCCCACAAGACATTCTATCTCTTGCCTGAGGACGTTTGCATTGGCTGTACCCCAGGCCTGGGATGTTCCCTGATGGCCTTCAGGTCATATTACATAGTTGTTTACACACATATTGCTTGGCACATGACAGTCATTAAATACATTGTTGCCATAGGTTATTGTTAACTTGGTACCTTATTCTCTTCAAGATGAAATACAAATCCTTATCCTGGTACTTAACATCCTCCACCATATACCTTTCCAATTCTATTTTTTAAGGTATTCTTTCCTTTAAGACTTCAAGGGCAGATGTTCATTGGTATGGGTACCCTTCAATCCAGTGACTGTTACTGCTCTATAACTTGAGACAATAGCTACTATGCAAAAAAATCATCACTGTTTTCAACTTAACAATAATCATCTCCAGATTTATCTAGGTTGGTTACAGAATAAGAGAATCTTAAGAGTCAGAAGAGTCCCTAGTGGCTATCTATTCCAACCCAAACTTGAACAAGAATTCCTTTGTAACCTTCCCATTGAGAGACTGTGCAGTCTTTCTTTGATGTCTTTTAATGAGAGGGAATCTACTTTCTCTTGAAATAGTTCATTCCACTTTTGCATAACTCTTACCGTTAGAAACTTCTGGCAAGTTTTCTAAACTTTTCCTAAGTTTTCCTCTATGCAAATTCTATCCTTTATTGCTAGTTTTGTCCTTGGAGATTATGCAGAAGAAAAAAGAACCCTTCTTTCACAAAGCAACCCTTCAAGTATGTGAACAGCTAGCTAGTCCTAGCAGCAAGTGCTCTCTTCACCTGGCTAAACATCAACTCTTCCTTCAACTGAACTTTACGTTCTAACTTATGGAATCTCACCAGGCTGGTCATCCTCTGAAGACTCACCTACTTGTCAATGTCCTCTTGAAAATACATTAGATGTAGTCTGATCAGGGCAGAGCACAGTGGAACCATCATCCTTCCTTCCTCTCGACTCATCCTACTGCCTTTGCCAATGGGATAGTATACATATACTTTTGAAGATGAACAATGATGGAACTGTTTTCCTTGACCATGTTTATTTGTTACAAGAGTTTTGTTTTATTTCTTTTTTTAAAATGGTAGTGAGAGGGAGTGAAAATAATTTCTTAATTAAAAAATTTTTAATTTAAAAAGAAATATGACATGAATAGGGAAGGAAAAGTAAGTTCATTTGACTAGAAAAATATGTGAGAAAGGGCAATGTGAAACCACTCTAAAAAGACAAGATAAAAGTAGATTATGAAGAGCTTTACATGCAAGATAAAAGTTTGATCCTAAAAACAACACAGAGTTTCTAAAGCTACCTGAGCAAGGAAGTGACACAGTAAGAGCTATGCTTTAGGATCATAAATTTGGAAGCTATGTGGAAGGTTGATCAGAGAGGAAAGAGAATGAAAAAAGGAAAATCAAATAGGAGGTTATTATAATAATTCAAGTGAGAGATGATGACAGACTGAAAGGGGTGGTGGCCATGTCAGTGAAGAGAAGGGATTAGAAGGAAGGGATGTTTTGGAGGTAGACTGACCATGGATTAGATAAGTGACATAAAAAAACATGAAGAGCTGAGGATGCTTTTGAGGTTGCCTTAACTTGATAATACAGTGGTTGTCAACTGAAAAAGGGAAGTTAGGAACAAAGGTGGGTTTTGAGGAAAAGATAAGTTCTGTTTTAGACATGTTGAATTTGAGATACTTATAGGTAGAAATGTGTTAGCAGGCTGTTGGTGACATAGAGCTGGAATTCAAGAGAGAGAGAGATGAGGCCTGGAAATAGAGATTTGGGAATTATCTGCATAGAAATTCCAAGTGAACACCAAGAAACAGATGGCTGAAAGAAGACAGGGCACACCAGAATAGCATGTTCACCAGGATAACATGAGAGGCCTTATCAAATGTCATGCTAATAAGTGAGGTAAACTATATGGTATTTCCTGATCTACCATTATAGTAACCTCAAAAGGCATATCATGGTTACAGATAGGCTCTCTCTGACCTTTTCTATATGTTCACTTATCATCTTACTAATAATACATTCTAAAACTTCGCCAGGAATAAAGTCAAGTTCACTGGCCTAGAATTTGTTGAATCAATTCTTTTCATTTTATTAAAAATTGGAAGAATGTTTGTGCTTCTCCAATATAGATGTCCTTTTTCTAATTCTTTTAGCCAAGGCTCAGCAATCACATCAGTCAACTGTTTCAAAGCTCTCACATGTAGTTCATCTGGACTTGAAATGATCAAGAGAGGTAAGTGATTTTTTTTATTACCATCTTACTTTTCTCATCATCATCTCCTTATTAGCCATTTATGCTACAGATGTCATTTTTACCACCAAGGAAGAAATGATTGCTGGTGTAGAAATGATTAATCCATCAACCAACATTTATTAAGCACCTATTGCATGTTAGGCGCTGTATCCTCTAGAAGTTTACAATCTAATGGCAGCTTTACAATCTATATGATGAAATACAGCTCATGTGAACCATACTGAAAGCCATTTCACCATACTCTGCTGATGTTTTTGAGAACTTGGGGGCCACCTCCATTCCATGGTGTCTCACTGGGATAGGATTTCATGAGAGGAAAACACTCTGCTCCAGCCAAAGTGGACTATTAAATATATTTTGATCTCTTAATGCCTCCTCTTAACATTTGTGTTTCGCACATAGCATCCTCCAGATCTGGAATACCTCTCCTTTCTTCATATATTAGCATCCCTTCCTTTCTTTAAGGCAAGTTTGAGTATTACTTCCTTTATGAACTTTCTCTGATCCCCTCTCCTAGAAGCAATCATTATTTCCTTGAACCTTCTATGTCTCACCTCTTCTAAATGCTTTCTCAATCACATAATTATTTTAGTACTTGCTAAATGAGGGAGTTTAAGTAGGATATATAAGGTTCCTACTAATTTCAAATTCTTATGCCTGATCACTGCTACTATACTGGTAAATTTTTTAAAAAGGACAGTCTCATTTTTCATTTGTGTATCCCTAATATATATAGTACCTTACACATAACGGTAACTTAATATTAAACTGATAATCTGTGGTAATGGGGGAAGGGAAAAGCCTAAATAACTTAATTTCACAACAAGTCATCAAAGTTTAAGTAGGCTTCACGCTACTTTCTCCTCAAATTTTTGCCCAGAGGTCTCCATGAGCAGCAATACGGACCTGGTCATACTGTTCATTTTTTTTTTTTTTTTTCATTGCTTCTACCCATCCACTAAAGGAGACTGCAATAAGCAGTCAAAATGATAGGCAGCTATTAGTCTATTAAGGAATTGAGATTTGGCAATGTTACTCTTGGGGAATGGGAACAAAATAGATATGGTGGTAGATATAGGGAGGAAGAAGTTTTAGGGTGGACTATGGAAAAAAAATGAACATTAAGTTATGATTTGGTTAGTTCTTTATTTCAAGTGTTCCTATAGAAGGAACACCAGGAGTCCCACATTTGAAGTATCACTGAATGATCTCTGTTGAGAAAAGAGAGACAAAAAAAAATAAGGTAGTATCTTTAAGACCACAGAGGAAATAAAGTCAAAAGCAATTTGTAATAATCTGCCTCCTATGATCTTCTGATTCAGTCATCTGCAGTTTTTCTTTGGTTTCTATGCCTAATGCTCTCAGGAAAGGCCAGACGAAGCTCTTTGGTCAAAAAGGAGTCAATAGCTTGAGAGGGCAGCAAGTGTGCACTGTAGTATTCTGGATCTGGCAGGCCTTTAGGAAATACTTGAGAAGCAACAGAAAGAAAGAATCAAACTAGAAAACCTGTGATCAAAGAGTGCGGTATTTTTTTTATAAAATAATTTTACTTAGTATATTTAAACTAATTTTCTTTTTGCTGCAAGGGAAGTAAGGTAGAGACCTACCTTTCTGAATAAGTTTAATATTAGGAATAAAACAAATGTAGATAGGGCAGTTAAGTGGCACAGTGGACAGAGCACTGACTGGTATTGGAGTCAGGAAGACCTGAGTTTAAATGCACTTCAGAGGCTTAATATTTGTGTGGTCCTGTGCAAGTCATTTAACTTTTGTTTGCCTCAGTTTCCTCATTTGTAAAATGGTGATAAGAACAGCATCTATTTCAAATGAGTTAATAATTATAAAGTGTTTAGCTTTTATTAGCTTGAGTGATAGTTATCTGCTATTATTATTACTTACTGACCCAGAAGTCAGTCTTACGCTGATTCTGAAATAAAGAAAAGATTCATTTACAAGTATTCAGATCACAAGGTCAATGTTTGTAATTTCAGGAAGCAAGAGGACACTGTGTTTATCGAACAAGTTTGTTCATTAAAGTCACGAAGAACTCTGTTGATCTGGAAAATGAGTCCTTTCCTTGGGTTATAAATGACTAGCAAGCAATACCACAGACTTGGAAAATCATTAAGTGACCAATAAAGAAGTTTTGTGACTGACAACTATTTTCATTGTATCAAATGTGTCCAGTGTTCAGGATTTCATTTTCTGTTCCTGCGGTATAGAGTTCACTTACATTGCACTAAATATATTCATTCAACAAATGTTCTGAGATGACTGTCCAGAGTCCATTTTCAGTTCTGAGAATGACTGGTACCTCTACAAATCAAAATTGCATCATCCTCTCACTTCACAATGGTGAATGAAACAAACAGTTTTATGCTGATTGGCCATTTTATAAAGTGACATCAAATTTGACATTGACATGGAAGGTACGTGTGCTGTAGACATTAGAGAAAACATTTTTACAAGCTTATAAAACACATGGAAAGAGGTGGCATGATAAAGTAGCTGTCAGCCTGAGAGTCAAGAAGGTTTGGTTTTAAGTCCTGGATCTCACACATGCTAGTTGTGCTAGTGTGGGCAAGTCACTCAGCTTCTCAGTATTCCAGAAAACTTTCCAGGATTGCAAATTAAAGATGAATTATTCATCTGAACTGGTGGCGGGAATTACATATTTAACTACTTCCCCACCCCACTCAATCAGAAAAAAAGAACCCAAGTCAAAATAACACATACACATGCAATATTTTCAGAAGTTCCTTTGCTAAAACAATCTTGGGATGGAATAACTCTCTTACTGTGTATTTTAAGGTTCAAAAACCAGAACTCATCTCTTCCCCACTTTCAAATTTTTTTCTCTTTCTAACAAGGCTATCAACATCTTTCAAAGCATATGGGGTTGAAACCTCAGTCATCCTTGTTTCTTCACAAGGCCACAACCCTCGTTCGGGTCCTCTTCACCTCTTGATCAGCCTATTGGTCTTCCTGTCTCCAATCTTTTTCCCTTTCCAATCTATACTCCAGGTAAGTGGACCGGTGGATAAAGCACCCATTCTGGAAAAAGGAAGACCTGGGATCCAATCTGGCCTCAGACACGAGCTGTAGGACTCCAGACAAGTCATTTAGCCTCTGTTTGTCTCAGTTTCCTCATCTGCAAAATGAATATCATAGTATCTACTTCCCAGGGTTACTGTGAGGATCAGATGAGACAATAATTCCAAAGCAGTTAGTACAGTGCCTGACACACAGTAAATTAAATACAGATGCTAGTAGTTATCATTATTGTATAGAACTGCCCAAGTGACATTTCTGAAGCACAGGTCTGATTATGCCACTCACACGTTCAAAAAACTCCAGTTTCCAGCTCTGAACTCCCTTAAATCCCTAGGATCAAAAACAAACTCCTCTGTTTGGCGTTTAACTTTTCTAAGCTGGCTCCAATGTACCTTTCAAAACTAATTACTTATCAATCCCCTTCACACACTTTCTGGTCTTGCCACACTTGTCTTTTTGCTGTTTCTTCTGTACACGAGACATTCCATCTCTTACCTCCATGCATTTACACACGTTTCTTTCCCAGAATTTCTATTTTCTTTAAAAGTTCAGTTAAAATGTTACCACCTACATGAGAGCCTTTGCTGATCCCTTGAGCTGCTATAGTTCAATTAGCCAACTGCTTTATATTAACTTTGTATATTTTTTTATATATGAATACATCTCTGTGTAAAAGCCATTTCTCTTTTTAAAATATAAGCTCCTAGAAGGCAGGGAGTATTTCATTTTTGACTTTGTATCCTCAATAACTAGCTAAATGCCTGAAACATAGTAGCTTTTATTTTTTAACAAGTACTTGCTGATTGATTTTAAAAATCCCTTGGCATCTGGTTATGTAATGAAGTTTATTTACTGTTAATCTCACCCCTGAAATCAAATCTAATTTTAAAAACAAGAATGCCCTATTTTGAAGAGAAAAACTGAGAAAACCATCTTAAGGAATCAGAAAGAAAAATTACATAAAACAGTTTTCTGATGGCACATTAATAGATGAAAGTAGATTAAAGAAAATAAAATTAACCAGAGCACTAAAAGATTGTTAAATCTGTTTCCTCAAAGAATATTCCCAATTTAACAACTTTTGTAAAAGTATATAGGCCATGTGGTGATGTTCCTTTTTAATGTTCTCTTTAAAGCTCACAGAATATGTGTTAATCAGCTCAAGGTCCAGAGTTCACTAATGGATCATCTCAGTCCCCCCATCTTCCATGGCCAAAGACTGGACCTCTAACTTTTGTCAATATTACTTCACATATGTGGGTCATTACTCAAAAATGGGGACTGGGAAAGTGTAGGTTGCTCAGCATAGCCTATCATCCCCTAATCCACTACTCCTGAAAAATGACAAAAATTATAAATTGGTTACATTTTCCCTGTTTATGATGCATCTTCTTCACAATTACCCCATGAATGAGAAAGTTCGAGTATTATGATCCCTCTTTTACTAATGAGGAAAGTGGGCTTGGAGCAATGAAATTCAGTGGGGGAAAAAGTGCTGGATTTGGAGTCAGAAGACTTGTGTTCAAATGATGACTATGGCAGTATTTGTGTAATTTCAAGCAAGAAAGTTCACCCCTTGGGGCTCTTTTTCCACATTCACAAAATGATCCCAAGTGGTACATCCAGTCATATAACTAGGAAGTCAGACAGCTAAGATTTGTAATTCAGGTCATTCAACTACTTTCACAGTTCTTTTGTTCCTAATTTTCACCTCCTACACTGAATAGGAAAAAAGTAGAAAATAATCATTAGAACCTAGTTAGTGTGGCTATCTGTGAACACTCTAGGGCAAAAACAACTTGAAACATTGTGCCTCGGGCAAAACCGATCATACTATCTAAAGGAATATACATATATATAATATGCATAACATATATGTAGTGTGCATGTAACACACACATATATGAATTCAGAAGTGATAAGGAGAAGTTTTGGTAGAAATGACAACATATGTTTCTTAAAATTCATATGCAAAAGGGCAGAACTGAGGAAGTCACAGTTGGGAGGAAAAGAAAGAAGTGTGTGATCAATCGCATTACAGTAGTCAAGTTAAGACATGGTATTTAAGTTTAATGTCTTAAACTAAAATAAATGATAATATTCAAATGTCCATTATTACTTCAACCACATGATTAACATTCATTCAAAAAAGTAATTTTTTTGGCAATAAATTCTCTCTTTGAAAATATTATTGTCAGAAGCTGGTCTTTGCCTACCAAGAATTAGGTATATACTTTGGAAAGGCAGGTCCAAGATTTCCAAGATTTCCAGGGCTCTGTATCCAAGTGGCAAACAACCTTATGAAACTGATTGTCTGTACTAGATACAAGAGTAGGCAGAAAGGTTTTTACTTTTTATCAAAATGGAGATAAGGCACAGACTACTAGATCTTCCTGGGGATGCACAAAATAACTTTAAAAAGGAAGAAGGAAATTTAGTGGCAATATCATGAGCACCATTTATTTTGACTTTCAAGGGATAATATCACCAAAGTCTGACTTTGGGACACAGTGGATTTTGTCATTGATATATAAGTAAGGCCCCGTGAAAGCTCACATTGTGAGGGTTCAAACATCGTGGTGCTGACAAATGGTTTAAAAATCTATTTTAAAATATCTCAAAAGGTAAAATCATATGCAGAGAGGTAACAAACCATTCATCTGATTAGAAAATTTCTAGTACCCTCAATTATCCAGAATGAAGTCACGACAATGGGCTTCCATTTCTTATCTTCTTGTTTTTATATTGTCCCTCATTCCTAGAATGTCCTTCTTAGAATCTATGCTACAAGCTCAGGTGGCACTTCCTTTGAGATACCTCTGACTCCCTCTGTTATTAGTATTTTCTATTCAGATTACATTGTGTTTACCTGTGTTCTTACCCCAATCCCTTCAGTAAGATCTTTGAGGACACAGATTGTTTTTCATTTTTTGCTCCACAGTGACTAGCACAGAGTAGGCATTGTCGTTGAAAAGAATTGTTAGATTGGAAGTGAGATAGCAAAAAGATTTCTGGGTAATGAAGAAAACAGCTATCACAAAGTCCTACAAAGCCCTCACATTAGATTGAACAGACCTTCATTTACAAATTGAGTTAAAAGTGTGAAAAAATAAGGTTACTGATTTAGTGGGTTAGGTTATCTGCAGAGTAGAATGGGGCAGGGTTGCTAGAGACATATACCCTAAGAACTATAAAAAGTGACAGCTGACAGAGAGAAATGGGGGAAAAAACTATAAAAAGCATTAAAAACAGAAAATTGCTTTGGAGCCACTTAGCGTAAGAACAAACAGCAATAACCTCCCACAGAATCACCTTCTGTTGCAGCACAGTGCAATAAGTGATGTTAATAACAATGATTTCCAATCATCAAGAAAAGGATAAATTATATTCAATATACCTAAGCCAAGAATGCATGGAACTGTGTAAAATATTTAGATGATATGGAATTCAGAATGCTAGGCAGATCACTTAACACAAAGTAGACATTACATAACATTTGCTGAAAAGTCATTTTTTTTTCACCATGAATGAAAAATATATCACAGTTGGGACATATTCTCAGAGGTCTTGTTGGACCACCTCTAGAATACTGTTTTAGTTTTGGGCACCACATCTTTGGAAAGAAGCTGACAAACTGCAATATAATCAAAGGAGGGTAAACAAGGTTGATGATGATGATATAACAGGAAACCATAATAAACGAAAGTCAATTTAAAGAATTTGGGATGTTTATCTTGGAAATAAGAAGGCATTATGCTAGGGGATATAATAGCTATCTTTCAAGTACCTGAAAGATCAAATCAGAGATCTGCTGCGCAATAGGTAGAAGTTGAAGGGATAGATTTCAGTTCAATTTAAGGGTAAATTACCCAAAAATTAGAGAAGTAAAAATATGGAAGAGAATATTCCACAAGGTGATGGAGAGGATTTGACTTCTCCTCCTCCATTTCCTCCTCTTAACATCTATTTCCTATTTTGACTGGTTAGGAGGTCACCAAGGTTAGGAGTCCCTGTTGAAGGGTTTGCTCTACCAATGTAGAACAGCTTCTTTGCTGAAAATTTGTTTTAAAGCATTTTCTGGGGCACTGAATGGTTAAAATGCTTGCCCAGGGTCATATATGAACTTGGGTCATTTCTCTATCATTATACCATAGTGTTCCACCCCACCTCCAGAAGACATTTATATAGTGCTTTCAAGTTTGTAAAATACTATAAATCTGTTTGAGTCTAATAACAACTGTGTGAGATTGCACTATAGATGTTATCCTCATTTGAAAGAAGAAATTGAAGTTCATGGAGGTTAGGAGATTTGCCATTAGTCATACAACTGGTGCTAGAGACAGGAGTTGAATTCAGGTAGGTCTGATTCCAAATTCAGCACCACTGCACATCATGCTACTCAGTGGTAGTGAGTTCCTCATAATTGAAAATATTCAAGAAGAGAATGGATGACTAATTATTTGGGATGCTACAAAGGATATTCCCACTGTATTGCATGGTTTCTTGAAATTTCTTTCCAATCTGAAATTTTAAGTCAGAGGTGCCTGGGTGTGTCAACGCCACCTACTGGCTGTTTGGTCTTAGGTATGTTATTCAACCTCCATACATCCCAGTTTCCTTATCTAAAAAAAAGAATGATTGTAGGTTGTTTTGAGGATGAAATGAAATAACACACGTAAAGAAATATGCTTTGTAATGTCTCTAAAGTGCTTTGCAAATGTAAGGTATAATTATTTCAGTCTCCAACTCTCTCACCAAGAGCTCTAGAATAAAAAGGAGAAAATCAAGTTAAAATGAACAATAATGTCTAACTTTACTACTCAGAAATTAGGGGGGGGTGCAGTGGATAGAGTGCTAGACCTAAAGTCAGAAAGTCTCATCTTCTTGAGTTTATATCTGGTCTCAGATACTTACTAGCTGTGTGGTCCTGGGCAAATCACTTAAATCTGTTTGCCCCAGTTTCCTCATCTGTAAAATGAGCTGGAGAAGGAAACAGCAAACCACCCTTTGTCAAGAAAAGCCCAAATGGGGTCAGAAAAAGTTGGACATGATTGCAGTGAATGAAAGTCAGTAGGCAATTTTAGGAACTGCCTCATAATCTTTGACCAAATTTGAAAGGGCAGATATGCCTGAAGACAAGTGGATACATTTCCTCTCTTTGGCAGAAATCTATGATTCCTGGCATGGGGCAATAACCTGTTGGAAACAGACAAGCTTGAGAAAACAGCTTTTAATAGCCCCAAAATAAATTATAGCTAATCTGCTAAGGCAGGGCTGGGAGGTATGTTCTATATGGACCTCACTTCCTTCAGCATAGTCAATTAAGTCCATTTGGCTCCTCAAATGTTTACTAATTAATAAAACTGGGAAAGAATAATGAAACTATTTCCTGAATTACTATGGCATCACTCACTGAAAAGGTCCAAAACCTTTACTTTAGGGAAAGCAAAAACTGACTGACAATATTTGCTATATAGATCCCTCCAAATCATCTTATACAGAATCACTGTGATGACACTTAGTTCCTATCAATGAATCACTGAAAAAGCCTTAGAAGAGACTGCTTGAAATCATTTTGTAGATCACACCACATCCCTCCTCTTACTCCCTTTGTAGGCTACCTTCCCCAGAACTCCTCTGGAAAAGTAAGCATGTATTTTACTGCACTAAAGTTGTAGTACAGTATTAGTACTGTTTTACTTACTCAACTGTTGCAAGGAAACTCTGAAACTCAAGGTAATTGTTGGTGGTTTTAACACTTAAAATACCATACTTTGGTTCCTTTCCTCTCTCTCACTTTTTTGTCCTTTTTCATTTATCCTCTTATCCTACTCCACTCTCCCCCTCCCTCTCTTATTCTTCCTTTTCTACTATGTAAGTTTAGATCCATTAAAGCTCTACCCCAATGTCTCATCAAGGTGTGTAGTAAGCCTCAGGTCTCATTGTCTGAGCCAGTGAAGTACATAATCTGGAAAGTTCTTCCAAGCTAGGAAGACTTCAAATAAAGTTTCAGCAGCAGGTGGTATTTAGTTAAATACATTTATCACCAACAAAATATCTTCTATGTGATGAATTCTTTGGCCATGAAAAATACATGTTTAGCTTCACTGGAGGCTTTTGAGGATAATCAGGTGATTTAACTCTGCACTGTTAAGAAAATAGATTTTGAAAACTAAGTTATTCCTGCCCATATAAAAACCTCCTTGAGACGCTACCTCTTTTCATTCTCAAGTTCTCCTATATAGCATATAATACAGAATCCAAGAGTTCAAAGAGACTTGAGAATATCTAGTTTAACTTATCCGAGCTCAAGAATAGCCTCAACATCATCTCAAACAAGGAGTCACGACTTTGAACTATAATCTCACATGGTTGTTATTAGACTCAAATGAAGAATCCTGGTTCAAGTTGAACTAGAAGTCCTCAAGTCCCAGTAAGCTTGAAGAATTCTAAGACAGTGATCCCAATATCTTCTGAACAAATTTATTTGACATTTGTTTAGGCAACTGCTGGGACATTTTTCTCTTTACACAGGAGTCGAGAGATGGGTGACTAAGACCACATTAGCTTTCTCAGTTTTTCAGCTACACTGCTGACTCATTTTAAACTTGACGTCCACTTAAACCACCAGATCTTTTTCAGGTAAACAGACTATCTTGCTAGGCCTCCTTAATCTTTTACATGAAAAGTTGAATTTGTGAACATAAGTTTAAGAATTTGTCTTTATTAAATATGGTTCAACATTCTAGTCTCTATAGATCTTTGGAGATCCTTTCATTCCTTTCCAGCCTCTACTCCTAATTCTGAACTTTCTCTATCATGCCAAAGAAGCCTTTTCACCCCTTATGCTCACTCCACTCTTGGACTTCTCACATGGGTAGTATATCTACATCACTACCCATAAAGTTCCTTCCTCTGACTCTCTGATTCCTCCCAGGACCTCCATTTTAACAAAAGTACTCAGGCTTGTCATGTCTTCATTATCCTATGGACTCTGCTCCTGACTGGGTGTTAGATGCTTCCTCACCATGGACGTTCATTTCACTTCATGACTTCTCATACTAGTAGTACCTTCCACCCTGGGATGTTTTCTCTGACTGGCTCCTTTCTCTGACTGATGGCTCCTCCTTGACCCCATTTTAAGGAAAATGTCCAGATCAGTCATATGTTAATTCATCTTGAGGCTCCATTCCTGTCTCTCCAGACTTTTTCTACTATACTTGTATAGGGCTAATTGTCCTCTGTCTGTCTGTCTCTCTCTCCTGACAATGTTCAGCTTCCTTTTATATGTTCTCTTCCCTTACTAGAAGGTAGGCTCCTTGAAAAGACTGTATTTTTTTTCTGTTTATGTATATATTCCCATGCTTAGCACAGTATAAGATCTTAATAAATGCTTCTTGACTGATTCTCATCCAAAGAATTTAGCTGCCCATTCCAGCTTTGCAATGTCTAAAAATTTGATAAGGTTGTCATCCATGCCTTTATTCAAGTTACTGATAAAAGTATTGAACAATGAAGGCCCAGCACAAATGTTTAGGGCCATTCTGACTGAAACTTTCTTCCAAATTTACAAGTCATTAACAACTACTCTTTGGAGTCAACTAGTTCTGAATTCACTTAACTACACAATCATCTAACCAACATCAATTCCTTCTTGCCCACAAGAATAGTATGAAAAATGCTGTCAATGCTTTTCTGAAATCTTGAATTATATTATGGACCTACTAATTCACCAATCTAAGAAAAGAAAATAAATGAGTTTAGTATAGCTGAATTCATGCTTTCCATTTAAAAATGTTTTATTGATGCATTTTTAAACAACCATTGTCATTTCAAAATGACCTCCAATAGTTAAGCAAAACAAAAAAATGAATGTCCATGATTGACAAAATATGTTTTATTCTGCATCTATCATCCAGTACCTCTCTAAAAATTTGCAACTTAATGTTAACATCTGTTTCAGGGGACAAAGATACAAGAATTCTGCAAAGAACTCAATAAGATCCTCAAAAGAAAGGCAATCTAGAAAGTGCACATAGAGGAGGTATGTTTCATTGCTAAATCTCTGGATTAACCATCGTTCTTCTTAAACTCTCTCTGTCTCTCTTTGTCTGTGTCTCTCTCCATCTCCCACTCCCTTTCCTCTCTCCTACCCCAAACTTTTTACTTCTGTCTTTGTCTTTCCATCTATCTTTCTCAAACACACACACACACACACACATACACACACACACACCACTAAGAATGGTTCAGAAATCAGATTTGTCCAGTTCTTTCAGTACCTTGGGATACAGTTTATCTGAACTTCAACATATAAAAAAATTACCCTGGTGCTCTCTCACATCTTTAGTCCTTATTAGCCATCTCATTTCTGTTCTTTCCACTCTAAAGATCATTCTCCTTGGCAGAAAATGAGGAATAAAGTAGCTGAATAATGCTACCTTTTCTCTGTGGTGCATTATCATCATCACTGCCCTCCTTTAATTCCTTTTTCTCCCACATTAAATCTAAAAATAAAACAAAACAAACTCCCTTGGTTGCTGTTGCTTACTATTTTATAATCTATAGAAATGGAATAGACCTAGTCATTATTTCCCTCCCTTGTTTCTATGAAAAGATGGAACAATGCATAAAAACAACCGAAGCACTCTTGAAAGTTCTAATGACACAGCTACTGGGGGAAGACAATAAGTAATGTGTTGTGAGGTTTAAGAGTAGGAAACCACAAAAGGAAAAAAGGGAAAGAAAAAAGAAACGCATAAGGCAAATTACAAAAAGGAAGAAGAAAGAAGATAGGGGAAATGTGAAGTTACCAATGATCTCTTAATTGCTAAATCTGACTGTCTTTTCTTAGTCCTTGTCCCTCTTGGGAATTGAATGCTGTTGCCCACCCTTTTCTCCTGGATACTCTCTCCTCTCTGAATTACTGTGACACTACTCTCTCCTGGTTCTCCTTTTACCTGCCTGACTATTACTTCTTAGGTGCCTTTGCTGACTTACCACCCACATCATGTCACCTAAACAATCCACCCTTTAAAAATGTGGCTATTCCCCAACGTCTTTATCCTGGGTCCTCTTCTCTACGTTCTGTTGGTGACCTTATCAGCAACTATAGGTTTAATTATCATTTCTAGGGAAATGATTCACAGGTCTATATGTCCAGCCCAATATCTCCCCTGAGCTGCTATCTCCCACTACCAACTGCTTACTGGACATTTCAAACTGCATGTTCTGGAGACAACTTAAACTGACCACATAAAAATCAGAACTCTTCTTTCTTTCAAAACCCAATTCTCTTTCCAAATTTCCTAATTTCTATCGAAGATACCATCATTTCTTTCCAGTCCTCTAGCTTTAAAATGCTGTTATTTATCCTCAAGTCCTCATTCTTCCTCACCCAAAATATAAAACCAGCTGAAAAATACTGTCATTTTTACTTCTGCAATATTTCTCACACCCAGTCTCTTCCTTCTACTCATACAAGGACCACATTATTTAAGTCCTTCATCACTTCTACTAGCTTCCTAATTGTTCTTCCTGCTTTGATTGCCCCATTCTAGTGGATTTGATATACTTCTATCAAAATAATTTTCCTTAATTAAATTTTAATTTAATTTATTAATATTAATAATGCAAATTTGACCAAGTCACTTCTCTGACCTAATAAATTCTAGTAGTTTAATTCCCTATGGTCTAGAGTATAAACTACAAATTCTTCCATTCAGTTTTAAAAGTCCTTTATGACCTGGTCTCAACTTACCCTATCATACTCAAAAATACATCATTGCTCACATTCTTCCATCCAGCCAAACTAGTTCTTCCTCTCTTCTTCATTAACAACCCTCTCTCTTCCATTTCTCTGCCTCTGCATCGACCATGCTTTAGGCTTGGAACATACTCCTTATCTCCATCTCCTAAAATCCCTATGTTCCTTCAAGATAAAGTTTTTTTTCTCCCCTCAACTACTAGTGCTCTCCTTCCCTCCCTTTCATAGTTTCTCTGCATTGCTTGTGTGTATTCTCCTGATACCGTTTAATTGTGATAAAATGAACAGAGCTGACAAAACTAGCTGGTGCTTAATAAATATTTGTTGATTAACTGAAGCATGATGTTGAATGAGATTAAGAAAGTGGAGGTGAAAGAAATAAATTGTTACATTTATTAGTGCCAAATGAGTGCCAGTTTAATGCTAAGAAAAAAATGAAATGCCTAAGAAATGAACCTATACAGTTAATCCAATGCAAATGCTCAAAAGGCCCAATTTCTACCATTATTTGTAGAGCAGGAAATAGAGTAACAAGTTAAGAATTTGTCTTGAGGCTAAAGTATCTTCATATGCTACTTTGCCAGGTATCTAGTTTTGACAAGGATGAAAAAGTTTACTTTGTAACGCTAAAACCAATGTACCAATCAATACAAAACCTCATACTATTAGAAAAACTGATTGCTAAGCGGAGCTTAAAGAAAGTTTAGAAGTGAAGTGTTAGCGTATGATTTTAGAAACTGGAGAACAACATTATTACACTTGGCGCTTGACTTCCGAAATTTCTTAAAATTTGGCACCTGCCTCCTATTTTAAGAGATATACCTCATGCAATCAAACATAGAGAGTCTATAAAGCTGTCACTTCACCTGTCATTGGAAGCTTTATTTTTCTCACAAGTTCTTACAAGCTTTAGTAATAAGAATCTCTACAAACCATTTAAATGCATTTCTATTTGCTGTGTAGCAAAGGGATATTACTTAATAAACCCAGAATTTGGGCTCAAAACCATAGCTTCAGAGAATGCTGCTCTCAAGGAACTAAGGGATTAAACTGAAATTTTACAAGTTTTGAGGGCATGATAAAATAATGTATCAGATCAACTATTCCTTTTAATGGACTAACACTTTTGGACAAACTCTTGGGTACTGTGAATATATAAAATTTTAATCCATAATAAAATTGTCACAATCAATAGAAAGTATTATGTGTAAGCAGGTAGCTTAAAGATTCTATGGATATATTCTACATAGTGAAAGGTACTGAGAGATTTTTAAAATGTCCATGATAATGGATGTCCTTTTATTGTTATTTTAATGCAAAGTAGTTGTGGCACTACAAAGAAACTTTTATATAAACAAACCTGATAGAAGTTGTAGGAGAATTAAGAGGCAAAAGAAACATTCCATGTTTTTGTGAATTTAATTTTCTTTCTTTCTTTTTTTTTTTGCAAGACTTTGATTGCCAGGCTTCCCAACACAATACCCTGCTGTCAACTGCCATATGTTTTTTTGACATCT